>OY735233.1:11837032-12232032 GCA_963457665.1 Thysanoteuthis rhombus
ACATATGTCACCGCTGGGAAATATTCCAGCTAAAATACCAGCCAATTATATTGATCTAAGTACTCTCCCATATCTATCACATAAGCAGAAATTAGTATAAAAAGCTTTTGACTGGGTTCAGCAGATATATTGATCTAGTGAACAACCGCAACCCTTAAAGATAGCGATGGGTTCTACCCCCCCCCCCTTTTTTATATATATGTGCACGTGGTTGTTTGTATATTCCAGCTCTCCTAGACATACATAGACTTGAAAATTGACATCAGTACTCTACTTGATCCCCTCTAACAATTTTTTAAAAGCTTCTTCTTACCTTTTCGGTGGGGCTTAATCTGACGGGTTTGTCGATAACATATAGATTCTGTAGATTCTGTTTTAGAGGTTTTCCCGTAAAAAAAACAAAAAAAAAACACCATTGATGTCATAATTAGAATTTATTTCAACTGAATTTTTGGAATTTTTTAAATGACTTCAAATTTTGACGTACAATTCAGGTGAGTGTTTGTTGGAAATCTGTGAAATTAGGTACGTATTTTTAGTTGGAACAGAAACCAGGAATATATATTTTCTCCTTGGTAGAATAATTTAAAATGTGCTCTCTTTAGGAAAAGATAAGACTTTTCATATAATAGTTGTTCAATTATTGACTGTGAAGGCGAGCAATATATATATATATATATATATATATATATATATATATATATATATATATATATATATATATATATATATATATATATATATATATATATATATATATATATATATATATATATATATATATATATATATATATATATATATATATATATATATATATATATATATATATATATATATATATATATATATATATATATATATATATATATATATATATATATATATATATATATATGTGTGTGTGTGTGTGACTTTTGATTCGACTGAATGAATAATAAATTGTGTTATATCATATAAAAACTTATCTGAAATGATTTCCCGTCGTTACACGATTAATATATCAATTTGGACTCGAATCGAATAAACAAGTAAAGAATATGGGGCTGCTGCAGGAATCGAACCTACTACTGGTATGTAGCCGTTTCAACGATTGTGCTAAACAGCCTGTTGCTTTCAACCCGAATTCTCATCTCGTTTATTCTTGCTCTTTTTTTTTTTTTTTTGTCTCTTTCAACGCGACAATATCATTTCTTTATTATCCTTCCATCCTGGAATATCATGCGATCAGTACCCCTGTGAGTTGTGTCTAGTGGTAGAGCGCAGGCATAGGAGGCTCTACAGTCTCAAGGGGGTCTGATTGGACTATCGATACTGTAGCCATAGGAATGGTGTTTCCACTTAAAGATGAAAGATTTGCTCTTCTAATCAGGATCTCCTTATCGATATTTAGGCTTAGCTTTATACGGTGCCAGACGAATCAGGGTTTGAGAATGGAGGTTAGGAAGAGGTCAAGAAGAGATTCAGAAAACTGGACACTGGTATTATATGTATATTTGAGAAATAATCATTCCTCTTAATTTCTCTGAATTTTCCATCTTCCCCGGTTGCGTTAATTTTAATCTCAAATTATATGAAAACATGAAATATAGCTAAAAAATCAATTAAAATTTTGCCGTCTGAGGAAGATGAAAAATTTATCAAACACGTACCGGAGTAAACAAAAGAATAAATTAATTAAAAGATATAATAATGTTTGTCATTCATTTATATATAGTAGTAAACTGACAATGCAGAAAACAAAATTCGTTGTTAAAAAAAATCGTTTATTACATTGACATGTTATCGATTTCTTCTGTAATTCAGAAGCAGGTATTATTCTAGGATCGTTTGGCCATTAAGAAGTTATCAATTTAGAAAATGTTGTTAATTTCAATAACCCTAAAATGATTTTATGGGTGTCCATGGCAGTCCAGCAAGTATCCTAATCTCACTGTTTGTAGAAAATGAGATTTGGTGTCAGATAACGCATTTTTATAGTGGCTAGTATGATAGATTTGAGTGTATCTCTATCAGAATCTCATGGGAAATTACGGCTGATGATGATGGTGATGATGATGATTATTATTATTATTATTATTATTATTATTATTATTATTATTATTATTATTATTATTATTATTATGGCGTGATGCTATATAATCGACACCTGAGAAAAAAGCCCAAACTTGTTTAAAAGATAATTTTATTGTTAAAATCTGTGTCATTATCAACAAGAAAGAAAATTTTTGATGTAAAATTTCTGTGAAAGCGCGGTCGGCTTCTGCTGGTGGATAAAATTTGTTACTTGTTTTTAGAAATATACGAGGTAATGGTAATTAGCGTACATGCTTGGGTAGTATAATTAATTATATCTCATTCAGAATCCATCATTTCACCACAAGGGCTCTTTATTCCCGAATACCTCAGTAAAAATTCAGAAAACCTATTGGTTGGTTGGTTTTGTACCCCCGAGGAGGTGGCACAATTCCTTTTACATCATTCCCTCACCAAATCAAAATTTCTTCAGTAATCCTCTTTGCGTGGGCTGAAATTAGATTATTTTTCTGCATTTCGGTCAGCACTCAAAAGCCATGAAAAGTCTTTTCTTTTCATAGAGAGAGCGGATTTTAGATTAATCAACCAAGGAGAAAAAATTATTCCTGGTTTCTGTTCCAACTAAAAATACGTACCTAATTTGACAGATGTCCAATGAACGCTCACCTAATTCGTGCGTTAACTCTTCCCAACAGTCCGATAAATATTTACCTAACGTAGATTTCACTCGTTTGTAAAATCCAAAATATAGTATCACAGAAGGATGATCGGGTCTTTTCCAGCTGGAAGATAGGCATAGCACTGTTTTTTTAATGTTACACCGTAGGTAGCTTAGGGGTATTCAAGGTTTTAGAAGCATAGTGTTTCATTGGTGAATACACAAAAATTACTGCTAAAACTGAAACTGGGCATATATTATTGTTAACAATGGTATTTTAACATATTAGCCGATATCTAGAGAAGAATGATTGATTTCAAAGCAGACCTGTGAAGAAAATATGTAAACAAATCAGAATTATATTTTAGCTTGTAAAAAATGAAGGATGGGATAATATGTCAAGGTTGGCCGATGACACTGCTGGAAACATCAACAACAGTAGATAGGAATGTCATCTCGCAGAATGCTATCGACAGAAAGATACATTAGGATTCTAATCTCAAGTGATGTAAAATCACGTGATTTGACGTAAGGTTGATGTTGAGACACATCAGCCTCAAAACAAGAATAAATACAGATGCTAATCTAGAATGATATCACTAGGGGAGATTACCGACAAGACCATGCAGCAGTGTGGCCTGCAAGGGATTAAAGAGTGACAAACGGCTACGAGTCAAGAAGAAATACGAACAGTAGTGATTGTAAACCTAGTCCGTTTCGAGTTCATCTGACAATTATTATTAAACGATAGCGTTGCTGAGAGCTATAGCTACAAATAATGTGAAACATTCATCATCAACATCATCAGCCTTTTAGCAACCATCGTTGGACATACACCTTCCCGAAATTTTCCAGGCCTCTCTATCAGGGTCGTCGCAGGGCCAACATGTTCTGCCATCTCATATTCTGTCACCTATGGAACTGAAACATAGAACCTAATCAAAAGATTGTCTCTCAAATTAAAAACCACACAATGAGAACAAGAAAGGGTCATGCTTAACATAACATGAAGAGACCTCAAGATAGCACAGTATATTAGAAGAAAACAGGCATGGGTGATATTATAGAAAACATTCAAAAACTCAAATGGACTGGCTATGTTGCACGGATGTCAGACAATTGCTGGACATCATGACTCAAGGCGTGGATCCCAAGAGAACAAATCTGAAATTGCTGCCGCCGGAAAAAAGGGATAGCTTGCCTGTTTTGACAGGTTCAAGACATATCGACCCACGGATGCTAGATAGAGATACGTGGCGAATCTATGTAAACCAACAGACGTTAAAATGATGATGATGATGATGATGATGATGATGATGATGATGATGACGACAATGATGATGTTGATGATGATGATGATGATGATTTTGTTCTACCTGTGAATGTGATAAAGACTTCCTAACCTGCGCACTGTCAGAGAATTTCTCGAGTTATTTGATCAAAACAATACTGAACTTTTTGTCGGGAAAATCTATTTGCTCTAGGGTGAAAAAAAGATGGATTGTGAATTGTGCGATCGTTTTGAAACTTGATCTTTAAAGAAACCTCATTTGTGTTGTTCATAACCCTACCAACCTGCAAATGCATGCTTATATACATAAAATACACGCACCATTTTTTTAATTTGTGACAAGCCATTAATGGTTCTTTTATTTATTATGAAGTGATTTCTTCCCCAAGAGATTTGTCATCTCCAGAAATATGACCGAAGACTTTACATCTACAGAAACGTTGCCAAAACACTTGTTATCTAAGGAAATGTGGCCAAAAAATTTGTTATTTTAGGAAATGTGGCCGAAGGACTTGTCATCAAAGTAAACGTGACCAAAAGACTTGTTATCTAAAGAAACGTGGCCAAAAGACTTGTCATTAATGAAACGTGACTAAATGACTTGTCATCCGAAGAGACGTAGCCAAAAACTTGTCATCTAGAGTAACGTGGCCAGAAAACTTGTTATCTGAGGGAACGTGGTCAAGAGACTTGTCATCTACGGAAATGTGGCCGAAAGACTTCTTATTAAAGTAAACGTGGCCAAAATACTTGTTATCTAAGGAAAGGTGGTCAAAAGACTTGTCATCTGAGGATACGTGGCTTGAATGGAAGTATGAAAATGTGTATATGAACTCCCTAATAGGTCACAGGTTCAATAAATAGTAATTTTCCTGTATGTTGTAACGTTTGTTTGTATCAGTGTGCAAATGTATGTATATGGGATGGTGTTTGCATTCACGCATATGTTCGTGTGTGAGGCAGGTCAGTGTGAGCCTGTGATTTACGTGTCTGACTATACGTGTATAAGTGTGCCTGAATGCGTTTTGTATGTGTGTGTCTTTGTATATGTGTTTTTCCGTACGTTTTTTTTTTTTGTATGGGTGTGTTTATATGTGTGTGTGTGTGTGCGTTTGTAAATATATATAAGAACTGTGGGAACATAACAGCTGTCAGCGTTGATAGAATAGTCGGACAATTAAATATTGTCAGCAGAGGATTAGTGGTACCGACATCAGTTCCATAAATACCACTTTCTCCATGTGTTGTAAGTGGGATTGTTGGTATCTGAGTGTATTCATTGGTGCATTTTTAGGTGAGTGTATTCATGTGCTGATGTTTGCATTTTTACGTTTTACCGTTTGTATGCATTTGTGTGTTTCTAAGCGAATCTTCGTGTGTGTCGTTATGTGGGGGGGGTTTACAGTTGTGTTTGTACGTATGTTTCTGTATGCGTGTGTTTGAATGCGTGGAAGTTCTGTGTATGTGTGTCTTTGTGTGTGTGTGTGTCTGTGTGTGTGTGTGTCTGTGTGTGTGTTGATTTGCATGTTCTTTTAATGTGTTTTTGTGTCTGTATGTTAGTGTTTGTATATGTATATTACAACTCTGGGAATATAACAACTGGCCACGTTGATATAATAGTTAGGCATATAAGTATTTTCAACAGAGAATTAGTGGTACCGACTCAACAGTGGGAGACTAGGATTCTCTGACATAACTGACCATGTAAAAGACTAAATATATAACATGATAACAAGAAAGCCATTGCCAAAAGCTGGTATGGAGGGTCAAATCCGGAGAGTGAAAGGCGAGCACTATCTTCTCCTGTTAGAAGTTCAGATTATTGACGGAGAAAGTCGTTGGAAACTGAAGAAAATCAATGAAATAGCATACATTAGCATGTCGTCTCAGTGTATCTCTTAGACCAATGTGGAATTCAACTTGATGTGGCTACGCAACAGGGTCAAGAAATGTAAATCTTGGTCAAACAAGGAACAGAAACAAAAACACCCGAATCATTCCTTATGAATATTTCAGCTACTGACAAAAAAAAATCTATTTACTACCATTACATTCGGATAGTAGACACGAAGAATGACGTAGAATGAAACGACCAAAATGTCGTTTGAACATCTTAAACAAAAAGGAATTCAATCGCGCAATAAAACCTCTTTGAATAAAGATATACCATGTATACAAGATGCTACACGAAGTTTCGGGGAAGTTTAGCAGATTGGTCAATTCGTTGATTTGTTTCACCAAATCCCTCCACCATGAAATAATAATCTCATTTCCTATTATTTTGTTTTCATTTCACACCTTTTTTCTGTAGTACCTCATCTCTCTCTCTCTCTCTCTCTCTCTCTCTCTATACATATATATATATATATATATATATATATATATATATATATATATATATATATATATATGCATGTACATGTAGGAGTGGGTGGGTGGTAGTGCTTGTGTGTGCAGTTGTCTAATAAGTATCTGATATGTTTCAAAAAGTTCATCTTAACATCCTCATAAACCTTAAGAATTGACAAAATTTTGAACCAAAAATAAGAGAATACACAAATCAAATAAATGTTGAATCAAGATAGAGCATTAAAAGTTATGTACATACACAAATCACGTTCCTTTGGTCCAGATTCTGTCAATTTACAGGTTTTATAAGGAGATGAGATTATTTTTTCCCAATGTATCGGAAACTCATTTCACTCAATATATATATATATATATATATATATATATATATATATATATATATATATATATATATATATATATATATGCGTGGTACTGGATGGATATTGGATTGTCTATAGCCACACTGAAGAGTTAAAATACAACAAAATAGCTGTGAATGACACAATTATATATATATATATATATATATATATATATATATATATATATATATATATATATATATATATATATATATATATATATAAGGAGAGAAAGAGAGGGGGAGACGTAAGAAATATGCCCATGCTCAAAACATGCACACTTACACTCACCTATACACATTATCAAATCGCCCACCCCCTCTTTTCACTTCTCTCTTCTTTTATCGCTCACTTTTGTCTTTTTTTCTTGGATTTCACCACTCAGACACTACCAGACAATGGTCGATTGGATATCAACCCGGTAACTGCAAATGGAGGTGAATTTCACTCATTGCAATTTTATGGGTAACTATTCTATTCTGACTGAGGGCAACTCAGCATTGACTGCTTTTTTTTTCTCTCCTTGCAATTAGTAACTTGCTCTTTTCATGACTTTGTTATCCATTAAAACCTGAGGACATAGTCACAAACTCCAGATACAGACATCCATTCGACTGAGAGAAAAAAATTCTCCTTCACTCGAGTGACCAAACCATGCAATGCTCTCACTGAAGAGAATATGTTCAGCAAATCGATCAATTCTTCCAAAAACGACCTAATGAAATATTTCGGAAACTGAGATCGACTATAGATTTTTGTATTAGCATAGTTTGCCTTTTCTGCCTAGCTGGGCAACATTGTTTGGTGAACAGCATTTGATTACGAGACGATATTCTGCTGTCATTTTTCTATTCAATCCAGCAAAGCCTTTACTAAGCAAGGGTTATACTAAGCAAGGGTTATACTAAGCAAGGCCTTTCGGGCACTTCTCTCATCAGATTGTTCGTAAAAGGGGAATAGTTGTACCATAGAACAAGATCAGTAAACACATATAAAAATAATTTGTTGATATCAAAATGGTAAAAATGTAAAAACTAAAACAAGAAATTTAAAAATTAAGGCCAAAAAAGCATTGAGGGCGTTAAAATAACTGGTAAGAGTTAGGAACGCTTGAACGAAGAGCAATTAGTCACTTGAAAAGTAATAACTCTGGGTAAGGTACTTGTTCAGCCTAGGTTTAAAAACACTGAGATCGTACTTAACGAGAAAACATTCATAGGAGAGTTAATTTCACGTAGCATAAGTTCTTGAAAAGAAGTTATTTGCGTGAACTTGTGGCGAGTAATTGATATCTCCAAAAAATAAAAAGTCAGCTTTGGTAGAATGGTATTTGAAGGTATTGAAGGTATTGATAGCTTGCAATGGAATACCTTGCAACAGATGTATTTCTTTTCACCAACTGCTCTGATGGGTTAACGATCTTCACTAGTGGAATGGTAGGTCTCAGTACTGTTAAAGCTTGCTAATTGTAATCTGAGGAATACATAACAAAAGACCTATATTAGCCACTTTATCGACTGTTCAATGCTTATTAATATCGATGCGGCTATCGATTTTGGTCTTTAGCGGAAGGAATGTCAGAGGCCGGGAGGAAGTGCTAAAAGAAGCGTGGCTGCCATTCTGGTGATGGACTGATGTATTAGACGGCATTTACCATCTGAAAACATTCACCTTTATCAGCGAGCAGAAAACTCTCAAAGGACGATGGGAACGAACGCTCCATTCAACAGATTTTTTTAGAAACCGTCAACCAAATCTGTCGGCATTATCGTAGTCAGCATCAAAATAGGTTTCTTAATATTTAAAACGGTTCCGTCTGACTGGCTGGCTATGTATGTATCATGCGTTTAATCGAGCTATATGGCCGTAAATTTTAACATTCACCCAAAACGATTTTTCTTTAATCTCAGTCAAAATTTCGGCTTCGATTTGAAATGTAAGTTTAGGCTAAATAAGGCCCTTGGTTTCTGTGTCCAGCAGCGTTCATGCTTGCTCTTTAATGATCACTGTCCAACTAAATGCGAGAAAATAACTCGTTCATTGATCATCCCTTTTTTCTATTTTTCTTATTTGATCACCCTCAACACAGCATGCTGCCAAAGACATCGTTCACGCGACAGTTTCTTTTGAGCGACTAACAAGACCTATCCTTTCTAAAAAGGTTTGCCTCTTTTATCCCTCTCTCTTATTTTTTCTATGTTTTCTTTTCTTTCTGACTTCTTATTTCCAACTCTTCTTTTCTCTTTCTTTCTATCTTTCTGTCGTCATTTTCTATTTTCTTTCTTCAACTCTTCTCCTTCTTAAGATAAGATATATAGCGAATAAGAACGCTTCTACATATTTGTGCTTGTATCTCGCTGTCTGTTCGAGAGTTTTGTCATCTGTCTTCCTCAAAAGCCTTTAGTCTGTTTCTTTTTTGCAGGTAGTGTAATAGTTATATATTCATTTTTAAAATATGGATCAAATGCAAAGCCGAGGCCGGTAAAATGAGACGGCGAGGCGAACTGGATAGGGTCAGGAAATATTGGCTCTGCGACACCCATGATAAAGAGGTGTGGTGAATCCTGAGGAAGGTCTATGTCCAACGACGGACGATGAAAAACTTATTATGATAACAGTTATAATTTATATTATTTCACATTCTTGGTCTATTAATTTGTTCCAATTATTGACAACTGATTTTCGGGAGAACCCCTTGTTGAATGTGTTTTGCAACGTTTCTTCATACATTTTCATTAATCATTTTAAAGAGTCTTTTGGCTGGGAGAGTGTCGATTCTTTTTATCATTCTAAATGCTTGCAGTGTCATGTCTCGTCCTTTTTTTTCTCCCAGTGTTAGATCCAATTTTTCCAGTCTTTTCGCATAGGGAAGGTTTCTAAGTTACTTTCTATTTATATCCGTCTCTTTCTTTCTATCCTTTCTTTTTATTTTTCTGTTATCTCCTTCTTTCTTTCTTCCTTTCTTTCTTTCTTTCTTTCTTTCTCCCACTTTCCTTTTGTTGTACTCCTCTCGTTTTTCTTTCTCTCTTTTTCCCTTTGTTTCTTTCTTCCTCAATTTTTCTCTTTTTCTTTCGAGCATATTCTCTCTTATTTTCTTTACTATTTCCTTCTTCAAATATATTTCCCTCCTGTTATTCATGCTTTTAAAAATCGTAAACCAAAACTGTCAACATAGGTTTCTCCAGTTTCTAAGTCGTTCTGACTGACTGGCTGGCTCTGTATGTATCACGCATTCAGACCACAAAAATGGAGTCAGAGGGCTGAAAAATAAAACGTTTACTTCTTATTATATCTAGAAAAATGTTTTTGCTTTGATTTTGTTTTTTGACACACACACCCTATATAGGGTTAAGGGTGGGTTGAATTTACTTAGTAAGTAAATCCTTAATTCGTTCCTTAGTTTTGTGTCCAGCAGCGTGTAAAAGACGGGAGAATTAATTCACTCATGAAATACCTTTTTTTGCAATTTACAATTGATCACCCCAAACAGCATATGCTGTCAAAATACATTGGTCATGTGATGATTTTCATTGGATGATTAACCAGACCTGCCTAACTTCCAATCATTTTGCAATTGGATTTTTTTTCTTACTCGTCACATTTTCACTATTACGTTTAAACATATCTACCTATTTTGATATGAGGGTTATCTTATATTAACATAGACGTTTATGTATGTACGTAAGTAAATGCATATTTATGTATGTACGTACTTACGTATGTCTGTACCCTCTTATGAATATATATACGTACTTATATGTGTGTATATATGTGCATTATGTATCTATGTACTTACCTATGTAGGGTGGCATATTTACGTATTTTGATAAGGGCTTGCATATGTACGCAGAAGTATATGTTTGCACGTATATATGTATATATGTATGTACGTACGTATTTATGTATGAACATGCGTATATATGTATGTAAGTACGTATGTATATATTCACATACTTACGTATGTATGCATGTATGTGCGTACGTATATATGTAATCACGTAGGTATATACGTATATTTGTACTTACGCAAGTATTTGCATACGTTTGTATGACTATACACATCTGTGCACGTATGAGTGTATGCATGTGTGTGTATGTACGTATTCATGTACGTATGTACAGATAGATAGATAGATAGATAGATAGATAAGTGTGTGTGTGTGTGTGTGTGTGTGTGTGTGTGTGTGTGTGTGTGGTTGCGTGCATGCACGATATGCAACCCCAAATCTGACCAACTGGATTTCAGCCAGAACGAGATTCGTGCATGGTCACTGTCGGCTTTGATTCGCGTCCAGTCTCCCGCCGTGTCTGCCTCCCATATTTGCCAAATCACTAAATATGGCTCGCTTCCCTTGGGCACCGACACAAAGCACCTTTAGCCTTGTGAACAGAAATACTTATAAGTCCAGTTTTATCAACTAAAGAACATAGACATTAATAGCACACTGACATCATTTTAGGTTAACTATTTGATTACTTATATCATGGACTTCATCATCATTATTATTACGATAAGCAACGAAATAAATACTTGTAATCTTAGAGTTTATACACGTATGATGGTGCGTTTAGCGTAGTCGGTAACGGCTGGGACAATTCAATCAGTGACTCAAGATCAAACCCTGGTCGGGGCTGATTATGTTCCCTTTGGAAAAGGTACGAATCCATCCCCTCACCTTTGGGTAAAATATCGGGGCATATTGGACTCTTCAGCCTTAAAGAAGGGCAAATCTGAAACCAAGCCAGGGAGTCATCATCATCATCATGATCATCATCAGTCTTTCAAAGTCCGTCGTTGGACACACCCCTTCCCCTGGATTCGCCACACTTCCATATCATGGGCGTCGCGGAGTCAGTACTTTCTGAACTTCTCCAGTTCATCTCCCAATCTTGTATTTTGTCAGCCTCGGTTGCGCATGTGATCTCGGTAGCCAGAAAGTACAGCCATCTAAAGATGGTTTAATATCTAATTTGACGTTTCGGCGAGCCCTGTAGACGTATTGCTCTCCGCTGCCTTCAACTATGTCAAGAGGAGGATTCTGACGACTAAGATCTCCATATGTTTCCTCTAGGCATTCGCCCTGTTGTGGGGTGTTCCATTGCCTGTTCAGAGGCCCTTCATTTGTGTAAACATACGTACACGCCAATTTATTTACTAAGTTCTGCTGTCGTTCTGAAGATTCAGTGGTAATGGTTAATCTTCAGTAATGCAAATCCATATATATATATATGTATACATATATATATATATATATATATATATATATATATATATATATATATATATATATATATATATATATATATATGTATATATATATATATATATTGAGAGAGAGAGAGAGGGGCTGTCGTCTATGGAGAGTTCATTCTTCTCTAGCTATATTGAAAAAGAAGCTGATATATACATTGGCAGTGATGTCGGTTTGGGACCAATGACGTACTATGGCCACAATTCAATCATATCAACATGCAAAGAATATATATATACGTATATATAGAGAGAGAGATAGGCAGACAGACAGACAGAGACAGAGAGAGAGTTACGTTTTTAGTAAATCGACTGATCTAGAAACGGGACAGTGGTTATAGTGATTGGCGATTATCCGATCACTGATCGATATGTTTTGGCTTCGAACGAGCGCAGAGTCGCATTGAAAATAGCACAGATTACTAAAATGGTTATAAACACGACAGGAACTATTATTGATCTATCTAGAAGCCTTTCAGGAACGCAGCGGTCGGCGGAATTAGTTGATAGTATGTCCAGCTGACTGCTGAGGGATCAGAGTGTCTGTAGGTCCACTTGGGTGGGTCACTCACCAAAAATTATTACGTAACAAAAATTCACATAATGCAGCAATTTGACTTACAAAATCGCACAAAGGCAGAGGCTAATGTATCATCATCATCAGTCTTTTAACGTCCGTCGTTGGACATAGACCTTCCCCAGGATTCGCCACAATACTCTATCATGGGCGTTGCGGAGCCATTATTTTCTGAATTTGTCCAATTCATCTCTCCATCTTGTATTTTGTCGGCCTCAGTTGCGTGTGTGATCTCTGGGTATCCATGTTGTGAGACCTGATGTCCATTTGTTGTCTTTCATTCTTGCAACATGGCCTGCCAATTGCCATTTGAGTTTTTTAATAGTTTGTATGATGTCTCGGACTCCCATTTTCTTCTTTATATACTCTGCTGTCTTGTGATCTCTCCGTGATTCTCTCGTGCGTAGGGTTGCATACTTCTCATTTTGCAGACCTGTCTCTTGGTTAGGTTCCATGTTTCAGCTCCATAAGTGACTGCATTAGTTGTATACTCTTCTTTTTAGAATTATTGGGATCGTCTAGTTTTTGAACTCCAAATGCGACTACCCAAACACGACACCGGGCTAACATACATATGTTATCCCAAATCGGAGAGATTGCCTAACTGGCCAAGTTTTAATTCTTTTAAATGAATATATTAAGTAAATACGTAATTTTGATTTGATCCGAAGTTTTGTCCAATCAGAACAAGGAGATAAAACAACCATTTTTTACCATCAAAAGTCCATGAGCGCATCCCTCCTGGTCAGAGACGTACAAACTCGTGGAAGGACCGTGCAGGCCTATGTGTGCCCACGGACAGACCAGCTTAGACCTCCACCCCAAAACATTCAAAAATTAATTTTCTCTAAACCTAGAATTCAAGACGTCATTTTTTATGGTGTCAAAGCAGACTGTCATCGTGTTTGGGTTCAGATTATGTCTAGAGCTCTGCTTAAAGAAAAAAACTTTTTATAGTCGGGTTTTATCGGATTATTTTTTTTTCTAATTATCGTCAACTTTGCATAAGCATTAAGAGAAAGATAAATTCACATCTGCAGTTTTCTATGTTTAACGGAAAGTAAGGTTCCAATGGTATAATGGTTATAGCGTAAATAGAAACCTCATCCTAAACTTTTTTTCAATTTTTAGATGTATCTGCACATCTCTATTGGACGCTTTTTGGCCAGTTTGTCGGTCTATCCCCTGAACAGTTGAAATGAAAGAAATGCGTTGTCATTAATAGATGTGATGTCATTTAAAAACATGACTTCATCAAAAAAATATTATTCCGATCATTTTTACCAAATGCTGATGATATCATAACGGAATTTTTTTTAAATGGCCGATTACGATTTTTATTGAAAATAGTCCATACATAATATCTCCATATCGCAATATTTTACAAGTATGAGAATCAACTGACTAAAAAAAAATTGCTCTTCCCCTCCTCCTCCTATACCAACAACTACTACTACTACCACTACTACTACTGCTACTACTACTGGTGGTGGACGTAACATAGTAGTCAAGCTTCTTGTTTTTTTCTCAATAATACGAAAGCCATAATTCGTGCTTTTAATGGACTTGTGATCACTAAACATAAATAATTTTATAGATGGTATATTATTAAAATATCGTTGAAAAAGAGTTAATACAATAAATGGATCATATTTTAATTGAATATTTATCGTTTTCTCTTGTTCAGAAAACTAAATTTCATTAAAACAACAAAACAATGTAAGAAAATGGCAAATACTGCAATTTATTTTTCAATTTTACGATGATTAGTGAACATTGATTTTTTTCAAATATTCTTTTTGTTTTCACTTCTGCTGATTCAAGCATCTTTTGATACGGATATGTTTTAAATTTTATTGAATCGTTATCAGATTATAGGACTATTGATCTTATGCTTTTTTATTTTTGCGGTAATCACATCGTTACGGCGTTTCCAATTCTGGCCTTTCACTTGTAATTGATAGAGAGAATACTTGGACAGTACAAAAATTGGAAGCGTAATAGATCTACTTATATTATGAACAGTGTGGTTTTTTCTTCCATGAATATAGACTCTCCAACTTGAAGATAACTATTTTGCTGGTAAAAATATTTCCTACCTACCATTTGAAACAATGGACTCTTCCATTGTACGTTTTGATTATTTTCTAGAAAAAACATGAACCATAAGTTCAACTATTCGTCCACCACTCGTAGTAGCAGCTGCAAGAGGAGGGGGAAGAAGAGTAAGTAGTCTTACTTTGAGCCAATTGATTCTAATACTTGTGAAATATTATGAAATATTCTGCGAGTATCATTTTCCGTTAACAAATTCCAGCTCTTTTTTGTTGATTGCCGATATCAATTGGTCTTTTTGAGAGCAGTACTCATACGAACGAATTGTTTGGCTATCCAATTTTGATAAAAGAATTCTCACTGGAATTAGATACCATGCTTTTCTCTTTTGTTTTTGTTTTGTCTTTGACTGGAGTGTCACAATACAGTCATTGTTTAATGAATTTGTTGAAACTTAAAGCTTGTAACGCCATTGAACAACAAAAAAAGAACGAAATATTTGGTCAGTCTAATACAAAGCTCATGGACAACTATTACAAGGACTTGGACTGTTATTTACTCAGTAGATAAAATGGCAAATACGGAATTGGAATGCAAGGTAAAAATACATTCTGTCTCAATATTTTTAGAGAAGTTTAAACTTACATAGAAAATTCTTACAAAAGTCTTTTTTGTCCATTCTTTATTGGTTAATAACTCAAGCCGAGAAAAAGTAAAGTATTATAGGATTATGGCAGGTTTTGGGTGAAAAACTACTCTATAAAAGAATGTGTTGCAAGCCTAGCAGCTGCAGGGTCAAATTCCACTCATACTTTTATTCGGTCTATTCGAGTAACTTTTGTATAGTAATAAATAAAAATGTTGACGACTACTACTTCTGTACTATATCATGATTACCGCGACATTTGTACAATAATAAATTATTTTAAAGTCGTCTTTATTATAAATGTATTTATTCATCAGAATGAATAAGCTCTGGTGTATTTCTAACATATTTTTTTGTAGATATTCAAGACTAATCATGCTGGATCAGTCGGTAAGAGAGCCCCTTAAAGACCATTTAGTCGTCATTCCCAATTTCTTTCTTGCTGTTGCGATAGAAAAACAAACTTGGAAAAATATTTGAGGATTGTTCTTGATCTTCTTGTCGTCTCAGTAGAAACGGAATTTGCCTGGAGTTTGACACCTTACTAGATTTAGAAAACTGTACTGTTTGTTTTCGATATATGTATTGATGTAAGAAAAACAAAGTTGCCGCCTTCTGACAGGCCAGCCTGATACCTCGACGTCATGAGAACTGTAGCAAGGATCTATTCTTCTCAACTTTGGATTTGAGTAAGTAAGCTCAATCTTCCAGAAGAAGGAAAATCACACGTCCCAGAAGGAGTGTATATAACCAATGTATCCCCTTAATAGTCCCATTGAGCTGAAACATGGAACTCGACAAATAGATTGGACCTCAAACTGAAAACCATGCAACGTGTACAAAAAAAGAATTATGCTCAACAGTACATGGAGTGATCACAAGACAGTGCCATATATTAGAGAGAAAAACGGGGGTCAGGGACCCTGGAATCGATTAGAAAACTCAAATAGGAATAGGTTTGACATGCTGTAAGAATGTAAAACAATCGCTGGACATTACGGTTTGCAATGCGAATCCCCAGAAATCATATGCGAAATTTTGGCCTGCAGAGGATGAGATGTCGTAAAGAAGTAGACAAGTTTAGAAAGTACTGGACCCTCGACTCCCATGATAGAGATATCTGACGAATCTTGGGGAAGGCCTATGTCCAACGGCAGGCACTAAAAGGCTGCTGCTGATGATGATAATGATGATGATGATGACGATAGAGGACAGACAGATCTGGAAATTCAACATCCGATTAGATTTTCATCTACGTAGAAGCAAATAGAATGGTTAATTTGGCCTGGAACAGCTGTCTTGATTTTGTTTCTTAAAAGAAGATTAGTCTGAAGTTGTCCGTCTGTGGCTCTTAATTCAAAACCAAATTTAAATCATTTGAATAATTCATGTCAATAAATGAAGATCTTTCAATTCCTCTAATTTCCCGATACCAATTCAAATTAAAAAAGAGAAGAAATGCTTAATTCCTTGATCTATTAAGCTGTACTGTTTGTTTAAGATATAAATAGCCATATAAGAAAAAAATGCAATTGATTTCTGGTCAGCCTCATATTACGTTGTTACACATGAAATATCGTTTTTGTTTTGTTTTTTTGTTTTTTATCTTACAGAGAATAATGCTAAGAGTGGAAGATCTGCAAATATTTCCATTTTATTTTTGCAGATTCAATCTAGAAATATACAAGTAAATCAACAATTTCGCACGAGGTGCGTTCTGAATAAATGGACAGTCTGGAAGCTCTGGTTCGAAACGGGAACTTCACATGTAATTCGTTATTTTTAGAGGATTTTGAGACCTTAACAGCAATGGTGTCTACATAAGGTTGGACTACTTTCCTCGTGCAATTTCGAATTAGAACATAATTATCTCGATAATTCTGCCTGCTGCAATTTTTTTAATTTCCTGATATCAATCGAAATGAAAAAAAAGAAAGAAAGAAATGTTTAATTTCTAGATATTAAATCACAATAGTATGGTTAATTATGTAAACTTATATTATTTACCCTTTCGCCAACATAGACGTGATGGAACTCGTGACCAATATTTGAACGTTGGAATCCATACACGAATAAAACTTTTCCAAACGGTTCGCGGCTCTGAAGGCTGCACAGGCTAATCATTATTTTATCAAAATCTGCAAAAAAGGGTGAAATATAATTATGCACGATTTGCTTCGAAAACGCCCGGAAAATCTCAGAAGATCACGTGCTCAATTATCAATAACGTAAGGTTCAATTATGGAGAAATATCCAGCTGCAACAGAAGTCGGTTTTATTATTAGCCACCTTTTATCTGGATCTCTGCTTGCCAATCTCAGTGATCACGCAAAAAGTCTGGACTTTTTAAAAATCACGCATCAATGCCGCGGGCATAAAATTTAGCAAAAATTTTCATAGCAAATTGAACCCTAACTAAAAACTTATCCAGAGGAAAATTAAAAAAAAAAATTTTCTGAACCTGATAAGAAGTTAGTGTTGAAAATTAAAACCCTCTAGCTCAGATAGTGTTGCCAGTTCGCACAACCAACTAAAAAACTGAAGAAACCTACTCTGACAATTGTGGTGACAGTTTTGGTTGGTGGTTTCTAATATGCTATCTTAACAGGGAATGGAAATTTTATCATTGGTATTTTTTACATCATATCCAGAAAATCATATCGACCGAAGGACCACCCGATTCTCAATCGCAAACATGAGTTTTTTTCTCACAGCATTCAGCTCATTTTCTGCTACTCTGTACTAACTAAGCAGATATTAAACCTAATTTTTTCCAAACTTTGCCGAGTCATTATTTTTCCTGTCTTCTTGTCTGCTACTTTTTATTTCGTTCCAGACTGGATATCAGTAAACATTTTTTAATTTCCAATTTAGCAGCCGATTTTGGGTTTGAAATTTGTCTACGACGTCGTCGACATTCTTGAAAAAATTAGATTACAGTTCGAGAATCAATATCTTATTTCCTTGGTGTAAAGCTCCGAAAGACACTGTCTGAAAACCGACGAAGTTCTCATTAAGCCTGCGGAGAATAATTCTTGACAAGACAGGCTGCTGCTTGGTCACTCAACTACTATTTCTATTCTGACTGAAAGACGTTTACTGCCATTTTTCATTGTATACAATGATAGATAAAACAAATCATACGACATAAATTTTCGTAGTTGTATAAGACTTTTCAGTTAAGCTTAGTCGACAAAACAGTCTCCTTGTAATCGTTTGGTTGTGTTTTCAATTAACGGTAGAAGAAAGCAGTTGTAACTTGTTTTGCAAACTCTTGTTTCTTGATTTGGTATATTTTGTTGGCATTACTATGCAAACTTTTAGAGTTATGTAAATGTAGAAGCAAGTTGATTTCAGTAAATCAACATGTAATGAAATTGAGAAACAAAAGTTGGAACATTTTGGCTTAGGATTTGAACATCTGCTGCTTGACTGATATATCAGTTTGGTGGTTCAAATAGTGAAGATTTCACTCTCCTAAAACAGGTGAGAGTTGTTCTTGTTCTTGTTGTCGTAGGGGTAGGGGAAACAAAGTCAACTCCCGCCTTCGATTTGGACTGGAGTTGAACAAAAATGTTTCATACTGTCTCTGGTAGTACACTGAAGTGAAATGGCTCAGTAGTTGAAGTATCCTAACTCAGGTTTCTCAATCTTTTTCCCAAATGCTGTTTTTCGGTTGATTTTTATCCACCCACTTAGCTCAACTCTTGCCCTCTATTCGGGCCGATTTTGCCAACCTAATATACATTATATAATACCTTTAGCCAAATGAATACTTACATCAAGTAACTTGATTGTATATCTTCCAAATAGGACTTTGCTATTCATTATGTAACGCCTTACCCAGGCTGAACCAAGTAAATTTAAAGATGAAAATATTCGGTTCAAATATAAAATGCGGACACCTACATTGATTCAAGCCAGAAACATAAATTCTCCGACCACACCATAATCAAAATTTGATTTAATTCAATCAAAACAAGTATTTTGTAATACTATTTCTTCAAAATATTTTTTAATGTAGTCAGAGTGGTCTGAATTCTACATTTCATCTGTGATTTAATTAGACATTGGTTCGGGCGTATTCTGAAAATTCATGCTTTTGGACTTGAATAAATTTTGAGGTCAACATTTGATCAATAAATTCTTTACAGCGGATGAACGATAGCAAGTATGATCAAACCCAGTGAGGATCAAAGTTGTTATCAACTGCGTATTGTATAAATAGCTAAGACATCACCTGTCCCAGAAGTGCACGTTTGGAAGGGCCGGACTGTATGGTGTGAAGGCTGCCATAATAGTCATGAAAAATCATTTTCCGTCCGTCGTATGATATTACAGCTTCAATGTATTTCGATTACCTTTCTCTAGTATTGACAATTTAGATAATGTATATCTGAGTTTAGATCAACAATTTTAGATAAAAGATCGATAGTCTGTATTTTTTTATTAGATCTCCAAAGAGCAGCTGATTCAAAAAACCTCAAAATTGCTACTGATCTATAGTGTTGCCAATCTAGATATTCTATATATAAATCTAAACAATTCCAACAAGGGAGACAATTCGTAGTAAGTATAGAAAGAGCAAATCTTTAATTTTTGATTAATTCTTCATTAGATTTCTTGTGAACCGCTGGCCCAAGAAGCTTCAAACTTAACATTGCTTGCCTTTTGTGCTGTCTAATATATCTGACGTATACCAACTTGGAATAATGGCCAGTTGTCGACCAATCGCAGTGCATACACATAAGCACGCACACACACACACATTTCTTCAGTCGAAGTTAGACGATCAAAACTCCTAGACAGCTGACGAAGCAGAAATCATTCCATTAATTTTCTGGAGACTATCAACCAGTGCTCTCTGTAAGCTGCACGAATGGGCGGACATGTACAAGAAAGAGTTATACTACACAGTAAAATTCTAATACCGGGTACGATATTAGATTATATAATAATGAATATATTAAGATGATGAAGAATAATCAATATGTTGAATAAGTCATTCCTTTTATTATATACTTTTTGTTAAAAGTGCCTGACCTTTGTTCAATAAACTCTAGACAAAAAAAATCAATGATCTTCTTAGAAATAAGACTTTTCTCTACACGCTCTACTTCTCAAGTTTCTCAGTGGCTCTCTGGCCCCGCACAGGCCATGAAACCTTTATGAGGAGAAGAGCACTGCAGGCCATGGAAAAATTATTGAAAAGAAATAAGTAAGTCAAAGATATCGTGAAATCGATTTGAATTCTCAATTGGCAATGGGTAGACCATGTGGAAGTCAGACGACGACCGCAGAACATCAGGACTCACAACGTAGATCACCAGATATCATATGCGAAATTGTGGCTGGCAATGTAAGATGGTGTGATGATTTAGACAAGTTCATAAAATATTGATCCCTGCAACTTCCACGACTGACATGATCATCATCATCATCAACATCATCATCAGTCTTTTAACGTCCGTCGTTGGACATAGTCCTTCCCCAGGATTCACCACAATTCTCTATCATAGGCGTCGCAAAACCAGTATTTCCTGAATATGTCTAGTTCATCTCTCCATCTTGTGTTCTGTCGGCCTCAGTTTCTTATGTGATCTCTTGGGAACCATATTGTGAGATGTGGCGTCCATCGGTTGTCTTTCATTCTTGCAACATGACCTGCCCATTGCCATTTGAACCAGATAAGTAGACCTAAAGTTGCCTAATTTTTCTCTTTATTTCACTCATTTTTCATTCAAATTTGTTTTTAATCTAAAAATCCACCGTCTGTAGACTTTAAGTAAGTTAGAAACTTAATAATTAAGGGAAACGTATACCCGAGCACATACCCTTTTGACTGAACAAAAACTTATAGAATTCCATTAGACATGTTAGTATTCCACAGCAAACAGCTTTTCTCTATTATAGATGCACATAGTTTAAAATAGGATATTAGCTCAGTTGATTCACCAAGGTAGGCTACATGAATAACTATTAGTAGAAGAAGAAAAAAGGAAAAATATATAATTGATAATTCTATATACCTCAATTCATACATTTTCAGATCTTTCACTCCAAATCCTTATTCTCTAACCTTCATCCTGTACAGTGCGTACACCCGGAACTATCTTCTCACCCAGCAGGAGCAGATAGTGGGTGTTAAAGAGCCGGTGGAGCTCTAACGCCACTCCGAACGACCGACACGTTAGAAGATTGATAATACAGACTGCATTTATGGAGATTATTGACAAAATAGACCGCATGAGACCACGAAGTTGAAAAAACAAAGCTAAATAATTTATTAAACAGTGACAAGATTGAAGTAACCACACTTCTTTGTCCTTTATCGAAAGCTGACTTCCTACCCTTTGCAGAATTGGTTTCTCCCTTCAGCTTGAGAGAGAGCACTGGAATACTTAGGTGCAGGCGAAAACTTGCTGATTGTGAAGATTTCTGACCTATTTTTTCTTTTTCAAGAAACGTGTTTTAGGAGGACATTCCGAAAAGTATTCAGCTATTTTGAATATCCCCATAACTATTTTAGCAGCCTATATGTAACTCCGCAAACAATCAAAGGAGATCTTACTGCACATCTATGGACCAACTCTCAGTCAGCATTGAGACATCATTAAGTGAGCATGTGTACTGTGTGACCGTTGCATTCACAATGCGCAAATTATTCTTCACCTTTCGCGCAAGTTTGCTTTGGTATTTTTTGTTTTGTTTTGTTTTTAGTTGTTTTTTGTTTTTTGTTTTTTTTTGTTTTTGTTTTTTGTCTCTCTGCGCCTTTTCCAAAAAGAATTTCAGATCGTGGACGCTATTAAACAGAACCAAATGAGGCGTCTGATGATAATATCAAAAAATACTTTACGGGCTGTTTTAAGAAGTGGATAAGCTGCTGGGTACATCAATGAGAGGAGCACTTTGAAGCGAACTAAGGCGCCATTGCCACGAGTAGGGTATTTTTTTTTTTTTTTGTTAATACCAAAAGGCAGGATAATTTACGGACATACACCCTAAGATTGAAACCCTTTGTAGTTTCGCCGGGGATATAATTAAACATTTATAATCCTTCATATACGGCATACAGAATGCTGAAAAAAAGAGAGAACAAACAAACCGGTTCATAATTCAGCTGCGTCGATATGGTACCAAACCAGTAGATGTGTTTTTTTGCCATTCAAACACTGACAGACTTCGCAGCTTGTGACAGAATAACATATCTGTAATCTGAAGATATATCGATTATCGTTGACAGCTGGCTATTCTGAGCGATCGCATGATGATAATATTAATACTAATACTAATATCAATGACAACAAAAACAACTTACCAACGCAGTCAATAATTGAACAACTGTAGCGTCAAAATTTGAAGTCATGTATAAAAAAATCAATCGAATAACAAATATGGCCAGAATGAATTTTATTCATGATATCACCGGCAACATCTAGAATAGATTTGAAAAAAATTATGTAGAGTCGTTTAGATTCTGGCAAATCAAGATGTTATTCATAAACCCGTCAAAATGAGACCGTAAAAGGTCGAAAGGCTGGGGTTTTTTTAACCAAAAATCATACAGAAAGGCTCTAGTGAAGAACTGATACCAGTGACAAGACGAGAGAGGTGCGACACATAAAACGGTTATTTAATAATCAGCACAAGCCAGAGGCAGTTTTGGAGAATGACAACCACAAACTACTCTGGGACTTTGACATCCAAACTGACCACCTCACCCAGGCAAGAAGACCGGACTTGGTAATAGTAGACAAAAAAAGGAAGGCCTGCCAAATAGTAGACGTTGCTGTACCTGCAGACCATAGAGTAAAAAAGAAGGAGGGTGAAAAAAGGGAAAAATACCAGGACCTAGCAAGGGAGTTAAGGAAAATGTGGAACATGAAAACCAGGGTAGTACCGGTCATAGTGGGCGCACTAGGAACTGTCCCCAAAACGCTGAGGGAGAGACTGGAGGAGATCGGGATTAGGGGGAGGATAGAGACCGTACAGACCACGGCACTACTGGGAACTGCACGGATACTGAGGAAGGTGCTAGAGATATAAGTACTGCAACGAATAGTAGCTCTGTCATGATGTGCGAAAGAGGGAGGAGACGTTAGCTGAAGACCTGAGGAGACTTATTGTCACTCAGCCTTCAGCGATAACCACTGGGCAACCGGTGTGAAACTGTAAATCGTAGAATTACTGCGACCTATGAGTACTGGGGGAGGAGGGCTGGAGACTTGAGGAGACTTGCTGTCACTCAAACTCCAGCGGTTACCACCAGGCAACTGGTGTGAGATTCCAAATGATAATAATAATAATAATAATAATAATAATAATAATAATAATGATGATGATGATGATGATGATGATGATGATATAATAATAATAATAATAATAATAATAATAATAATAATAATAATAACAACAACAAAAAAGCACCCGGAGAGCGCATACATATGCCACCACCATTATAAGGGAGAATGATTGTGCATGGATCCGTCCGAAAATTTAATCAATCGGAGTAATTCTTATTCTTAAGCAAACATTTTTGTAATTTTTCCACTAGTGGAAAGCCAAAACTGCCTAATGATAAAGAAATTTCTGAATGATGAGACTTTTTAATTTGATATTCATTATTCTCTAAGTATGCCAGATTCAATTCAATTGTCAGAAAGTATTCCATTGGGGATTTTCTTCCAATAATTTACTTGAAATTGCAGATCGTGTGAAAAATAAGAATTGGATTGCAAATTCAATCTCCCCATAGACATGTATGGAACTGAGACATGGAACTTAACCAAAAGATTGACCCTCAACCTGTGAAACATACAACGTGCACAGGAGATAATCATATTGAACCTCAGAGAAATCATCAGATAGCACAGTATATAAGAGAAAAGGCAGGAGTCCAAGATATCATAGAAATCATTAAATGGCAATAGGCTGGATATGCGAAAGAATGTCAGACAACCGCTGGACATCACGACTCACAGCATGGATCCCCAGTTACCATATACTAAAGGTAACCGACAGAAAATAAGAATGAGTGACGAGCTAGACAAATTGAGAAAGGACAAATGTGTACTTTCTCTGATTTCTCCAGATTGTTTTAATATTTCAGATACCGTTTATTATTCAGTAGCTGTAGCATTTATTGTTGGGATGATATCTTGTAATACAACATGCAAATTTCTCGTTTTAATCTTGAACCCTATCTTACGGTCTGTTTCCATGTCCTCGTTTTACCATACCTGGTTATTACACGGATCAAGTTTTCACTTTGAGATTTCCTTTCTTCCTTCTTGAGAATACATGCTTGTGTAGAAGGAACAACTTTTTCGAAGATATTTGCGGCCACTTCGTGTTCATCATCGATAAATACCGAGGGATCTTCCTTTAAAGTTGTTATACTTCTGTTTTGTTTTACGCACACACTAGTTTATGTTGTTCTTGGAAGATCAGAACAAAAGATATTAGCTTACACTGCCTTTACATAAATTCTACAAGAAGTTCTAGTCGATCTACCTTGTCCCGAGTAATTTTTGTTAAATGTGCGGCTAAATATTGCTGGGGGTAATAGCTTGCCCAGTAGAACCAGAAGCAAGTTTGTTTTTGTTTTGTTTTGGGGTTTGTTTTTTTTGGGGGTTTTTTTTTAACAATTTACGAAGCAATGTCATTTTCCCTAAGTTACGAATGGGATATTCTGTATCCAAATCCAAATTAATTTTATTCCTTAAACGGCTCGATGCTAGATAAATCATGTTGTTTACGTTTGATTTGGACTTTCGAAGTTCTGACACTTCAAAACTCTGATTTTTCTTTCCTCTCTCTCTCTCTCTCTCTCTCTCTCTCTCTCTCTCTCTCTCTGTATATATATATATATATATATATATATATATATATATATATATATATATATATATATAAAATCTCGTCAGTCCTGCTCACTTTTTACTTTCTGTATCTGTTTCTTTTTTTCTATCTCTCCTTGATAAGCACTGAACCTAAAGTCAACCAGTGACATTCACTAAATACTCTAACCTGAGAAGACTCTCTCTTATTTCTAACTGATCGTTCGTTTCCAAAGATACGATGATTATATTTGCTGCTGGTCCGGTTCTCAAGAATGCATATTTTATTGTAAGATTGATTGGTAGACTGAAAGAACCGCTCGCTGGTTGTGCAGCTGATGAGTTCAGTCGTAAGGGAATAGACAAGTGGCATAGCGGGCGTCTGGTGCAAAATAGGTTACACTGAATTGGGGAAATTGTCTAATTGGCAGAGTTTCAACATTTTTTTTTTTTTTTGAAGAAATACGTAGTTTTAATTTGAGCAAAAGTTCACTTAATCAAAGTACGTAAAAATGTAATTTTAACCCTTTTTTAAATAAATCATCATTATCATCATCATCAGTCTCTTAACGTCCGTCGTTAGACATAGACCATACCCAGGATTCACCACAGTACTCTATCATGGGCGTTGCAGAGCTAGTACTTTCTGAATTTGTAAAGCTCATCTCTCCATCTAATACTCTGTCGGCCACAGTTTCGTATGTAATCTCTGGGGATCCATGTTTTGAGTCGTGATGTCCATCGGTTGTCTTCCATTCGTGAAACATGGCCAGCCTATTGCCATTTAAGTTTTTTTAATGGATTCTATGATGTCTCTGACTCCTGTCTTGCGTAGTTTTAATTTGATCAAAACTTAATTTACTCAAAAGAAGGAAGTACAACTATTTTTTATAATCAAAACATTTGTAATCTAGGTAAAATCAAACATTTTTTGTAAACGATAAGCAAATTTCATCAAATCTCACCGATCAGGCATTACAGATACATTCTAAGAACCTCTTCTGGATTTGTTGGTGGTGGGTTTGTTTACGGTCGTGAAGAAATTAAGTCAAGTAACATGGTGCATTTCTGGAAAATAGGTACATACATCCTGAAGCTAGTGATGATTTCGTTGACAGTGGTTATAGAATACAGATATTATTTCGGATAACGGGGTAAACTTAAGTCAAGTCAGTTGGTAGAGTATAGGTACATACATCCCAAAGCTGATGTTGATTCCGTTGGTGGTGTTTCAGGTAATACGTGAATTATTTCGGAAAGCAGGGTAAACTTTAGTCAAATCTGTTGGTAGGTTTTTGATGGAGAATAGGTGCATACATGCGGAAGCTGGTGTTGATCTTATTGGTGGTAGTTAGGGAATACATAGATTATTTCGGAAAGTGGGGTAAACCTAAGTCAAGTTAGTTGGTGGGCTTTTGATTGAAGCTGGTGATGATTTCGTTGGTGGTGGTTAGGAAACACAGATATTATTTCGGAAATCGGGGTAAATTTGAGTCAAGTCGGTTGGTGGACTTTTGATGGAAAGTGGGTGCAAACTTCCTAAGGCTCCCCAACTCCAAAGAATTTGAACGTGAATAATCGTATTAAGAGTCTTTCTTAAGTGACCGGCAATCAATCAAATGAAACAGAATTTAGCCGACTTAGCTGATATTGTCCAGATAGCAAGTTTCGAAATAGCAAATGCCACGGGCCTCTAAGCTGTGGGTGGGAATTGGATAGGGTAAGACAAGTCATATTATTTTAATTTTCCAATCAAACCCAGGATGCCACGGTCAAGTGGAGACGACTGCCAAGTTATTTTTTATTTCCGATCTCTTCAATTTTCGAATGAATCTGGTTGACTGGCTGGCTATCTGGCTACGTATATAGTACGTGTACAGTAATGTTATCTTGCTACTTTCAATTTTTCTTCGAATTTTCAATTCTTCAACATTTTTTTCTCTTCAGAACCAATCCAAGAGATCCAATAATGATGTGTATAACTGTCAACTTCATTTTCCTCAATCATTTCGATTCTCTGAAAAAGTCTAGATAAATTACCAACTGCTTACTTCTGCCTTCATCTTGTGGTCTGCTGGACATCTACTATTTGACAGATTCATTATGGTTTTATACTAATTAAGTTTTCACACTGATTATAATCATAATCATCGTTATTAGTATTATCATTATTATTATTATTATTATTGTTGTTGTTGTTGTTGTTGTTGTTATTATTATTATTATTATTATTATTATTATTATTATTATTATTATTATTATTATTATTATTTAGAATCTCACACCAGTTGCCTGGTGGTAACTGCTGGAGTTTGAGTGACAGCAAGTCTCCTCAAGTCTCCAGCCCTCCTCTCCTAGTACTCATAGGTCGCAGTAATTCTGCGATTTACAGTTTCACACCGGTTGCCAAGTGGTTATCGCTGAAGGCTGAGTGACAATAAGTCTCGTCAGGTCTTCAGCTAACGTCTCCTCTCTCTTTCACCTATCATGTCAGGGCTAAAATTCGTTGCAGTACTTATATCTCTAGCACCTTCCTCAGTATCCATGAACAACCATAGCCATCAAAGATGTCGAAGGCTCCTATGTTCTTTTTTTATATAGTATATGTACGCATGTTCTTTTCTGTATTCCAACCCTCCTTGGTATACCTTATTTTTCAGAGACTTACAAATTGGCAGCAGTACGCCAGTACACCCCTTCTTAAATTTTTCTTTCTGATTTTTTGAAAAAAAAATTCCTTGGCCTTCTTTGACTTTGGCTTTGATGGGTTTATCAATGAAAATCTAAATGCTATTTTCCTTTATTTTAGATTTTTCCTGTGGAAAACGCCAGCGATGTCATAAACGCAATTCATTCTGACCGTATTTATTCCTCGATGCAATTTTTTTTTCTTTTGAATGACTTCAAATTTTGACGGTACGGTTGTCCAATTATTGACTATGATGCCGAGTTGTTATTGTTATTACATTAATTATTCTTAATGAAGTAATGGTAGTATTTGTAGTAGTATGTTTTTGCCCTTCCATGTTCATACCATTTGATTTCGAGAGACGGAAAGTCTCCTCGAATCTCCAGAACTTTTCAAAGCATCATCTCTGACAACATGCTTACATGCTATTATACATTCAGATATTAAGCATTTGCATTGATGTCAGATCTGCTTCCTACTCTACCACGGTGACACACAAGGACAATTTGTTCCTATCCAGAAAATATCCGCCAGATACAATGAAAATCGTTTCTGAATAAATAGCCTGTTAAATAAATAATCGAAACACGGTCACCATTGTGTCTGCATTGTAGACACCTTTCTGGCGATTTCATTTTCTTTTCTCTGGAACGCACCTTTGTTCCAAGTCAATTTCGCCTTCCTAATCACATATTTGTTATACACACGCACGCACGCACGCACACACACACACACACACACACACACACACATATATATATATATATATATATATATATATATATATATATATATATATATATATATGCAGTTACATATATGTGTATATGTATATATAGCAAGGAGTATTACGTTATATGATGAATATTATGCTGATGCAATATGAAAAATATATTTTTTCATTAATATGAATGTAATGAACGTGTAAATTGTATAAATATAAATGATTATATATGCATGCCATGTTAGTCACCCAATAGAAATCGAAACGTGACCAACGTCTTTTGGTATCATGCTGTGTTGAGGATGATTAATTGAAAAAGGAAAGGTGTGATCAATGAATAATTTACTCTGATAATTCTGAGGGACACCAACTAAGGGATAAGTTTAGTATAAACTTACATTGCAAAAATGCATGAAAACGTTTTTAGACATAATAATAATGAGTAAATGTTGAAATTTTCAGCCTTCCACCTCTATTGGTGATACCTGTATGCGTGATGTATGAATAGCCAACCCCTTAGCCAGCCAGTCAGTCAGCCAGCCCAACTTGAAAACTGAAGAAACCGATGTTGACAGATTTGGTGACAGTTATAGTTGACGACTTCTTATATATATATATATATATATATATATATACATATATATATATATATATATATATATATATATATATATATATATATATATATGTATATATATATTTCAAATATACATAAATACTTAATGCTATTTAGTTCTGCACACACGTGCGAACATACCTACTGATACCTGTACACACGAACCAACAACAATTTATTGCATGTTGCAGATTATTTTCGTCATAATATAATATTACATTCTATGTTCAAATCAATTCAATTTCTTTTTCCCCGTGGTAATGCTTTTCTCCTCTTCCAGACAATTTACCTTATTTATCGTGCAGTAAATCCTCGAAAGAAGAAGAAATAAAGCGAAAAAAATCACCCTAGGTTTGTAAGCTCAGCCTCCGAGAGTAAGAAAATCCCATTAGTGTTTTGTTGTTTGGGGGCGGGGGGTTAAAGAGGGGTATACAACCAGTGCATCCTCCCTGTAGTCAACTATGGAGCTGAAACATGGAACCTAACTAAGAGATTGGCCCTCAAACCGACAAACATGCAACGTGCACAGAAGAGAATCATGTTCAACATCATCATAATATCCATTAGAAAATTAAAATGGCAATGGGCGATGTCGCAAGGATATCAGACAACTGCGAAATAACATCGATCAAAATATGATACACAAAACTACAGCCAGCAAATAATAAGATGGTCTGACGAGCTAGACAAATTTAGAAAGTACTGGCTTGGCGACGCCCATGATAAAGGGCCCTACATTAGAATGATAGTTAGCAAAATAACCAGGCTGAATATTTGCAAGAAGTGAGTATGATCGTCACAGGTGCACAATCATTGTAACCTTTGCCAGACGAAATTAAGCACAAAAATTATTTCAATGCAGACCGATCCTTATCAATTGGGAGATTGGTGCAGCAAAATCATTCTCCCGAATAATCTCCTATTTGGCTTTTACTGCATGAAGCTATATATATATATATATATATATATATATATATATATATATATATATATATATATATATATATATATATATATATATTCTACAAAGCTTTACAGCTTTAAAAATTAAACATTATAAAAAAAATTTCAAAAGATTTTTTATGCCACTTCAGTCACTTATTTCCAAATATCTGTCAATTAAACCTATGTAATTTCCAGGATTTTTTTCCTGTTTCAAATTTGATTCGTTATTATGGTACAATGTATAAGTTGTGTCTTGTTGGAATTATCAGTTATATATATTTATATATATATATATATATATATATATATATATATATATAGAGAGAGAGAGAGAGAGAGAGAGAGAGAGAGAGGGAGAAATGGATAAATGAAGATATGGTTATATAATAACAGAAATAATCGTAAATTACGTTTTTTCATTTTGAAACTCTCTTTGGAATGATCTCCCGTTATTACACGGTATCTGCCTAAAAAGAATAGGGCAGGCATTGACAATGAAAGAACAAAATGAGGAGTTAGAGTGAAAGCAGTCACTTGGGAAATGTGAAGTGAAAAATACTACGTGACAGTGAAAACATCTCTCAGCTGTATCTATTAAGCTTAGAGAATCGGGATATGAAGACTTACATCATCCTCTATGTGAGTGTGTGTGTGTGTGTGTGTGTGTGTGTGTGTGTGTGTGACGAGGCCCATTGTAAGCAAGTCTTCCTACTTTGTCTCGATGCGATGAAAAGATCTGAATCGAAGGTCAAATAAAATGTCAAGTATTGACGTCACAGAAAATCCCGAGACATCAATTGTTCTTTTCAGCATCTGAACCCTTAAACAGAGCTGATTCCTTCGCTTCATAGGAATCACCCACGCATGATTACACGGAAACAGGAAAGTAATCGGATTTTCCCGCCAGCGGATTCCATGCATTAGTTGGGCTCAGCAGAATAGCAAAGGTCTTGAGACGAGCAAACCAGAGGTTTTACCGGGACGTACGCAGTTACTCCAGCCAACGAATACGGAGAAGTATATTTATTCGGTCTCTCCATCTGTCCACAAGATATCTCCAAATATACTCAATGAATTTCAATGAAATTTTGTGGAAGGTTGGGCAATGGAATAAGAGAGGTTTCTTGAATTTTAGAACAGATCCAGGAATTCTCATTTACAATTTTCCGTTATACGCTCCTGACTATCCACACGATATCCCAAAATGTTTTCAAATGGATTCCAAGTAAATTATGAGGAACAGTGGATAACAGGCTACGATAGGAGTGGTTAAATTTGTGCTATGATCCAATTATCAGGGATCAACCGGATACAATACCTATTGAAAGCAAAATTATTGAAGTTGATACCAAATTGTACCATCTAAATTTGTTGGTGGTTAACAAAATAGGGGTTCAGGAGTACTTATATAAATTAATGTTATGATAATGAGCTTTTAATGGGAATAGATAAAAGGTAGTAAACGTTGGTTATAGGAATAAATATCACGATTACTGTATTACCAAAAATATATCCAATTTTGAAAATAATGAGAAAGATATTGATATCATAAGTTTTTTTTCCAAGTATATTGCCAGAGCTACTGCTAATGTAAACAAAGTAATGGACTTTTAAGGCATACAATTTCATATGGAGACGAGGACTCGTTCCTTATACAAATAAAATGTTAAGTATTGACGTCACAGAAAATCCTGCGACATAAATTGTTCTTATCAGCATCTGAACCCTGAAAAACAGTCGATTTCTTCGGCTCGTAAGAATCATCCGTACATGATTTCACAGAGACAGAAAATTAATCGGGTTTCCCCGCCGGTACATTCCATGCATTAGTCGGTCTCAGCATGATAGCAAAGGTTTTGAGACGGACAGTTCAAAGGTTTTATGCAGATGCACATAGCCATCCCTGCCAACGAAGTTGGAGGGGTATATTTATTCGGTCGCATCTTTCTGTCACTTTCTGTCCACAAGATATCCAAAATTTGCTCTATGAATTTCAAGGAAATCTCGTGGAAGGATGTGCAATGGTGTAAGGGTAGTTCGTTAAAATTCAGGACGGATCCAAGGATTTTTTTTCAATTTTCTGTTATACTGTCATGACTATCCACACATCTCTAAAGGTTTTCAATCGAATTCTAATCAGATTCTGTGGAACAGTTGACAACAGGCCACGAAAGGAGAGGTTAAATTTGAGCGATGGTATATTTATTAATGATCAACTGGCTCATTAACTGTACGATAACTGTATGAACAATAATATATTCGATATTGTAAATAATGAAAAGGATATAAGCTTCTTTTTCCAAGTATATTGCCAGTGCCACTGATAAGGTGAACAGAATTATAGGACTGATTAAACATACTATTTCATATAGATACAAGAACGTTCTTTATGCTATATAAGAGTAGTGTTTGTTCGTACCTTGGGTGCTCTGGTCACTGTCCTTAGAGAACTAAGTTTGTACTGGAAGATTGTATGAAGATAGGGTAAAGAAGTTGGGGTTAAAAGATAGGAGGTATCGGGGAAACTTGGTCAAAATTCGTGGTTTAGAATTTATAGAACCAAATGAGTACAAGGGACTGAAAGGCCACACATATACGGTAGAAATAGATTGTATATAAGAAAATTCTTTTTATTGATACTGTTGTAGGGTTGTGGAATAGATTACCGAAGTATGTAGTGCTATCGACGGAAGCAAATGAGTTTAAAAAGAATTATGGTTTTCATTACATTACCATCGTTAATGTTTAAGGCTCTCGATATTGTATAAATGAGTATGTTATGATGTGTGCTTGAAAATACAATTCATGTACTTTCTTCCCACTAAAATGAATACTTTGAATGTTCTAACGTACCTGTTTCGGGGGTGCATATCTGGAACAAACCAGACTTTATATTGTCGGAAGCAGTTTGCAGGTTATTGAAATAATTTTCCATCTGTCGTACGAAACTACAGCTTCGAAGTATTTTGAGTGATTTTCTCCAATGTTGCCAATCTAGATATTTCATATCTAAATTGAAATAATTTTTTCGTTTGTTTTTTTTTTAATTTCGTGAGAACAACTGATCTGAATAAATGCCAACTCGACACTGTACTGCCCGATGTACTGACCAGTATATCTGGTGAATGTCAACTTCGCACAATGGAAGAGAGAGATAAATAAACAATCCTTTCATATATATATAAATATATATATATATATATATATATATATATATATATATATATATATATATATATATATATATATATATATATATGCACCATTTAACCATGTGGCGAAATAGACTGTAGCAAAGACCAAGAACTGATAGATAGATAGATAGATAGATAGATAGATAGATATGAACAGACTGGAATAGATAGATAGATGTGGTTGTTCACTCGATAGAAACTGTAACGTTGTCAACGGCCCTGTGAGGGTGTGATCAGTTAAAACATTGGAAAAGGGGATGATCAATGATTAAGTAACTTCTTTCACTTTTTCAGACAATAATCATTCTAAATTAGAATTTTTTAAAAACAAGCAGGCCAAAACTAAGGACCAATTTAGCATAAACGTACATCATAAACTTAACATCCTACTAAAGACCTAATTTTTACGAAATATTTTTCACGTTGTAAGACTTTGTGAATGCACAGATTTTACCTTGACACTGTATGACATCATTCAAACTATTTCACAGATCTAAACATATCACGCATGTTTTTGAAAGTTACTTTTCCACAGAAAAGTGAGTATTTTTTTTAAACAGTAATGTTTAGTGCTTCCAATCCAAAAAAAGTCGAATAAGAAAAAGACGTGTTTTTTTTCAGTTTTGAAAGTTACTCATCACCAGAGAAACAAAAAAATGTTCTATTTTCTACTTTAAACTAATGCATTAATCTCGAAAGTTCATCACCCTGAAAAAAAAACAAGTTTCTTTGTGCTTTCAGTCCAATCGCATAAAAAAGTCGAATATGTGATGAAAAATGATAAAAAGGGTAGATTTGAAATTTATTTACCGACAGAAAAACAAAAGGCATTTTTTTCCAAAAAGAGTTGTTTTTTTTCTTCCTTGAGATTCCAATCTAGCTTAGAAGATGTTTGAAATTGTTTTTTCTCAAAATTGACAAATTTACGAACGTAACGAAAGTTTGTATGGGCTGAAAGCGTAAAGAATGTTTTTCTATTTATTATCGAATATTCGATTCAATCAAATTTCAACCCATGGATGGGTAACCGTTTTAACACTATTTGTCGTAATTTCAATTTTAGTGACTGTCATTCACATTCATTTTAGTTTTTGGTATGTTTTAGGGGCCTTTTCCTAATATACTTATAAAACTAATGTTCAAACATAACTCGAAATTTCGAAAGTTTTTTCTTCAAATTTCATCTTGTGTCACCTAAAACATACGCGTTACTGGTTCTCTATCAACGTCTTTATAAAAATGAATTAATACATAGTTTCAATTTGATCAAAAGTTATATTGATCAAAACACCGATAACAATTTTTTTTTACATAAAATTATGAAAAAAAGAGAAATTTTCATTTAATCCAAACGATACTATGGGGGAATTGTCTCTCAAAATTTGAATAAACTATCATGCTTGCGTCTTTCAAGCCACATACACTGCTTTAAATAAGATTTCAAATGAGATCTTTTTCATTCGATCTTTGCTTTTATAAAACGTTTTTGACGACTCAAATAGCTCCCTATTGTTTACATCTGATATTCGACTTTTTACGAAATTTGACTCAAAGCACAAAACATAGTCTTTTAGGGAAAGAAACTTTTGAACATAATGTAATACTTCAAAAGAAACTGCCTTCGATAGGAAATCGAATAAGACTTTTTTTCTAGTGGTAAGTAATTTTCGAAACATTAAAAAAAATACGTTTTATTCCTCTTTGACATTTTTTGGATTGAAAGCACAAAACATTCCTTTTTTTAATAAAAAAAATGACTTGTTTTCCTGAGGGTGAACGAAGTTTTAAAAGTGTGTGTTATTTGTTTACGTTTGTAAATAGCGTCATACTGTGCCATGGAAAAATGTGTTCAGGTCAATGTTGGAGTACGAAAGGTGTCTTTGGTCCCAGGCTTCTAGCTCGATTGATGTACGTGTAATAAATAGCTAGATATCCTAACCAACTTGAAAACTGAGAGAAACCCATATCAAAAATTTTGATGACAGTTTTGGTGGCTGGTTTCTAATAGATAGATAGATGGCAGTCGCATTGGACGGAAATAAAAGGGTAACAATTCTGAGCATGTGCGTTGTCACTTTCGTGATACGAATGAATACACGCTCATGTATTAAATATTCACCTGAATGTATTTCCTATCAAGTAACATCTTTTTTTCAAATCGATGATCACCGGGTCGCATAGATATTTGGTTCAGTTTTACTCATTGATATGTGAAAATGCTGAAGCCAGATAACTGTATAATGGTTTATTATTTGGAAACCATTGAATGATTGTGCAAAGCGCTTCTCTACTCGCGCTAGTGACATTTCATACGTTTAATCAGGATGCAGAAAAGAATTGTAATTAAAGATACTATCCCAACAGCAATATGAACACATACACTCGAGCAGAAAATGGCCCAAGACATATTTCAAGAAGAAATATTTCCCAGATAGGCAAAGATCACCGGTCTGATGAGTCACTCAATAGAAATCATTGCGTGAAAAAATTATTTTGTCACCATGCTATGCTAGGGATGAGCAATTAAAATTAATGAAGAGAAGGGTGATCAATGAATAACGTACTCCTTTCACCTTTTGTTGGATCACTAGAAAGTCTGCATTTTCAAAAAGCAAGCGTGAACGCTGCAAGACACAAACTAAGGGGTCAATTTAGCATGAACATTGATTGTAAGTTGAATTCCTAAGATAAAAGCCTATTGGGAGTGAAATCAAAATTATCCTTCTCCTAGACTGGTTGCCTTCCCATCGCTTGAGAGAACAACTTGCCCCATACATACATACATACATACATACATACATGCATGCATGCATAGCCAGACAGCCAGACCAACTTGAAAACTGAAGAAACCTATGTTGACGTTGACTATGTTGATGGTGAGGGTTTCTAATATAAGGAAATTAGATCCAGCTATTGTTGGGGCGATAGAAAGAGAAGGCAATAAATATACCGCAAGTACACTTTAAACTGTACAATTTTCCGGCAATCGAATTATGCACCCGCACGAGAAATATGACCAAGCCATAGTTTAAAAGAATGAAGGAAAACACTTTTCTGGTAATTGAAGATTACATTCAATCATAATTTGATTATTATAAATTTTGACTCGTTTTTACCTTCATCCTAATTTTCGTTTGCTTTTTGTCACAACTTTGAATGGGGACGTAATTCAACGGAAAAAAACTAGTCGAAATTAATAATGTCGCAATGCTTCATCGAAGAATAAAATTTGAAAAATTGACAATATCGTTTTATAATTCGGTTATTGATAATTTCTAAAGCCAAATCAGAGTACTGTTTTATTTTTGTTTTGTTTTTTTTTTTGTTTTGTTTTGTGTGTGTGTGTTTCAACATGAAGATGCCTACGAAGAATACCAAGTGCAGCTCTGATACGGCTCATCGAAATCACATTGCAGACCTTCTTCAAACTAGTTAGATACATAAACCGATCCGAGAGTTCTGCAAACAGAGAATTCCTGTTTTACACTGTGCTTTGAAGAGAATGGACCAGAGATTTAAAAGAATAGCGAACAGGTTTGCCAGCTTTGGCCAGAAGGGGCGATAATCAGAGCTTGCCCAACACAGACATTGGTATGGTGATAAATTTCGGAAATCGGGTCTGTATGTAAGGCAGAGGTTCAATACCAGCCCCTTGACCCGATCGATTTCCAAATTCAACTCAATTCCAATACCATTATTGAGTTTTCTCCCTTTTGGATTATCTCCCTTTTTTCTCGAATCTAGCAACCCAGGTAGCAAGTAAATACATTTTCCTGGGTGGTGGGGTGCAAATCCATCGCACTAAAGGATGACAGATGCATCATAGGACAATTCATAAGGAACTTAAAATAATTTATCTTGCAACTGACCAAGTAATTTAAAGCTATCAAGAACAGTCGTATGTCTAGGCTGAAATACTAGATTTTCCATGCAGGGTTTTCAATCTTTGTACCAAGGCCCCTGTTGAGATCCCAAAAACATGAAGGGAAAATTTAAATTTTTCCTCAATTTTACATTGTGCTCCACTAAGCTAAGCTTGACAGAAAATAATTAAAAGTAGGTTTGACAACACTGATATTAGTAGCAGGAATTATCAATATTGGTTGTTGCTATATCAGTAGTATTAGTAATAACTGTAGTAGAACTCTAAAGATATCGTTGCTCAAAAAACATGGTTTATCCTGAAGAAAAAACTAAACGTTTTTAGAGACTTTTAAGAATATTTAAGAGCATAACACGGATAAGGGTTTCTTTTCCCATTAGATTTATTTATTTTTCTTCGTTTTCCTATTCAGTGTATGAATTGTAAGTTATTTCCCACTTTTATAACATTTCAATGTTCTTCTTCACTCAAAACTATGATACTTTTTCTTGCAAAAAATTATTCATATTAGATATTCTTTATCTTTTCTGACAGCAACAAATATTTCTTTCTCTTTTCTTTCATCTTTAAGAAGAATACGTTTTTTTTTAAATGGTGTAGTACTTATTAGTTTTCTTTATTGGCGAGGCTTTTTTAAAATCTATTTTAGTGTTTCTTTTTTGAATTTCAACTAAAAGGTGTCTCCCAAGAGGTATGAATTTCATGGTAACACAGTTCTGAGAAAAAATGCATAGCAGGCACTTGTGAAGCTGGCGTAGTATATGAAGCAAGCACTCTACACAATACGTTTTTTAGTCAACCAGGTCCTCTCTATTTGGAGGGTTAGCGCAACAGAAATTTCCTTTCATTTATATCCATCCATCATTAAGCCATTCAATGAACTAGAGAGATAGATATGAACACGCTGGGATATATATATATATATATATATATATATATAGAGAGAGAGAGAGAGAGAGACAGAGACAGAGACAGAGAGAGACAGACAGACAGACAGAGAGAGATAGATAGATAGATAGATAGATAGATAGACATACATATATATGAATATACTGACACACACATACACACACATATATATACGCGGTTAATATATCACTCAATTTAGACAACGAAAATAGAATAAACATTTAAAGAAAAATAGGGCTGCTACAGGAATCGAACCTGCCATCGATAGGACAGCCGCTTCAATGCAATGATGCTCTTACTATTGAGCTAAACAGTTGCTGGTAATGCAATATTGATAAACCTGTCAACATAAGGCCCCGAAAAAATTTTAAAAGCGTTTTTTTTCCGAAAATCAAAGAAACATTTATGCTAATTCTAAGTCTACAGACAGAACTGTATGGCCAGGAGTAGACTGGAACACACAAATAAACACATACAATTTCAAGATATGTAAAAAAAAACAAAAAAAACTGTAGTTATGGTCTGATTAGATTCTATATATAACATCACAAGAGTTTTCGACTGGAAAACATCTAAAATAGATTTTTTGAAAATTTAGATTCAGGGTAACCTAAATGTTATTAATAAACCTGTCAAAATAAGACCCTAAACAAGTCAGAAAGCCTGTTTTTCAGAAATAAAAATAAGTATTTTTAGATGTCTATGGAGTACTGATGCCAATTTTCAAGTCTGTAGACAAAACGGTTTGCCCAGGTATGCTGGAACACACAAACAATCGAACAAAACAATCAAATGCCCATAGATAGAATTCTTTGTCATGTTTATTATTCAATTTATTTATAATACTGTGTACTTACTAACTAATAACGACTAATAAGTAAGTAGAAATATCTTACTTAGAACTGTGTAAAATTGACTTCTATCTTGTGCAGATTTTTGTGTAACATCTTGGTAAATTTGAGTGCGATACCCTGCTTTTTAGGGAAGGCTGATGTCAGCCTCGGTTCCAGGAAGCCAGAGTCCACCGCACTAATAGATGATGAATGCATCAGAAGACAAGTTTTGAAGAACAGGAAGCAAATTCTCACTCAACCAGCCAAGTAATTTGAAACTGTCAAAAACAGTCGTGCGTCTAGGCCAGACATTCTGAATGGAGGCGCTATCTCCGCCCCCAAAGAGGTGAATATTGGGCTGAAGATGCAGTAGATTCTCACATACAATTTTCTTAAAGGCAATCTCTTGTCTCATGTTGGTGAAAATCAAAAAATAAAGGAAAAGTACTCCCAGTTGGTGAATTACAAAATATGTATTTTTTTCGATTGTTTTAATTGATTTCTGATCTATTATTTAGATCGTCTCCAAGTATCTGCCGTAACCAATTAATTATTATGAAATGCAATTGGCTTAGCCAAGGTAAAGCACTCCCCAGTGGAAAGTAATGTTCTTTTTGGAAGATGCATAGTCACGCTGTTATTATCTATTTAGTTAAAGGTATTAAATAATGAAGTGCAGTAGTTTTCATTTTGGGGCAATATTTGAGTTGAGCTAGGCGATTGATTTCTTATTGAACAGAAGGGAGCGGTAAGAAATAAAACATTGAAAGACCCTGGGCTAGGCAGACGTCAGCTAAAAGAATTTCTTGGCGGGGTTTTCAACCCAAAAGGTGTGTATTCTTCATTTGACGCAACACAATCTTCCTGCCTCAATTAAAAGTAAGTTTTACAACATCTGTGTTAGCAGCAGTATCAATAATACTCAAGAAATAATGTTGCTTGAAAATCTGGTTGGTGCTTACGACACCAGGAAAAGCAAGCGGAATCAAACTCAACTCTCGCTTCTATTCCAACGTACGATTACTATTAATTTCATATTGCATAAATGATAAATGAATTTGCCATCATAGTCAATAATTGAGCAACCGTAGCATAACCTGTTTATTTGGCTCAGAAAGCAAGAGAGTTGGCTACTGATCGCTTAGTCCTGATTCTAAATCACGTTAGAGAAATTTTGATTTCATAAATGTATTAATTGAAATAAATGAAATAAGCCCTTGCGTATTTCTGAGATAAATTCTCGCAGATATGTAAAACGTGTCAATTCAACTCAGTCGGTATGAGAACCGTCTACCAATAAGGTGGTCGCGTTAGGGGAAAGCTTATTTCACATCTCAGTTTGGTTTAACTTGACGGCACAGACAAATAGTAAAAAATTTACTCCTCTAAATGTGGTGAGGATTGTTGTTTGTCTCATTACATTAAGTTAACAAAGTCAACTCCAAATTTGGACTGGAATTTAACAATAGACGTTTTTAAACACTTTCAAGATTACTTGAGAGCATATCAGATAAAAATGAGAACAGTCTTTTCCATTATTACAAGCATTTTTTTTCACATATCCTTTCGTTTTTATCGTCTGAATTCTTTATTTTTCATTTTTATAACATTTTAATGCTTCCTCTCCATTCGACATTACAATATTTTTAGAAAGAAAATTTTAATCAACTCTTCATCTTTTCTGACTGAAACAAATAGCTTTTTTTTATCTTTTATATACCAAAAGTGTGCGTTGTTTTCAAATGTTGAATTATGTATTTTTCTCCAACCATTTTTCTCATGTATTTTTTCTCTCTTAACGAACCAGAAAAATGAGTATTATTGGTCTTAGACTACTGTTTACCTTGATCCCCATTTATAGTTGTTGTTGTTTTTTTTTATTCTTTAGTTCTGATTCGTGCTGTTAAGTCACTGCCGTAGATTGATGGCTTCGTTGAGATAAATATGCAGAGAACAAAGCCACTCGTGTAAATACACTGAAAACAAAGCCACTTCATTTGATAAAAGAAAGAAAAGGAAAACGAAGTTCTAATTTTCCAAGTGAATTTTGTGTATTAATGCAGAAAACAAATTGAAAATGAAGGTGAGTATAAAAGCAGGCAATAGTAGAAGCCGACATTTTCGGATTTGTTGCCGTCGTTGTCTTGAAAATCTGAATTCAGTTTGGTTAAGGTGTGGTAGCCATATTTTCAGTGAACTCACTTGGAAAATGGATAGCTGCAAAATCCTGGGCTTCCTTTATGCGAACACGCCTGGGTCAAAAAAGGAAAATAATATTTTGAAGTGTTACAATTTTTTTTTATTTCCTTTCTTGCAAAAGGAAACGTGCCAAGTAAATATAGGGGAAAACACGAGATTCATATGAAAGCAAACGATAGTTTGGATAAAAGAAAATGGCGGCAAAGGGGTTGGAGGTATGCTGATGGTAAAGAAACTGTGATAACTAGTGGAAAGAAGCTGAGCATGCCCATTTCCTGCTTGTTGGGCAAAGAACAATTCTGCCAAGTGTTGTTGGCTAAAAGAAGAAGCAGAATATATGTAAATTGGCAAAACTCTTGAAAAAAATCTCATTTAGGAATTCACAATCCATCATATATTCTCTCTCTCTCTCTCTCTCTCTCTCTCTCTCTCTCTCTCTCTCTTTCACACACACACACACACACATTTTCTGCCGCTCTATCTATATGTCACTCTCTCCCTCTCATATAGTCCTGCACATGCAAACACACACATGCACGCACACATACATATATGTATTTGAAGAATAAAAATCTCATTAAAAAATTCACAAACCATTATATGTTCTCTCTCTCTCTCTCTCTCTCTCTCGCTCGCTCGCTCGCACGCTCGCTCTCTCTCTCTATATATCTCACTTAGTCTCTGTCTCTCTAACATGTACGCGCATGTGTGCACACGCACACACTCACACACACACACACACACATATATATATATTTGAAGAGCGAGAGAGAGTGAGAATGATTTAGTTTTGTTGCTACTGATCGGTTTCACACCATTGCGATCGACGGACAACTCTTTTTTCTGTTTTCATTTTGCTTTTATGTACAACTTTCTATCTTTTTGCACTCTATTTCAAATTTCAGAATATTTAAAACTATCACCTTAGATGAGGCGACCCCCAAAATAGTATCGAACAGATAATAGCATGATCAGGAAACTGGTCCAACTTTTTTAACGAGCGTCACCAACTGAGCAGGCCTACAGAAAAAGAACAATCATCAAACTGCTGCATAAAAAGAGACCTTGATAACTCAAAACCTATAGGTCCACCAAACCGTATATACAAGTTTTTACCAAGATGAATCGAATCACTAATACGACAGAAAAAAACGACCGCGGGAACACACTGGCTAAGGAAGGGTTACTTGACCGTTAACCATCTCCAATCTGTAAATCAACTCAAGGGGAAAAGAGGCCTGGTTAGTCGGTCGATAAAAACTGTCATGTAACCAATGTCTTTTTCATGCTGTATTGGGGGTGATCAATTCAAAAGTTGGGAAAAAATCTGATCAATGAATAAACTGGAAACTCTTCACAGCCTGCCTTGAGATAATATTCCGAAATCTTGACTAGGGACATTAAGGAATTGGTGAATACCTAAGTAATTTCAGATTAGCTGACAGCATCACCCTTTTTACTGAGATCCTAAATGATTGCCAAATAATGCCAGAAAACTGGATGAAGAAAGCAAGAAAGTTTGTCTTCACATGAACTTCAGAAGAACAAATATGAACATCAAATATGCAGAGAACAAGCCACAAAAATCAAAATGGAAAATACAAAGCTAAAGAAAGTGAACCACTGAATTTATCTAGGACGAACGAATCTCCATGAAATTTTCAAATAAGAAATCATGCGGAAAATTACTATAGACTGTAACATGTTCGATAGAGCAAGCACGAACTTCAAGAACAAAAAAATCCCACTAGTCCTGAAAAGAAGAGTATTCAACTAATGAATCCTCCCTATAATAACGTATGGTGCTAAAACATGGAATCTAACCAAAAGATTGACCTTTTAACATGACAGCGCAGTGTATTAGAGGGAAAAAAATAGTAGAGATATCATAGAAGCTCTTAGAAAACTCAAATAGCAATGGGCTGGTCATGTTACGAGACTATCAGATAATCACTGGCCATCATGACTCACAGCGATCATATGCGAAACTATGGCCGGCAAAATATGAGATGGCGTAACGAACTAGACAAGTTCAGAAAGTATTGACTCCGTGATGCCCACGATAGAGAGGTCTAGCGAATCTTAGAGACAACGATGGACACTAAATTGATGATGATGATGATGATGATGATGATGATGATGATGATGATGATGATTAAGAAAAGATTGCTGCTTGGCACAATATGATTTAGTAAAAATTTACATTGCAAATTAAAACCCCACTCAGATCCTATTTAAGGGGTGCAGAATTTAAAAAAAAAACAAAAATAGACCTTTTTTGCAGACATAATAAGGAGTGAATGCTTAAATTGTCAACCTTCATTGGTGTGACCTGTATCATACATACCCACCTACCTACCTACCAACATACATACATACATAGCCAGACAGCCAGACTAGCTTAAAAATTGAAGAAAACTATATCGATAATTTTGGTGACAGTCTTAGTTGATGGTTTCTAACACCGTAATATTTAAAATGCCACTCGTCATGACACTTGTCAACTGACAAAGTCTTTGATTTCATTGAAATACTGAAACTCATCGAAGAAATCAAACATAGAGGCATAGACTCTGTGTAGGTAAGGAGTGGCTCAGAGTGCGTGTGGGTCCCACATCAAACTGACCGTGTATCACACTCTGCTCTCGTGAGGAGGTAGTTAAATAACTAGACCTCCTTCATCAGGCTGCACGGAGACTAAAGGTTTTTCCATATCAAAGCTAGTCCTGAAATAGTGTACAGCATACTCAGAGATTTAGGAGTGCCGATATAATGAATTTACTGCTATATCAGGTGGATCCTATACTAAGTCAATCAATAATGAGAAACCGAAAAGTACAAGTAAAAATAAATATGTTAATGACCCTCTCACACTTTAATACTACTTATGCCAAGTGCGCATGAGAGAATCATGCTCAACCTCTCATGGAGAGCTCACAAGACAGCACAATATATCAGAAAGAAAACGGTAGTCAGAGACATCGTAGAATCCATTTGAAAACTTAAATGGCAAAGGGCTGGTCATGTTGTGAGAGTGAAAGACAACCGATGGACATCACGACTTACAACATGGATCCCCAGAGATCACGTGCGAAACTGAGGCCAACAGTATACAAGATGGAGAGATGAACTGGACAAATTCAGAGAATACTGGCTCTGCGACGTCCATGATAGAGAAACGTGGCGAATCCTGGAGAAAGTCTATGTCCAACGACAGACGTTAAAAGGATGATGATGAGGATATGGGTTACAAATCTGCGAATAAGAACCCAAAAGTGATTATCCGAACCATATACATAGTGATACGTAAATATTGTTTCTTGAAGGTATCAGTAAATTCTTAGAAAAAAAACTTTGGACCGACAAAAATCTAATGCAAAAATGAAGGAATTTCTTTCCAGATTTCTGTTCCTCCAGGGGGGGGGGCATTACTTTAAGGGTTTGTTAATTTCAATTTTTTAAAAGATTGCCCACGGTTATGCAGGTGCTGTTGCAGCAAATTAATCCTCTCCGATAGCCTTGCTTGAATAAAAGAAAAAGTACCGTTAGAACCCATATTTCATTAAGTAGTGCCATTAAAACGAAAGTTCACTGTATCAGTTTCTCTGCATTAAAATGCATTGAATTCATTTAGTCACGCAGATTTAATCAAGTTGTACTCGGTCAGCGCCTAGATCAATAAACATTGATTTTGCTATACACACATACACACATATACATACATACATGCATACACATGCATAAGCCTTCCACGCATATATACGCTCAGGTTTACACACACTTGTGGATATGTCTGTTAACACACAGACGCATTCATACCGACATGCACGCGCCGACACACCCTAAACATACAAACTCACTTTTGATATATACACACCCTCTACTCATATACACACTCTGCACATATACCTACACAAACAGGTACCTTGTACACATGCCCACCTTTCAGACGGTGAAAATACAGATACACCCACGCAATCACATACATACACACATACATACATATTTATATGCATGAACTCGTTCACATACAACTTGAACACACACACATACATGTGCTTACATGTATACACTCACGCTGCTACGTATATGAATACACACATGAACAAAGGTGATCATATACACCTTCCACAAACATATATGCATACACCTTCGCGACTATATACATGTAAGCATATATATATATATATATATATATGTGTGTATGTGTGTGTGTGTGTGTGTGTGTGTGTGTGTGTGTGTGTGTAGTGGCCAAACACAGATACACACACATGCGATATCACGCACACTCACACACACACGCACATGCATAGAGGTGATCACATAGGTAAATATATGAAGATCATCATAAACATGCACCTTCAACATACATTGCATATATACATATATGTATATGTGTGGGGGGGTGACTGCATACATCCATAAACAAAACGAAGACATACACATTCACTATGCATCAAGACATTCATACATACATGCGATCGCAGAAATACATATATACGTGAAAATGATTATATAACCTTCTACACATGTATACGTATACATAAACACATACATGATTCCATACGTATATACATACATACATTGGCGGAGCTCATTACATGCACGTTCCACACGCACATGCACACACACTTACACATACATACATACATACATAAAGACAATTGTATTCATACATACATATACATATTAGAAGTTCAAATACACTCTCCACGTGCATATTCACACGCACACATTTATGAATACACACGAATACATACACCTTCAGCGCATGCGCATGAAATCACGTATGCCAACCACTCACAAACAGGCATCTGCATATACATGCAATACATCTTCACACTAATAACAGACCACACCCCTACACACATATACACACTCATACGCACATATACATATACACATATATGAATACACTCACAAACTTACCTACTCAAATAAACATATAGATGTAGAGTATAGTATTCCCAAAGTATTCAATGATTTTGAACTTTAATACTGTTCGGTATATTTATTAGAAACTGTCAAAAAGCTGTCAGCTTAAGTTTCTTGAGTTTTTAAGCTGGTCTGGCTGGCTGGCTGGCTGGTTATATATATATATATATATATATATATGTATATATGTATATATATATATATGTATATATATATATATATATATATATATATTCATGTATATATATATATATATATATATATATATATATATATATATATATATATATATATAAATATAAATATATATATGTATATATATATATATATATATATATATATATATATATATATATATATATATATATGGTACAAATCAGGCTCGAATCCACAACCTACTATATATATATATATATATATATATATATATATATATATATATATACATATATATATATATATCACCCACGCACACTAGTCACACCAATGAAGCATTTACTCGATATTATGTTGAGAAGAAAAAGTTTGTTTTTTTTTTTTTTTTTCAAAAATTCCCAAAAAATAGATGTTTAGGGGAGAATTCAATTTACGACACCATAACGCTTGTTTTGTTTTCTCATAATTCGGACTTTTTTGGTGTTCATCACCCAACTAAAGGCGAGAGAAGTTACTTATTCATTAATAACACTTTTTTTCCAATTTTTGATTGATCATCCCTAACACAGCATGTTGGTCACGAGACAGTTTCCATAGGATAACTAACCAGGCCTGTCTATTGATTCAATTTTCTGAATAAAGGCAGATTGGGTTTTATTAGATTATTAAGAGGAAAGGAAATTAATTTTTCAAAATGAGAAAAAAGGAAATTAATTTTTCAAAACCTGTCGCTAGTTTTTCATGTATACACGAATATATGTTCGTATTGTGTGAGTATGCATGTTTGTATGTGTGTGTGTGCATGTGTGTGTGTGTGTGTGTGTGTGTGTTCAATAGAAGTACACGTAGACAAATTCTTCTAGTGCTGACTAATGTAGGTTGGTGCTTTGTGCGGTACTCAGACCATGTATTACTTAAGACATTAAGAACAAGAAAATCCCACTAGTCCTAAAAAGAAGGTTATAAAACAAATGCATTCTCCCGATAGTCACCTGTGGAGCTGAAAGATGGAACCTAACCGAAAGATTGACCCTCAAACTGAGAACCATGCAACGAGTACATCAAGCTAAATATCATATGGAGAGATCACTAAATAGCACAGTATATTAAAACATATAGAAAACTCAAATGGCAGTGGGCAGATCATGTTGCAAGAATGTCAAACAACCAATTGACATCACGATGCACAACGTGGGTCCCAAGAGATCATGTGCAAAGATGTGGCCGGAAAAATTTAAGATGGTGTGACAAACCAAACAAGTTCAGAAAGTAAACCTATGATAGAGAGGTTTGGCGAATCTTAGGGGAGGTCTATGTCCAACAACGAACAATAAAGGGTAGATGATGATGATGATGATGAGGATGATGATGAGGAGGAGGAGGAGGATGATGATGATGATGATTTCAACTTCCTAATCCACACCTTTATTAGATATCTCTGTTTGTCCTGAGACTCGGATTTTGTTTCAGGAGCGACCCGACATAAAGCAGGTTAATGTCCTTGGCATGGACCAAAAAGGTGTGGGAAAAAGGGCTGATGTCCAGCTGATGACTCCAGTCCAAGGCTTATGTTCCCCTCTTCACTGGTTCATGTACACATTTCTTGACAGAAAAGTGAAGTTTTCATTTGCTTTTCACCCGAAACTTTTACTATTAAAATTTCTGCAAACATTGAGAAGAAATTCAATAACGCATAAAACCATTTCAGTTATTCATAGAGATATTGGTATCTCTGTTTTCTAGTAAATGTTTGTAAAAAAACCAGACTATTAGACACACACTTTTTACCTGGAACTTATCGTGCATATATATATAGATCTTTGTTGGTGTGTGCGCATGTGTGTGCGTTTGTGTGCCATTTTGTTTGTGTGCGTGCGTGTGTGCACACATTTAGTTCGTGTGTGTATCTATTCATGTATATGTTATTTTGTCTTGATATTTGATAAGTTTAGCCAAGTCTGGCGAAAGTGTGGGGAAATAAGAGTTTGTAAGATCCTGTAACACGAATCCGTGGAAGAGAAAGAACCAGCCTACCTTAAAAATCAGCATTTGAAATCCTGGCTATTTTTCCAAGAACCTCTACTTATGGTGTCAGTGAAATCTACGCCTGTGTGTGCGTGATGCAACAACAGTTTTTTCTACCATTTCTTACACGACAAGTCTTTGTTTGGCTGGTACAAGTCCACAGTGATGAACCACTTACAGAATTGAAGCCACTACAACGTGAGTAACGAACCTTTTTGAGAGCGCATGTTCACATTGGCGATGATCCTCTTGAAATTTCCTTCACGTCCCTAATTGGAAGGTTGGAGTTGCAGATTATCATTTTCATTTTATATATTTGTATTTTACAAATTATTCTATGAAAAAGAAAAAACAAAATGCTTGAAAACATTCTTTGAAAGGTCTGTTCAGATAATCAATATGAGGTGACAGCTAAAATTAAAGTTTGCCGTTTTTCGTTTTTTTAGATAAAACCAACAACAAAATGATATCTCCCGCGTGCCAATAAAATGTTTTCGCCTTTCACCTTCAGCACGCGTGTCATAGGTTCATCATTCATGCGCTACACTAACTGGCTCTATGACAAGAGCGTTGTGATTTGGCCTCCTTTCGAAAACAAGACGATCCTAAAAAGAAGAGTATACAACCAATGCAATTTCCCCAATAGTCACCTAAAGAGCTGAGATATGGAAGTTAACAAATAGACAGACCCACAAACTGAGAGGCATGCAACGCACACACGGAAGAATCATGCCCATCCCCGCCATGTTTTCTGGCCTTTTCGGCATGGATTAGGGTGTGGTATCTGTTCCACAGCATGGACCGAGGTGTCGGTGCTGACGCTTGCCTGCCAAATGGGTCGGAGTTCGTGTTGTGGCGAGCAGCAAAGACCAAGTGCACCGGTGCAATGCATCAGCCAATGAGGTTATACTGAGGCTACGCATTGCTACGCACATTAGAAGCCTTTGGATTCGTCCTTTGGTTCTCCCACTCTTACTCAGCCCAGCTGCGGGGAAGCAGTTCTCCCTGTGGCAGCAGTGTCCCATTGCACTTAAAGGGACAGGTTGGGCTCATCCTGACGCTTTCGTAACTGCAGTTGCTTTAGCAAATCACATCGGCTAGAGCTATTTTTGATCGGGCACTTTTTTTCCCCACGTAAAGCTTTGACTTTGTGTCACATTTTGCTCTGATGAGAGAGTAAATAAATAGGATGCTCAACCTCACATGGAGAGATCACAAGACAACACAGTATATCAAGAAAGAAAACGGGAATCCGAAACGCCATAGAAACTATTAGAAAACTTGAATGGCTATGGGTAGGTTATGATGCAAGAATGACAGACAACCGATGGACATCACGACTCACAACATGGATCCCCAGAGATCACATGCAGAACCGAGGCTGACAGTATACAAGATGGAGAGATGAATTTGGCAAATTTGGAAAATTCTTGCTCTGCGACGCCCATGATCGAAAAATGTGGTGGATCCTGGGGAAGGTCCATGTCCAATGACAGACGTTAAAAGACTGATGATCATGATCATGATGGTGATCATGATGATGTAGATATCGCTTAAAAAGGTTGAGATCACATAAAATATTGTAATCAGACCCTCTACGTTGGCCACTATGCGGAGGAAGTGGAATACATATTTTTGTATTTGGAAAGATTTAGACTAGATTGTTGCAGCACACTATTGTACTTTGGCATACAGTTTGAGAACCACTAATTCAAACATTTGTATACACTGCTTCCTTTCGAGGATTATGGTTATACAAGTAACCATGAAGAATTACAGTGTTCAAAAATGGTATTCGAGAGGGAAAGAAACTACACTAAGAATCACTCTTCTTTTTTTTTTCAACTTCACCGGAAATCGACAGTTCTATCAATACAAAAAAGTTTTTAGTTAAGACCCAATTTTCATTGGTTCGTAGGACTCATAAAAGAGAGCGTATGAAGAGAGAGGAACATCTCTATCCTTTTTATGCCACACTACGTCATCACGTCACCTAACCAAGAGACAGGCCCACAAATTGAGAATCATGAAACGTGCACATGAAAGAATAATGCTGGGCCTCACATGGAGAGACCTCAAGACAGCACAGTACATCCGGGAAAAGACAAGAGTCTGGGACATCATAGAATCCATTAAAAATCTCAAATGGCGGTGGGCTGGCCATGTTGCAAGAATGGCAGACATCTGATGGACATCACGACTCACGACATGGATCCCCTGAGACCACACGTGCAACCGAGGCCGGCAGAATATAAGATGGAGAGACGAGCTAGACAAGTTCAGGAAGTACTGGCTCCGCGACGCCCATGAAAGGGAAATGTGGCAAATCCTGGGAAAGGTCTAAGTCCAACGACAGACGCTAAAAGACTGATGATGATGATGATGATGATGATGATGATGATGATGATGATGATGATGATGATGATGATGATGATGATGATGAAAAATAGAAAGTGCATGAACGAAAAAAAAAAAGAACTGGAGCAGACTTTACAGTGTTTATAACTAATGTATGTCCTTCATATCTGTATATTCTTTTCCCAATGAATTGTATTTAGCTTGCTCTAGTCATGGAGAATAGAATTTCCATCAAATATGGACATATTGTACATCCTTGAAAAGGAAATTCTATGCTTAATATGTATACGGAAGAATATCTTCCACAAAGCAAGTCATCTCGGGATATTCACAATCAGATGGCAATCCTAGTTTTAAAATGGAACAGCTGTGTGAACTGATAAATATAACATAGGGGCGATTATTATTGAAAGATTCACTCTGATTTCGAATCACTTCTTCTGTAGTCTATTGCCTGCCCCTTGACAAATTATCATTAAAATTCATGGAGACATTTTGGGTATATCGTATGGATATTGTGTTAACAGACAGCTACAATGTGGGAGAGATAATTGTGGATTGGTCCGTTCAAAAACGCAGTCACTTCTTCCATAGACTATTTGCCACCCTCTCGCAAAATTCAGCTGGAATTCATTGAGAACATTGAGAGATATCGTGTGGATAGACAAAATTGTTTTTGATGTTCTATGTTTGTGGGCATACAGCTAGAACGTAGAGGAGATAACGGTGCATGGATCCGTTCCAAAATTTCCTGAAAGATTCCATTGATCCCCCTCCCACAAATTGCCATTGGAATTCACTGAGAACTTTTGAAGATATCAAGACAGAAAGAACAGTCAAGACTAAATAGAACGCTCTGATCTGGATTTTTTTATACTGCTCTTTCCATCTGTCTGTTCACAGACGTTTCTGAAATTTTATTTTTCATGACTCGGGCACTACAGCAAAAATCTACTTCATCCAGGACTCTATTACAGCGCCAGGACTAATTGCATTTTGGACGATATTTTCGTTTTACTTTTAGGCCCTGATTATTTGTCTCTGTTTCGGACGTTTTAACAAGGATTTAACTTGACAAATCAATTGGAAACAAATAGTTTTATTACAGAAACAAATGTTGACAAATGTAACCAAATACTGTCAAAAATTGTATGAACAACGTCACAGGTTTTAAACAGGTTCTGTTCTTTTTCTTATTTTGTTTTTTGTTGTTGTTTTTCTTCTTTTTTTAACATTAGAGCTGTGTAGACATTTCCAGCATGCTGCTTCCTTTCGGGGACTAGGTTATATAATCAACCAGAAAGAATCACCACGTTTGGAAATGGTTGTTAGGTAGGGAAAGAAGATGTTAATAACAGCTGTCCCCTTTTGCTCGGTGTTTGGAAGGAAGTATTGAAGCGAGAAATCCAAGTAGACATTCCTCCCCTACCGTAGTGATTGCGTGAATGTGATTGGAGTAGGTGTGTTGAGCCGGCGGCCTAGAAAATGGCGGATCGAATGAAATAAATGGGCAACAGAAATTAGGTTGGACGAGGGCAAGAGAGATTGGAGTAAAAAAAAAAAAGTGGGTGGAATTGCGAGAAAAACAGACAAAAATTGAGTCCAGGGAACAGAGAACAAAATGGACGACGCGCCCACAGTCAAATAAAACAGGTTATTAAATACTTTTAGGTATGAATCCTCGTCTTTTTTTCTTTTTTTTTTTTTTCATTTTCGTCTACTTTATTCTATGAAATATTGTATGTAAATCATTATTTTTTTCTGCTACTACCTTCATCTTTATTGTTGCTGCTTTTTATCACAACTAAACTCGTAAGACCGGTTTGATTTGGCCTTTCACTTACCAAAGTTCCTGTAGCTCAACGGAAATAGCGTCGCCCGTTAAGCGGACCAGCCTCAATCATAGAAGGTCGTAAGTTCGATTCTCACCAGGAACTTATTCCTTCTTTCTAATCCACGTTATTGATTTATTTATTCACTGCTAAAGCAACACCGCTCCGAGTTTATTTGCGATAAAAAGCAACGACTATCAAGATGAAAATATAGTAGCAAAAAAAATTATATGAATCTGCGTCTCCTATGCTGCCACTGTTCATGAGTAAATTGGTCCGTTTTATTCAGATAGATCATGGATCAGTTTATCGAGTCATCTAACCACGTCTTCCAATTCATTGAGCTATCAATACTATAAGCTTCATAAACTGCGTCGCTGATAATCTCACGGCTATCGGAGAATTCCTGGACGAGAACAAAAGAAAATTTTTAATTTTCAAAAAATGATAATATATGCTCTACGTTCCCATTAGTAACCACTAAGTTTTTATGGCTATAGCACTAGCCGTCCTTGCATTATAAGATGACAGATAGACAGACAAAAAAGGCATTTGTTGAATCATAGAAGTCTCAAATTGGGGTTTCCCTATCAGCTTAAAATGCGCATGCCACTCAAAAACCTGTGTTTTTACATAAAGAATGTTCACTAAAAGCCTGACGAAGCATTTTGAGAGTCTCCATGGCAGACTTTCCGAACTTCACGCAAAATTTGATGCATATCGCGTAGATGTTCTCACACAACGTCACAAAACCTTGCGAAATACGAGAACACAATTAGATAAACCGAAGCCTATTGGTAGATTGATTCGTCTGCTGAACGCCCATTTGCATTGAACGGTACAATCACAGCACATTGAGTGCAAGAACTTCCTGATACAACCTCGTATATATATATATATATATATATATATATATATATATATATATATATATATATCAATACACACACACACGTATATACGCACATACAAACACGCATGCATGACTATAGATATATATATATATATATATATATATATATATATATATATATATATATATATAATTATTGTGTCATCCTCTGACAGCTGTTTCGATGTTTTACATCTCTCCAGTGTGGCTATAGACTTTAACCCATCCAGTACCGCGAGGCAGAATTGAAACCCTCACATCGGACCCGGAGGCCGATATCCTACCGAACTAGGTGGTCAGTAAGGCTGAATCTAAGAGATATATTAATTTACGCAGAAACTCCTCATCCACCAAATTGCTCTATTCCTATGGAAGAGCATTGCATAAGCTTACAATGTATGAGTTACCTCACTTAAAGAGTACTCAACCCCATATATATATATATATATATATATATATATATATATATATATATATATATATATATATATATATATATATAAAAGACACGAACAGTTATCATACTCACTGATCCTTTATCGATAAATACGTTTTGGGATAACCTACATAAGCCTTGTTTCAAAAAATTAAATGTGTAGTATAAGATAACATTCATATACAATGCATTATGGTAATACCCTATAAAAAAATAACAATCTACACGTATGACGTAGCTGAAACGGAAGTGGTCACATGATAAACAACTGATGATCCTATAAAGAGATGATTTATGGATTGTTCAGTTGTAGCAAAGTATACGTAAAACAGGAAAAAGACACTGAAGGAAATTACGTAAATTACATCAGCAGTTATTGGGAAATAAGTGACTGAAGTGAAATATTCTTTATTGTTTAGTGTTTCAAGCTATAAAGCTTTCTAGAATATATATATATATATATATATATATATATATATATATATATATATATATATATATATATATATATTGATTATCATTTTGCATTTTCATACCAGTCGCCTGGTGGTCACCGCTGAAGACTGAGTAATAGCAAGTCTCCTCGGGTTTCCAGGCCTCCTCTTCACAGTCTCATACTCTACAGCAGTGCTGTGGTTTACAGTTTCACACCAGATGTCATCGCTGAAGACTGAGTGACTGTAAGTCTCCTCAGGTCTCCAGTCCTCCCCTTATATCTCCCTCACCTATCATAGAAGCCCTGTGGTTTATATCCGCTCCACCATTTCTTTTCACTTTTCCCTCTCTTTTTCTTCCTTTGAGACCATTGCTAACTGCTCAGGGTCGTAAATCTCATATTTCTAGCGTTCTCCTCGGCATTCGTGCAGCCATCAGTAGAGCTAATGTGTGTATAGTCTCAACCCTTCCTCTTATCTGTAGTTCTTCTTATCAAGTTTTCATAGTCTTTTGTACTGTCATGAGTGCACTTATCATTACTGGTACTACCCTGACTTTTCTCCTTTTCTCGTTCATGATTACCAGGTCCGGTGTCCTCGCTCAGATGGAGTAGTCTGTTTAGATGTCAAAGTCCCAGAGCCATATGTGACTTTTATTCTCCTGAGCTGTCTCCAGTTTGTGCTGTTACCACTTTTCAGCATGCTTAAATCTCATTCCTTTGCTCAGTTCCCAGTGTATCGCCGTTGCTACTCAATCATGTCTGTTTTTTATACTTCTTTCGGGGCTAGGTGACTACTTTCACTAGTGATGTGATCTACGGTCTCATCCCTTTCTCCGCACAGGCATTTGCTGATTGAGTTCCGTCGATTTTAACTTTTATATAGTTTGACCTGATGCATTTGTTTTGGGCTATCATATTGAGCAATTCTGTTTCTCTCTTCAGGTTTCCTTTGCGTAGCCATGTTCACGATCTCTCGGCTGCAACAACCTGTATCTTTTTTCTGAATTCTCTGTGTAGTCTTTCTTGTTCTAATTATTCTTTCCTTTGCTGTGCTGCTCCTTCGTTTGCTTCTTTTTGTTGTTCGTTGTACTGCTGCAGGTGCTATTTATAATGTCTTTTTTAGTCTTGTTTTGGCCCCTTGGACACAGTTTTCTATGCAGATGAGTCCTCTACCACAATCATCATCATCATCATTATTATTATTATTATTATTATTATTATTATTATTATTATTATTATTATTATTATTATTATTATTATCTGCAATCTCACACCAGTTGCCTGGTGGTAACCGCTGGAGTTTGAGTGACAGTAATTGGCCCCTTAGTTTGAGTCCAGAAGAATTCTTACTTGTTTTTTGTAAATTGGGAACTTTCTTTCCAGATATCTGTGCCGTCTACAAAAGGCGACAGAAGGAACTTATTCTTTCACCGACCTTTTTTCACATTCTTTTATTTGATCACCCTAACACAGGATTATGCCAAAAATGTTGGTCATGTGACAGTCTCTACTGAATGACTAACCAGACCTTCTGCTATTATTATTATTATCATTATTATTATTATTATTATTTGGAATCTCACACCAGTTGCCTGGTGGTAACCGCTGGAGTTTGAGTGACAGCAAGTCTCCTCAAGTCTCCAGCCCTCCTCTCCTAGTACTCATAGGTCGCAGTAATTCTGCGATTTACAGTTTCACACCGGTTGCCCAGTGGTTATCGCTGAAGGCTGAGTGACAATAAGTCTCCTCAGGTCTTCAGCTAACGTCTCCTCTCTCTTTCGCATATCATGACAGAGCTACGATTCGTTGCAGTCCTTATATCTCTAGCACCTTCCTCAGTATCCGTGCAGTTCCCAGCAGTGCTGTGGTCTGTACGGTCTCTATCCTCCCCCTAATCCCGATCTCCTCCAGTCTCTCCCTCAGCGTTTTGGGGACAGTTCCTAGTGCTCCCACTATGACCGGTACTACCCTGGTTTTCATGTTCCACATTTTCTTTAACTCCCTTGCTAGGTCCTGGTATTTTTCCCTTTTTTCACCCTCCTTCTTTTTTACTCTATGGTCTGCAGGTACAGCAACGTCTAGTATTTGGCAGGCCTTCCTTTTTTTGTCTACTATTACTAAGTCCGGCCTTCTTGCCAGGATGAGGTGGTCAGTTTGGATGTCAAAGTCCCACAGTAGTTTGTGGTTGTCATTCTCCAAAACTGCCTCTGGCTTATTATTATTATTATTATTATTATTATCATTATTATTATTATTATTATTTGCTATCTCACACCAGTTGCCTGGTGGTTCCTGCTGGAGTTTGAGTGAGAGCAAGTCTCCTCAAGTCTCCAGTCCTCCTCTCCTAGTACTCATAAGTCGCAGTAATTCTGCGATTTACAGTTTCACACCGGTTGCCCAGTGGTTATCGCTGGAGGCAGAGTGACAATAAGTCTCCTCAGGTCTTCAGCTAACGTCTCCTCTCTCTTTCACCTATCATGTCAGGGCTACAATTCGTTGCAGTTCTTATATCTCTAGCACCTTCCTCAGTATCCGTGCAGTTCCCAGTACTGCTGTGGTCTTTACGGTCTCAATCCTTCTCCTAATCCCGATATTATTATTATTATTATTTGCAATCTCACACCAGTTGCTTGGTGGTTACCACTGGAGTTTGGGTGACAGCAAGTCTCCTCAAGTCTCCAGTCCTCCTCTCCTAGTTCTCATAGGCCACAGTAATACTGCGGTTTAAAGTTTTACACTGGTTGCCCAGTGGTCATTGCTGGAGGCTGAGTGATGATTATTATTATTATTTATAATTATTATAATTATTAAGGAAGCTATATAATCCGACAGAATAGTCAGGAATGCATTTTTTGAATCTCTGTTTGATATGACCACCCGATATTACGCGTGACATATTCTCTGTTTAAAAACGGGAGGTTATTTTGAGTAGAGTTACGAATAATACAACGCATTCATAACTATATGTGCGTGTGCCCACGCGCGTGTGTATATATAAAAGTGGTGGAAAGAAACATAGACATACATCTCTCTCTCTCTCTCTCTCTCTCTCTCTCTCTCTCTCTCTCTCTCTCTCTCTCTCTCTCTCTCTCTCTCTCTCTCTCTGACGAAGGAAGCGAGTGACAGAGAAAGAAGGTGGCAGAGAAATTGGATTTTTCTCTCTCCCTTTTTCTCTTGGAACCATATTCTAAGGAAGAAAACGAGATGTACAGAGAGAGGTGGGGATATGCAGTTATCATATTCATTCAATTGAAACCGTCACGAAACCAACATTTTTTTGGAAGCATGCCAAGTTAGAGGTGATCAATCAAAAATGTGGAAAAAGAGGTGATCAATGAATGTTGCTTATCTCGCATTTTGTTGTGCGTTGATCACCAAGCGAGTCCCAATTTTTTGAAGAAAACAAGCATGAACACTGCCGAACACAATCCAAGGGGTCAATCTAGCAAAAACTTACAAATTATTGAGAAATTAACCACCATCTACTAAAAATCTATTTAGGGTGGGAGAAAACGTTTTTTCAAAGAACGTTCTTTCGAGGTTTAACAAGGAGTCAATATTTAAACCTTCAACTCTTTAGCTACATTGGTGAGGCTGTACGCACGATGCATGCATCTAGCCACCCCACTTAACTGAAGAAACCTATGTTGGCAGTTTTGGTGATAGCTTTCGTTAATGGTTTCTGAGGTTGATAATGTCAATACTGTAGATACCAGACAAACAGATATACGCGTAAATAACCCTGGTGAGCAGCTGTAAATTCAAGACCACAGATGGATATAAGCCTCCCAGCAAAAGACAATGGCTAAAGATTCATGCAATATTCCAAGACAATCATCTCACTTCAATTGAAAGATGGGATCTCAATTCCTCAGGGGAATGTCGCCTTCATCCACGTGAAGGCCTTTCCCTATAATCAATATCAACTCGAGGGGTAACTAAGATTGATCATTCCCTGGCAACTCTAGCTCGTTGAAGGTCAATTTCTAAATCGAACCCCGAAGCGATTAGATTTGTAACTCAACTAGCATCTGCGAAAACTAACCTATCCTAGCTTTTAGCGTCAGAAACAATTTTCAGATCAAAAGGACTGAATTATCTCCCTTGGGTTGGTTTACCCGGCTTCATGTACTAATCACATGATATCCTAATTCCACAAGTAAATAAACATCTACTTATATGACGATCTGTGAGACTTTTTTTTGTTTCTCTGTTCGTAACTAAAAGGGAACAAATTTCCAGATAAATATCTGCTTCACTTCATTTACCCGGCTTCATATTCTAATCACACGTTTTCTCCATAAATAAGTTTTTTAAAAATGTACTTTTTCTGATCCCTGTCCGTAACAATGGAATGGATCAGTTCTGCTCGTGAGATATCTCTTACCCAACATTCGAAACAATGGACTCTTCAACTGAAACGAATTCAGTGGTTTCTTTTCTTTGAAAAAAAATCATCTCATGAAAATCAAATTTATCCTCGAATTTTTTTTCTCTACGCTGATTAAGTAGTGGAATATGATTCAACGTTTGTGACAGCAGTATTTGGGTTTCCTAAAACAAAAATAATCGAAGCAAAAAAGGTCTAACTAACCTCCTTTGTATTCGAAAGGTCTTGCTACGGCAAAATGATTCATTTTATCTATATTTCAACAAACTCTATGAACAAATGTATGAGTATACAAACTTCAAAATATTATTGGAAAAAAACAGCATTTAGCTCTAAAAAATAAAGAAAATATCAACTCTATAAAATGGCTCGTTAGGTACTGAAATTGTTTCGGTGAAAGGGTCTATTGTTTCGGTGGAAGAGTCTTTCGTTTCAAATGGTTGGTTAGAGATACTTTTATCATCAAAAACATCATTTGGAAAACCGATAATGCAAGCCTCCCGACAGGTCGCTTCAAAAATGAGTGATTAGAATTTGAGGCTAGTTAAAGGAATCTAAGGAAAGTAGTTAACTTTTTTTAATCTGAAATCTGTTTCGGACGCTAACAGATTAGCCGAAGCTTTAGGGGCGTTGAAGGGTAAGGGCGTTGAGGGGGGTGAGTATTGAGAGGTAGGGTCGTTATCAGGGTATTTTGTCCGAACTTTGACCTCTGGAAAGCTGTTCGTTTCAATCGGGTGATTCCAGGGTTGCGTGATCTGAAATGTTGGGGAGCAAATCTGTGAAGAAAGTAGTCTGATATATATATATATATATATATATATATATATATATATATATATATATATATAGCCAGTTTATCATAATTTTTCCTGACAATATTAGAAGACCATGTTTCATACAAATCAAATTCATTTCAACGTTTCTCAATATTTTATCATATTTTCTTGATGGCGAAACGTTGTAAAACGAATTTCATTTGTAACACACATGATATTCTTAAATCGCCATTTCACTCAAATATATATATATATATATATATATATATATATATATATATATATATATATATATATATATATATATATATATATATATATATATATTCCAGCTTTTCTGGACATTAGTCCGACTTATTTGAAATATTGGCTCCCTTCTTTTCAAATGTTTGCTCCTTTTTAGCTTCAGTCCTTCATTTTCTAAACATTTGCCTCCTTCTTTCAACATTATATCTCTCTATTTAAACCTTTTTTTTTTACATTGGCAACCACCTGTTTGTTTTTCAGATTAGCCGTACTTAACATTAACAGTCCCATTCCCAACTGTAGTCCTCCAGGATCCTTTTTCAATACTAATTACGTTTTGAAAATAACCCTTTTTTTTTTACATTAGCTTCCGCTACCTTTTCATTAGCCGGACCCCCGCTTATTCACAATACTCTTTTGCCTTTCAACATTAGCCTCCTTTTTTCCCACAGTGTAAAGAAAATATGGCATTATTTCAATTTTTGAAACAAATTTAATCAAATTCTATCTCATATCCATCTATCTATTTTATAAATTCCTTTTTTTTACATCAATTTATTCCGACCGATGGAGCCGATATCAAATTTAGTACCTTTATTACACCTCGATAGAGCCCTAAAATTGTTCTCAATTATAAAGAATCATTGACAGTACTGGCCAACAACCAACTCTAGGACTTCTACGGCGACAGCATTACGTCATCTCAAAGGAAAGAAAGGTTAAACAGTTGGAATCCAACATAAACCGTATATTAACTACTTTTGGTCGAATTCGCCAAAAGGTCTATTATGTCACATCGCTAATTCTGTGCAACAGTGCGTGCAACCTGTCGAGACAGGTTTCCATAAATTATTTGCACCAGTTGTCCACTTTTTCCAGCGACAATCTTTCAGCTCGCCCCGGCGTTTTGTTTTTTTTTATTGTTTTTTTGTTTGTTTGTTTTTTACTATGACTCGATGGAGTAGGCGTCTGCTGGAGTCGACAGACGAATATGTTTATGGAGTTCTGAAGCTTGAGAAACGTCACCAAAAATGAAAAAAAAAACGAAAAGTAAGGAAAAGCGAACCTGAGAAGTCCATTCCATGATATTAATACTGACCCTGGCAAAGATTTTTGACAAAGTGGAAGGAATAACAAATTCAACCTTACTGACCGTCCAGTTCCGTGGAGTAGAGAGAGGATACCACCCCCTGGGTCTGAAGCTAAGGTTTCGATCCTACCTCGTGGTACTGAATGGGATAATGGATAGTCTATAGCCACACTGAAAAGTTGTAATACAACAAAACAGCTGTCTGTGGATGACACAATAATATATATACATATACTACTTCCCCCCCCCAAAAAAAAAAATATTCAACCAAGCCACCTCAGATTCCTTCATAGTCATGAAATAGTCCGGACTACCATGACCTACCAAATCAGCAATTTATTTATATGTTTCGCTGACAACAACTTCGTCAGAAAAAGTCGAAAATACAAAATCGTTTTGAAAATTAGAGGGTTTTTTTCCTTTATGCTTTACAGTATCTTTCGAAGCATAGGTTTTTTTTTTGCAGTTTTCAAGCTGGTCCGGCTGACTGGCTGGTCATGTCTGTATTATCAAGCGTACAGAACACGTCAATATGTTTTTGTATCCTCAATCTAATGATGCTCTAACCAGTGAAACATTATAATAAATTGTTGAATTTACAAACAATTTTTTTCCATATTGTCAACTCCTATTATCATCTAATCGGATATTATTATCCAAATACTGATTATCGCTCCATTCAATGCGTATCATTCAAAAAAATCTGTTGTTTCCTGGCGACCGATCGTTTTTTCAGAATTTTTATTTTAGAAACTGATATTATCTCAGTTCTCATTAGAGTCTCTTGTGACTGCCAAGAAGGTACTAGTCAACATGTACCAGAGTACCCCTTTGGGGTAGTTATATACATATATATATATATATATATATATATATATATATATATATATATATATATATATATATATATATAAATATATATATATATATATATATATATATATATATATAAATATATATATATATATATATATATATATATATGTGTGTGTGTGTATATATATATATATAGATATATATATAGATATAGATATAGATATAGATAGATAGATAAGTAGAATTGACAAGAGAATTAATTTCTTATTGATTAATAATTTGTAAATATAAAAGAAAATGGTTTTGGGTGTTTTTACATTTATAGATACACAAATGTCATATTATGCTCTGGTACAGATATTACTCGATATAGCATCACGCAGATGACGTTTATGACTTGTTTACATTGATGACAACAGAAAGCCAGGTTGTGTTTTAAATTAGAAACAATAAAATTATAAAGGTTAGGCCAGCAAGTGTATGAACATATTGGCACACTGAGGAGAATGAAGACAGAGTGAGGAGAGCTAGGAGAGCATCGTACGGCTTTCATATTCTTCCTTTTGCTCTCTCTCTCTCTCTCTCTCTCTCTCTCTCTCTCTCTCTCTGGAACTTCACCACTGTCCGATGGATCGAATAAAAATTATATGAACTTTAAAGAATGACCTGCTCTGTCCATTGTGGTATGGATATTTCTTTGCGTCTGTTTTGAGTGTCGCACATATACATTCTGACGACAGCGTATCGGTACATGTTGTTTCTAGAACCCAACATAGTCATGATATGCTCATCATCATCATCATTCTTTTAATGTCCGTCGTTGGACATAGACCTTCCCCAGGATCCGTCACAATTCTCTATCATGGGCATCGCGGAGCTTGTACTTTCTGAACTTTGCTAGCTCGTCCCTCCATCTTGTGTTCTGTCGGCTTCGGTTCTTTATGTGATCTCTGGGGATCCATGTTGTGAGACGTGATGTCCATCAGTTGTCTTTCATTCTCGCAACATGACCAGCCCATTGCCATTTGAGTTTTTTAATAGTTTCTATGAAGTCACAGACACCCGTTTTCTTCCTTATATACTGTGCTGTCTTGATCTCTCTCCATGTGAGGTTGAGCATGATTCTCTCATGCGCACGTTGCATACTTCTCAGCTTGCAGGTCTGTCTTTTGGTTAGGTTCTATGTTTCAGCTCCATAAGTGACTATCGGGAGGATGTATTGGTTGTAGACTCTTCTTTTTAGGATTATTGGGATCATCTGGCTCTTGAAAGTTGAGCTTGGCATGATATGCTAGGTTGAGTCATTGGAGATTTGGGTTGCGTGAATTACAGGAGATTGGACAGTGGGAGAGAGAGAGAAGAAGGTGGTTCATTTTGCCTTTATATCGGCGCTCTACAAAACAAATACTGTTTTGCTTTCCGTCTTTTTTCGTAAAAGTGAAAAAGTGGCGTAAAATGAACTTTCTAAAAGTGGATGGTTTTCTCCTAAGCACGTTGCATGGTTCTTCAAGGGCCATTCTCTTGATTAGTTTTCGTGTTTCAGCTCCACATGTGATTATCAAGAGGATGTATTGGTAAACTTATCTAAAATAGATCCACCCCCGCTAAAAAAAATCATTTAAAGTTTCAATGCATTTCGCCTGTCCTATCAAGCGTCTTCAGGAGAAAATGAAATACAGATAAGGTAAACACATTAGTAAATGGATACATATAATCCGACGAATAATTATAGATTATGTCATGTTATTTTGAAACTCTATTATATTACTGAGTATATCATTGGGCCTAGACAACGTGTATTGACTAAGACATTAACGGGAGATCATTCCAAATACAGTTTCAAAATAATATAACGCAGTTTATTATTATTTCTGTCGGATTATATATATATGATATAATTGTTCGTGTTTAAAGAAATAAACACAGTGGATAGACAGTGAATGGACAAAATGAGAATTTGGAGTTAAACCAGGTATTTGGGCCTTTGCATTACCGGTGGCTGTTTAGCCCAATAGTAAAAGCGACTATTTTAGTCCCATTTTCTATTTACATTGTCTCGGCCAAATGATATATTCCCCGTGTAATAACGGGAGATCATTCAAAACGGAGTTTTAAAATAATATAGCTCAATTTATTATATACATGTGTGTATGTGTGTGTGTGTGTATATATATATATATATATATATATATATATATATATATGTGTGTGTGTGTGTGTGTGTGTGTGTGTGTGTGTATGAAAACCAGATTACTAGGTGTGTATCGAACATTATCTCAGTGACTTGGGGAGACAAGTACGGTTACCACTGTAAAAACCGTTGGAGAAGAATTATGATGACATTTACAACATTCGAAATTGACTTTTGCCAGAAGACCAAAGCTAATGCCAGTTGCCGCACGAGGGCGCCTGTGTCGTGAGTTAAGAGCTAACAAGAGCATGCTGGGTAATTTACCGTATAACAGTGTCCGTAAAATGAGATTGGTCTCACAGAACCAAGATAGATGGGCCACGCATGCGTCGTGCCAACCAAATCATTTCAGGACATGATATACTGACTACAACAACAACTATGCTGTTGCTACTGATTATGAGGGTAGGGATAGTGATAACGCCATTACGACTACTATGAATAATAATAATAATAATAATAATAATAATAATAATAATAATAATAATAATAGGGAAGATGATAGGTGAAAGAGAGATGAGATGTTGGCTGAAGACCTGAGGAGACTTATTGTCACTCAGCATTCAGCAATGACCACTGGGCAACCAGTGTGAAACTGTAAGCCACAGTATTACTGTGGCCTATGAGATCTAGGAGAGGAGGGCTGGAGACTTGAGGAGACTTGCTCTCACTCAAACTCCAGCGGGAACCACCAGGCAACTGGTGTGAGATTGCAAATAATAATAGGTCTGGTTAGTCATTCAGTAGGGACTGTCATATGACCAACATTTTTGGCATAATCCTGCGTCAGGGTGATCAAATAAAAGAATGTGAAAAAAGGTCGGTGAAAGAATAAGTTCCTTCTGTCGCCTTTTGTAGACGGCACAGATATCTGGAAAGAAAGTCCCCAATTTTCAAAAACATGTAAGAATTCTTCCGGACACAAAGTAAAGGGTCAATTTAGCTTGATATAAAATTGCTGATTGAACCCCACACTTAAAACCTATCAAGGGAGGCATTCTTTTTTTAAATGGAAAAAATGTTTGCCTTTTTTTTTCCAAGACATAATATGGATAAAATGTTAAAATCTTCAGCCCTATTGCACCATCAGCATGTTCAGTACGCGTGATGATACAGACATAGACAGTCAGTCAGCCGGACCAGCTTAAAAACTGAAAGAACCTATGTTGACAGTTTTGTTGACAGTTTCAAATACAAATAATAATAATACTGCAAGAAGTCCAGTGAGAGCTGAAGAACAAAAACGGCCGTGCTTTCTGCCTGAAATACGAGTAAAACTAATGGACCATTTTCAAGGCAGATATATTTGCAACGCCCCGATCCGACTGTCGTTAGCAATCTATTTAACCAGAAATAAGAGACAGTAACTGGTGCAGCCGACAATTTGATTACGGCACAGAATGTGACGCACGAGGCGGGGGTGAGGCCGGTCGCTCATCTGGTCAAGACGGTCACCCTCGTGTTGATACTTTTGGAGGTTTTAGTGGCCGAACGATTTGCAAGACAGAAAATGGACTCGGGTTCAAGCCCCGGCTTTTTTGGAATAAAAGCTATTATATAAAGGTGAAAGCAATCAATACAAGACATGACGTCAAATTGAGAACGCCTCCAGCTAATTTACCCAGTGACTCGGCCCACATTACCAAGATGCTATCAAGAGAAGTGTTCACGATTCGATCTCTATTTCGACATCGGTTTTACTATATATATATATATATATATATATATATATATATATATATTGTAGAACTGATGTCGAAATATATATATATATATATATATATATATATATATATATATATATATATATACATATATATATATGTATTGCCTTGAATAGAGCAGGTTAAGGTATTGCGGTACAAATAAATGTAACTATGCACCTGCTGCAAAAAAACGCATGAAGAGTGGGTTATTTTCAACAACAAGGGAATATTTTCGAATGAATTTACCGCACTAGTCAAGGTAAACCTGCGTGTTCATAAACACACCCATATATACATCGAGAGAGAGAGAAAAAGAGAGGTCCCATCTCTATCCGAATGTATAGCGTTTCTATACACCCTTCCGTTAGCTCAAATGGCTGGTAAATTTTAGCGTTCCCGGGGCCCTTAAAATGATGATGATGGTATTTTAGGCTGAGTTGTTGAAGGTTTGCATCGTGAGAGGTACAGAAAATCAGGAGAGGAAGAGGTTGTGCACTTCGATAAAGCGGCTTACTGTAGGACAAACAATGAACGCTATTTTCGCTTTTCGACTTTTTGCATGAAAGCTTGAAAGTGGTGTAAAGTGAACTTTTCAGAAATTACGTGTATATATATATATATATATATATATATATATACATATATATATATATATATATATGTGCGTGCGTGTGTGTGTGTGTGTGTGTGTGTGTGTGTTACCGGTTTTTGACCTGGAGTTATTTTATTTTTGCTGTGTTTTAGGAACTGATTTTGCAAAGATAGCAAAAACCGAAGACATTTCCCCCGAGAGATATTTCTCTCTCTCTCTCTCTCTCTCTCTCTCTCTCTCTCTTCCTTTCTCCCTTTCTCTCCTGATCTCTCTTTCCACTGATTTCCCACTATCTTGTACTCTTTATTCCTTCATTTCTTCTCCAGCCCCTCTCTCTCTCTCTCTTTCTCGTGTTTTTCCTTCCGTCTGTCTACCTCTTTTTTGTCTCTTTAATCGCTTTCTCCACATCATTTTCTTTCACCAAACTTTTATTTTCTCTCTTTTTCTTTTCCTCTCTTTTTCTCACTCTTTCCTCTCTTTCCAGCACTTTCTTTTCTTTTCTTTTTTTTCTCTTCCTCTCTGTCGTCTTTACACCCTCCGTCTCTTCCTTTTTTTTCTTTCTCTCGATACTCTCTCTTCTCAATCTTCCCTCCACCTCATATATATATGTGTATGTGTGTGTGTGTGTGTGATAATAGGAAGAAATGGTACGTGCTTTCTATTTGGTCACAACCCCATCTTTAATTACAAATGAAGAAAAGCAGAAAATGCTATGCAGAGAAATACTGTCACGGATTATCATAGTCTGATTTCTCGGGTCATGGATATGTGCAGATAAAGCCACAGATCTTGCATGTGTTTGGAAGAAAAAAGACTTTTCTCCTATTCTGCCGTCGCACTTGACTTTTGATGATTTTATTCTCGACCGAATCATTTTGAAATTCACAAGCCAGCACACTACGGATTCGCGTATATTCTGCTTTAGAAATTCCCATTGACAAACCACAGCCGTGGACGTTTTTGTTTTTGTTTTTTTGTTGGTTTTTTTTTTGTTTTTTTTTTGTTTTTTTTTTGTTTGTTTCATTTCTTTCGTATATTTGTTTGACTTACGGAAAAAAAGCGGGAGGTCATATCAGTGCTGGATATGACGTAAAGCTATCGTCAAACTATTAAGTTTTGACTTTATTTTCGTTTGTTACAGCACTATTGACCTCACTGATAACCAATATAGTAATGACGGCATGAATAAGAGTTACGCACACAAAAACTCATGACAAATTACTCACTCAACTCAGGTCGACTTATTCTAGTAGAGGAACCAGATGGAAGAGTTGAAATGGGATATGTAGTTTCGAAAAAAAATATTGCATAGAGGAATGGATTCTGGTTTGTTTTCCTTTTGGATTTTATTGAAGCAAGGGAGTGTGGCTCTAATGCAGCCAAGCTTGTTTATCTATTGTTTACGGCATACGTTGTTATATTTACTTCAATTGTTATCTCTCTTAAAAATCAAAATTTAAAAGCTAAACCATATTAAATGCTCCAGCTAGTCTCCCTTGTTCAAGTATGAGAGGCAAAATTATACTTTCAAGCTATCATTAATATTTTCAAGTTTTTCAATGGATGCCATATGAAACCCTTTTGAAGTTAATGGACAATAGTTTTGGATAGATATACAGGGTGAAAATCAATACAAGCAGGAGCACACATATCTATATTAATCTCTCCTGCGATATATATATATATATATATATGTGTGTGTGTGTGTGTGTGTGAATGTGTGTGTGCGTGTGTGTATATATACATATATACATAAACGTATGTATACATTGTTATTATTCTCATGAGATACATTTCATGTAAACATTCAACCCGTGCCCTTACGTGATATTGAAAACCTTATTGGGAACGTCTCAGCTGGTCTTTATTTCATCATATATGTAATGGAATGACGATTTGCTACACAAACACTTTTATGTTTCTGTCCTGTTTATGCTTCTTCAGGTGCATAACCTGGATTCAGGCTTTTTCACTCGCCTGAAGAAGCCCAAACAGGGCAGAAACCTAAACATGTTTGTGTAGCAAAATCTCCATTTCATTATACTTTCTGCTCTACTCTAAACCAACTTAATGTTTAAAGTTGAATGTATCGAACACTTTATCAAATAAACCCATTATAAATCGGACATTGTATTATATCATATCATATTTTATCGCTGATTTGTATTATATATATATATATATATATATATATATATATATATATATATATATATATATATATATAGATGTGTTTGTGAAGTGAATTTCATTATATATATAATGGAATGTAGATTTGCAACACGAAAACGTTTGTGTTTCTGCCCTGTCAGAGCTTCTAATTTGATTCAATTTATTTGGATCCTTATATAGGACGTTACTTGGATGTATTAATTTTTCCGGGTGAAGAACCTTTCTCTTATTCAATTCATATATCTCTTTTTTTTCTTCTCTTTGCTCAGTTGTTGGTTGCTATTTGTATTATTTTCCATAGGGGGAGTGGATTCATGTCTGGTTGTTATAAATTAATTGGGATGTCAGAGACTCCTTCTTTATCAGTATTTTGTTAGTCCATGGAATGACTCACTGTTATAACTCAGAAAATAGGGCACTTGGCATAGACAGTATGTGTAGAATAAACAAGAATTCCTACAGCATCCCATTTCCTAAAATTGTTTATTGTATTTCCACTGTCTAGGCCAAGTGACATATTCTCCATGTAATATCAGGGGGTCATTTTGAATAGAATTTCTCATAATATAATGCATTCATAATTTTTTATATATATATATATATATATATATATATATATATATATATATATATATATATATATATATATATATATATGAGTGTGTGTGTGTACGTGTGTGTGTTACATATATGTATACGTATCGAGAAAAGATGTTGATTAGATAGATAGATACGATAAGATACGGTTAGACTAAGATATTCTTTTTTGGAAACATCATGAAAGAAAACTCTATAACTTTTCCTAATATTCAGGATCTCCTTGGAACCGAAGACGTCCACCTTTTTGTTAGAAACGATAGAAGCATCTTGAAAGACGCTTTGGAATATTGGATGCTGGTTGATGCCTAAAACCAAAGTCAATGAGAAGATTAGAATGTTAATAATTGTTCACTGGAAAGATGGCCTACTGCCTCCAATGCGTTAATCCGAACCTATGCCCTAGTTATACGTGTTACCTTCCCTCTTTCTAATAACCAGCTATTGGGGGTTGGGGAATAATATTTCCGTACACATTGTTACGAAATAGCCGTGGAAGTGATTGTATCAAATTAGTTTACCACTTGCCATCAAAAAAATGTACTTCTAAAATATTATATGATATAAGATTTCCAGAATGATAAACTAATCTAAAGGTGAAATTAAATAAAGATTCAATTTATCAATCAAAACGTGACTTGAAATTATATTTCTACCAAGTTATGTCACTAGACGTTGCTGATGACGTAAGCGTGACAGACGACAATTGATTATTGGTTATTATTATATGTATGGATAAACTTGCTTACCCCTTGCAGAAAATATAAGTAATTTGGTAATCGCAGTTTACTTATGAAATATCAAAGACACTATTTTGTGTATATTTTGTGCATTCAAAAATAACCACACATACATACATACATACATACATACATACACTATCCGACCATTTGATAGCACGAAAACGATACTCTGAAAATCATCTATACACTTTGTTCATACCCCCTTCCTATTTTTGAATACATTGATCTATTTTTTGTTTTCTGGTTTTCTTCGTAATTTAGAATAACTGTGCTTTCGTGGTGTAATATCATATGACATCATTTACTTGAAAAAACGAACTTTTTAATATTGTTTCATTTCAAATTACTGCTTCGACAAAACCAAAAGATGAAACATGTTAGTATAATAAACATGATTTAGATACTACTACTTTCTGTCCTGATCACTTAATAATATAATTAGATATCGTATCCTCATACTTACCATATATACATGTATAAACAGGACCTGTCCATAAAGAAACTGCCCTTTCGAAGGGGTACGCCAATGAGACGTTCTAGAGTGCTCTCAATCATATGTTATGTAGGAGTAACCATCACCTTTTGGGAAGAAGGTTGCATCAATTCACGTTGGTTAGTTTTCGAACTGCAAGAGTGAATGTGTGTCTAGTTCGCTTGGCCTTTTCCCTAAGTTAAACAATGGAAGTTTTAGAAGTCCTATGATTGGTGGAAATCGTCGCCTGACTGTCTGAGATGTTTCTGAAGAGGTCGTAATCTGTGCAGCATGATTTTGATGAGAAAGCCTTGTAATGCCTGAGTGGCATTTTATTCATCTGTAAGCAGATTTTGCGACGATTGTCAATTTGTGTTCTGAAATCATTCTGCACGATTTTTTTTACAAATTCTCACCTCTTCGGAAACTTCACGGACATTTAGACAACGATTCCCTCGAATCACATCACGTACTTTTTCGATGTGATCTCCCATTATCAACGATAAAAGTCGTCCACAATACCCTATGTCCGGCATAGTTATATTCTAACCTAAGGTTATGGCTGAGTTTACGGCCTGGGGTTTGTCAATCCGTCCAGGCAAAGGTTCATTCGTGTAGGGGACTTTTAACCCTTTCTTTTAAATCATGCAGCAAACAAAAAACCGATGAACTGCGATAGCTATAATTATGTAGTGTAGTTGAGACTAACGAAAAAGACCCATTGATTGTGTTACACCAATCACAGGACGAAAATAACAGCACGATCAATCAGGCGCAGTGGATGTTTATGGAATTAATCTAATATCATAACTGCTCAAGTTATAATCACGCAATATTATTTTTCGTGATATCGTATTAAATATGCTTGGAAAAGAACTACACACTCAACCAAACCCCATGATTAGATTAAACATTTGATGACAGTAGATTATAATCAAATCACCTCAGTCTCACGAATGGCTCACCCGACTAACCAGCCAAGTAGGCAACTGACCTCTCTTAGAGTGTTTGTGTCAATGTGTTTATCTATGTGCCTCAGTGTATGTGTGTATATATATATATATATATATATATATATATATATATATATATATGTGTGTGTGTGTGTGTGTGTGTGAGCGTGTGTGCGTGTGCGTCCAATCGCTCCTGATCATATTTTAGAGGTTACAACCTTGGAAGTTTTGTACGAATACATCATTAGGCACCATCTAAAAACAATTTTTCCAGAAGAAAGTGCTCTTGGTGATCTCTATTGTCATTTAAAAACCCTTCTAGATAAATTCAGACAAAAGATCTATTTCTAAGTTAATTTTCGATAATTTTTCTAGATGATTTTTGTTAATCTTTTTTAGATAATTTTAGATTATTTTTCAGATAATTATCCCTTGTACACGCATTGACAACGGTGACCCATTTATGCGAGGTGCGGATGTTTAATATCATCACTGCTTATACGTTTTTTTATTCTTATTATGCAATGTCATTTTTGACTACAGCAGATCAATTGCAGGAGTGAAGGAACTATATACTTTTAACCAATCCCCATGTTCAAATTAACCCCTTGATGACAGTAGGTTAACTCTGACGGTGGGCGGTGGGGGGTTGTTCGCACCAATACTGAATTTTCATTATCTGTAGCCTGAAGCAACGACCGACTTTCGATTGCTCACAATATTCTCACTTTTCTACTTGGGTAATTTATATATCACTTTCTTGTACAAAAACTCTGCTATTACTGCTATTTGCGTCAAATGGAAGGAAAAGAAAAGATGCAACAAGTCTTAAAAACGCCTTTTTGCAGCATGTTTGGGGTAATTAAAAAACTGGGAAAAGAGTTTATCAATGAAAAGGTTACTTCCCTCATATTTAGTTAGGTAGTGATCACTATTTAAAAAAAAGGCAGAATTTTCAACAACAAAAAAAAGAGCTCGAATGCTTTCGGGGATAAATTAAGGGATCAATTTAGAATTGCATTGCAAATCGGACACCCTTTAAAAACGGGTGGGCGGGTTAAAAAAACGTTTTTTCTTGACATGATTGAGAGTAAATGTTTGAATTCAGCCTTCTAGCTGTGTTGGTGCGGCTACTACTTGTGATGCATATATATATATATATATATATATATATATATATATATATATATATATATATATGTAGCCAGCCAAAAACTGAAGAAACCTATGTTGACAGTCTTCATGACTGTTTTGACAGTTGTCAATAAAGAAAACAATTTGGTGGATGGGAAAGGGGTGGTCCTTTCATCCTTGAGGTCGGTGTTCAAACCATTATAAAGGTCAGAAACAAATTAACCGCGCCAATATATATATATATAATTGTGTCATCCACAGACAGCTGTTTCGATGTATTACATCTCTTCAGTGTGGCTATGTACTTTCCATTATCCCATCCAGTAACACAAGGCAGGATTAGAAACCTTTGCGTCAGACCTGGAGGCCGATATCCCACCTCTGAGTTACGGAACTGGACGGTCAGTAAGGCTAAATTTAAGCGATATATTTATTTACGCTTAAATTCCCCATCAATCAGAGTGCTCTATTCCTATGGAAGAGCATTGCACAAGCTTACAATGGATGAGTTACCTCACTTAAAGAGTGCTCAACCCTGAACAGAGGAGCATTATATGTGTGTGCGTGCATGTGTGTATGTGTGTAGAATGTACAGGATGTTATAATTATAGAGACATTTTAGTAGGAACTATATTTCGTACGGCACTGGTGTTAATCAAATTGCAAATCGAAGAGCCCTAGATCACTTCAATGAGTGAAGAATATATATATATATATATATATATATATATATATATATATATATATATATAATGAAATTACATGAATTTCAACGCAACGCACAGTTCCTCAAAGCAAGTTGTTTTTAAAAGCATTTCTAATTTGTTTAGTGCAGAAAGAAAAACGCAGGAATGTCTTGCAAAATGCAGATGAGTATGAAATAATTGCCCAAGGTCTACCCAAAGGAATCATAATGCATAAATATAGGAATGCTAATGTGAACTCCTTTGCTCATTTTTTTATCACACTCACTCTCTCACTTTTTCACACCCACTCTGTCTCACTTTCTACCCCTCCCTCTCTTCCTATTGCAGTCACTTTCTCTCTCTCTCTTTCGGTCTTACACACGCTTACTTTCTTACCCTCCCTAGCTCTAAGGCACTAACTCACTCTCATCCACTTTCTCTCTCTCTCTCTCTCTCTCTCCCCATCACACACACACACACACACACACTTTATGTCTCTCCGACACAAACTCAGTTTTTTATTACTCCCTCTTACTCATTCTCTCTCTCTCTCTCTCTCTCTCTCTCTCTCTCTCTCATACACATTTCCTAATTTCCTTCTCATAGAATTTCTTATCATTTTGCACTTTCTATCACTTTCTCTCTGTCTCTTACACACGCTCTCACTTCTTTGCTCTTTCTCGTTCACTTCCCTCTCTCTCTCTGTGTCTCTCTCCCTCTGTCTCTCTCTCTTTCTCTCTCTCTTACTTACTCTCAGTGACTTCATCTATCTCTTCTACACACTCCCTAACGCTCTCTCAAACTTTCTCTTCCTCACTGAATTTCTCCCCTTCTCTCTCTCTCTCTCTCTCTCTCCTTTCCTTTCCTTTCTCTCTCATACTCTCTCTTTCTGTATCTAGCTATGTATGTATCTTCCGTACATTCTCTCACTAAGTCTTACTCAAACTCACTTTCTCCCTCTTACACACTCTGCAACTTTCCTACGATCTTACTTTTTTCTTTCCAAACACACACACACGCACACACGCACACACACATACACACACATACATACATACACACATATACTCATGAAGCAACACATGAACACAGTATGTGGTAAGTGTATCGCTACGTTGAAGCGGCAACCTATCAGTGGTAGGCTCGATTCCTGCAGCAGCCCCATTTTCTTTATTTGTTTATTCTATTTACGTTGTCTAAATTGAATGATATATTAACCGTGTAACGACGGGGGACAATTTCAAATAAGTTTCTATATGATATAATGCAATTATTGATTCATATATAAATATATATATATATATATATATATATATATATATATATATATATATATATATATATATTAATTGATAATTCATATATATATATACATATGTATATATGTATGTATATATGTATATATATATATATATATCAATTGATAATTCATATATATATATATATGTATGTATATATATTAATTAATAATTCATATATATATATCAATTGATAATTCATATATATATATATATGTATATATACTAATTAATAATTCATATATATATATCAATTATTAATTCATATATATATATACGTATATATATATATATTAATTAATAATTCATATATATATATATAATAATTAATAATCTATGTATATATTAATTAATAATTCATATATATATATATTAATTAATAATTCATATATATATGTATATATATATTAATTGATAATTCATATATATATATATGTGTGTATATATATTAATTGATAATTCATATATACATATATATATTAATTAATAATTCATATATATACTGTGTTCACGTGTTGCTTCATATATTGTGGTCATGCTCAATATTGTATAATAGAACTTAAAGATTGACGTTTACAATATATATACATATATATGCTGAAGTTGCACATGATTTTATTCATCTATCAATACATTTTCTATTTTCCCTCTTGCATTGTGCAGCTTCTAAATTTCCGTAAACATGAGCAGTTAAGCATTGAATATAGACTAAAAAAACACTTCACAGTGATGAAGTCTTGCTGAAGGCCAGTGCTCATGAAATAGTGATTACCCATGGTTTTTCACAGGCTTTTTCTCTGACACTCTTTTTTAGATTTACTCGCATTTGGAGCAACGATCGCTGTCATTGACTTACAAATCGACATAGCAAACGCCTTGCGTCATCTCTATACAGTGACCCCTCCCACTTTTTCAATGAATCTGATGTCGCTTAGATTACATTTTATTGTTACGTCATCACCACATAGAATTTTATTGTGCTACGTCAGAAGACGGACATGCTTCAATCGTACGAATAAAATTCCATTTACAACGATATTAGAGCTAAATTAAGGTGCTTTCAGACGGGAGGGCTTTTCAGGGTGGAAATTTTGAGAAGAATTGTCTTTCAAATTAAGGGGCTTCCAAAGGCACTAAAGAACGAACTAGCGCATCAATTGCCTGATTCTCAGGTTTGTTCTATTTATTACTAGTGAATCCCCGTTTGGTTGCTCACGGTATACCTGCAGCTATGTCTTGTGCCAGTATGTGTAAACAGTAACTTGAAAGATTAACATAGGTTATTGATAACGAATGATGAGCATTGGATATGGGAACAGGTTTTGCGGTGAGGTTGTAGTCAGGATTTATAATCGGGGATTTCAGAGAGGTCCATCGAGGATTAGCGATGTGAATCCATGCAGCTGAGGGTTCCATGGCCCAGTGAGCACCCGTGGTATTTTTCTTTAAAATATAGCTAATTCTGGGGCTGCATTACGCCCCTTCCTCATTTCCACGACTGTTGTTGGCTGAAATCTTCGTGTTCATTTTGGGCACAAAAAAAAAGTTGACACGTCAGAAACAGTAGTACCAGTACTATTGGTAGTAGTAGCTACATTTATATTTCCAGCAGTCGACTAACGAATATACGTACACACATACAGCAGAACAGACAATTGTGTGTTCGCATTATTCCCTTGTTCTTTTGTTTTATCTGAAAGTTTGACACATCACAAATTTTATTTAGCATTATTTTTTGTTTTATTAACTTATTCATTCATTTGTTATGAACCTTTGACCAAAACTGTAACTAAAACTATCAACATAGGTTTCTTCCGTGTTCTAGCTAGTCTGGCTGGCTGGCTGGTAATGTATGTATGTATGCATCAGCCGTAAAGGTTTGCACCTATTTCGCAAGATGGCTGGGAATTTCAACATTCACTCCTCATTATGTCTAGAAAACAGTTTTTCCCACCTTTTCCCTAAATACTTTATCAATTTGCAATGAAAGTTTTGTTAAACCTTGCAAATTAGGTAATTTTGACAATTCGATGAAACATATATATATATATATAAATATATATATATATATATATATGAGTGTGTGTACCTGTTCACGTTCATTGGCAATACTCCATCTAAGAACTTTGAGTAACTTAAGACTATCACTTATACTTCTACAACTGATCGTTAACATAACTGGAATACAATGAAGGATATACTAGTCAAAAATTTAAAATAAAGATAACCCTATTCAATTTTCGAAGTTTAAAACATTCATTTGCTTCTCCATCAGCCAATGAAAAGCTATGAACACTTTAATCTTCTTCTATTGTTTCTCCAACAATTACTAATTTGCTTTCTACCCCTACACATCAGTAACAGTTTCAATAGAACAGACCAAGTTGTCAATGTAATGCCTTCATAAGTCAATTCTATATAGAGTGGTTATCTTCTCCTCGACAGCACATATTTCCTTTCTTGTGAAAACGCCATTCAGTGCAAGAAGCCATTTTGTGATTCTACGTCATTTATCACAGTATTTCTGAAGACAGCTTTAGGGGTGCTATTATTCACCTTTATCAAATATTTACAGGAAGGATCGAGAATTGTTTCTTTGGCAGTTGCTCTTTACTCCCACTCTTTGTCGAGGTAGAAGTGTGATAACCGTCAACCAAATCTGTCACCAAAAATTTAACATAGTTTTTTTTAGTTTTCGGGTTGGTCCAGCTGATTGGCTATGTCTGTATGTACTAAGTGCACAGGCCACACTAATGGAGCTAGCTGGCTGAAAATTCAAACATTTTCTCCTTGCTAGATCTGAAAGAATCCCCAAGAAACCCACGAAAGAGGAAAAGATCAAGCGAAGAATCACTCTATGGTGGCAAGCCTTCGGCAGAGCAGGCTCAACCTTCAACAACAGGTCGATTCCAGTAATCCTAAAAAGAAGAGTATACAACTAATGCATTCTCCCGATAGTCACTTATGGAGCTGAAACATGGAACTTAGCCAAGAGACAAACCCGCAAACTGAGAAGCATGCAGTGTGCACATGAGAGAATCATGCTCAAACTCACATGGAGAGATCATAAGACAGCACAGTTTATCAGGAAGAAAACCAGAGTCCAAGACATCATAGAACCTACTAAAATACTCAAATGGTAATGGGCTGGCCATGTTGCAAGAATAGCATACAACCGATGGACATCACGGCCCACAACTTGAATCCCCAGCAATCACATGCGAAACCAAGGCCGACGAAATACGAGATGAACTGGACAAATTTAGAAAATACTGGCTCCGCGACGCCCATGATAGAGAATTGTGGCGAATCCTGGGGAAGGTCTGTGTCCAACGATGGACGTTAAAAGACTGATGATGATGATGATGATGACGTCTAAAATTCACATAAAACGTTTTCTTTATTTTTTTAATACCCCTCCTGAATAGGTTATGAATGAGTTTTCAATCTAGTATGCAAGTTTTAATTGATAGCCCCAACGCAACATACTGCCAAAAGACGCTGGTCACACGAGGGTTTCAATTGAGTGACTAATCAAAATTTCTATTTTCTCGGTACATTTTTATTTTAGTTCCCTGGAACAGAATTTTGGGCGTTAATGCAACGAGGAAAGTCGCAAGGTTTCCACGGAACAAAAAATAAATCAGCGCATTGCTTTCATGCGAAATAAGAATGAAAAGTACTTAGCTATTGTGATTATCTCAAGAACCGGTTGCGCAGCCTTGATATAAATTGGTAATCAATTAGAGAGCACCTTACTATACATGTGTGAACTTGGTGTTACTCAGATGGCAGTCGCACAACAATGAATGAATTTGTGTATTCTGTGACTGTTGCATTTACAATGACTCTTCAGGTCCTATATTATTATTTTTTGGCAAAGCATCGCATCACTCATGTTTATAGGTTCCCATGCAGACCTGGGTTTCCTCTGTACAACTCCTGACTTTTCTAAGGACGACTGTGAATGAGATTAAGGAGAACACGACAAGGTGACACTGAACGATGACTTTGCTAAATGTTTTGAAAAATGGAAGGAACGCTTGGGTGGGCGTGTGAAGCCCGGAGAGTATTACTTTGAAATCGATAAAGGCACCATTGTCTTAAGTAGTCTTTTTTTTCAAAGATAAACGATTGAATACCTTATGGGGTGACCTCGTGTGTCATTACGAAGATGGAGAGGTATATTCATCCGGTTGCGTCCGTCTCTCCGTTCACAAGATATCTTCAAAAGTACTCTATGAAATTTCCTGGAAGGGTTGGCAATGGGGTGAAGAAATAGCGGTTAAGGATCGTTACGGATCAAGAAATACCTTTGATTGAGATATTTTGGGTGTGGTTTACTTTTATTTATACGCTCATGTCTTTCCTAACGAAATCTCTAAAAACTCTCAATGTATTTCTACGAAGTGTTTTGGGGTGGGTAGGACAATGGGGTGGTTCTATGCACAATTAATTCCTCTCGCAATTGCAAGGGCATAGGTATGCCCCTTTTGAGTGCTTTCTAAAGTCTAGAATGGCTCTCTCCTCTTATTCTGCACATATTGGTTCAGTGCAAAAAGCCATTGCGTGCTGCGACGCCACTTATCAGGATTTTTCTGAAAACTGTGTTTAGATTAATTATCATCCATTTTAGCCCAATATTTGACTAGTTTTGGGATTTTTTTTATATCTTTGTTTGTAAACACATCTTAATAAACTGATCTCTTCCCATTGAAAATATTTGCCGTCCATTCAAAAAGATTGAGGAAATTCTGTCAAGAACAAAGAGGCCTCGCATTTTAGAAGTTAATTTTGCGTCACTTTTTAGTTGTTACAAATATTGCCTAGCCTTTGTTTTGCTATTGGACAGCGAACAACCTCTCTCTCTCTCTCTCTCTCTCTCTCTCTCTCTCTCTCTCTCTCTCTCTCTCTTTCTCTCTCCCTCTCTTGCTCATGCATACACACACACACACACATTCTGATACACATGCCAGTCTCCTGTACTTCCCACCACCCTAACCTAACACAATTGCTATTGGGGGGTCATTTGGAACGCTAAAATAAATGTCCTTATATATTAATGTTAATTGCTTCTCCACATTGAGAGTGAGTTGTGATGTCCATGGTTGTCTGCCATTCTTACTCTTTAAATACCACCGTTACATTTTTTGATAATGACCAATGATGGTCGAAAGATCTAGGACCACCAACTTCGGAATGCATTTAAAAAAACGTCGATGACATGAAAGGTTTGTACGCAAACTAGACAATTTAACAAAAAATTGAATTGACAGAGTTTATTTTCAACAATGTATGTTTATTTCTATTAATATTCGGACCATCCTCATCTTGGTTGTTTTTCATACAACGTTTCGGCCGTTGTACTCTACGGCCTTCATCAGGTATCATCTGGTAGGTGTGGGGAAGTAACGAACCGAACCCTTTATTTATCCGACGGGGGTATATTGACCGCACTCCCCACTTAGCATTAGTAGTATTATTATTGTCTCACACTGGGATTGAACCTAGAACCATCAGATTACTTGACAGTAATTTGTCTGATGCTGTAACCACTGCGCTATGTGTCCATGATGAGGATGGTCCGAATATCAATAGAAATAATAATAATACCTCATCTCAAAAATTCAGAGATATACTAATGTACGTTTAAATAAAGGATTGTTACCTACACGAACTTCTTACCAAAACAGAAGACAACGATACGAACGACATCAACGAACTCAACAAAAAATGTACAGCCTCTCTGATCGAAGTCGCCTCTATATTGAAACCAAAGAGCATACAAACCATGAGTAAAATTTTAGATGAAACCAAAAACCTCATGGAAAATGCAAGCATCTCAAGCCATCGACAACAAAAAGAGGGAAAATTGAAGTAACCAAAGATGATAAAACCATCCAAAAGAAAAGAAGAGAAAACAAAAGAAGATACACGACAGCAATCGTTGAAACAATTCTCGAAAAAGGTCGGGACTTCAAACGTATCAACAAAACTCTCAATACTGGACAGAAAAAAATGACTAGTGTACACGAAGGAAATAGAAACCTAACAACAGGTACGGATCAGATTGTCAAACGTGTCCAATAATTCTACCGAAAACTTCACTCCTCCAAATAAAAAACACAAAACAAAGAATAGATGTTTAAGTCCAATGACTTTCCAGGAGTTACGCATCGGGAAGTGAAACAAGCCATCAAACAAACAAAAAAAATGGAAAGGCTCCTGGACGAGATAGTATCATTATTGACCCACTCAAGAAAGCTGGTAAAGTCATCACGATGAAAGTAACTACTTTATTCAACTTATGCTTAAAAACCAAGTAAATTCCCAGAAGATTGGAACACTGCAATCATAATGCTGTTATATAAAAAAGGAAACCCAAAAGGCCTCGTCAAGTGCAGACCAATACATCTATTCAACTGCACCTACAAACCAAAGTTATCACCAACCAAATCACGAAAACGCTAGACGAAAAAAAACCACCGGAGCAAGCTGGCTTTAGAAGAAGCTCCTCAACTATGGGCCTTCTTCATTCGATATATCAACTGAAAGAGGAAGCAGCAGAATATAGAATGCCACTCGCTGTAACATTTATTGACTTCAGGAAGATTCCCAATGTCATTGATTCTATTATCCAACCAGGTGTACATCCTGTATATGTTGAAGTATTACAACATATATACTGTCACAACAGCTCCTCTCTCTGGTTACATAAAGACTCAGAGCCATTTCAGCTCCAAAAATGGGTAAGACAAGGTGATACCAGCTCACCCAAACACCTTGCAGCCTGAGATGATCTTCGGGAACCAAGACAGAAAAAAGGTATCACAATAGACGGCGAATACCTGAATAACCTGAGATTTGCAAACGACACCGTCTTTTTGCAGAGAACCTCCACGACCCCTAACTAATGCTAGATGAGCTGAACAAAAAAAAGCAAGAAAGTCAGCCTGCACATGAACAACAGTAAAACAAAGATCATGCACAACAAACATGTCGGAAAAGAACACATAACGATAAAAATCGAAAACGTAAACCCGGACAAAGTAGACCAATACATTTACCTTGGACAACGAGTCTCCATGAAATCCTCAGAAGAAGAAATATCTCATGATGCAAGCATTCAGTAGAGGAAGCTCAACCTTCAAGAACAAGAAAAATCCCAAAATTCCTAAAATGATAAGTATACAAACAAGGCATCTTCTCAATAGACACCTTATGGAGCTGAAACATGGAACCTGGTCCGCAAACTGAGAATTGTGGAACTTGCACATAAGAGAATCATGCACGACATCACATGGAGAGACCACAAACCAGTAAAGAAGGAGAAAAGCAGGAGTCCGGGACATGATAGAAGCCATTAAGAAACTCAAATTGTGATAGGGTGTCCATGTTTCCAGAATGGCAGACAACCGATGGACATCATGACTCACAACATGGATCTCTAGAGATCGAATGCGGGACTGAGGCCGGCAAAATATGATATGGAGAGCCGAACTAGACAAATTTGACGAACTGGATATGTTAAGAAAATATTGGCTTCGTGATACCCACGATAGAGACATGTGGTGGAACCCTGGGGAAGATCCTGTGTCCAATGACGGACGATAAAAGATCGATGATGATGTTGATGATGATGTACTTACTATATATATATATATATATATATATATATATATATATATATATATATATATATATATATATAGTCATGAAAGAAGTTTATAATCTATCAATGCAAGAACAGATTTTGCCATTGTTCTCCTTATTTGGTATCTTTTCTCTGAAAGCCACTGATCCTCAGTTGAGGTTTTCCTATGCTCTAACCACTATGCTATACCTTCGATTGTTACGCCATTTAGTCTTTTGTTTAGACAAGCGTTGAGGAAAACAAAACAAAACACGAAGACATTGAACGTGGCATCTTTTGTGCAAATGCTTTAGCTGATCATAAAATATAAAACAATAATAATTTGTACAATATAAAGCAATTTCAACCCCCTAAATTTGAGCCAGGAGAATTAAACGCTCAACATAATTCATTGGAGCAAGTAGTACTCAGTGGTATTGCATGAATACCAGACGGCATAAAGAATGACATCTGAGCGCTCTGCCCTTGTTAATTTCACCACGAGATGTATTTCAGAAATAATGATCTTCTTTGGGGCGTTCCAAAGAAAATAAATATATCAATTGTCGAGGGTCCCTACTGAAGACACGGTTAACTGGTCAACTGCGTAGGTAGGTGGTTCACTATTGTGGCTCTGTGTCAGATTAATTTAAGTTAATAGATAGGTCTGCTTAGTCACTCAACAGAGACCGTCACGAAACCAATGAGCGTATCGTGTCAGAGGTGATAAATTGAAAATTAGAAAAAGGGGTTCAATAATCAACAACACACTTCTCTCAGCTTTAGTTGAGCAATGACCATTAAGGGAAGTCCGAATTGAGAAAAAAACGATTGTGGATACTGCTTGATATAAACCAGGGGACCGATTTAGCATAAACTTACATTGCAAATCGAAACCTCCACAAAATGCTTAAATTTCTGGCCCTCTAGTTATATTGATGTGGCCTGTACGTGCAACACATACTTGGCCAGTCTGACCCACTTGATAATAGAAGAAGTCTATGTTGACAGCTTTGGCGACAGTTTTGGTTGACTGTTTCTAATATCAATTGTCGAATGTCCCTTATGTGGAAACGGTTAACCAGCTAACCTTGCACGGGTTGGTGGTTCACTATTGTGGGTCTCTGCCAGACTGTTAATCAATATATCATTGCATGGTGCCCACTAGAGAGCAATGATTATCCTTGTAGACCATTACTCGTGTAGTGAAATCGATCTTCCCAGTTCCTCTACTGTTGAGTCACTGTCCCAGACGTGACTGAGATTAATAGATATTTCAGGCACCTGCCCCAGAGCAATGGTTAACGAGCTTGTTTTGCAGACTACGAGGTGATACCAAAAAGTTCTCAGAATTTCAACAGAATGCGCAAACATATTGTCATACAAAGGAAAGTGGCAGAAGTTCGTACTACAATGTTTGCACATGCTCGTAGAATTCTAGGAGCTTTATGATAGAATATATATATATATATATATATATATATATATATATATATATACTTATTGACCGTCCAGTTCCGTAACTCAGAGGTAGGATATCGAACTCCGGGTCTGGTACTGGATGGGATAATGTAAAGTCTATAGCTACACTGAAGAGTTGTAATACAACAAAACAGCTGTCTGTGGATGACACAATGATTAACGCTCCTCTGTTCAGGGTTGAGCACTCTTTAAGTGAGGTAACCCGTTCATTATAAACTTATGCAGTGCTCTTCCATAGGAACAGAGCTCTCTGGTGGACAGGAAATTTAATCTATAATAAATATATCGCATGAATTCAGCCTTACTGACTGTCCAGTTCCGTAGCATAGAGGTAGGATATCGGCCTCTGGATCTGAAGCTTTTCGTAGCACATCGTATCGCAACTGACTACGATCTCCACTAGGTGCCAAATTCAATGATGTTGTCCCAATGTCTTGGGCTCCTGTCGCAGAGCAATGGTTGATAAGCTTGGCTCACATAGTATTGGGTTCGACTCTCTCTGAGCGCCCTACAATCGTCCAGGACTAAACTGAGCTCTCCGTCATTCGCCAATGGCGGTGCACTTCAAAACTTCTCGATAACTTTCTATTGAACCCCTTCAAAAAAACAACCTTCCCTCTTACCTAAATATTTAAATATATATACAAGTATTAGATTTTGGGTTTGTTTATGGAATCATCTGAACGTGTATAAGCTCAAATAAGAAATACACACTCGGATAGAAAAGTAAGAATCAAGCTTTCGGAGGAGAAATAGATATATGAACGACCACTGATTGATCAGCATCCGCGTTACGTGAACAATCAAGATGTTTTTAATTTTAACATAACTGTTAAAAATAAGTATTTGGATTTTAGTTGGGGGTCATAATGAATTAAGAGCATTAAAAACACTTAATCAAGGATTATAAGTATTTTGTGAGAATGTTATTCTGTTTAAAGGAACCCTGGGTACCGCAAAACACAATTTGATTACCGCTAGTTTACGGAATAGTTGAGAGAAAAATGATACACACCTGCCGCGTATTTTTTGCTGTGAGCTTCCTTCAAAGTTATCTTGATCCAGGGATATACTCAGAGATTGCAAGACACTGTTTCGAACTTTTTCAAATCTGTGGAATGAAAAAAGAATCCATGAATTCATTCCAAAAGGTCCTCGGGGTACGGGGATCGCAAAGAATAATACGTCCTACTTGCTTGTACCAGATTTGTAATCACTGACAAATAAACAGTATTGTTTTCAGTATAACATCATTTCGTTGAGTGGGAGAGACGGTTGTAAAGATTATGTGCAATTAGCAACGATCCGAAACGAAAATCGGCAGGTTCGAATCCTCATCGCTGATATCAGATACATGTAATTATTTTTGGAAAGGAGTGAATTCTATTCTCTGATCCTTCACCGGTAATCTTAAAATTACTTTTTCTGGTATTTTGCAATTAAAGTAAGCAGGAGTCCCCTTTTAGTCTAAGTAGACAAGGAGCGATACTGAAGCGACCTCTCCGGTGTGCAAACCAGGGCGAAGCGTATGGAGATCCTGGAATAGCCAGTCAACAGAACCAAACTCACTTTCTCAGCCTCCTTGAAGTGCAAAGTAAGGCAGAGTGATACATTTTGCATGTTTGGTTACAGGCAGGGTGTTGACAGCAGATCTTGGAAGCGTAGTTGCTTGGTTCCTCGAGAGGATCCCCTCTAATATCTTGCACAGTTGTTCCCAACCTGAAGGGTCCACGGGTGTATAACTGGGGTCCCAGTGACAGACCTTTCAAAAGTCTATAGTCCATGATCTTGATGCATAGACAGTACTTTCAAAAGCAGCAACGAAGTTACAGACTCGGAAACTTTGGAGATTGGCTCCCTGCCCCCCCCCCCGCAAAATTTAGTGAGATTAGTTTTTATATAATGGTAGTAAAAATGCAGTAGGAGAACTACTAGTCAGATGACTTTCGGGAGGGTACATTGGTTGTGGACCCTTCTTTCTGAAACTAATGAGATTTTCTCGTTTCTTAAAAATTGAGTATGCTCCACCAAAAAGGCTGGTTAGTTTCAAATCTCTGAATCCCGTTTTTTCTTTAATATACCGTGCAGCCTCCCGATCTCTCCATGTCATTTTGAACATGATTCTCTCCTGTGCACGTTGCATGGTTCTCTTTTTGAGGGTCAATCTCTTGGTTAGGTTCCAAGTCTCAGCTTCATTAGGTGACTTTGGAGAGGATACGTTTGTTGTATAACCTTCTTTTTAGGACTAATGGGATTTTCTTAGTTGTTTCTTTACGTCAATGGGTGGTTCATAATGAATATATTGCAAGTCATTATTCGATCTTTTAAACTCCAAATGCGTCATTGCCATTGTATATTAACCCAGCAAGTTCGTAACAACCTATGTATATACATCTCAATTCAATTCAATTGATACACAGGTTGAGTTGGTCACAATGGAAACCGTCATGTGCTCAACGTCTTTCGGCAGCATGCCGTGTTGGGATGATCAATGAAAAAAAAATTGGAAAAGGGGGTGATTATTAAATGACTTACTATTCTTGCCTTTCGTCGGGCGGTAATCACTAAGAAGTCCAAATGTTCAAGAAACAAGTGCGAATGCTACCGGATGCAAACTAAGTTAGCTTGAATTTATATTGTAAAATGAACCTCCCAATGAAGAACTCATTGGGGAGGGGATCACAACAAAATTAAATTTCTAGGCATAATAATGAGTAATGAGCTCCATTGGTGTGGCCTGTACACACAACACATGGTCAGAGACATATCCAGTCAGAATCACTTAAAAACTGGAGAAACTTTTTTTGACCATTTTGATAGTTTTTATTGATGGTTCCTAATACAATCCAGGGGATTTTAATGGATAAATGTTCGTCTCAAAATTACCGGTGGTATAACTGTCCAAAACGATGCATTTTTTTTCATACACTGTGTGCGTTTAATTACTGATGCCAGTGTTAAGAACTTGGAATTCTGGAATGCAACTCTTCTCAAAAGGTGGGATGGATCTTAGTATTGGAAAAAAATTTACGAAGTCATCTTCCACGTTTCTTGGTCTTCTTTTGTATTTTTATTCAAGATTAGTTCCGGGATTAGGAACCTTTTAGTCAGAAACGTCATCTTGGGGAAGCAACCAACCCGAGAAACATTATATGCTGACAATCAAATGGATTCTGTGTTTTGACAGATTCAAGTTAATAATAAATAATAATCAGGAAGAAGGAATAATAAACAAAAAATGAGAGAGACATAAAGTCAAGGAGAACGAGACGGATACAGAGGAAGGGAGACGGAGAGTGAGAGAGAGAGATGGAAACGAAGAAGTCTTGGGATTCTTGGACGTTATAATTCCAAACAACTGACAGCTGACAGCGTGATGTTATTAGAACGTGACATTAGAAGGGGTGAATTATATTGCAAGATGTTTTATAGGTACAAATCTTGAAGATTGTGACAGTTTTATGTCAAGGACATCGAATTATTATTACTAGATGGATCAATGGGAATTCCTATCATCATTACTAGACCCAAAAAAGAAGAAAAATCAAGCAAAGAATCACTCTAGGATGGCAAGCCTTTGACAGAGCAAGCTCAACCTTCAAAAACAAGAATATTCCATTAATCCTAAAAAGAAGGGTAAACAACCAATTCACCCTCCCGATAATCACGTATGGAGCTAAAACAGGGAACCTAACTAAGACACTAAGAAGCATGCAACGTGCATATGAAAGAATCATGCCCAACCTCACATGGACAGATCACATTGCAACTCACAACATGGATCCCAGAGTTCTCATGCGCAACCGATGGAGAGGTGTGACGAATCCTGGGGAACGTCTATGTCCAACGACGGACCTTTAAAAAATGATGATGATGATGATGATGATGATGATGATGATGTACATCTACAATTAGTGTATATAGTTTTGCTAAAGTAATCTATTACCCACCATCTTTACAATCGGCCTTTTAGTATCCGTCGTTGGACAAAGACCCTCCTCAAGATTTGTCTGATCCAGTTATCGAGTGCGTTGCGGAGCCAGTACTTTCTGAATTTGCCTAGTTCGTCACGCCAACTCATATTTTGCCGGCCGCATTTTTGCATATGATTTCTGTGGATCTACGCTGTGAGTCGTGATATCCAGTGGTTGTCAGACTTTCTTGCAACATGACCAGCCAATTGAGCTTTTTTGATGCTCCCGATTATATCTCTGACTCCTGTTTTTATGTAATACACTGTGTTTTCTTGTGATTTCTCCATGTGATGTCAAGCATGATTCTCACCGGTGCAGATTGGCCCTCAAACTGAAAATCATGAAATCTTTTGGTTAGCTTCATAGGTGAGGATTTGTTGATTGAATACCTTTTATTTTTAGAATTATATTAACTATAATAACATGCAAAGACAAATGAAATAGGCCTGGTTGATACAAGGTTGAACTCCTTCTTCTAATCCAATTATTCTGACAGAAAATGATTACTGCAACTTTTGTTTTGAAAATATTATAGATATAATCGTAAATTTACGACTGTTCAATTAGGCTCAGTTTGTAATCACTTGGTCGTGATTCCAAATTACGGTAGGGAAATGTTATATATCTATTTACCGTGTTAAACTTGAGATGGTAGACAATCAGGGCAGAGTTTACTTCATTAAATTCAGTGTTCTTGTTACGGGATGGGGGATAAAGTCAATTCAAACTTGGACTGGAGTCTGACAATACTTCATCTAAGAAATAGGGCAGTGGGGGTCCGAGTTCAAATCTGAGTGGAAGCTTATTTCTTATTCACATGGATCCACTCCTCCTGACAGGTTGCGTAACAGTTACCGGCACGGTATTATCGAACTTAGTTTGGAATTCTGTCGAGACTGCTTATATTTACTTGGCGTTCACTTAACTAATAGAATAATAGACCACATTTACAAACTGCCCCACTACTGTGGCCTATAGCGAGATTTACCGAAACTTGGTAAAGGAGAAAATATGTCTGTGTTCATTTTTTTAGTTATTTTCAAGAAATCATATATGATTATAAATGCGTTATATTATTTTGAAACTCTCTTTGAAATGATATTCTGTTATAACCCGGTGAATGCGTCATTTGGCCAAACAACGTAAATGGATTAAACAATGAAAGAAAATGGAGCAGCTGTAGGAATCGAACCTGCGAGAAAGAGGGGGTATTCGCAGGCCATAGGTGTGTATAAATCTTATTTGGTAGTCGATTCCTTATTTGGACTTCCAATCCGTATATTGAATATACAAGTTCCATTTTTCCTTCCCGACATTCTTATCAAATTGGTTTTTATTCTTTAGGGCTGCCTTATTAATATAAATAGAAAAATAGTCCGTTCTCTCCTTCCCCAACCCCTGTTTCATTTCCTTTACCCCTTCAAGCTGCTTCAACCACCTTCACACTCGGTATGAAAATGATTTCTTATCTTCGATTTGATAAATTTTGCTCAAGATGGATTCATAAACCCTTGCCAAAAGTTTCATCAGCCCTCTCCACTGCATCGTCTGTCATATCAAAAACCGTCAACCAAAACTGTCACGAAAAGTGTCACGTTAGGTTTCTTCAATTTTTAAGTAATTCTGGCTTGCTGGCTTGTTAACTAGCTGGCTGGCTGGCTATGTATTTGTGTGTCGTGCGTACAGACTGTACCAATGTGGTTGAGAACTAAAAATTTTAATATTTATTCCTTACCATGTCTAGAAAAAAAACTTTCACGCCCCAATAGGTTTTTAATCGGGGTCTAATTTACTATGTAACTTTATACTAAATTAGTCCCTTTTTGTTAGTTTTTGCTTAGATTTTGAAAATTCAGAGTTTCTAGTATTCCTACTAAAGGTAAGAGAAGTAACTTATTCATTGATAACCATTTTTTCATTTTTTTTAAAATAAGACATCCAATAGGGCATGCTGCCAAAAAAACGTTGGTCATGTGATATTACTATTGTGTGACTAACCAGACTAGTGGAAATATCTATTCAATCAACTTGGGTCGTCGGTTTGGGAGGAAAATTTAGGATGCTGTGTTTCTGAAGTGTTTTTTTTGTTGTTGTTGTTGTTTTTTTTTTCAGAAAATTGTAGTGAAATTCTTTTGATTTTGTTCTGGCTCGAATGTAACGTTCCCTCTCACCCACGTTTGGCAAATCGTGGGAAAAGGGTAACAAAAATAAACTTTTGCCCATTTGTGAAATTAACACTTTGGTCCTGAGTCTGTACTCCTATGCAGATTAGCAAACTGTAATGACTTACCACTAATTCATCATAAAAAGGAAATCACGCACACACACACACACACACACACACACATATGTACACACACACTGGCAGGGATATGCACAAAATGCACATGGTTACACATGTGAACGTGTACAAATACACACATCCATGCAATGCACACACATATATATCCACATACGCACACACGTATATGTATACATTCACATACAATTGCACTCATAGATGCACGCATACATACATAGATATTATCAAATTATCATTTATTATATAATATGGATGTCCAAAACGTTCAAAATCTTTTGACAGCCACTCAGCCTTCATAAAAGTTTCTTGTGCCACTTGACATATATTCTTTTCCATGAATTTCAATGAACATATCTAAAACTCCAAGTTGATCCCAAAAGAATATCCCAGAGTAGAAACTTATCAAGATTAAATTGAAAAATATATCTGTATTTCGGTGATTAATTATTCCTCCTTTCCTTCAATTGTTGAAAGAGTAAACAATCCTTTATTTACTATCTGTTTTTTCTAAAATCTTATATTTGTAGCTCTTACTAACTTCGAACGCCAGACAGGAAGCAGTAACCGTACTCGTATCATGCGAGATTGTAACACGTGTAATTGATGACTAGTCTTAACAGCATATCCGGTGATACTTAACATAGTATATAAGATAATTTAAACACATTTATATAAAAATGAGATTTTTTGCTCAAAAATTCATAAGTTTAAAGTCTGGAAATATCCAGATTATAAACTATTTCCATAATAGAAAAATCCAGATCAAGAAAGAAAAGCCAAGCATTTGCAGCTCTGACCCAGACTTCGAGTTACCTTGAATTGAGGATTCAGGGGTTGGGATTGAAAGGTTTTGTGTATCGACTAAACAATCCTGACACTACTACAGTCTACCAAATAGCGGCTGGAAAGTGGAGATAGGGAAATATTCTTACAAGTGGGGAGAGCTTGACTGCTTGGAAAATCAACATTCGAAATCCTGACGTCCTACTTGGGTTCTAAGTACAACCAATGCATCCGCCTGATTGTCACCTATGGAGCTGAAACATGGAATCTAATCAAAGGATTGACTCTCACACTAAAATCCATGCAACATACACCTGAGGATCATGCTTGGCGTCACATGGAGGGATCACAAGACAGCACAGTATATTAGATGAAAAACAGGAATCAGAGATACATAGAATCCATTAGATAACTCAAATGTTAATAGGCAGGCTGGTCATCACAAATTACAACACCTTATATACCCAGTTGATCATCCATCTAGATTCTGATCAGGCTCATCGTTGCTTAACTTCGTTGATCGTATGTGAACCGGTGTATACAATGCAATTTGGTCGTAACTAGCCAAACAGTTGCTTTTCGTACAGATTAACTCTTGCGTCACACTGACGTGGATGAAAAAAAAATCTTTCTGGTGATGTGTAAGGTTACAGCTTAAAAATAAATCACCTTATATCTTGCTTTATTTTTATACGGACTCATCTGGCGAGAAAGTTGGTTTTTTTTTCACTCTGCTTCAATTACAGACGAGCCAGATTGGACCACAACGTAATCAAATCAGTCAGGCAGAGCCCAGACAAAACAAACAACCGAGCTTTCTGACCTATCTGTGTAGATTCCGGGTGGCTGGAGCATTGAAATAAAACATGCGCATCTTAGTGTTCAATCCTGAGAGACAATAAACAAATAAGTATATCAGAAGTTATTTGGAGGATCATAAAACGTTCTTCTACCTATACACAAGGGCAGAATAAATAGATCTTTACCAAGTTTAACTTCGTTACAAAAAAAAGTGTTCAGTGTGTGCACAGGAGGTAATAAATATATATTAAATAAGTTTAGCTTTGTTCAAAGAACGATTTCGTGGTGTTCACAAGAGTAGAATAAATAGACGTTTACAAACTTCAACGTCTGCTAAGCCAAATGGTTGCAAATAAGCGTAATGATTTTATTGTTCAAAACAAAAGAAATTCTTGGTAAAATCATAAGAATAGATTACGAAAAGGAAATCTCAAGCGAGAAAATGATTCTGGGTTAATGTTGGTCAAGACGATTATAAACTCGAAAGCACCCAGAGAGCGCATGATTCTGCCAACGCCATTGTCAGGAGAAGTAATTAAGTATGGATACGCTCCAAAATTTGATCACATCCTCCATATCCAATGGCCAAAACTTCGACAAAATGTCATTGAAATTCATGGTGAACCTTTGGAAGGTTTGTGCGAGCAGTCATGTATGAAAAGTAAAACGGGAAAATATCTCACAATCGGAACAGAAATTAAATCGGTAGTGTTGGAGGAACCATTTGAGCAAACATACATATAAACATACAGAACGACAAGAAAATGGAGAGACAAGACCGAATACATATAACTCTTCAACTCTGTTGGCAGAGTTGTAAAGAGTTAACAATACTAAGGCCAAGATAGACAGAAATCAGCCAAACAGTAAACATAGACTAGTGTTGCGAATATCTAAAAAGTATAGTTGAGCGTATCCACACCCACACATTCTCTTACACCGCGGTAAAACGCCTATATATTTACTTAACTGAGCATGCGCTAGTTGTGGGACACTCAGTAATGAAGAACCAATGAAGATGACTAGAATATAGAGTATCACGATTTTTTGTAAAAAAAAAAACGGCACCTGAAATATGTTGCCCATGTAATTAGATGAGAAAATGACTCCTTTCAAAAACAAACACTTTTTTTTTTTCAAGTTTAAAATAAAAAAATTGACCGGTGATCATTGGCTAAAATTCGGAAGGTGTCTCCACGAGGTAAATACGAGCTACGATGCAAAACAAAAACAGGTTCACGTTTTTACTGATCAAGACCCATATGTAATGACACATTGAATAAAATTTGCTGCTGATGACATTTTTGGTTGTCAATGGGTGCAAAGATCTTATGTTGTGCAAATTATTTCCCTTTGAGTGCAAACTTTTAAATTCGACGACGGGTATCAATATTTTTTTCCAATAAAAAATCCAGTTAGCTATCAACAGAATTTGAAATATCTTGTTCGCTCTCCCTATTCCTTTCGTGCACTGATTGCAAAACGTGCATGTGTGTGCAGCTCACAAGGAACTATGATGATGAGTAATATCTAAACTCACTATACGTGCGAATTGGTCTGCGAGGTGTATTTACTAACCATCATGCAGCGGTGGGTGAACTCTTTTCTTTTTTATAAAGCGAACGAAAATAATCAGACCAACATTTCCAGAGGTATATACGTTTATTTATTCATGAACCTCTGCCGATGTCGAGTCTGTCATAATATCACCAAACGTTCTGAATGAATTTTAATAAGATTCTGTGGAAGAGTGGACTATGGGCTACAGAAAAATAAAATAAATTTGGGGGCGGATCAAGGGATTTGGTTGGGAAATATTTTCATCATTCTACAGGAAAACAGGTAAAAACAGGTACAATTTTTTATATTCTACTAGAAATGATCAACCAAAACTGACACCAAAAGAGTCAGCGTGAGTTTCTTCAGTTTTCAAAGGAGGCTGGCTAGTTGATTGGCTATTTATGTATTATGTGTACAGGCTGCATCCGTGGAGGTAGCAGGCTGAACATTTAAGCATTTACTCCTTAATATTTGTGGAAAAAAAACAAATAGGTTTTTAGTGGAGTGGTTCAATTTACAATGTAAGTGAATTTGTCCCTTAGTTGGGTCTGGCTGCACTCAGGCTTGTTTTGTTTTATTTGGGGGAGGAGGGGTTGAAAATTCGAACCCCTCTAGAGATTATAGACCAATAATAGGCGAAAGAAGTAACTTATTCATTGATCACTTCTTATTTCCATTTTTTAATTGATCACCCCCAACGTGACAAAAAGGTCATACGCTACATGATGGTTTCTAGTGAGTGGCAAACCAGACCTGTTTTCATTCAGTTTTTAGTTAATGTACAGTGTTGGCAGAATTATGCGCTCTCTGAGTGCTTCCTAGTCATCTATAATATTATCAATGAACTTATTTTTTTCTTAAGCAACCAGTTCTTGAGCTTTACGACGTATCAAATGAACACAAACTACTGATTACAATAACTTGTTCTTTTCTTTTCAACATGTTATTAAATACAAGTCGTTATTGTTGAATAAACAAGGAAACAACTTCAGGAATAAATGAACCTTGTCTTTCATCACGAACATGCAACAGAAAACTAATTAAGATAGGCTTGGTCAGTCACAGAATAGAAGCCAGCACGCAACTGACGTCTTTTGGCAGCATGCCGTGTTTTGCGTGTGTTGGGGGGGGGTGATCAATTTTTTCTTGATCATTGAAAATTTTGAATATTCAGGAAAAAAGGCGGGCAATCTAGTGCCAATTTAGTGTGAACTTGTATTTTGAAACCCCACTAAAAACCTATTAAACATGAGTTTTTTCAGACATAATAGAGTAAATGTTGGAAATTTCTGCCCTCTACCTCCATTGGTGAGGCTTGTACATTACACTTATAGCCAGCAGGGCGAATTCGAAAACTGAAGAAACCCATTTTGACAGTTTTGATGACAGTTCTAATTTATGGTTGTGCTTGATATGGGGGAGGTTCTTAACAGCTTTGTTAATTGATTGACAAGGCCAGTATTCTTGGGTGGGCGAAAAGGGTCCAAGGTCCCTTGATCGCCACAAGCTACAAGGATAATTATTGAATTTCTCGTTCAACTTATAAGCCTGAGTTCGTGATTCATAGGCCAGAGATTTATTCAAGGTTATCTTCCTTCGATATGTTTGGAATTGTGTTGATCCTCAAATTGAGAAGCATGCAACGCGCACAGGAGAGACTCATACTCAGGATCACATGGACAGATCACATGACAGCAAAGTGTATTAGAAAACAAACAGGCAATGGGCTGGTCAGGTTACAACCGCTGACCCTCATGACTCATGACGTGGATACACAGATATCATATTCAAAAATGTGGACGGCAAAAAGCCAGATGGCGTAAAAAGATAAATTCAGAAAATATTGTCTTGCAACGCCCATGGTTGTGAGATCAGGTGAATCTTGGGGAAGTTCTATGTCTAACGACGGACGACAAAAGGTTGGTGATGAAGATGAGGAGGAGAGAGGATTTGACTATGGCAGAGCCCAAGTTTGGTACAAGGTTCCACTAAAAAAATAAATGATACCTATGATCAATCCTGTCAGATTTGCAATGTCAGGGTATGTTCTGACACTGAATATTGCAAAAGAGGCGAATAAGGTGAAGGCCAGTACAACAGAGACGTATAGGACGAAGGACGGTGCAGTGTAGGCGAACGGTGCGACAGGCAGTGTAATAGAATATATCAATGATCTTTTGTTAAAGTTTATTTTAGTGACTGGTGCAGATAACAGGCTGAGATAGCGTCTTAATATACATGTAGATCTATTGTATTACATTCAGGAACGAGGTATGACCAAAAATGGTCATGGCTGACGGGTTCAAAGGACAAGTATTTTTAATATTCAGTGACATGACGTGATAAAATGGAGATACGACACAACACTAATTACATGAATGAGTACTGGTCGTGTGACTAAGTACACGTCATTAGGTGCTGCTAAGGATTTATCTAATCAACATATATGTATTGATGCGAACAGTCAACGTAGATTATTTCGAGCGGTGCATTCGTGTTCAGCACCTTTCTTTGTTTCTCAGGTGTCTAGCATTTTGCTGCATGAGGCTCACGATTGCATCTTGTGTTAAATTACATTTAGTACAAAGATCAAACCTCGGTACATTACAACTGACGTCTTCCTTGTTTCTGAACGTCCAGGCACAGAGAACATCTTCTTGCGATCAAAACAAATGATAAGCTTAACGTGAATAGATATAAAGAACGATGTAAAACCTTCCAGATTAATTACCTTTTTTCTCTGAGTGAGACCTTGCATTGAAAAGCTGATGAATGACACCCTCTATGTTCACCAAAGCTATGCATTTCAGATGAGCTACTGACACGCTCGAAATCCTAACAATAAAGGTCTGTGGTGATCTTCTCTTCAGGATTTAGTAACTGATAGCCGCCATATTCCACCAGATGAATAGCAGAATCTATGGATGCCCGAGTATTAGTGTTGGAAGCTGTTCAACAAAGAGTGATAACTGCAGCCTTTCATGTTTGACATTAAGAGACCGTACTTATTTCTCATCTCATATTTTCTTCGGTGTGATGATCCTTCACTGGTCGAGCTCACAGTGACTATGCACCCGCGAGATGACTCAAAGCGTGACACCCGCCTTCATTACGTAATCTTTCCTTTACTGTTTTTTTTTTTTTACGGATAAAACAGGGTGAGCTTCAAAGGTCATTCGATTGCAAAATAACGGAAAAAAAAAATTTAATGCAATATTATATTTACCTGTCTGTAAGGTTATCAAAAATGTCATTATCGACAATCAATGTTAGAAGGTGTGGGTCTGCGTCGGCAACACTTGATCCTGACATTAAAAGAAAAAAAATAATAGGTTCACACCAAGATACAACGTGGGTGTCATATTATATATATACTGGCTGTTTATGTAATCAGTGAGGTCTAGGACAGGATTCATCAAACAAATGCATTAAAATTCTCTTTAAAATACTTATTTTGCAGCTAGTTCAAGACTCTTAAACATTCGTCCTTTTGATAAAAAAACGTAATATTTCTGGTAGTAAAGAGAGATGTCATATCAATAATCTTCAATTCTCACACCTTTTAAACTGATAATCCCGGGTAAAATGGTTACTGCAACGTTTGTGTTGTAAATATGATAAATAAATTTGTAGATATGCCAGACTTGTCAGCTTGACTCAGTTGTTAAGAGAACCGCCTAGCAGTCACTTTGCCGTGATTTCAAATCTCAGTAGGGAAATGTTGATTTTCGGTTTAACTTGACAGGATAAGCAAATAGTGAAGAGATTGTTCCTCTAAATTTGATGAGGATTGTTCTTGTTCTCATTACTACGGGGGGACGAAATCAATTCCAACTTGGACTCGAATTTTATAAAATTTGTCAGAGCAAGCTTAGGCAATACTCTATATACGTGTTATACATCGAAGATCATGAAAAATACCAGGAGTTAGGAATTGATGCCCGCTCAGATAGTGTAATGGATAGCACCTTTTCCTCACACGCTGAGTTCGAGTACACTGTAAGCTGCAGTGATTAAGGTAGTATCCTGTGGTTAAATATACTCGTAAGAGCAAAGTCCTAATCTCGACCAGGCTTGAAACTTGTAGAAATCACTAAGCTGAGGCATGTGATGGAAGCCAGGGCTTCGTCACCGGTTATATATTCCAACGGGAATTCTCTTAAGCAACAAACCCTTTATTTACAACTTACTCACTAAGAAAATAGGGTTGAAATTAATATACTGTAGAAATGTATTGCGAATCAGGAAGAAAGGGAGTATAAGTGGTCAGGAATTTATACAACCGTTACAAAAAGAAAATTATATGGATAGATAATGTAAATGTACTGCTTTTGATTTTACTATATAATTGCATCGCAAATCGTGGAGAAATAGATTGTGATTGATCAGATGCAAGCATTACTGGCAGAATATGGCGATTATATGCGCGATATAAATGTATTTTCAATGATTTCATCATGGAAATGCAATGTAAATACTTTTACTGTAGAGATGAATTAAAAAAACAAGATATTGTCAGTGAACTAGTGATAAGGTGAGTGTTACAAATATGGTCAGGTTCTTATAAGGATAATTCCTTGAAACAGAAATTCTGTTCTTGGCTAGTGAGTGCAATTTTCTAATGGTTTAGGTCTAAAAAGCATAGAAAATGGGTATTATTCCCTTGAAACGTTGCTTTAGAAACAAGGATAATGATATTCACAGTTGATTGTTTTTATTACTTTACGTGATGTGCAAATTTTCCTGTCGTCCTACAGGAAATAAGTAGGTTTCACATTGTTGTTGTCCTGGTTGCAAAAGCAAAGTTTGGAAGGGGATGATTGAGATGTTCCATACTTTTAGACACAATGAATCAGGAAATATCACTTTTTACCAAGGAAGTTAAACATCTTAATTACGAATTAATGCGTAAGCATTGCATTTATTCAGATTAATGTTTGTCATGGTCATTGAGCTTTGTCGGCCATGGTTTTAAAGCTTTGTCTTCACTTGGTACTTCACTCTCTTAGCCTTGTGCCAGTCTGAGATATGCGCGGTAAATATATACTATATAAGTAATATAGCGTTTACAAAGGAATGAATTGGCCTTAAAGTGACAATATTTCAGACAACCTACTCTTGCAAAACATTACTAGTGAGATCGGGCGCCTAGCTGAAGATTTGGGTGCGGTAAGGACTCTTTGAGGGGCCTCCATCCAACATTTAGTGATATTTGTTAGAGTGCAATGTTAGTAGAAATACAGTACGTGAACTTCTGTTTATTAAGCTTTTGGGTCTCATCTTTGGAGGCCCAATGCAATTTTAGATAACGCTCAACACCCATCCCCAGCAAAGTCTATGAGTGAGTTCGACCCTAACAAGGTGCTCTATGAATACGGCTTTGTACAGAAGTTGACTTAATTCAATAATATCTATACATATATTAGGCTAAAAAACAGTGATAGATATTTTACATCGAAGTATTGCCCTTCTTCATAGACCTGATCTGTAATATTTTTTCTTTTATAATAAAATTTCATTTTTCGAGCTTAGTTGATCCCCAAGAGAAAATTCGTGGATGTATTCATGTTTCTGAGATATCATATTTTAAGCAAAGTTTTAGCAATCACTGAACTCGCTCCTTTGTTCAAAATGTTGAGTAGCAGATATTTGTACAGGAAAAATTGTTACTTTTAGGGGGAAGAGTCTGTTGTTGCGGACAGGGAAACAAACAGAAAACCTTGCTCATCATAAAAAGATAGATACATAAATCTCCCGTGTTTCTTCTATAAAGAAAACAAGGACAGAAAATTGGTTCAAACCATAGAAGTTCAAAGCATCTCCCTTAAAACTTCTAAAATCTCATCCATCTTCTGGACATTGTTTTTCTCTTTAGGTTCCGTTGTTAAAACGTGATAAATTATTTCCTTGACTATCAGAGGAAAGAGAAAAGGTAGAGAGGTTAGAGAAAAAAGAACTTTGGAAAATGGACGTCTGTGGAGATGGCAGTTCCTAATTCATCGTATTTATCAGATGTGAGGTTCCTATTTCTATTATTATTCGGACTATCCTCATCTTGGTTGTTTTTTCATACAACGTTTCAGCCGTTGTACTCTACGGCGTTTATCAGGTATCATCGGGTAGGTGTGGGGAAGTAACGAACCAAACCCTTTATTTAACTGACGGGGGTATATTGACTGCACTCCCCTCTTAGCATTAGTAGTATTATTATTGTCTCACCTGGGATTGAACCTAGAACCATTAGATTACTTGCAGTAATTCTGTCTGATTCTGTAATCTCTACGCTATGTGCCCATGGTTCTTTTAAACATAGGATTGCCATAAGTTCGTGTTTTTCCAGACTTCCTCCATTTAAATTGCAAAAGCTCTATCTGGAAGGAAATATAAAACTATTTGAAGAGTCCATAATTTCGGCCGTCATCATTTTCATCACGGAAAAAAAAAGAGCTTTAATGACGGAAGAGCTAGAGGGGACTGAGCAAGAGGGTAGGGCGTCAGTGTAGTGTTGACAACATCAGCAGTTTTCAGGAAAGTGTTTAGAGCCATTTGCTGCTTTTTCTTGTTCTTCAGCCATGCGCATTAACTTTCTCTCAAACTTTTTTTTATTCGGACTTCTTAGTAATCACCGTGCAACGAACGGCAAGAGGAAAAAATCATTTATTATTCACACCTTTATTTAATTCTATAAATGATCAGCCCCAACATGGCTCGCAGCAAAAAGATCTTGGTCATGTTTCTATTAAGAGACCAAACATACCTGGGATGTTTTCTTGTGTTTCTTCCATGGAGGAAACGAGAACAGGGAGTTAGATCAAAGTATTGAGTTTCAATTCGCCAGCCTTGAAACTTTTAAGACCTTAGTCATGTTCATGGCATTGTTATTCTCTTCATTGATGAAAAATAAATCAATATAGTGTGATAAATTATTTCCTTGGCGAGTCGAGCAGAGAAAAGGCAGAGTCGTTCGAAAAAACAACCTTTTAGGGAAATGGACATTATGTGTAAATGTCATTTTTTTTTGTTTCTATTATTATTCGTACTATCCTCTTCTTGGTTGTTTTTCATACAACGTTTCAGACGTTGTACTCTACGGCCTTCATCAGGTATCATCTTGGTAGGTGTGGGGAAGTAACGAACCGAACCGTTTATTTTACTTCTCAACACTTACCAAGATGATATCTGATGAAGGCTATAGAGAACAACGGCCAAAACATTGTATGAAAAACAACCAAGATGAGGATAGTCCGAATAATAATATAAATTATAATAATGCCTCATGTCATTTTTTGGTTTATCGTATTTATCATTTGTGGACTTCTTTCGAATATAGGGTTGCCATAAGTCCATATTTCTCTCCGGACATGACCTTCATTTAAATCTCGAAATGTTCATTCGGAAGGAATCATCAAAAGTCAGGAATTTCGGCTTTGATCATTTTTTCCTCGGAAAAAAACATACAGTTGTAATGAAGATAGAGGCAAATAGACAAAGACTGTGAGACAAAGAGAGAGGGGTGCGCCTATAAAGTTTGTCCATGTTGCAGTTTTCAGGCCAGTGTTTAGTGGTATATATGGCTGTCTTTTATTCTCCAGCCAGGTGCATTATCCTTTCTTTTCCTTTTTTTTTTTTCATATAGCTATTACAGCCATTAATCCTAAAAAGAAGGGTGTATAACCAAAGCATCCTCCCGATAGTCACTTATGGAGCTGGAACATGGAACCTATCTAAGAGACAGATCTGCAAATTGTGAACTATTAAAATGTGAAAAAATTATGCAAGGCCTTACATGGAGATACCACAAGACAGCTCATTACATCTAGGAAAAGACAAGTGTCAGGGACATCATAGAATCCATTAAAATGCTAAAAAAGCACTGGGCTGGCCATATCATGCGAATGGCAGACAACTGATGGACATCGCGACTCACGACATGGAACCCTCGAGATCACCAGCAGAACCGAGGCCGACAGAATATTAGATGGAGAGACGAGCTATACAAATTCAGAAAGTACTGGCCCTGCGACGCCCATGACAGAGAATCGTGGCGAATCCTGGGGAAGGTCTGTGTCCAACGACGGACGTTGAAAGACCGATGATGATGATGATGATGATTATGATGATGATGATTATGATGATGATGATGATGATGATGATGATGATGATGATCACAACCATCAAAGAAATGCTAAAAGTATACTGTTGTTTCTCATGGACTTTTTTTACACTGAATCATTTTTCTTGCTCTGCATTAAGAGCATTCTATCAATTTCCATCCATAATCTAGCCGCTGTCGCAATATTACATACGAGGGCTGACGACTATAACGCTGACCATGAACGTCTTCTTTCTTCATTGTTCTAATATAACAACCATAAAATCAATATTCCTTATTTTCATTGGATTTTAACAATCCAATAAATCAATCTTTTTCTTGAGTTTCTCCCATAAAGAAACAAGGCCAAGAAACATTCAGTTCAAAGTATAAGATTTTAATATTTTTTTTTATTCTATTTTGATTAGACGAAGTATTATAAATCATGATTTTTAATTTTATGGTTACTGTGTGCATTCATCTTAATTTATTAGTTGCTTTTTATTGTAACTTTTGCTCAGATGTATTACCCTTCGGCAGTGAGTAAACATTGTCGATTGGAGTATAAAGAATACACCTTTGGTGGGATTTATGAGCTTTTTCTTTGCCCTCAGATCAATGCTGTTTGCTCGCAGCCTGGGTAATTGGTCTGAGCAAAAGTTGCAATAAAGAGCGACTAATAAATAAAGATTAGGTTAAAAAGTTGTCATAAAATTAGAAATAATGATGTAAAACAATGATCCATCTGCCTTCAAGCTTGTAAAATCTCACCCATGTTCTGGACATTGTCAGTCTCTTCAGACCCAACTGATAAAAACAAATCAATATGGCGTAATAAAATATTTTCTTTGTGAGCAGAAAAAAAAAGATGGGCGGAGAGGTTGAAGAAGCCAAGCTTCGGAAACAGATGTCATGTGTAAATGACAGTTCTTCATTCTACACATTTATTGTATGATGGATTTTTTTGAAATCTAGGGTTGTTGTATGGCCGTATTTTACCGGGCGTTTCCTCAATTTAGGCTTGAAAGTTTTGAAGGAAATTTGAAATTCTTTGAAACACCGGAATTGCAGCTCCCATCATTTCATCCACTGAGAAAACTGATGAAGAGAGAGAGAGAGAGAGAGGGAGAGAGGATGGGGGAGGTGCTGTTCTTCAACTAATCTTTTCATATTGATATAGCAGTAATTAGTGAGATGTTGAAATTTCACCATTTTTTATCGATGGCTCTTTTACAATGCAGTGTTTTTCTTGCCTTGTATTTAAGGAATCTTAGCGAAATAAAACTTCATCCATTTTCTGGACATGGCCATTCTCTTGATATCCAGTTGATGAAAACGAATCAGAATAGCAGGATAAATTATATTCTTGGTAAACGGAGAAAATAAAAAAAAGGCAGACGCTTTTAAAGCCAACCTCTGGGGAAGTGGACGTCATGTGTAACTGACAGTTCGTGACTTTTCACATTTATACCACGTTTACCATGGGCTTTTTGACATATTGGAGTGGAAGGCCAGATATCCGGCCTAAAGCCAAACACTCTAGCTTTTGAGCTCTCTATCTTCTGCCCTGCGCCATCGTGAGCCGCGCGATGAATTATACTCCTTTTTAGGTCTGACAAAAAGGACATCAATTACTTCAAAAATACTTTAAACCAAAGGGAACTGAAAGCTATGATAACGTGTTTTTGTCTTACACAGTCACCGGGGAGACGGTCAATGTACAGTCTTCCTTTACAGTCCTCTATGTTCTTCTTTTTAGACATTTCGTAATGGTCACCCTAGTATTGGGAGAACATTCCAATATACCTGGGCAAGAAGTTCTGAGGAATGATTGCCATTTATAGAGAGCAGAATTTAAAATGTTATTCTTTTGATTCGCAGAATTTCTATTTAGAACCATTTTTCCGTGGAGTGCATGATTCCTACAAGAGAGGTCTTCATCAGATTCGTAAACTATCCATTGTTCATCGTGACCATCTCTTTAATCTGAATAATACAATTTGAACAAATATCAGTCTGTTTTTCTGTGTTTATGTACCGTGATTACTCGATAACAGGCCATTGTAAACTATATCCGCTGGATATATTAGTTAGCAAACAAGGCAGGCTAGTGTCGATTATGAAGGATTCTGTCATCAGTGGTTCTCTAGAAATCCTATCAAAATAAGTTATATATTATAGATCCTTCATGTAAATAATAGATCCAAATTCAGATATAAAATATCTAAATTACCAATACAGGAGAGGAGTGACCAAATACTTCAGATGTGTAGTTTCGGGCGGAAAATTATTTTACACGACATATTTATAGCAGGTTACTCCACACACCATGAAGTCTGGTCTTTTCCAAACTTGCACGTTTGGAAACGGGCACTGCCCCAGCTGCATTAAAACCAAGAACATATCTACGTCTCTAATCATCAGAATAACAGTTGGGGTTCTCAGTTGAAACATACCCTTTTTATCCATCAAAACAGGATACTTATTCCAGTTTCAGTCCAGCCCATGACCCAACAGACCGTCGATGTACCATGCTAAGTACTCCACCTTTACAGTATTTCTCAGGGAAATTGAAGTTACTCAGCAGAGCCCATCTCCTCTCCAAGTAACATGTGACAGGTTGTACTGGATTGCATGGTACCAATAGCAGGGAGTAATCTCTGATCTGACCTATTGGAAGAAGAAGAACCATTCAACTTCGGAGCTCCGATCAGAGTTGAACGTCTACTAGAGAGTCAAACTATCCTATTTACCCATAACTGAGAGAAGAGCTAGGTTACAAAGCCCAGTCTGCCCTGCTATTTATGTATAGCTTGGAAGAAGAGGAGTTCATGCCTTTCCCCCAAGATATTAGGACGAAAGGAACATCAACTGCCTCAGCTTGAATCTAAACTAGGTTCACTGTTTCCATTTTGTGTGTTGTTAGTTGACAAATTGACGATTGGGGATCTTGGGGATCGTATGACAGTCATCATTATCATCATCAGTCTTTTAACGTCCGTCGTTGAACATAGACCTTCCCCAGGATTTGCCACACTTCTCTATCATGGGCGTCACGGAGCAAGTACTTCCTGAACTTGTCTAGCTCGTCTCTCCATCTAATATTCTGCCGGTCTCGGTTGCGCGTGTGAAGGTCATGGAGGCCATCAGTCGACAAGACGTATGACAGTAAGTCGCCTCAAATCTTTAACAGCGCTCTTGCCCACCTCAACACTGCTGTGGTCTGGATTGTCTCCATTCTTCTTGAAGTCATTCCTCATTCTCCTGTTCTCGTGTTCTTTTAATTCTAATTCTCGTTCTTAATCGGATTCTTCTAGCAGTCTTTTTTTATTCTCATATCATTCTTCTACTTCACATTATCATTTTTATTCATCTTACTCGTATTCTTTCAATCCTTATTCTAGGAATTCTTTCAATCCTTGTTCTGAGATCGCTCATCAACCTCGTTGCGTTCTCTTTAATCTCGTCAAGAGGCTATTTCAAGTTATGGAAAATCCAGAAGTCGCAAGGAGCAAAATCATGACTGTAGGTGGAGGGGGCGCTGATAGATTTAGGTGATGAGATATTTTGCGAAAAAAAACGTGAAGAATGACTTGCTACTCAAATTGTGAATGCAACAGTCACACAGCACTCATCTGTTTACTCACGTGCCATAAGGTCCCCTCTGATTGATTGCCAAGATAAATCAAATCCGTGCAACCGGTTCTTGAGATGTTCAACATAGCTGGACACTTTATAAGTCGTATGAGAGTCGACGTACAAGAGGCATTTGCTCAAATGTAAGTTGCTTTGTGTTTTTGCTTACAACAAGAGAGATAGCGTAAGAAAAATATTTGACGTTGATGCTGACAAAAGAGCCATTCCTTCAGCTGCCTAGGTGGGATATGTTATGACATCTTGCCAAATTGGGAAAAACAATATAATGTCGACAAACGGAGAATAAATTTCTCACCTGACAATTTTCCCTTCAAAGTTCATCAAAGCATCCGATCATGATGCGATGACGACAATTGCTAACTCCTTTTAAATGGCTGCAAGTCAGGCCATACATGGGCTGAAGGGTTGGCATTATCATTAAATAATGATAATATATATATAAATGTGTGTGTGTGTGTGTGTGTGTGGATTTCTGGAAAGTGATACAGTCGATATTTTTCAGAAGGATCATTAACATTCTAAGAGGTTTTTGGGCGGCTGGAATCCTTGGAGGCTGTTGAATGGATCGGCTGAAACGTTGTGTTAACGATACAAACCATCAGAAGGAGTCCAATCGACCGAAAACCTCTTTGAACGAAAAGTGATATTCCAGATCGCATTGTACTCAATAAATATAGTATTCTTGTCAGTGACTGCGATCGAAACTAGAGATGCTTGTGCATCTAAAAAAGCTCACTTGCGACATTGATGACAAAGAATACCTTGTTTCTTATGGTTTTCGATATCCAATTTTGCATCCCAAGTTCACAAAGAGTTAATGTTCGGAAAATAACAATCAAAGTTGTTTCAGTGTAGCACAGAAGTCAGATTATCAAAGTTGCTCCAGTGCAACACAGAAATCAGATTACTTAGACACCCAGTAAGAATCAAAATCTCTTATAGTCTACAAGAGTAGCTAGCTAACCAAAGTCTTATAGATATCTGGTTCAGTCAAGCAAACGTCCCTAATAGTAAGGTAGTTGGTGAGGATCGAACTCACAGCAGCTCAACTTACGCTACGTTGAGGGCAATACTATCCCCGCCGAGAAGGACTACGCTGCAGTATGATTATGAATAGGAAGAATATATAATGGATTCAATGCGAAAGAAAACTACTGGAAATTACTCTTAATTTTAATTAAGCCTGAAGCCGGATATGTTATCTCGACATTACTTCGTCTCAAAACCTGCCTGCGCAAACTCATCTTTTCAGGGTGCGAAGGAAATAATGCATCGTCATCATTTTCTCGGCGTTCATTTTTGCTGGTGCTTCATATGGCTTGATATCATTCATTGACGTCAGTATTCCTAATGGTTGCCATGCTTTAACAGATTGTACTCAAAATCCTATAATATAGAGCACAGTTATCCTTGTCGCTTAAGTTTTGAATGGGGATATATTTTGGAGTTTTGCAGCGTACCGCGAAAACCCGCATCGTAGAAAATAAGCGTACACATTTCAAACAAAACATAAAAGTTTAGGGAAATTTCGGAAATAATAAATTCATCTGATAATCTTTGTGCAAGAAAGATTGTGTAAAATTGTCCGTAAATCATTTGTGTAAAATCATTTATGCAGACAATATAGATCCGTTTGAAAACTGCTCGTCGGTAAAAATTAAAAACTTGTTTACGCTCGTAAACTGGCTACTCGAACGGCATTTTTTTCTAATTCCCAGAAAATTAAGCTTTGATAAAATTTATGGCTTTCATTAAAACGTACTGCAATAATAAAATATTTTCTTCGAAAGTTTAATTTTGGCAAGAAAATAGCATAGAGTTAATCGTGAAAAAAGATAATTTTGCATGTCAACAAAAGCCTTCTGGACAGATTAAAGTCGTGTTGTTTACGTTTTTGACTAAAATATATCGATTCCGTCGTAATTAACGGATCTTTCACCGTAAAGTCGGGTCTGGTTGTAAAATTTGGCATTTCGACAAGATGCTTTACTGTATTCATTAATTATTAGTACATTCACAATTTGTGGATGGTAATGTGTTTGTCTATCACAAGGTTTATGGCACAAAATGTATGGGCTCGGGCAACTGAAAAGGTGAAGTCAGCAAAATTTCATCGCGGATTAAGCGTATTCGCAACATCCTGGTGCCCCTAAACCTCACGAATACTAAGGGATAACTGTATTCATACATAACAACTAAAAAATGAAAGGACTAATCCACTAAATAGTAAAAAGGGCTTGAAGGGGTTATGAGTCGTCTTTGGTACCTATCATATAATTAATTGCAAAGAAGCGTTTCCAGCGCTTAGAAGGTGACGCAAACTTTCTCGGTCTTCATTTTCTATTGGACAGGGAGCAGTCGAAGCGCTTTGAAACCGTTCACCTACTTCAATATTCCTCACGGCTGTCATGCTGTAACAGATTGCACTCAAAATCCTATTATATAGAGCAGTGGTGGCAAACCTATGGCACACGTTCCCCAATTGGCTTGCGAAAACATTTTTTTGCTTGCAAGGGAGGAAATCTTTCGTTAGTGGTTTTATCAAAAGATAAAAGAAATAGGCAACTTTTAAATCATCAGCTGTAATCATAGTTATTGATTATTTGAACAGACTTCTTTAAGAATGTTTTCAAGCATTTTGTCTCCTTCCTCCATGAGATAATTTGTGAAATACAGATATAAAAAAGATTATTTGCTACCCCCGAATTCCGGAAGGGTGAACATATTCTTAAAAAGGTCAACCACTCTTTTTATGCATAACTAAGTAATGAAGATGGATTCAATCTACCAAACAGCAAAAAAAAGTGTTGCGACGAACTCTCATCCATTTTTCAACTCAACGCTTATTTTATCAAAAATTTTAAAATGTCTGCGTCACTTTGTGTGTATGTGCGTGTGTGTTCTATATAGAATAATGACTAACCGACTGAAGCTGACTTTTGACGAACATCCAGGGTAGCCGTTCCAATGGACTTGTTTTGCTTTACTCTCAGCTAGAAAGAAAAATGAAAATGATCATTTATGGGTAATATCAGTTGGATATATATATATATATATATATATATATATATATATATATATATATATATATATATATATATATATATATCTTGATAATATAATTGTTCTAGTCGAAGGGAACAAACAGAGTTGATATGGACAGTAAATGAGCAAAATGAGAATTTGGAGTTAGAGCACTTATTTGGGCCTTTGTATTACCGTCATTATACGGTTAAAGTATCATTTACCCAGGACTCGCTAGAAAATGGGGCTGCGGCAGGATTCGAACCAGCCACTGATAGGGTAGCCAATTCAAGATCACGATGCTCTTACTATTGATCTAAACAGCCGCCGGTAATTCAATGCCAGTTTAGTTCAATGGTTAGAGCATCGCTACGTTGAACTGTTTATAATATAACGCAATTCATAATTCATTCTGTTGAATCGTATATATCTATTTCTTAATGCGTGCATATATATATATATATATATATATATATATATATATATATTTGGTTTCTCAGCCCCTAACTTATTAACCCCTTTAAGATAGTTGACTTTACATTTCCCTTGCTTTTGCACCTCTTTCACATGAATAGGATCCTTTCGATCCTGTTATACTTAAAGCCACACTCTAGATTTACCTAAATTCGTGAGCCACAATAACTAGGCCAAAAAAGGGACAGGTTTCTATGGTATCCTACATCTTGGACCCCTGATTCTAAGACTAACTAGTCTCAGATCCATAATAGCAGTCAACCACACGTGAAAGATGTCAATACTTATTCCTCCATCGTGAAAATCCAACTGGATCATGATGACTCTGATATCAGAAAGGAACTGCACATATCTGTGCCAGCATCTTACAACATTAAAAGTCACTTTCTTCACAGGAACATTAAACTCGCAGACAAGTTGAACTCCGGAAGCAAACTATGAAAATAACCATTTCGTACACAGTGTTTATTCATTTCGTCATTCGGGGCGAAGATGTAGGTTCTATGGGGGTCGGTTCTATTTACGATGTATCAATAAAGCTGACCCTTCCTTTCCGTCCGTTGTGCAAGACCACGTCCTCTTCCAGCATTATAGCTACATTGTTGCTAGAACGCCCATCGCCAACTGTCAACACAAACAATATATTTTCCAAAATGAGGCTTTGTCAAGGGCAATGAAGGTCTGATTGAAAGCAGGGTAAATTTGGTCGACAAAAGGAATTATCACGTGTATTTGCTATGATTGGTAAAACAAATTTTGAAACAAAATCGCACGTAATCAAATCCTCGAAATAGAAATCAGCGAAATTGGAGGTTCCGTAATTACTTTCAATTTTATTTTTCAAAAATGACCTGATTTGTTCGGCTGATACATTTTAGAAGGGAAAAGGAAGGGGTTATAGAATCTGACCACAGCTTTTGCTGTTAATGTTTGAAAAAAGGGGGGAAAAGGTTTATAGAATTTTATAACTGCTCTCCTACAACTACTTACACTTGGAAATTTTTCATTGTCATGAGGAAATACCACCGAAAACCTGCTGGCAATCATTTTTATTGTAAGGAATGTTTAAGTCATTCATAAAATAGATGATGGACAAAAATCCTGGTGTAAAAGTTATTTGTTTACAATTTTCTAAACCGAAAATTGGTCAGAGAATGGCTTCCAGGGACCTCGCAGGACCTTCAAAATTAGACAATGTGAGACGTCAATTTTCAATGATTCTTCATGCCAAATATCAGGTCGATAGGCCTTGTAGTTTTAGCAGAGAAGAGGCACAAACAAATGAACAGCTCAAATATTAGTTTTGATGTCGTATGAGGTGGCAAAGTCTGAAGTCACTATCAAATTTCCAGTTTCACCGGTAAGAAAATTAATACGGAAATAGTAGTAGAATTTAGCTTGATTCTTTTTGCCTCGTTTTTTTTTTTTTCTAGTTGGAGGGTCTATTTCGACCACCTTTTCGCATATTCTATCAGTGTAGGTCATACAGTTGATACTCAATAAAAAGAATTGATGAGTTTATCCTTTTATCGATTTTCACCCGTTTTCCCAACGGAAATTTGAGCAGGCGATAAGTATAAGCAAAGCAGCTACGGTACAATGCTTTATTCCAAAATGTAATCATCGATCAGAGAGTCGCTGTTGCAACTATTACAGATCCCCTAAAGACTAGAGACGATTCTGGCGTTAAAAAACAATAATAAAATAAAAATAATACATCCTTATTACTATGAAGAAATATTTTTCGGCTAAAGTTTTTCAGCATGTAAAGGCCTAACAGCAAACAAACCAAGTCGGTTGTATCATCATCATTCTTTTAACGTCCATCGTTGGACAGAGACCTTCCCCAGGCTTCGCCACAATTCTCTATCATGGGCGTCGCGGAGCCAGTATTTCTGTCTTGTTCATCTCTCTATCTTGTGTTCTGTCGGCCTCGGTTTCTCATGTGATCTCTAGGGATCCATGTTGTGAGACGTGATGTCAATCGGTTGTTTTTCATTCTTGCAACATGGCCTGCCCATTGCCATTTGAGTTATGAGGCAAATGCGTAGCCTGTCTTCAGCGCATGTTTTGTTATAAAAGGGTCCTAAATTTTTTTTTAAATATACATAAACTTTTTTTTATTTGCATAGTAAATGTATACTTCTTTTATCTGTATAGTAAATTATTTATTTACTTAAATGTTCTATACAGGAAGCTAATACAGTGAATATGTCTGACATTTTAGTAATAGTATTATGTTGCTGTGGCGGAAAAATTTCAGAATTCTTGACTGGTGGAACCTGAATCCGTGTGATGACATCAACACATTACCACTCAATTACGAACTGATATCATTCGAATGTATTTAGTCAAGATTTTTTAGGAAATGTTTTGATGTCATAATCAATATTCTACGTGTTATTTGGTCGAGTATATTCATCTTTGTTGTATTAATCGTGTTTTAAACAATGCGTTCTTCAGCCTAATCCTGGGGTAAATTTTGTTTCCTTCTTGTATAGATGGTTCTAAATCTAAACACTGGGTGTCGATTGTTTATGCAGATATCAGCGATGTAATAATCAACTGTTTTCTTTTATAGTTTTATATCTTGACGTCAAAATCCGCTTTGGGGGTTCCTTTTTTTTTTTTTGTATTCATGTTTTCTATCTGAATGATAGATTATCAATTTGCATGGATTTTTTTTTTTTTTTTTTTTTTTGGACAGTTGCCCTCATCTTGAACACAACATTTGGGTCTTTGTAACCTACGACCTTCTTGAGATGAGTGTTGTATGACATAGGGATCTCTCTAACCTGAAAATTGACTACGGGTCCAGAACATTCTGCCCTCACGCTACGATGAGGCTCCTCGTCCTAGCATACCTCATTTATCACACCCACTTGAAGAAGGCTGTTTGGTACAACGGCCGAAACATTGTGTTCAAAAGACGAACTAAGATGAGGACAAAAGTTCAAAAATCTATACATATTCCTATATTATTGATGGTTTTAGATTCGTGTGTTATTGTTCTAAAGTTCAACAATTTTCCCAAGACAAAGTGCAAAACTTCGTCTATTGTAACCTCATCCGAATTGTTGCAGAAGTTTTTCAAAGTGCAATGAGAGAGCTGGGGAGGTGTTGTTATTCCTCAGCGTCTGTTAGTGGCATAACGTTCCCAATGTAGAAGTATTAAAGAGGGGCACTCAAGGATTCTTTAGTTGATGTCTGTGAGCCATTTTCAGGGTTGGAATTCAAAAGATCGTCTACTGAATAGCGATTCTACTGAATACACTCTTTGGGAAAATCGATGTTTAGCACAGGTGCCCAATTCGCCAATTTGGTTCCAGGATACGAAAACCTCAGTTCTTGAGAACTTTATCAATTTTCAGAATTGGAGATTCCTTCCTTTAATCAAAGTCTTGGAATTATTTAGATTTTTCCAGTATACACCAACACATACAACACACAACTGGTGCACACACACATAGCACATATACACACAATAGAAACAAATACACGCACATATAAATACATACACAACACACAGACACATACATGCACACAACTAGAATTGACACACAAAAGACGCGAACACGCTACCGACACATTGACACGCACAGACGCATAACAAACACACACATACACACAACAGGTACATTCTTAGAGCTCACGTGCATGCCACAGAAATACACACACACATGCACACGACTGGAGTACACACAGATAGCATAAATACACAAAACAGACATAAACATACGCAGAGATACGAAGATGGATCAAAAAGTCTAGAGCCTGTCTGACATTTTCCCTTCATAACGTTCGATCCCAGTCAACAATTTCACTACTGAATTAAGTGCATGGACACAAATATACATACATACACACACACATACATACATATATATATATATATATATATATATATATATATATATGTGTGTGTGTGTGTGTGTGTGTGTGTGTGTGCTTTATATTACATTGGAACTCTAGGTCTAGACAGCGTAAATAGAATAAACAATTTAAAAAATACGGCTATTGCATTAATCGAATATATATATATATATATATATATATATATATATATATATATATATATATATATATGTATATCTTGGTTGATTAATAGGTCCATGGCCTGTCACTAAGTTATTAGCAGAATTTTGATCTTACACTTTTACTTAAAGATGTTCGATTTATGTGATTAATATTCACCACTGAATGAAGTGCATTGACAGCTAAGGATATTATGTTGAGAAATGAATATTTGATGAGTAAAATAAATGTATCTCCATCATCTAGCTACAGGATCATTGGTATACGTTCATACATAGATATATATATATATATATATATATATATATATATATATATATATATATATATATATATATATATATATATATATATATATATATATATACCTATAAATGTGTGTGAACGGGCATATATCAACACACACATACGCGCACACACACACACACATACACACACACACACACACACACACACACATATATATATATATATATATATATATATATATATATATTTATATATATATATATATCCACAAACCGATGTAAACACAGACATAAACCTACTACGGACGCATATATAACACATGCCTGTACGTTAGCATACTTACACACATGTATATATGTTTCACACAAAATTGTCAAGTGTTATTCCACAAGTAATCAATCAACTGAAGCAGTTTTCATTAATTTTCGACAATCTTCCAGAGTATCCACACATGCACCCGTTCATATGTGCGCACAATATATCTATCAATAGATTAGTACATATATATATATATATATATATATATATATATATATATATATATATATATATATATATATATATATATATATATGATAGGTGACTGAAGTGATACAAAAAAATGAAAAAGTTTAATTAATATTTAGTGTTTTAAAGTTGTAAAGCTTTCTAGACTATATATATATTGGAAGGTTATAAATATAGTACTTGTCATAAGTGTTTGTAGAAACATAAATTGTGCTTCTAATCGCTTAGTTTTGGGAGTTAAAACAAGAACATTAACGAAGTATGCATTTAGTAATTTTTTCATTGCCTAACATTGCAAGAGTCATCGTCGTTTCTCAGCATGGGGGTTCCTAATTAATTTACTAGTTTAGCAACTCTTCCATAGAGCAATGTGAATTCACTTTTTCACTCTCCTTGCTCGATTCTGAACAATATTTTAGAAGGATAGAAAAACAAAACTTATCATTTAATAATTTAATTCTATTAGAAATAAAATTAAAAAATTCACCATTCAGAACAACAATATATGACTAACATGCACACGACTTCATTCGATTCTTACCGGAGGCTTGCTATGTATTTTCCAATTACACTCTTTAAGCTTTGCCGTAGAATTAAGATCCAATTCAAAGTTATCAAAAAAATCAACTGAAAATTAGGATGGAGGTAAAAGCTAGTCAAAATTAATGATACAATACGTCATCCAAATTTGAAAAAAATTGAATATATCGTTTCAAGTATATTTTAGTCTGTCACCAAATCACTTTCGTGGAACACTCATCAAGAATCGGACATACTAGATTGACTAAATGCCTCGCTAAACAAGATTGCTCAACAATAATTTTAGGGAGCAGCATACTTAGTAGATCTAATTACAGTAATCTCTAAATTTGAAGTAATGTCTGGCAGCTTCAGTGCACAGTACTAAAGAATGGAACGTTAACCAGTCACTCTCTCAGCTTCAAATTCAGCCTTTGTCTTTTTTTCACCTCGACTGAATCAGGTAGTGTCTATCAGGATTGACAGGTTATATTGACAACTGGTATAAAAATAAGAAGAGCGTCTCAACATGGAGTATTCGTTATCAAGATAGTTTCGCTGATCCTAGGCAGAAGAGCCTGGATGCAATAATTTGATCCTGGGCAGAGTGCACTGATGTTTTGATTCTAGACAGGAATGCTACACGGTTCGATTCCTACAGCAGACCCATTTTCTTTTATTGTTTATTCTATTCACGCTGTCTAGGCCAAGTGACTGATTCAAAATGACTCATTTCAAATTTGTAATCCGACAGATTAATTATCCATTTCCTAATAAAATTATTGCCTGCATTAGAAATATACAGTGCAGACTAAGACAGTGAGTGAACAAAATGAGAGGGGTAGGTATAACGTGGTTATTTGGACCTTCCGTCGGGCTGTTCAGCTGAATGGTAAAGAGCAACGCTACGTTGAAGCAGCTACCATATCGACTGCAGGTTGGTTCTTGCAGCAGCCCCATTTTTCTTCAATTGTCTATTCTATTTAGGCTGTCTAGCCCGAGTGACACGTTCTCCATGTAACAACGGGAGGTCATTTCAAATAGAGTTTCAAAAAATATAACGCATCTACATAACGCGTCTATAGTCTATCCATTTCTTGATGATATATAAGTATTTACTATGAGACAAATCTTGTCCACCTGCCCACTGAGGAATCAGTATGGATTCAATCCAAAATATTATTTCAAAAAATATTCAATTCGATTCAGACTAAAGACCAACAGATAGAGAGGTTTGGGGAAATTGGGGCCTATCTAATTTTGTAAATTATTATGGACACATTTATATTTGGAGCGTTGCCCAACAAAATGCGGTAAATTTTCAGAAAAATCGATTTTCCCTTCACCGGTTTTAAATTAAAGACAACTACGGAAAAACAATTTGTCTTGCTTTTTATGCATTTTTCTACTATTTATGAGATTACTGTAGATTAAGTCAAATTTGCAGGCGAGCGTTGCCAAAGTCTTGACGAATAAAATGGTAAATTAAATTCCTTTGTATGTTGTACTTGGCTTTCATCATGAATTCATGCAGTTGTTTATTGCAATAGATGTTTTATAAGCTTAGCTTAGTCTGACACAGGGTAAGAAGATTGTCTTGCACCATATATAATCCGAGCTTAAACATATGATCCCAATAATCCTAAAAAGAAGAGTCTACAACCAATGCATTCTCCCGATAGTCACTTATGGAGCTGAAACATGGAACCTAACCAAGAGACAGGCCTGCAAACTGAGAAGTATGCAACGTGCGCATGAGAGAATCATGCTCAACCTTACACGGAGAGATCACAAGACAGCACAGTATATAAGGAAGGAAACATGTGTTTGTGACATCATAGAAACTTTTTAAAAACTCAAATGGCAATGGGCAGGCCATGTTGCAAGAATGAAAGACAACCAATGGACATCACGTCTCACAACATGGATCCCCAGAGATCAGATAAGAAACTGAGGCCGAGGAACACAATATGGAGAGATGAACAAGACAGATTCAGGAAATACTGGCTCTGCGATGCCCATGATGGGGAATTGTGGCTAATCCTGGGGAAGGTCTCTGTCCAACAACGGACGTTAAAGGACTGATGATGATGATGATGATGATGATGATGAAGATGATGATGATGATGATGATGAACATCGGCTGCTGGCACTGATTTGAATCATAAAACTACATCAGCTAAACAGGCCTTTGTTTAACTTAAGACTACTTCTCAGTGCTCTTGGCAAACCATTATAACAATGCAGTTAGTCAGATCACTAAAGGGTGCCTCATATTTTTGGCCGTGTGCCAAACAAAGCTGAGCACAGTAAATAGCTATTGTTGCTGCAGTGATGCTATCACCACTGGGTACCCAATATCTATGGCCTTGCGCCAGAATAAATCGAATATCACGCCAGCGACTGCTTTGTCATGATTTCCACGATTTTGTCCATGGTCTGGAATATCCTGCTTAATAAAGCAAGAAGTAATTGAGAGCGAAACCTGGACTAGGGAATCGTGTGACGCAAAAATCGGTAAATTTCGGAAAAAGTTCAAAGATCCAAAAAGTATTTGAAAAGTTCTAAATTTTCTTAGAAAAGTTCAAGTTTAGAGCTTCAAAATAAATAGGTTGATTTTTTTTAAATTTCGAAAATTTTCCAAAAACAGAAATATTCAAAAATTACGAAATTCCGAGAGAAAAATCGAAATCTCTAAAAAATTCATTTAAAAAATTCTCAAATTTTCGGAAGTTTGAAAAATTTTGAAAATTCATGAAAAAGCTCGATCTCTGAAAAGTTCATAGATTATAAAAAGGAAGTTAAAGTTAAATTCATAAAAAGTTCGAAATTGCCCAGAATTGCCGGAAGTTGGGGAGATTTTCGGATAAGACTTCCATCATCATCATCATCATCATCATCATCATATTATTATTATTATTATTATTATTATTATTATTATTATTATTATTATGGGGACAGTTCCCAGTGCGCCCACTATGACCGGCACTACCCTGGCTTTCGTGTTCCACATCTTCCTCAATTCTCTTGCTAGGTCCGGGTATTTTTCCCATTTTTCACACTCCTTCCACTTTACTCGATGGTCTGCAGGTACAACCATGTCAATTATTCGGCAGGTCTTCCTCTTCTTCTCTATGATTGCCAAGTCCGGTCTTCTTGCCTGGATGAGGTGGTCAGTTTGGATGTCAAAGTCCCAGAGTAGTTTGTGGTTGTCATTCTCCAGGACTGCCTCTGGTTTGTGCTGATACCACTTTTCCGCATGGTTGAATCCCATTCATTATTATTATTATTATTATCATTATTATTATTTGGAATCTCACACCAGTTGCCTGGTGGTAACCGCTGGAGATTGAGTGACAGCAAGTCTCCTCAAGTCTCCAGCCCTCCTCTCCTAGTACTCATAGATCGCAGTAATTCTGCGATTTACAGTTTCACACCGGTTGCCCAGTGGTTATCGCTGAAGGCTGAGTGACAATAAGTCTCCTCAGGTCTTCAGCTAACGTCTCCTCTCTTTTTCGCATATCATGACAGAGCTACAATCCGTTGCAGTACTTATATCTCTAGCACCTTCCTCAGTATCCGTGCAGTTCCCAGTAGTGCTGTGGTCTGTACGGTCTCTATCCTTCCCCTAATCCTGATCTCCTCCAGTCTCTCCCTCAGCGTTTTGGGGACAGTTCCTAGTGCTCCCACTATGACCGGTACTATCCTGGTTTTCATGTTCCACATTTTCTTTAACTCCCTTGCTAGGTCCTGGTATTTTTCCCTTTTTTCACCCTCCTTCTTTTTTACTCTATGGTCTGCAGGTACAGCAACGTCTACTATTTGGCAGGCCTTCCTTTTTTTGTCTACTATTACTAAGTCCGGCCTTCTTGCCTGGATGAGGTGGTCAGTTTGGATGTCAAAGTCCCAGAGTAGTTTGTGGTTGTCATTCTCCAAAACTGCCTCTGGCTTGTGCTGATACCACTTTTCCACATGGTTGAATCCCATTTGTTTACTTAGTTCCCAGTGTATCATCGTTGCTACTCTATCGTGTCTATGCTTATACTCCTTCTGGGCGAGTTGACTACATTCACTAGTTATGTGGTTTACTGTCTCATCTCTTTCACCGCACATGCGGCATTTGCTGTTTGTCTGTGTTCTGTCGATTTTTGCTTTTATGTAGTTTGTCCTTATGCTTTTGTTTTGGGCTGCCATGATGAGCGATTCTGTTTCTCTCTTAAAGTTTCCCTTTCGTAACCACGTCCATGATTTCTCGTCTGCTATATCTTTTATCTGTCTTTTAAACTCGCCGTACAATTTTTTCCCTTCCCACTTTTCTTTTCTAGTTTGCTGTACTGTTCCATTGTTTTCTACTTTATTGTTTGTTGCACTATCCCTCGCGCTCTTTATGATTTCTTCACTATTTGTTTGCACATATCTATCTAGGACTACTTTAGCTCTCTGGACACAATTTTCTATGCTGATGAGCCCCCTACCACCTTCTTTTCTCTTAACGTATAGCCTATCTGTATCATCCCTAGGGTGTAATGCTTTATGCATCGTCATAAGTTTCCTTGTTCGCCTATCCATTGATTGGAGCTCTTCCTTTGTCCATCCTAGGAATGGTCCTGTATACCTAATTACTGACACAGCCCAGGTGTTCATTCCTTTTATTAGATTTCTGCTATTTAATTTGGTTTCTAATATTTTCCTTATCCTTCTGAGGTATTCTCTCTTAATTTTCTCCTTCATCTCTTCCCGTTTTATCGTGTCACATTCAAGGACACCTAGGTACTTGTATCGGTCTTGTGCAGTCAATGCCCTAATCTTGTTGTTGTCCGGAAGTTCAATTCCCTCAGTCATTGAAAGCCTTCCTTTATGCATCACCATGATTGCGCATTTTTCTATCCCAAACTCCATTCCTATTATTATTATTTTTATTATTATCATCATCATCATCATCATCATCATTATTATTATTATTATTATTATTATCATCTGCAATCTCACACCAGTTGCCTGGTGGTTACTGCTGGAGTTTGAGTGACAGCAAGTCTCCTCAAGTCTCCAGCCCTTCCCTCCTAGTATTCATAGGTCGCAGTAATACTGCGGTTTACAGTTTCACACCGGTTGCCCAGTGATCATCGCAGAAGGCTGAGTGACAATAAGTCTCCTCAGGTCTTCAGCCAACATCTCTTCTCTTTTTCGCCTATCATGTCAGAGCTACAATTTGCATTTCCGCTTTCATTTCCCTCCCTCTGTTGGGTCACTGTTGACAGTTAACGTTTCAGTCCTTATATTTCTAGCGCTTTCCTCAGTAACCGTGCAGTTCCCAGTAGTGCTGTGGTCTGTACAGTCTCAATCCTTCCCCTAATCCCGATCTCAGTTCCCAGTGCGCCCACTATGACCGGCACTACCCTGGCTTTCATGTTCCACATCTTCCTCAATTCTCTTGCTAGGTCCTGGTATTTTTTCCGTTTTTCACACTTCTTCCTCTTTACTCGATGGTCTGCAGGTACAGCCACGTCTACTATTTAGCAGGTCTTCCTCTTCTTCTCTATGATTGCCAAGTCCGGTTTTCTTGCCTGAATGAGGTGGTCGGTTTGGATGTCAAAGTCCCAGAGTAGTTTGTGGTTGTCATTCTCCAGGATTGCCTCTGGTTTGTGCTGATACCACTTTTCCGCATGGTTGAATCCCATTCATTCATTCATTCATCATCATCATCATCATCATCATCATCATCATCATTATTATTATTATTATCATTATTATCATTATTATTATTATTATTAGGAATCTCACAACAGTTGCCTGGTGGTAACCGCTGGAGTTTGAGCGACAGCAAGTCTCCTCGAGTCTTATTATTATTGTTATTATTAAAATAATAATAATAATAATAATAATAATAATAATAATAATAATAATAATAATAATAATAATAATAATTTTTTTTAAATAAATGCATTCATAGAAAACCCCATTTTTCGGCGACCTCAATACTCAAGTTGTCTCTGGACAAAAACTCTTGAAACCCTATGTAATCATTGCATTAATAGATTACAACGTCTGTTGAAAACGAGTTAGAGAACAGCGAACCTTCTTAAAAAAGTTACTTACGTGAAACATGACACAAGCAAGAATAACGAAGTTCATTTAGTTATGAAAATCACAAAACAAGACAATTTTCATTTTCTAATTAAAACTTCCTAATGTTTTGTATTGGGTAACTGGTACCAAAGTTTCGGGTGTTAAATCAATTACGGACTTCATAGGCATTTGAAAATAGCAATTAAAATTTTGAACACTACCCTTTCTTCTATCTCAAGCCAACATAGATTGATAATGTCGGCCTTACTTGACTCGCATTTCCTACGTTTGTAAACTAAGCGAGCAGTAACATTATGAACTTTTTGTTATTTGTTAATTAGCGATGTATTCAAGCCAATGAAAACTTAATTACAATATTCTTATCTACTGTTGATAATAGAGTGAGACAGCTGCTCAGTTTCATTGTTGGAAAGTAACTTTCCTATACTACAAACATCTCCAATTAATTTATAACACTGGGAAACCACATTATTAACATGCATTTCTAAGTTTAGAGATTAATCCAGACAGGCCCAACATTTTTACCTTGTCAGAAAAACGTATGCAGTCTCTTTTATTAAGAATTACGCCGTTGATGGTTTGATGATTTTTAGCACGTAGAATCAATAATATAATCTCCGTTTTATCAGGATTGCTCTTGAAAGAGAAGGCATTCATCCATTCAGTGATCTGATCTGGTACCTGCTTTTTAATAGCATTATGGTGGAAACAAAGCGTGAAAGTCAGTCAAGCATTACTGTCGCCCGCCTATGCACTATCTTACTTTATATAGAGATTTGATATGAATATTAAATAGAACAGGATCGAGATTGTCCGAGAATTTTCGAGATTTTCCGAGACGTTTCGAGAACTTTTGAGTTATTCAGAGAATGTTTGAGAATTTCAGAAATATTCTGGGATATCATGTGATATTCTGAAAATTCCCTAGATATTGCGAGAGTATCCGAAATATGTCGAGATTTTCCGAGCTTTTTTTTAGGTATTCCCAGTTGCTGGAAGTACCAAGAAAGTCCGAAAATTAATTGGCGGGGGGGGGGGTAAAAATTATCAGCATGCAAACTCCAAATATTGTCCAATATTACAGAGGATGACCTAGAATCGCCAAAAATTACTGGGAATTGTTGAAAATTAATAGATTCGAAAATTCTGAGAAAAATTGAAAATTTTGATAAAGAAGCGGAACTCCCGATTGATATCATCAAAAAGAAATTTCAGACGTTCCTTTTCTTCAAGTTCAAAAGTAATTGTAAAAAATCGAAAATCCTTCAAAAATTTTGAACAGGAAAAATAGTTTTGAATTCTCAAAAACTGTTAGAATTTTTTCAGATAAGTTTGAAAATTTGAAAAAGGATAAAGAATTCTGAAAAGTTCGAAGCTTCTGGAGAAAAGATCGAAAGATCTCGGGAAAGTTCGAAAATTCTGAAAAGGTTCGAAAATTCTAAAAAGAGTTTGAAATCTCCAGAAAAAAGTTCGACATTCAAGAAGTGTTGAAAATCACAGTATTACTACAAATTTCTGGAATTCGTTGGAAATTTCTGATGATTGCCGAAAATTGCCAATAATTACTGGAAATAGCCAAGGGATGCTGGGAACTACCGGGGAATGCCGAGAATTGCCGTAGATTGTCATAAATCATCGATTATTACCAAAAATCACCAAAAGTTAAGAAATATCGAGAATTACCAAGAATTACTGAAAACTGTTAAAAATTACCGGGAATAGCTGAGAATTGTTGAAAATCAACGAGAATTGCCAAGAAAATCGTCAAAAAATTGCTTTTAGCGATGTTTGTGGCAGGCAAAGGATAAGATAGCGTGATGATTTGGACACGTTCAAAATATATTGACACCTTGATGCCCCTGACTAGAGAAACTGGTGGACCTTGGGAAAGGCCGATGTCCAATAAAAGACTTTGAAAAATTGATTGATGATAGTGACGATAATGATAATACCGTTTAACTTACACATATGCAGGCATTGACTAAGCTTAGATTTGTGTAGCACCTAGTGAGAATCGCTTTCACAACTGCAGCAATAGTTATCCACAAAGATTATGTTAGTGCAGGCCACTAAGAAAGGATCATACTCACTACCGAAACAATTGATATTCACTGTTTGGATAAGTGTAGGGCTCTAATAGTGAGGAGACCAGTCATCTTATAAACTGCACTCACAATGATCATCAAGTGTTTTCATTTTATTTACATGTATGCTTAATCAATCCTTCTGTTCGAGGGGCTGCTTTTTCGATAAAACTCATTCGTCCTTACCTCATGGAGCAGGATAGGTTACCCTTTGTCATAAGATGTTTTGCCTCTGCGGTTTTTCCCGGCAAATTAAATTATTTCTTTTTGCTAAATTCGAGGCTTCATGTTGGAGTTTTAGCTAACAAGATTAAGTTTACGAAAAAGGTGACACGTTTAGCCATGATCGCGAACAGGAAAAATCTCTCTCTCTCTCTCTCTCTCTCTCTCTCTCTCTCTCTCTCTATCTATCTATCTATCTATCTATCTATCTCCTTCTTCTTCTTCTTCTAGGTTCTCTGTGCGTTTCTGGTCAAGGATAATTTTTTTTCTAGATATGACAGCGTTGTTTTTTTTTCCTGACAAAAGTGTTTGGTTGTAACGTATTAAATGCCAAAAAATAGTAGGAATAATGATGATATAGATAACAACAAAAAACCATAAATCCTCCAAAATATGTCCCTTTTGAAGAAATAACCTTTTTTAACGATCTTCCAATGATAATATGCCAGGTTGATAGTTTGGGTTTTTTTTTACATTTAGTGGTCACAAATTCAGTAAGAGCACAAAATATGGCTTCTCAGAGAATGAACCTTTATTGCAAATATGTTCAAAATGCTTCTAAAGATGATAATCTATCGGAGGTATGTCATGTGAATATAGACAATGCTGCAATACTTCCTGTCTGAATTCGACACAGTCACCTGAGAGGTACAACGTGTGGGATCATCATATAATATTTCGTCCAATCCATGTAGGAACCATTTTTTCAAGTTTTTAACCTTTCCTATTGTCTTCATATAACGTAATATGGTCGTTGTGATGTCCTGAAATCCCAAGAAAGTTCTCGAACCGTTATTCGTTGGTCGTTGGCCACTTCTGTTGATAATTGTTCATCACTTAGGACAGGTGTGCTCCTCCCTTGAGGTTTATTATTGATTTCGGTAATTCCATACCTAAACCTATCAGACTAATGATGAACAGTTTGAACTGTAGTATTGGTCACTCCAAATACTTTGTTGAAGTTATCAGTAGCTTGAGCAGCATCATGTCCTAATATAAAATCGTACTTGAAAAGAGACCATTGCTGTTAAGGACCCTAAGGCTTCAAATGATAATGATATACATCTCTGTTTACACTGAATATACTGAAAATGTAATTACATAAGTAAATCTTTCACGTTAAGTATTAAATTCTCTTTGATGTGAAAAAAAACGATCTTTCATGACTAACAACCTGAAATTTGACAAGAGTGGAATTATTTGTGTTTTTCATCGATTCCCTTACCCGCTTGATGATATATATAGTAATAACAAGATAAAGTCTTACCCCATCCAGAAGTTCCAGATTTGGTAGATCGTGTATCAAGTTGGTGTGGTAGGATTTGTTAGAGTTGACAAATGGGTTTCCTTTTAGTTCCAACTCGGCAAGATTGGGTAAATCTTTCAGCTGTGTCTGTTAAGAAATAAATGAAAAGGAGAAATAATTAGAATCTACGTAAATTAGACTTTTACTGCTTGACGTAGGAATTGAACCAATTGCCCGGTGTAGGGATCGGCAGACTACGGCGCGCGGACAAAATCTCATTTCATCCTATTTCATTGACTTTGCAAGCGTTCTAAAATTCTTTGTTTTCCGAATTATTTTATTTTTAATTGAAAATATTTTAGCTGCGTATTCGTGTTATTGTATCAATATACACAAAATTTGAACCAGGATTAAAGAACACTTTTTTAAAAAGAATTCCACGGTTCCCATTGATTGACAGTAAATGGATGCTTATATAGGTATATAGTTCTATAATGAAAAAATATCTGTATATTGATTAAAAAAAGGTCTAAAAAAAAAAAACTAGTGTGATCATTGTTTCATTCATTATTTGCTTTATTCTGTGAGATATAAAAGCATTTGTGATCCACCACGTCTTCAAATGGGTTTGTCGACCCCTGGCATAACGGATTAAGACGTTGGTTTACTGTAAATAACTGAGTAACATTTCATAGCGGAAATATAAATAGACATCTATTTAATTTTGAGACGTGTCGTTAGCATTCAAATATTTGCTCGAACTATTGATTTAATTCTTCTAGTTTAAGATACCTTCTTTAATTTTGAGATATGTCATTAGCATTCAATATTTGCTCAAACTATTGATTTAATTCTTCTTATTCGAGATACCTTCCTTAATTTTGAGCTGAGTTATTATCATTCCATATATGCGAGGGTTTATCAGCCTGACACGTTGTTATTACCTGAACTTTGATTTGAAAATTCACTTTTATTTTTCGATCTGTGCAATTAGAATTCACCACTAAAAAATAAATATGTTGATGTAATATGAGCTAAATTCAGCGGATAACTACACGCTAGGCTATGGGCTTATTGACACACCTTCGTATAAACACAAATGTGAACATAATGAATGAATTAGAAGTAAAATAAATAATGAAAGACGTGTGAAATGAAATCTAAAATGAAAAGAGAATAAAATGAAAAAAAAAAGGGTCAGAGTAAAGTTTATTAAAAAAAAAAAGAAAGAGAAGAAAGCAAACTCTGTAAGCGAAATTATATGAGGAAGAGGGTTGTTTCCGAAATGATGTAAGCGCTACTTTTTGAAAATGTGTTTAATTAAGTTAAAAATCATGTCCTTTATCTTAAAACACACACATAGACACAGACACACACACAGACACACACACACCTGCACATATACACATACATATACATATAGCTTAGTTTATAAACTTGTAATAGGATTGAAAAATTCAATTTCATAGTTTGATTTTCAGTATAATTTTACACTCTCTTTCTTAATGACGCTTTTCACGTTCTGAAACCAAGCTCTTCATATATATATATATATATATATATATATATATATATATATATATATATATATATATATATATATATATGTATGTATGTATGTATATATATACATATATATATGTACATATATATATATACATATATAAGTATATGTACATATATATGTATATATATATATATATGTATACGTATATATGTATATATATATATATATATATATATATATATGTATATGTACATATATATATATGAATATATATATATATATATATATATATATATATATATATGTGTGTGTGTGTGTGTGAGTGTGTGTGTGCGAATGCATGATTATCTTTGTTGAGGAGGAGATTAAGAGAAGTAAATCTCAAAGATCTTCTATTTACATCATAATCACGTTGTTCTCTCGAACAATGGATGATTCTTCCCAAAATAGGGATTTCCGATCCCTACGCTTCGCTCGTAAGAGTAATTATCTAGATAAGTATCTCATAGGCTGCTCTTCTCTTGATTAGCTCCGCCTGTTTTCCATTAATACACTATGTAATCACGTATCAAGCATCACTATCAACGGCAAACCGTCAACGAGAACTGTCACCTAATCTGTCAACATGGGTTTCTTCAGTTTTCAATGTCCTTAATCAGATATAGATCACGCGGTGGCGAATAATTGTATTTACACACTCATATCAGTAGGGTTCTCTCTCTCTCTCTCTCTCTATATATATATATATATATATATATATATATATATATATATATATACTTCCTTTGTCTCCAAGCGTCCCACGCGCATCAACGGTCCCAGAGGGCTGAAAATTTTAACTGGTTAACTGGCTGAATATATATTTGGCTGGCTGGCTGGGTTTCGTGCGTACAGGCTATAACAACTGGGAGCAAGAGGGTTTTAAATCTGAACATTTTCTCCTGTCTATAAAAAAAAAACTTGGTTTTTGCTTTTTGAAAATTCTTCCCAATTAGGCTTTTAGTGTGTCATAGGGTTAATTTACAATTTAATTTTAGGCTGAATAAATCCCTTAGTTCATGCCTTTAAAAAAAACAGTGTATGCTACACGCTTTTTTTTTTAATTCGGACTTTTTTGTTTGTGATCACAGCCCAACGAAAGGCCAGAAAAATAACATCCATTGATCATCCCTTTTCACATGTTTAATCGATCACCCCTAACACGGAATACTATTAAGAGACGTTGGTTACATGATGGTTTCTACTGAGTGACTAAACAAGACTTTATCAATATCATTCTCTCTCAATATATATATATATATATATATATATATATATATATATATATATATATATATTTTCCATGTTCCAGTACAACAGCTCCTACCCAGTTATCGGATCGAAAATCAGGCTGAAAATGATTGTCCCTTGTCAGAAATAAATCCAAGAATAGGGTTATTATCTATCACCAAATTAAGAAATTTCTGTGTGCGTGTGTGTATGCACGGGGATTACTCGACAACTGGTCATTGTATGAAGCTGATATTCAACAGATGTATTGGTCTGCCATCAAAGCGGTACGAGGCGGTATTTCTGGATCAGTGGTTCTTGAGAAATCTATTTTTTTAATTGCAGATTAGAGATCAGAAAAGTTATCAAAATACTTCTAAGATGTAGCTTCGTACGACGGACGGAAAATTATTTTACGTGACTATTATGGCAGGCTGCTCAACACAGTATTAAGTCTGACCCCTTCCCAAACTGCGCCTATAAAACGGACACTGCACTATTTATGCATAATGTAGATGCGTTACAAATTGTCTAACTCTATAAATTCATTGAAAATCAGAAAATAGATTGTTAATGATCAGGAATTAATGAAAGCGTTACTGGCAGAAGAGGCCTATTATGAGTATAATGTGGGTGCCTTACAAATGTTTTCACGATACAAATGCATTGAAAACCAGAAAGAAAGGAATTGTCAATTGTCAGGAAGTATTGAAAGCATTGCTGACAGAATAGGAATCCGATGAGCCAAAATATTATGACCATCAAACAGCTCTTCCCCGATCAGTCATGGATTCTGTAAGACCTCTAAATGTTTCATCTGGGATCTGGTGTCAGAGTGTTTACAGGAGGTCCTTTAACTGCTGTGAATTATATTGTGGGGGTTCTGCAAGCCAAACCTGTTGGTCCAACACTCGTACTGTTTGGCAGGACACATTATCCTGCTGAATAACACCACTGTGATCGTAGAAGACTGTTTCCACAAAGAGGTGTAGCTGGTCCTTAAGATACTGAAGAAGGTCGTGTGCGAATAAGTGCCTTTCATAATGAGTGATAGAAATCAATATTTCCCGACATAATGTTGCCAAACCCATCACACTACCTCTCTCGGATTGTTGCTTTCCCATAGTGCATCAAGGTGCCATCGCTTCCCCAGGATAACGACGTACCTGTAACCTGTGCCCACTTCACTCAGAAGAAAAGAGATTCATCGTAGGCGATGGTCATAGATACAAGGTCCAGTTCCGACATTCTCATGCTCATCGGAGACCGATCGATGTACTCTGCAGTCAAACATTACTTAGAGTGAAGCTCTCTTCAATCTGTGCCACAGTAGTCTTTTTGATGACTTTTACTGAGCGGGAATGTTTCCGAGCACATCTTGCATCGATGTCTTAGCCTTTCAATGCCTTGGCGGCAGTTGGTGATTTCCACCCACCCACTCGGGCCACGGCGAATAGATAAATACAACAACTCAACGTTAGCACGCCACAAACAGCACTTTTTGGGGAATGCTCTGATATGGTCTTCTGACTTAATCAAGACCGGCTCACCCACTTATATACCTTCTTAACAACCCCTTCTTTTCCAGCCATTCTTCATTTGTTTTGTTTTTTCTCTACATTCCCTTTCGTTTGTCAAAGCTTTTTCAAGTGAAATACGTCGTAAAAATAAGAATTAAAACTTGAACTTGGTTTCCCACACTGTTTCTATCATCATAATGTCGTATATACCATATGCAACTGTACATTACATATATATATATATGTGTGTGTGTGTGTGTGTGTGTGTGTGAAAGAAATGGACATATTTAGCCCGACGGAATGAACTATTAATTACTTGAAATGATCTCCCGTCTTTCACGGTTAATATACCACTCTATATGGACAACGTAAATAGAATAGACTATTAAAGAAAATGGGATTCCTGTAGGAATCGAATTTGCCACCGATAGGGTAGCCGCTTTGATGTAGCGATGCTCTTACCATTGAGCTAATCAGCCACCAGCAATGCAAAAGGCTCAAAAATCTGTTTTCACAACTAATTCTCATCTCGTTTATTCTCGGTTTGTTCGTCTCTTCCCACGCGACTTATATATATATATATATATATATATATATATATATATATATATATATATATATATATATATATATATATATGTATATATGTGTATATGTATGTATATATATATATATATATGTATGTATAATTATATGTACGTAGGTATATATATATATATATATATATATATATATGTATGTATATGTATATATGTACATATATATGTACATATATATATATGCATATGTATACATATATATATGTATATGTATATATATATGTATATATGTATATGTATACATATATATATGTATATGTGTATATATATATATATGTATATATATATATATATGTATATGTATATATATATATATATGTATATGTATATATATGTATATATATATATATGTATATACATATATATATATATATATATATATATATATATATATATATATATATATATATATATATATATATATATATACATATATATGTGTGTGTGTGTGTCTGTATATTTATATATATTTGTTGTGGTGAGAAGGATATTTTTGTGTGTCTAGCTCAGTGAATATATCTGCTCTGCTCAAGTTAGAACCGGACAGCGTTGCCAATATATATGGGTTTTTTTTTCTGTTTTTAATTGTTTCGTTTTTTGCTTTATGAATTTGTAATTCCAGTGCTGCCAACTTTGACTTTGTTTTTCAATTCCTTGAATTTGGGATTCTAGTGTTGACGATTAGGATGCTTTCTTCTTCATTTCCAAATTTTGGAATGATTACCAGATTCGAGAAGTTGGGAAAGAACCATCTAAATTGGCAACACTGGATTTAGGTAGCGATGAAGACTAACACCTCCCAACATTAATTCTGGCGATCTGCCACATTATCCTCTACCCTTTCTGAACACTTGAAAAAATAAATCCTTGGGGGTTAAAGGGGGTTCTATAAACAGACATAAATCACGTGGTGGCGACTAATTGTATTTACACATTCATATCAGTTAATCATGAATCAAAAATAATGTACATGGGTCTGGTTCATCACTAAATAGAAACAGTTGCATGACCAGTGTATTTTGGCTGCATGCTGTGTTGGGGGTGATCAATTGCAAAAAATGGAAAAAGAGATGATCGATGAATAAGTTACCTCTCCCAGCTTTTGTTGGGAAGTAATCAGTAAAAATACAAGTTTGAAAAAAAAACCAACGTGAATGGTACTGGACAATATAGCATGAACTTACATTACAAATCAATCCTTTCGCTCCCCCACTAAAAACCTATCTAGGATTGAATTTTGGAAAAAAAACTTCTTCCCAGACATGTTCATATTCCCGGCCCTCCAGCTCCATTGGTGCTGCCTGTACGCGTGATACATACATATGTACATACATAACCAGCAAAACTAACTTGAAAACTGAAGAAACCTATGTAGACAGTTATTGACAGTTTTGGTTAACGGTTTCTAATAATATGATTTTTTTTTAAATCAATACTGCTTTTCTCGTGGACTTCATTATATATCTTCGTAGAAATCTCTTAATAAATATCTAATATCTATAATTAAAAATATTGATTAACCAAAGGATACATTTTGTTTTAAATATTGCAACATCAACCATCAGGTTTGGAAATCTACACACGATCTAGTCTCAGAAGTTGAAAAAGCGAATAAATGTCGACTACGATCAGAGGGAGTCAGCTCAGATGGTGTAATGGTTAGCATATCTGTCAAACGCACAGAAGGGTCCGGTTTCGATTTCGATTTCGATTTCTGGTGTGAGTGGAAAATTCTTCATTAGGACAAATATCCCTGCTAATTTTGTACACTCTAAGCAACATATGGGCAACCATAGGCCCACTGGTCCGATTTGGCCCCAAGACAACATTTTTGTGGACCATGGCTTATTTTGCCACTCATTTAAAATCTTTTTTCTCAGAAGGTCAATTTTTTATAATTTATACTTTGGGGATCTACATCCTACCACTGGGGTGACTATAAAAACTTGTAGACCTGTAGGAATAAAGACCTGGTCTCGAACAGACTTTAAACTTGCTTGGATCACAAAGCCAACACATGCAACAGAAACTGGGACTCCCTCACCGGCCGATTATACTCAACTGAGAGACGTTTCGGACACATTTTTACAGTCGGAGCAATGGGTGTGTGCTGGCCGAGCCGGTAATGGCATGCAACCGAGTTCAATCTCTGGATCAGGCAGTTTATATTCACTTCACACAGGAACCCTTGAGAAAGGCGTGAATCAATCCCTCTCCCAAGCAATGTGGTAGTGAAATATCGCAGGGTGATGTGAAACCACTTAGGGTGCTTGTCACCTCTAAGTCTTCTTCACATACTGCAAACAGGCCGAGTAAGTAATAATGTTATGTATGGAGCCCAAGCTGGAGCGACTGAAGCCGTAGTCAGCATGAGGGCACTTCTTACGTAAGAATCAGAGCAATTTTTTCCTGACCCAAAAACGAAAACAAAAAAAAACAGATCTCGTTAGTGACTCAACAGAAATAGTCACGTGACGAACGTCCTTTGGCAGCGCTGTGGTGATCAATGAAAAAATTACTTTTCTCGTCTTTTTTGGGGGGTGGGGGTGATCGCTAAAAAAGACTGAATGCTCAAGGGGGGAAAGGTGTGGATGCAAACTGACGTACAATAAGGGGCCAATTCAGCATAGACCTACATTGAAAATTGAATCCTTATAAAAAATTTTTAAAAAAACTTTTTTCCAAAGCATTGTATGGAATAAATGTCTGAATTGGTGCGATCTGTACGCATCACACACACACACACACACACATATATATATATATATATATATATATATATATATATATATATATATATATATATATATATATACGCACACACACATGCAAATATAACCAGCCAGCCAGACCTAATCTATTTCTGAAGAAACCTATTTTGATGTTCACAATGTTGATGTTGACAGATTCTAAAAGACGTATAAGTGTTTTGTTGATCTCGTCTGATAAACTTTGCAATGTGGAGAGTGATTGACCTCATACACCGTACTACAAGAAAAATAAATTAAACTCCAAGCACAGACGGTTGAAATAATCTCTCTCAAAAATGTTTTCCTTCTGTTGGAGCTGCTTCTTTTCTCAGTCTCTAATCATCGTCTTACTCTCACCTTCTCCCTTTTTTTCATAGCTCTATTTCTTATGCGATCTTTTCTTTCGAAAAACATGGTAGCAGCCAATTATGGAAAGAACATTTCCAAGGAAGAAGAGCCACTCTAGTGAGCTTCTCAACTACTATTCTTAATCAGTTTCTTTCTTTTCTCTCCGAAATGACTGCAAATACAATTCATTTGAAGCTTCAACATTCTGCTGTATTTTTCAAGGGCGCCAAGATTATATGCACACAGTAATTTTGTAAGCCTTCTACATGTGTGTATGTTTATGTATGACTTGAATTTACAGGAAATCAACTTGACGACACAACTAAGGAATCCAAGCACACAATCCTTCGGCGATATGGGTCGAGTGCAAACTTAGGAGATTATGAGATAGTAATTGGACAAATCACTTAGTAAAGATAGTCCTGGATTTTCTTGTTGCCAACTGATCCCTAACGAAAGCTCCCAAGTACCCAATGATACTCAATGAAAAGAGGGAAAATGTTTTCAATCTTTATTATAAGTAGCATAGTATCCCTCGAAATATACGGGATAATTTACGAATGAATCAGCACGTCTGCCAGGGATCAAGGTGTCCGTGTGCTCTAGAGGAAGTTACAGGCAAACAAAGAAACAAAAAAGGCACACTCATCCCTATATCTATCTATCTATATCTATATCTATATCTATATATATATATATATATATATATATATATATATATATATATATTTAGTTGTAGATATCTATAAACAGGTCTACGAACTCAATGAAACAAGCAAGAAAGTTGACCTCCACATGAACTTCAGCAAAATAAAATTCATTTACAACAAACACGTTGGGGGAAAAGACATAACGATTGAGATCAGAAATTCAGAGCAGGAGGGAGTAGACCGCACTATCTACAGAGGACAGTGAGTCTTCATGAAGTCATCAAAAGAAGAAGAAATAAAGTGAAGAATTGCACTAAGTTTGCAAGCTTTCGGTAGGCCAAGCTCAACTCTCAAGAACAAAAAAAAATTCTACTAGTCCCAAAGAGAAGGGTATACAACCAATACATCCTACCGATAGTCACCTATGGAGCTGATACATGGAACCTAACCAAATGATTGACCCTAAAACTCAGAAACCTGCAACGTTTTCAGGAGAAAATCTTGCTCAACATCATATGGAGTTCTTATAAGAGAGCACAGTATATCAAAGAAAACAGGAATCTGAGACATAATAGAAACTGTTAGACAACTCAAATGGTAATGGGCTGGACATGTTGCAAGAATGTCAGACAACCACTGGACATCACGATTCACAACGTTGATCCCCAAAGATCATATGCAAAACTGTGTCCGACAAAAAGTAAGATAGTGTGACGAGCTAGATAACTGCAGAAAGTACTGTCTCTGCTATGCGTATGATAGAGTAGTCTTAGTAATCTTGGGGAAGGTCTATGTCTAACGACGGATGCTAACAGGCTGCTGCTGCTGCTGCTGATGATGATGATGATGATGATGATGATGATGATGATGATGATGATGATGATGAATAGGTCTGGTTACCCATTAAGTATAAACCGTCTCATGACCAACTTATTTTGGCAGCAGGCCTTGTTGGGAGTGATTAATTTTTTTTTTAAATGTGAAGGGGGAGATCAATGGACGAGTCACATTTCTCGCTCAATTTCTGTCGGGCTGTGATCAATTTAAAACAAAAGTGTTTACACTGCTGGACATGAACAAAGGAACCAATTTAGCATGAAAATACACAGTTAATCTAACCCTCATTAAAAACCTATTCTGTTGGGGGGGTGTCAAAAACATTTTTTCAGACATAATTACGAGTAAATGTTTGATAAAAATGTATAAATGTAAAGCTCTATTTACAACGCCAGTAAGTATGAAACGCTGATCATTTGGAACTAAAATCGGTGTAAGTGACTGAAAGAAATGCCCAGTGTTTGTTTAATGCTATACTTAAAAATATACGTCCGATCACCCTTTAAAACAACTGGAGTTGAATTGCGACTTTTTTAACAGGAAATTTGGATAGGGTACTTGAATTATTCAAAATAAATTACCTAGATAGCCAGTCAGCCAAAATTATTTAAGAACTGAAGAAACCTATGTTAATATTGACAGTTTTAGTTGACAGTCTATAATATATAAGATTATCTCAACCAATGACCAACCCAATTTAGGTGCGACACACAGAAGATATTCACGACGGGATCAATCTATGTTTTTCAGTTCTTGTAAACAAAGAATCGTCTGAAATAGTCTGTTTACAAAATCTGGTCAGGAAACCTTGCCTTTGGTTGCAATCCTTTTTGCAAGAATTGACAACCAGCACAACGTGAGTCCAATTAGTAATCGCCTATGTTTATTCTAAACCGAAGAAAACATATTCAGTGACAAAGAAAAAAGTTTGTCTTCTGATTTCTATTACGCTTAATCTCTTTCTGCTCAAGCTTATTTACTCAAAAAAAAAATTTGATCTTTACGTCATAGCATGATATCTATTAAATGAATAGCATACTACCCGACACGAATGGCAGGATTTGCTACGTATGGATCGGTACATGCATAGGATCGGAGTATTACTGCGCTCTATCCAATATCAAATTGTCTCTAAGCAGTTCTCTGCTCGTGATCAGAAAAATTATCTGTGCTCTACAGGCTGATAAGCGTATACTGTATGGCTTCTATGATACTCAAAAAACTTAAATATTACCACTTTCTTGATTAAAATATTGAAGTTGCGATTGTTTTTAAGTTCGTTGTTTTATTCTCGAAGCTTTCAAAATGGACATCATGTTGATGCTTACTATACCATTTAAAGTCATATAATCAGTGGAATAGTTTGTTTTTTTTCGCTGATGATCATATGTATTTTAACATGTTTGTACTATAAATGTTGAAGATATGATATTTCTATCAATTTTAACGTATTCTCCAAGTAGAAACATTGGTGTAGACACAAAGATTTCTAATATGGCACATGGTCCCCGAAAAGTCCGAGGACACTTCGTTCCTTCTATCTTTAAATACTCACTGTACTAAAACTAATGAATCAATTTTGATGGTTCAGGTCTAATTTTAAGGGATATATAGTAGGCTATAGCATGATAACGTTTATAAAGAATGATAGATTAGATGTATAAAGCTCAAACGTATACTCTTAGCAACGTTTTTGAGTACGTGTTTCAACTTTATACGGCTATGATATAAAAATATAGTGATAATATTTTACAGTCTATTATATTTTCTTCAAGATGAGACTTGAACCAACAGAATTGGTCTGTAAACCTTTAAAGATGGGAAGGGAGATAACGACCTGAAACATTTCCGCTGCAGCCATCTTCAATCTTTATTTTTTGAGCAGGAACAACTGAACAGACATGGTGGTTCCGGCTATTTTTTTAAAAGGATGATCGATAAAAAAAACGCCTTTTGCTGGGCAGTGATCGTTCAAAATGTCAGTTTTTATTTTCATTGAATCCCTCCCACTCCCACTAAAAACGTATTTGGTGGAGGGGTAATTTTCAACAAAAAAGTAAATGCTGAAATTTTCTGCCCTCTAGCTTCAAAGGGTCGGACTGCACACGTGATACGTACATATATAGCCAGCCAAACCAATGTCGATATTTTTGTGACAGTTTTTTGTAGGCGATTTTTAATAATGATATAGTGCATAATATTTGTCCAACCAAATCAAACATTATTCCTTTAGTATCCTAGCTTGGGGTTAGTGTGAGGTTTGGATGTACAGTTAATGTTGGGGTTTTGTTTTTCGTGGTGGGGACAAAATGAAAGACCCAGCATCTTAAGTCTTTTTCGGTAACAAAAAATACGCAACTTGATTTTTTTTTCTTTTTAGGCTTCCGTACTTTAGAATTATGGATGTTAGCTTTTTTTTCCTTACACACTTTTTTGGTTTGATTCCATTCATAGATGGGATAAAACTGGAATTTGGCAAATTGTTTCTTACCAGATTTGTCCAAGAATCAATCATATTCGAACCAAGATAGAGGATCTCCAAATTCGGAAACTGTTCACCCAGAGAAGAGATGTCTGACAAACAATTTCCGCTGATTAAAAGTTCCGACAAGTGACTGAAAGAAAAAAATGAAGGAAAATGAATGAAACTCAGTTTATGTTCTTGTACACCTGATCCATGAATTGGATGTAGTTGTGCACCTGATCCACAGTGGATATTGTTATGCACCTGATCCACGAATTGGATATAGCTTAGTGAATAAAAACACTGATAACGCTCACCAAGGAGTCTCAACTTTTTGTCGAATTTTTCAAACTGATAATTAGCCAAGAGGCGTAATGTCAGACTGACATTTGAGTCGCACTTATGAATCTATATATTCATTTTCTCGAAATATTTACACCTCACATTGCAAAAAAGTAAATAGATGAAATGTCATATGTTGATTTAGAGTAAATTGTCAGGGTTTTTTATTGTGACTTCTCCTTTAGAATTTCTACATTTATTGGCTCAAAATATCAATATTTCATAAACCGAAAATCAAACTTACATATATGTTGATTGAGTAGAATTTTTAAAAAGTGAAAAAGAAATTTCAAAACTGGTCTGGTTAGTCACTGAATAGAAACTGCTTGGTGACCAATGTCTTTTGGCAACATGCTGCGTTGGGGTGATCGATTGGAAAATTAGAAAAAGTGTTACTTCTCTCGCCTTTCGTTGGGCTGTAATAACTTGAAAAAAATCAAAATTTAAAAAAAAAACAAGCGTGAATGCTGCGTAGTACAAACTAAGGGAATAATTTAGCATAAAGTTTCATTGCAAATTGAACCCAATTCAAGCAACCTTTTGTGGGGGAGGGCTTCAATAAAACCTTTTTTTATTAAATGTAATAAAGGAATACTGAAATTTTCTACCTCCTATCTCCATCGATACGACCTGTACGCGTAATACATGCATACATTCGTAAATACATAGCCAGCCAGCCAGTCAGCTAAACCAGCTCAAAGATTGAAAAAAACAATTTTGACAATTCTTGTGACAGTTCTGGTTGATGGTTCCTAACTAACCGAATAGCCTGTCCGTATGACAGGTATTCGGCTAGTAAATATAGAGACTGGAAAAAAACAGAATTGTCAATGCAGAGAAAAAAAAGCAAACATTCTGTTACTGAGGTGATGGATGCATATATAAAATCAGATTAAGCGATCCTGGAACAAATATGGCAGGAGAAAAAAAATATGATACAGAACCTGATTCGTTCGAAATCGTATATACTTTCATATTCGCACCTCTTGGCCGACACTGGAGAGTTCTTGAGTGTTTCAGGAAATTAAATATGTATATTTGTGGATCCGTTTGTGACAACTAACCCCGTTCGATGGGAAGGATTCATTTCCTTTCCTGTCTTTTTATTCTGAATATTGATACTAGCAAAAAATAAATAAGCGATCCTTGGAAGTAACTATTTATAGGCAAAGACAATATTACTTTTTTTTGCATTAAAGGAAGAGAAAGCAGGCGATGGTATTCTTTCTAAATGTATAGAGATAAACGTTTCATATCGACGGTAGGGACAAAATTCTACCAGTAATAAGAATTTGTATCTGCACCAAGTGTCAGTATCATTGTAAAAACTTTAAAAACTACCGAACAAGAATATTTTAACATAAAATAGACGAAAAAATATCAATGCATTGGCAAAAAATAACTAAAATTTGTTTGTAGCATTTACCCAAATGCAACTAACTAAATAAGATTGTTCTATTTTGTCACTGCACTATGATTTTTTCGTCTCTTCTGTTAAAATATTCTCATTCAGTATATCTAAGTTTTTACAATTGTCTTAACACATTTTACTGGTATGCATTTTTTACTGGTCCTGTTTTCTTTAATATTGATATGTACACAATAAGTCCATAACTATAACTACAATTTTTTTTTTTAAATAGTTTCTGGGTGGATTTGAATCGCCATCCTTGCGATTACAAAATGTACACACTAATCAACTGTACCACAGTGACTTATTATTGATATAGTTTATTTCTTAATTTAAATCATTAGCACCTTGCATTGAAAATCCTTTTTTTTTCCAAGACTAAGACTCTTGCTACATGTACACAAATTGGAGAATCTTTGGAAGTTTTTTTTTAGGGGGGGGGTGTTTTTGTTTTTGAGCGGTGGTCTAAAAAACATTCGCCGAGTCAAGAATTCTAATTTTAAGTTTTTTTGAAGTCACATCTCAACACGAGCTATTTGGTAGAAATTTATTTTTTCGAAAATATCACTTATCTTGATCTGGGGCTCCTCCGTACATTTTTATGGTATTTGGAAGGACCTTATAATTAAACATTATTTTTGTCCTTGTTCTGTTCATCTTTAACCCTATTTTTGCCTTTTTCCATTAATATCATTTTATGTGCTCTGTGGATCCTGCGCAGTTCTTGCTATTAATCCATTTTCATCACGATATTTTAAACCGTGCAAATATTCTCCGTCTGTGTTTACTCTCATGAAACCTGGAAACTTACAAAGCCACCCGAAAACAAACTCAGAATATCTCAGATGAAGATGGTGAAAGAACAATGTCAGGAATAACTCTTGGCGATATAAAAAGACCAACATGGATCTGTGAGAGGACCAGGGTGAAGGATATCGTGCAAGTAGTCAGGCAACGAGATAGTCGACGGGCGGAGCGCTCAGTGAGATGAGAAGAAGGGGCAACAGATGGAGCAAAAGACTGCCTGCGAGACAGTAAACGCAGTTGGGAAAGACCAGACACGAAATGGAGTGACGAGATAGAAATGTTTGCAGGTGAGATATGGCGGAGGTTGGCACAATCGCGATCGTCTTTGAATGAGATGGGAGAACAGTGGAATTACAATGGATGATGATGATGATGATGATGATGATGATGATGATGATGATGATGATGATGATGATGATGATGATGATGATTTTGGTCAAAAATTTTCATGTTTTGTTTGATTTCATGTACTTCAGTAAATTTTACGTATTTCCGTAAAATTTATATATTTTCGTAAATTTTATGTATTTTCGTATTTGTTTTTTTGGGGTTTTTTTTAATATTTTTGACTTTTTACCAAAAGCTGAAAGGCTATAATCAAATAATGAATTTCTATTAAAAAGAACCGGGCGATGTTTAATTGCATGGGCTGAGTATTAATTTATATTCTCTTTGTGTCAATAACCATTTTGATGAAAATTATAGTGTTACATTCTTTAGAAACCGTCAACCAAAACTGTCACCTGAGCTCTTAGCATAAGTTTCTCCAATCTGGATATCTATCAGCTAGATTCTTTCAATATTTACTCATAATGTCGACAAAAAACTTTTTTTTCTGATTTATGGACCCTCCCCCCCCCGAAAAAAATGTTTTAAGTGTGGTATTCAATTTACAATATAAGTTTTTGCTAAATCAGTATATTAGTTCGTATCAAGTAGTGTTCACGTTTGTTTTGTCTGTTTATTTTTATTGACTCAGACCTTTTTAGTGACAACCACGAAACAGAAGAACCATTTTTCCATTTTTTCAATTGATCATCCCTACACGGAATGCAGCCACAAGATAATGGTCACGAGCCGGTCTCTACGGAGTGACTAACCGGAACTGTTTTTCTTTCAATTAATTTTAGCAAATTAGAAAATTTCTCCGTCTTTTCTAAACATGCTTTCAAATTCATTCTAATGAATATTAATAACGGACAGCTTTTCATTTGAATTCACCAAATTGGGAAGGAAAATATTGATTACAGATATGTACATACACTTATATTCTAGATCTCCTAATATATTTGAATTTTTATGAGATGGTATTTTAGGGACGAAACTTCTGAATTTGTTTCAGTGGATGAGTCCATTGGTTCAAATATGTGGATAGGTGATATGCATGTTTCTCAATTGTCTATGTTACTTCTTTCAGAAGATCTATGGAGGTGGCTTTCATTGGTACAATCTTTCCTCTCATAATATTCCCCAGATTCTCAATCGGTGAGTTGGGCAGCCATTCCAAAAGCTCGATATCATGATCTTAAAACTATTTTTTTTACACGATTAGGAGTATGGAACGGAGCACTACCTTGTATAAAAATTGTGCTATTTCTTATCTACATGAATGGTAGTAGATGTGACTCCAAGAGGGCAAAGTGCCTCTCCAAATTCATGGTCACTTTTGGTAGAAAATGATACCATCCTCTCCGGCCACCTCCAGAGAAGCATCTCCAGATTATGACATGAGAATGATTTCTAATTGTTGTGAACAGTTTACTGATTGGCTTCGATCCTAGTAGCCTTAGTGCATGCATAAAAGATTGTTCAAAAAGATAAAAATTGGATTCATCAGAATACATTATCTTTAACCAATCCGTTGCAGACCAAACCTTCGTTTTGTTACAGAATTCTTTGCACTTCAACGAATGTTTATTTCTGATCAATGGTTTCTTCAAAATTCTACAAGCATTCATCCATATATATATATATATATATATATATATATATATATATATATATATATATATATATATATATATATATATATATATATATAATACAGAAATGCCCAGTATCTAAAACAGAAAATAGAGCTATAAGTACGTATAAAATATTAGTATATATAAAATTAGTTTATATAAATATTAGTATATATATATATATATATATATATATATATATATGTGTGTGAAAAAAAAAGAATAATAAGGATATATACCAGGTAAATGTCCATATTGCATGCGTAATGCACTCATCGATTATGAATTAAAAGAACAAAACATATTGCTGGTCACTGATGAGTGCGTTTGGCACGAAATGTTGTCATTCATATATCGTTGTGTATATATATATATATATATACATATATAAATATATATATATGTGTGTGTGTGTGTGTGTCATCCACGGGCAGCTGTTTCGATGTATTACATCTCTTCAGTGTGGCTATAGACTTTATCCCATCCAGTACCGCGAGGCAGAATTGAAACCCTCTGGACTACGGAACTGGGTAGTCAGTAAGGCTGAACTTAAGCGATATAATCGTTTACGCAGAAACTCCTCATCCACCAGAGTGCTCTATTCCTATGGAAGAGCATTGCATAAGCTTACAATGAATGAGTTACCTCACTTAAAGAGTGCTCAACCCTGAATATATATATATATACGACAAATCTTTAAGTCGTCTTCAAAGAACATAAAAACGTGTCTGGTTAGTCATTCAATAAAAACTGTCATGTTACCAACGTCTTTTGGCAGTATGTGATCAATTGAAAAAAGGGAAAAGGGGGATCAGTGAATAAATTATTTCCCTTGCCTTTTGTTATGAGTGTACACTTAAAAGTCTAAATTGAAAAAAAACTAGCATGAATACTACAAAAATGGAAAAAATAGACGGTCACAAACTAAGGGACCAATTTAGCATAAACTCACGTTGCAAATTGAAGCACCTCCGAAAAATCTATTTCTGGGGGAATTTAATTTAAAAAAACAAACATTTTTCTAGACATAATAAAGAGTGAATATTTAAATTTCCAGTTCCTCTACCTTCATTTGTGTGATCTGTATGTGTGATACGGAGATAGGTAGCCAGTCAGCCAGTCAGTGAGATTAGCTTAAAAACTGAGAGAAACTTATGTTGACAGTTTTGATAGACGGTTAACTAGTTCACTCATGTCGTAAAAAAAGACGTTTAAGAATTGTAAAGATACTCTCTGCATTTTGTATGCTTAGATAATATAAATTTACATCACTGTCAAGTTCATTTGAACACAAACAGATCTTTATAACTTTTTTTTCATTATTATTCTTTAAATCAGCGTTTACGTCATTTTAACATTAAATTCTGTATTACGACCTCGACTGCGTCCTTCAGTGTGACAGAGTACAAACACACATTGCTAATTATCATATGTTTGGATTCTATTAATAGGCAGTGACTTGACATCGCGTTTAATGGCTGCCGACGGCGGCTTTTAAGCGCATATCCATAAAGAGAAACGAAGAGAAAGAAAAAGGAAAGAAGGCTCACCTTTGTTTTCCCATGAAGTCTAAATCGGTGAGTTTATTTTCAGAGAGATTTAGAATCTGAAATTAAACATAATGATAGCAAAGGTTAGCGGCAACGAGGAAACAAGAGGAGAGAAAAAGAAGAAGCATTTCATAAAGCCTCATTAGAATGGCTTCCTCCCAGTAAAATGACTTTTCAACTCAATTCAATTCAATACACTCATATGAAGCTTTATATGCACGCATATATACATGTATGTAAAAAGATATGTGCATATATATATATATATATATATATATATATATATATATATATTTGTACATATATATATATACATATATATATATATGTATATATATATATATATATATATATACATATATATATATATATATATATATATATATATATATATTATACGTATGTAAGCGCTTTGTTTCAAAAAATTAAATGATGCGTAGTATGATACAATATCGATATACAATACATTATCATAATACCCGATATAAAAAGAACAACACGTTTTATGTATGACCCTAGTAATAATGAGATAAAGCTATATATTATAATCATATCTTAGGGGAAAGGTGGTGTTCAATCAATATTGCTAGGAGCCATGTTTATACAGCTGTTTTGTTCTTAAATCCTTGAAATGGTTTCATGGTATGCAACTGATGATGCCAACAAGGAATATTCACTCCGTTCCCCACCATCATCAAAGCAAAGCTTTGTATCCTATGGTCCATTGAAGTGGCATATATATATATATATATATATATATATATATATATATATATATATATATATATATATATATATATATATATATATATCAGTAAAGGGATAATTTATATCCGATGCAATGTGATAGTTTCACTGCCGACTGAATAATAAGCCAACGGGAGAGGGGCAGTTCAACGCCCACAGTAATGTCTCCTATGATCAGTTGGTTGCCAAGTAACATCAAGACCACGCAACCTGTTCTCGAGACATTCAAAATGGCTGGATACTTTTCGGAACGATCCCATATATATGAATACTACAAACTGGAATTAATGCATGTACATATTTATGCGCGCGCATACACACACGCGCGAACACACACATAGACACGCATACATACAAATATGTAGAGAGAGCAAGGAGGAAGAGAGAGTTCAGTTCAGTCAGTGCAGATTCTTATAAACTATTATTGATTCGAGACTCCAATTGCAGACGTCGTTTTGCAAATGTCTTTATTGTATGACGTTTTTCTATTGGACTTTTCCCCTTTTTTTCTGCATAGACCACTTGGAAGTTGCTCCAGGACTCGGAAGATTACTTCATCTTTCTGAACAATGACTCTGCCATTAGGTTATCATTACGTTTCACAGCCATTGCCGGGCCAAAAATAAAATCATCCATACACATACACATGTACACACTCGCGCACACATTCCCATATAAGAGCACTTTGTAAAGCAGATATTTTTGTAGAATGGCACAGATACCTCCAGGAACACGAAAACAAGTCGAGAGAAAGTATTCAAATGAGATTAAGTCAATGACATGATCATACATTAAAAATAGTATTTCTTATACTATTCAAGAAAAAATAGCAAATATTTCCAATGGATATCCAAAAATCTTTGTATTTTGTATATACCTGAAGACTCCTTGTGGAGCATACGGTATCAACAAGTCTGCGGTGGTTTCAATATCCCTATAAAAGAGCTTTCCATGAAGTAGACATCCTTTTAGAATGGCGCAGATACCTCCAGGAACAAATAAACAAGACGAGAGAGAATATCCATATGCTATCAAGTCTCTGACATGAACATACAATCTAAAAAAAGGATTTCTTTTACTAGTTAAGGATAAAAAAAGATTAGCAAATATTTCTAACGTATATCCAGAAACCTTTGTTTGTTCCTAAAGACTCTTTCTGGGCCATAGGGTCTCAACAAGTTTGTTTCAGCGGATAGGTTTATAGAATTGCTAACCCTACGTTCAACCTTCATCCCTTAACCAAGCCTGGCAGCAACAACGGTGACTGCCTATGTACTGTTTTGTTTTTGTTTTTTATAGTCTCAGTAAACTTATCTCAGATTGTCTTACTGGGTTAGAGAGCTTGAACTTCACTGTTATTTACCAATACTTAGAAGAGGAATAATTGGATCCATGCCTTTCCCAAGGGTATTAGTACGAAGTGTACGTAAACAGCCCGGGGCGATTCTCAAAAGTGGTTCGCTAATTCCGTTCTCTGTAGTGGTGATCGTTACACCACTCTGCATCTCCTATTGAGAACTCTTCTTTTTTTTTTTAGAAACTGTCATCCAAAACTTTCACCAAAACTGCCAACATAGGTTTCTCCAGTTTCCAAGTGAGTCTGATAGACCAGCCATCTACACATGTATGCATCAATGGATCGAAATGACTGAAAGTTTTAACATTTACTCCTCATTAAAAAAATTTTTTAACTTTTCTAAGATTTTTAGGTGTGTGTATGGGGGGGGGGGTAATTTACAATGTACTTCCATGCTAAATTGGTCCCTTAGTTTGTGTACCACAGCATTCACATTTGTTTTTGACACTTGAAAAATAATTTTTTTGAGTTCATTACCCAGCAAAAAAATGAGAGTTATTTATTCATTGATAACCCCATTTGACAATTTTAATTCATCTCCCTCAACATGGAATGCCACCAAAAGACGTTGATCATGTGACTGTTCCTATGGAGTAACTAACCAGACCCTTTTTGTTGTTGCTGTTGCTTTATATCCGCCTTGGAGTATAGCACACAAGTATCCAGACGTGCATTGCATGCACACACGCCATGTTTAAAATTGGACCGTGGTTCCTGGTACTCTGATATGAAGATGATTTTCCTCTAGGAGAGATTATAGTCGACAAATATTGCCTGGATTCTGATATGAAACATTATCGTTGTTCAATGAATCGTTAAGACGAGTATCCTCATCCTTGTTGTTTTGATAGCACCATTCAAGACGAGGAGCACTTCAACATTCCTTGGGTACATGTTGTTCCCAGTAATTTTTTTATTTTCGTCCCGTTGGGTTTTTTTTTTCGTCGTCATTTTTTGTTCGCCCATTCCATGAATCTCACCACATTCTAAATTATAAAAATACAGAAACCCAAGTTTTAGAGTTATAAGCTTACATATATATATATATATATATATATATATATATATATATATATATATATATATATATATATATATATATTGCTATTTGTTATGATACAGATTTGTTACGTTGTTGAAGATATTTAATGATAGTGATCAAAATTTATCAAAATGAATTGGGCTATCATTACTTGAAATAAAAATGACAGGTATAATTACCAGGTGAATGTCAGAATTTCGTGCCTAACGTATTTTTCAATAACCAGCGAAACGCTTTGTTCTTGTAATTAGGAAAACAAAATTGAATTTCTTTATAAATTTTATTACATATATATATATATATATATATATATATATATATGTATATATGTATGTATGTATATATCAGCAGTAGATAAAAGTCCTCAACTGGACAGAGGCCTTTCCCATCTGCTTCCGTGACAAACTTGATTGCACAAAACTCTGTTATTTCTCACCAGCAAATCATTTTCCATCTCAGTTCTTTTCCTATTGCGTTTACTGTCCCATGATTACACATTGGTAAACATTCCGCTCCATTTGTTACCATTTTTTCTCGCTAAGCGTCTAGCCTATCTCAATTTTGTTACTTAAGGGTTTGTATGACATGTTTCACCTTTATCCTCCTACGGATCAATGTCGATCCTTTCCTATTTCTAAGAGTTATCCCTTGCATTATTCTTTCCTTGGCTCTCCGTGTGATTCTCAGTTGATTATTACTACCTTTTAATTTTCATAGTCTGCATCCGTGATTCATTGCTAGTATCATTCATTCATTGTACACTCTTTACGCTTCAAAATTATTGGTAAGGTGCTCTTCAATATGTCTCTATCCATGGCAAATGCTTTCCAGCCAATCGTGATGTGTCACATTTTTTTTTTTTTTTGCTTTCATGGTCTTTCTTTCACTTTAATATTTTTTTTTCGCTTTCATGGTCTTTCTTTAACTTTAATATATATATATATTTTTTTTTTTTGCTTCCATTGCCTTTCTGTAATTTTAATAGTTAATCTAAGTAAACGTATTCATCGACCTCTTCTAAAGCTTTACACTCTTTTTTAATACATCATCATCATCATCATCATCATCATCATCATCAGTCTTTCAACGTCCGTCGTTGGACATAGACCTTCCCCCAGATTTGCCACACTTCTCTATCATGGGCGTCGCGGAGCCAGTACTTCCTGAACTTGTCTAGCTTGTCTCACCATCTAATATTCTACCAGCCTCGGTTTCTTACGTGATCTCGGGGGATCCATGTCGTGAGTCGTGTTGTCCATCGGTTGTCCAGTTGTGTTGCAACATGGCCAGCCCACTGCCATTTGAGATTTTTAATGGATTCTATGATGTCCCTGACTCTTGTCTTTTCTCGGATGTACTGTGCTGTCTTGTGGTCTCTCCATGTGAGGCCCAGCATTATTCTTTCATGTGCATGTTGCATGGTTCTCAGCTTACGGGTCTGTCTCTTGGTTAGGTTCCATGTTTCAGCTCCATAAGTGACTATTGTGAGGATGCATTGGTTATACACCCTTCTCTTTTAATACATAAATATACATATAAATACATATACATAAATATCCCCGTAGATAAAATGGGAGAGCAACGTGCATATATATATATATATGTGTGTGAGAGAAAGAGAGTGAGTGTGTGTATATGTCTGTGCATGTGCATCACTCTTCAATGAGTGCAAACTCACTCACACACAAACATATATATATATATATATATATATATATATATATATATATATATATATATATATATATATGATGTGTATATAAGGCAGCAGTCCTTCATTAATACGTTTGATATCGAGTTGCTTGGCCGTGCCCGTTTACTCTCCAAGTGTTATGCGACAGATTATATTAGGTTACATGATGCCAGCAGCTGATAACCTATTGAGGAAGGCAGATTCATGCATTTCCAAGGGTATTTGTGTACAGTGAACGACAGCCAACTCCATTTTCCATCTTGTTAACCATTAGGCCACACGCATGCTGCAAGTACTTCAATAACTTTGCACAAATCTTTTGAAGTAAAAATTAATTTTACAAAATTGAAAAAAAAAGTATTTCTTCCGGGGATTTTAATTTCTATTCAACTAAAAAGGCCATGTGTCCTTTAAGAAAAATATGACGTATTTAGGTTGTGGTTTGTATTTTTCCTCTTTTCTTTTTCTTTTTTTTTTTTCTCCTGCTGCGTAATTTCTTTTTAATTTACAAGTAGAGACCTGCAAAATTTCTATTCTGTGAAAGGTCATCGACCAGCGTTTGAAAATGTTTTTCTTTTAAATTGACCTAGTAAAGTCAGTATGACGGAGCTATCGTGAAAACCTACAATATGTCTTTCTCGTCACATTTACTTCGTAGGTGTCCTCACGAACTATGCGAAATGAATACCTATGTCCTAAAAGCTATTTAAATCCAAAGATGGAAATAAGTGACACGCAGAGGTAAGACGTATACAACTCCCAGCGTTTTTGTATGTTCAACGTCTACTAATGGAGACATTACCGTGTACCTAGTTCCCAAGACTATGCCTTACCGTGTATTTAGTTTCCAAAATACATCTCCTTTACAGTTTAAATTTCATATAAAGATGAATTCAATTTTGGTAAACTGTATATCATTTGTAAAGAAAAAGAAGAACAAACACTGTTCAAAAACTGCGACATCGTTTATACATTTTTGACAGCATTTATCTACATTTGTTTCTGTAATAAAACAATTTATTTCCATAATAAAACTATTTAATTCTGTTATAAAACTATTAGTTCCCAATTGAGTTTTCTAGCCGATCTCCGTTCGAAATTTCGAAGGAAATAGCATCAAAAATAGAACGAAAAATATCGTCCGAAAATGCAATATAATTCTTTGGAAAATAAAATAAAAATGATAAATATATAGACATGGAGTGTATACATCAACTACTGACACTGTATCGTCAGCTTTATTTCTCTCTCTCTCTCTCTCTCTCTCTCTCTCTCTCTCTCTCTCTCTCTCTCTCTCTCTCTCTCTCTCTCACATACACTTTTATTTCTTTCCTGTACTTTCTACTTTTTTCAGCTCAAGAATTACGATAAAAAAAGAATAATATGACGTGGTGTGACGTAAATGAATATAAAAAAGTATATAAGTATACCTCTTTCATTGTCCACTCTCTATATTTTATCTTTCTATCTTTACCTTTACCAATGCTTTGAATCTCTCTCTCTCTCTCTCTCTCTCTCTCTCTCTCTCTCTCTCTCTCTCTCTCTCTCCTCTCTCTTAACATCTACTTTCATCACAATAACAATAAAATGTTCATATATTAAAAGCAATAGAGCTTTTATGGAATATGAAAGAATACAAATATCCAGGCAGTTACTTAAATAAAAAAAAGTAATGAAGCAGTAATTATAAACTGTCAACCAAAACTGTCAAGATAGATTTCTTAAGTTTTTAAGTGATTCTGGTTGGCTGGCTGGCTGGCTGGCTTGTTGAGTATGTATTAAAGCTACAGGGATAAAAATTTGAACATTTACTCCTTATCATGTCTACGAGTAACTAAATACATTTTTATAGCGGTTCAATTTGCAATATAAGTTTATGCTAGATTGGTACCTTAGTTTGTAACTGGCAGTGTTCATGCTCGATTTTTCTTTTTCTAATTCAGACTATTATAGTGATAACAGCCCAATAAAAGGCATGACGAGTAACTTGTTCATTGACCACCACTTTTTCCAATCTTTTAATTGATCACCCCTAACATGGCATACTACAAAAAAATGTTATGTGACGATTTCTATTGAGTGAGTAAACAGACTTGTTTCTGTTATTCCTTTAATTACCCGGTCATATTTGTTTTACGTGTAGGCAACCTACATTAACGAATGTAAAAGTATCTTTATAATTCTTGCCTCTCATAAACAACAGATTGGTGTGAAAAAGGGGAGTCATCTACATAAAGAGAAAGAAGGATAGATAAAGGGGAGAAGAAAAGGGAAAGGGAATTATGAAGACCACAGGAAAAAGAAAGGAAGGAACAAAGGAAAAAATGGAGAAAGGAAGAAAGAAAGAAAGAAAGAAAGAAAGAAAGAAAGAAAGAAAGAAAGAAAGAAAGAAAGAAAGAAAGGAAGAAAAAAGGTTAGGAAAGGGAGAAAAAATTGAGAAGTTTTTGATTGGAGGAGGTGAAAATAAAATTTAAAAAAACGAAGAACTAGAAAGCATAATGGATAATTGACAGTTTAAAAACAAAGATTCGAAGAAAACCAGAAATAAGAAAATACTGTTGAACTTTTAAACACGACAAAAACACAAGACACCCCACCGAGTATGAAATGGCAAATCATTCTAATTTCTGTTTTACTTTCGACTTCTACAAGTCGCCATTGCTTTTATCAATTCATGTCATATATATATATATATATATATATATATATATATATATATATATATATATATATATATATATATATATATATATAAATTAAAATGTATATAAATATGTAGGGTTGAGAGAGAGAGGATATGTATTCACACCTTTGGACCAGCAATAAAGAATATTCTTCGAAACTGAAGAAAACTGTTGATAGCATTAAATAAAACCTGTGTAAAAAATACTGCAAAAATGTACAATATACATGTATATATATATATATATATATATATATATATATATATATATATATATATATATATATATATATATATATATATATATATGTATATAAATATATATATATATGTATGTATATATATATATATGTGTGTGTGTGTGTGTGTAAACATGTATGTGTGTGTGCATGTGTGTTTCTCTGTGTGTGTGTGTGTGTGTGTGTGATACAATAAAAGAAAAATTCCTGCAGTCCCATTTTCTCCAATTGTTTATTCCATTAATGCTGTCTAGGCCAAAAGATTCGTACGCCGTGTTACAACAGGAGATCATTTTTAAAAGTTTCAATATAATGTAAAGCAATTTATAAATATATATATATATATATATATATATATATATGTATGTGTGTGTGCGTGTGTATGTGTGTGTACAGTTATATATATATAATACAATGCTTAGCCAAAACATTATAATCAGCCACATGTGGCAAGAATTAAAACTAATATCTCGTGACAAGTGTTCAAGTCAGAATCACAAATGCATTGTCAAATAGACCTGCATTGAGTTTTTTATTTTAATATGTTGAATGTCACAAGAAGAATGATTTACGTGTCATTGATAAAGGCCAAATTGTTATGACTGGAAGACTTGGTCCGAGTAACGTCTTTGACGGCATATGGGATGGATTTAGCAAGGCATCACGGGGAACCTCTATTCTCAGCAACTCACTCGAGCCCCATAGGCGTACATCCAGAGCTGCAGGGACCGGCCTCTTGGTCATGATACCAGAAATATAAGAAACAATCAAAACTGACACCAAAACTGTCAACACAGGTTTCTACAGTTTTTAAGTTGGTCTGCCTGTCTAGCTGGCTGGCTGGCTGACTGATTGATTGACTGTGTATGCATGTATGTATGAATCATATCGTACAAGCTTTTCCAATGGAGCTAGGGGGCTGAAATTCTAAACTTTTACCCCTTATTATGTTTTAAAAAATTTTTCTGAAGACCCGACCCCCTAAATAGTTTTTTCAATGGTGGGTTCGATTTGCAATGCAAGTCTATGCTAAATTGGTCCCTTGGTTTGCGTCCGATAGCATTCGTGCTTATTTTTTTGAAAATTCAGACTTTTCAGTGATCCCTGCCTAACGAAAGGCGAGAACTGTAAATTATTCATTGCTCCCCTTTTGCCAATTTTTAATTGATCACTCCCAATACGGCACACCGCCAAAAGACAATGGTCACATGACTGACCAGACCTATTTTCGTTGGGCTTTTAAGATTAAATGTGCGTCTTATATGCAGTATTACCAACTCAAAAAAATTTTTTCGCGCGCGTGCCAGAAAGCGCTAAAAATGGTAAATAAAGCAGATAGCCAAAGAACGCTCGAAATCGCCAAAAGAACGCCAGAAATATGCTAAAAGGAGTCAAAAGGGGCCAAAATGTTTAAGCAGGGCTGTGCTTATTTAGTGCTTTTCCGAACCGCCAAATCAAGAAACGCACCAAGTTCAGCACGAAAAGCTCTAAATTGGCAACAATGCTTATATACCGGCAATTACAGTATTTCCGAAACGGAAATAAATGTTACATTTACTCAATCCACAAAATACTATTTAGATCGATAGAAAAACGTGAAATAATTAAATTCTCTTTTTCAAGTCCGTCACAAATGCAAACTTTCTTTTTGTAGCCTATGACCTATTGAATCCCCCAACCGATAGTATTCCTGAACTTTTCGAATGACTTTAACCTTCTTTCAAATGGAATTGCTTTTGTCGCAAATGACATTACCCTTTTTTCAAAGATCTCCACCTATTTTCTTTTGTTTTTGATTTTAACTGCGACGAATTTCGAGAGTTCTATGAATGCCGAAATAGGCTTTCGATTAGACCTAATTTGAATAGGTTAATTGCATTCGCAAGAAAGGAACAACAGAGAGGCTGTAGTGGGCAAAGAGCTGGTTTCCTTTGCCTGCGCCCGTTCAAATCTGGTTGAGACTAGGACTTTATTATGTACATTTTTTAAATGACCACCTTCCTAGCAGGATATCTCCAACATAATTGCACGGTTTACTCAAATAGCTACTAAGAGCACAGGGAAACTTATCCTAAAGGAGGATTTTTCCCCAATATTTCTGCATGTGAACCAGATGTGCTAACCATTACACTATCCGTTGTCAAACACATGTACGCTTAAATGGTTCTGCTTAGTACCCTCACCAAAACTGTGACGTTACTTCCAACCACTTGTTATTAAGAGTGTGCCAAGCTTACAAATGGAGGAGCCTTGAACTTTGTCACGCCTTTAAGTGAAGTCGCATTGTGAATAGAGCTTCGTTCTCGGAGCTGAGGTTGAAGCTGTGATGAAAAGGACTGGAATTACGGTCCAAATAACCAAAAGTTATTTGTGTCTTCATGCCACCAGAGAAAAAAAAAGATTTAAAAACAAACAGGCCTGATTGGTCGCTCGATAGAAACTGTCACATGACCAATGTCTTTTGACAGCATGCTGTGTTGAGGGTGATCAATCAAGTAACTGGAAAAAAAGGGCTGATCAATGAATGAGTTACTCCTTTCGAATTTTAATTGACAGTGATCTCTCAGGTCCGAATTTTCGAAAAGAAAAAAAGTGTGAGCACTGCTTGGCACAAACCAAGGGGTCAATGTACTATGAACTAACATTGTAAAATGAATCCCTCACTCATAACCTATCTGGGAAGGGCGTAAAAAATACATTTTCAAGATATAAGGAGTAAATCTGTGTAGCCTGAACGCGTAATACATAGATAGATATCCAGGCAGCTACACCCACTTGAAAACTTCAGAAACCTATGTTGATGTTGACGGTTTGGGCTGAAGGGTTGTAATATACAATAATCGGCTAATCAGGATTACGCTGAGATAATATAAGCGACAAGGGAGATCACAGAAAAGAAACGTAAGTTAAACAAGTGGTGCCCTCTTGCTGGCTACAGTTTCAAACATCCCTGATTATTTTCCATGGATCATATTACTTTTTTCCAGGTCCGTTTCCGTTCTGTTAAGTGGTGCCACTCACTTCATCCTGCGTTATATAACCCATAGCAATGGGTAGTGATAGACTAACGCCCCCCTCAAATGTATTCGTGCGAAACGAATGCAAACTGCTTCAGCTGGAATCTGAACTCGGTTCGCTGATACCCGTTACCACATCGGCCATCCTGCATGACACAGCCAATACAACAGGTTCATATTTTGATTGATAACAGTTACTTAGAAATAAATTTGTCGGCCATTCATCTTAATATTTCTAACCGAGCATTACATCCCAAATAATCCAATAATAAATGAAATTATTTCTTTTGCCGGAGAATTTCTTCGGCTCGGCTCACCTCAACTTCCCAGAAACATCTCCGATTTTGTCATATTTTTAGTTTTAGACAAATATTTGGCAAAATAGCGAAATAATCGATAATTCTGATTTTCAAAAAAAACTTTATTTGGAGTCAGTTTCCTCGATCTGTCTTTTTCTCCAGAACACATATATTTCGCAGATATAAATTCATCTCCATAACAAGTCATAACTAAATTACACCTAATTATCATGATTATAATTATACTATAAATACACCTAATTACATTCAGAGTATGGAGGTGCGAGTGGCGTAACGGACACAGGAATCGGGTATATTTTTTTTTATACGAACAGGTCTGGTTAGTCACTCAATAGACACCGTAATGTTACCGACGTCTTTTGGCAGCATGACTTATTGGGGATGATCAATTAAAAGATTGGAAAAAGAGGTGGTCAATGATTGAATTACTTGCCTTGCCTTCTGTTGGTGCTGAACTCTAAAAAGTTTGAATTGAAAAAAAAACAAGCGTGAACTCAGCTGGACACAAACTGAAGAACCAATTTAGCCTGAACTTACATAGTAAGTTGAACCTCCATTAAAATCTTTTCTCTCGTATTTCCTTGGGTAGTGAACACTAAAAAATCTGAATTTACAAAAGAAAACAAGATATCAATTTAGCATAAATCCTCATCGCAAATTTAACACACACATATGCATACTAAAATCCTATTGGAGGTCGGTGGAATTTCAAATAAGGATTAAATGTTTAAATCTCCAACCCACAAGCTCTATTGTGGTCTGTACGCGCGATAGATACATAACCGACCAGGTAGCCAGCTAGATCAACTTAAAAATTAAAGAAACTTACGTTAACAGTTTTTGTGACAGTTTTGGTTGACGGTTTCAGATACATCAAAATCTTAATTCGTTCTAATGACGTTTAATTACGTCCAGTTTTACACGAAGCCTAACACACTTACGAGCTGTCTTATGCTTTTATCATGGCATAGGATACATCTTGCCCACGGATGCATAAAACATCTACTCTCATATTGAACGGTGTGACTTTCACAGTTTGCTTGTTGTAATACTGGATTCTTCCTTTGAGGAATGGAAAGGGGTAAAATTGTAGTGAAAAAATACTTCCTGCTGGCCATTTAAGACTAAGCTTTATTACCGTTAAACGGATTTAGTAATTTTTTTGGATATCTCACTCCAAACATATTTGTGATTTTTTTTTCTTGATCATACGAAAAAAAACAAATCGGAGAAGACATCATGTATCGATAATTAGCAAGTTATTCTTTCTTATTTATGGGTTCGATCCTTATCGGATCTCTCACAAAATTCATGATGAGTTACTATACTCATATAAGCCAACTGTAATTTTCTTGGTTTTCTGTTCGTAACACGTGACTATCTGACTCAGAGGTAAAATTTTGTTGATAAAAATACCTCTTCCCCACTTTTCGAGACTGTTGACTCTTTAACTGAAACAAATTTGCATCTGTTTCCTATCAAAAAATAGTTTCATAGAAATACAAATATATCTGTGAATTTTTTCACTGTTATTAAGTTTAGATAAAGGGAAAATGCTCACAGGTACAGTGGCTTAATGATTAAATGCTGGGTGTAGCTCCGAGGAGAAAACTTTTTGAGGGGCAAGAAATTGAATCGGTGATCTTGACAAAACCATCTTCAAGGTGCAGTGGCGACGCATCGAACAATGGTGGAGCTAGAAGTCGGAAGTCCTCCTACGAGTGGTGTGATCCCCAGACTTGTGAAATTCAGACTATCTCTTATTTTGCTCCATACAACATTTCTTGTTTGGTCAACGGTTAGAACAATCTGAAGATGTCTTTAAAGAATCCATCGAATCAAACCGGAATCGTTCTTTTATAGTAGAATACACTATTGAACAGAAGGATGTTTGAACAGAAAGCCAGATAGGATACTGAATAATAATGTTTCACCTAATGCACACACACACACACACACACACACACACGTATATATATATATATATAAATATACATATATATATATATATATATATATATATATATATATATATACATACATACAAAATTCTACTTCTTTAGATAATTTTGATCAAAATATTTATATACAAAGTAAGGCAATTGAATTTAATTATTTTCATTAAATTAAAATAAAAAGTGCTCAATATTAATCGTATTATATAGAGCAATAAATAAAATCTATTTTGGTTAACATTGAATAATGAGTTCTCACAGTAACTTCAAAAGTAATTAGATTAGAACTAAAAAATAATCAACCACCTTGATAAATGATTAAACCAAAAACACACATCGAAGGATCTCTCTTCGAAATTTTTGCATATATATATATATATATATATATATATATATATATATATATATATATATATATATATATATTATCAGCAACAGCTATTATGAGTCCACCACTACCACCTCTCTCCATGACGATATCGACTGCGCTGACCTCTGCAATGTTTTAACGATAAAGTTTTCTATCTCAAACCTCCATCTTATACCTGGTCTTTTCCTACAGCGTTCACGGACCCAAGGTTAGCAATCAGTTAACGTTTTGCTCCATTTGTTGGTATTTCTTCTCACCAAGTGTCAAGTCCATTATTTGTACATGGTCTTTTACTCTGATCCATTTTTCTATCTCCTATATCCTTAACATTGCTCTTTCCATAGCTCTCTGTGCGATTCAAAGTTGGTTCTCATTTCGATTTGTTAATTTCCATGTTTTACATCCGTGAGTCATAGCTGGTATTATGCATTACATGTTGAAGAGCACATTGTCAATGTGCTTGAAGCATTATATATATATATGTGTGTGTGTGTGTGTCTGTGTGTGTATTGTGGATGTGAAGTGATCCGACAGAATATTGATGAGAGTGACAATTGGGAGATGAAAAACGTAAGACACTCGCTTCCTCTTAAGTTCTTCTTTTCACCTTTCAATTGTCACTTCCATCCATATATATATATATATATATATATATATATATATATATATATATATATATATATATATATATATTATATATGTATAGTTAAATAATTGAATCATCCATAGATAGCTGTTTCATTGTATTACAACTCCTCAATGTGGCTATAGACTATCCATATATATATATATATATATATATATATGGAAGTGACAATTGAAGGGTGAAAAGAAGAACTTGAGAGGAATATATATATATATATATATATATATATATATATATATATATATATATATATATCCAGAATTACAAAAACTCAGTTTTCAATATCAGTCTCTACAAGACTTCGAATACAAAGTACTGAGCCCGAAGACAAACGCGTGCACAACGAGAATTTTGTGACATTTTTACATTTCTAAAATTCGATTAAATCTTTAAATTCTTTGCTGGAAATATCTTTTTCTTTTTACATGCCCAAAGTCAACTGCATGGATTAACCAATAAAACTAGATGCATGTCGATACTAGTCGTAATAGTCGTACGATAAGCATTTTGCAATTTACTGTATTATCTCGGGGCATAGTGTGACATCATAGAAACTAATAAAAAACTTAAATGGCAATGGGCAGGCCATGTTGCAAGAATGAAAGACAACCGATGGATATCACGTCTCACAACATGGATCCCCAGAGATCACATAAGAAACCGAGGCCGACGGAACACAAGATCGAGAGATGAACTGGACAGATACAGGAAATACTGCCTCTGCGATGCCCATGATTGAGAATTATGGCGAATCATGGGGAAGGTCTGTGTCCGACGAGGGACGTTAAAAGACTGATGATGATGATAATGATAGAATATTTCTCTGGCACAAGAATATCAGGAGAGAGATTTTTGAAATGACAGCCAAGAAATTTTTTGGGGGGAGGGGGAATCTTAATGAAATCAGCAGCTATAGTAGATTAAATTTAAACTAATAATTTCAGAAAACGGAAGAATGCATCGGTAGAAATATGATGATTAAACCAATAAAAATCAGAAAATTAGCCCGAGCGCAGCTCACAATTTATCTCAGAATTTAAAACAATGAGGAAGGACGAAGAATGCATCGGTCAATACGTATGCAAAAAAGATCAAGAAAGATGAGAATATAAGTCTGAAATAATCGTGGATAATGATAATGATTTATCCCGGCGTAAGACGGTAAGGAAGATACTAATGATGTCAAAAAATCTGAAATAAGAAAAAATAACAATATACGATACAGCATTTTGGGGCTTTTTCGAAATTTTCATAACCAATGGAAATTGATACATTAAGTTTATTTCATGAGTACCTCTATGGTTCAGGGTTAGGGATCAAGATTTTTGTTTGCTTTGGGGCGAGCAACAACAAAAATCCAGCATTGTGCGGTTGTTGTTTTTTTAAGCGAAAAAAGAAATTTAAGTCAATATTTTATTTTAGGCTGCCATAACTTAAAATTATGAACGTTAGCTTTCGGCGGAGACTAACAAAAAGACGCTGCATGAATTTTCACAAAAGCTGCCATCTATGAAAAAAAACCACTGATCTATCTGCTGGTACCATCATAGGCGTCACAGGGTTATTCACATGAGCATTTATTACAATCTTCTTCCGGTTAGCTAGACACGTCGGAACTTCATCAGAGCCATGTTAACCTTATCTTCCAGGAACACGTTCTCTACTCAGTCCATTTCTAGCCTCTCTCAGTGCTGGACTTTCCGGATTTTTCTATTTTAACCATTGCTTGGGGGGGGAGATGGATACTTACCGTTCGCAAGGAAATTAGAGCGTAGTGAAAGCAATTTGTCTCAGCCGGATTTTGAACTCGTCTACGGCGATTCAATTTTCTGCATTGCTAACAGCTTGGCCACCGGCAACATGTGTGACACCTGAATATTGAATACATTTTCCTTGTCTCCATCGACTTTCAAAGTAGAAGAAAATTATTATCTTCTAAGTTAGATTATCTTATCGTCGAACCAGCAAATTGTCATTTCTGCTGACCCCAACAGTAAAAAATAATGATTAGTTTATTGTGACGAAGTAACCCTGGATCTGCGTTTCTTCTCTGCCTACCCAAAAACACAATGTCGTGTATTCCATCTTAAGTAATATAATCTTTTCATTTAATAGAGATTCCACTACATACGAGGTTGCCCATTCCTGGCGGCAGATTGAAAAGAATTGTTCATTCCGGAGGTGAACAGGGACACTTTTTTCAAGACTAAATCTTCTTATATCTACTTATTCTAGCGGCATTATAAGTCAGCAATGGAACCTGCCCTACGGTCTTTTACAGATAGAATTGCTGGTTCACCGAGTTAATATCTGACATATTTGTGTAGCGTTGTTTCGGAGAGTGCCAAGGGCGATAACCCGGGTCTGAGCGTGATCTGAAATTATGGGAAGATTCACGGTAATTTAAATAGCAATAATTCAATCGTTGCCATCAGTTTTATGAGGAGGTATTGTAGGTGGTTTCGAGGCCTGAGTGAGAGAAAAAGCGGTCTTCGTAATAACATCAGTAGTTCAGAATGAAAGAAAGAAAGAATATTTGCTGTAAAATTTATGAGAGGACAACAATATTGGAAGAAAGAAGAAAGGAAGGAATAAAGGGAAAGAAACAAATATAGATTCTTTGTCGTAAAGTTTAAGAGAAAAAGAACAGATAAAAATCTTGGAAATATTTGAGAGAAACAAACAAACATAGGTAGACTATTTGCTGTAAAATCTAAGAGAGAAAGAACAAATGAAAATCTTGGAAGAAAGAGAGAAACAAAGAAACAAAAAGAAACAGAGGAATAAATACAGAAAGAAAAAGAGAGAAAAAAAAGAATCGTTGTTGTAAAATTTAAGAGAGACAGACCAGATAACAATCTGAGAATTAAAAGAAAGGAAGGAAGAACGTAAGGAATAAAGACAGAAAGAGACAAAGAGAGGATTGAAAGAAAATGAGAAACAAAATAAAAACTCAGAGAGAGTAAGAGTGACGGGAAGAAAAAAGAAAAAAAAGAAGGAAGAAGAAGATAAGGTGAAAGAGAGAGAAAGCTATCCAACCCAAAGAGAAAACGAGAAAGGAAATTATTGGAGAAAGTGAAAATATAATTAAAGCAACACGGAATGAAAAAATCTTTGAGAAATGGATAAGTGTCGGGTGGAAAACAAAACTTCAATGAAAATAAAGAATAAAAACAACTGGTCTGGTCAGTCACTCAACAGAAACCGTCATATGACCAACGTCTTTTGGCAGCACACCATGTAGGGGGTGACTATTGAAAAAGCAGTAATCAATGAATAAGTTACTTATCCTTTTGTTGGGCAGTGATTACTAAAAAGTCCAGATTTTCAACAAAAAAAACAAAGGTGAATACTGCCGGACGGACACTAACTGAAGAACCAATTAAGTATAAAATTAGATTGCAAATCAACCCTTTCCTGGAAAATTCATGTTCAGGGGAGAATTTTCAAAAAATAATTGAAACTTACACCCCGCTAGCTCCATTGTCATGACCAGTACGCACGATATATACATACGTTTACAGCCAGACCAGCTTAAAAACTGAACGAACCTATGTTGACAGTTTTGGTTGACATTTTCTTAATATTGAGTGAATAATGTCAGAAGTCTGTTGAACTTTCAAACAGGACAAAAATACTAGACACCCCACCGAGAATGGAATGGCAAATCATTTTAATTTCTGTTTTTCTTTTGACTTCTTAATGTCGACGTTGCTTTTTTTAACTTCAATTATATATACTAGTTTACCAGTGACGTGAACAATGACGGCTGTATTTAAGTAATTTTGCAATTGCATCGTACTTAAGAAATATTTTAAAAAAACAGTTTCGCTTTGACGTACATATAGTGACGTCCCTACGATTGGTGTCACCAGAGGAGTAGCTCAGGATGTAACCCCCAATGTTACCAACCAGGGAAAAATCGCTCAATCGACCTCAAAAAAAGTTTTCAAAAATACCAAATCACACTGAAAAAATATTGGTCCTGTAATGGCCAATTTTTATAGTTGAAAGTGGCTTGATACGTCTATAATCGGAACAAAATAGCAGGGGTAATTTGAAAAATATTGCTGAATGTAGAGGTAACTGTCTAATTTTCGCACTGCCAAAACATCATCAAGTCACTTTTCTGATAATGTCAACTGGAGCAGGCTACCCCGACTCACTACACCAGTGTGTAACTAGATCTATGACAGTGTTTAATCAGTATAAAGAGGGTCCAAAGGTCATTGATAGACCCTAAAAAGTATAATTTTTTCTTACTGAAAAGTATAATCGAACGACACAACCATAAGAAATCAATGCAATAATGAAATTAAACGCATGTCTTTATCAGATTGCTCACGATGTAATCGTTCTTTACGTAGTTCCTTTACAAGTTCATGCTGTGATAGCTGATATAAAATATGCGTTTAATGTCATCATTGCGTTGATTTCTAATGAATATGTTGTTTAATTATCCTTCTTAATTAGAAAAAGGAGTATACTTTTTGGGACGTTTGTATGAGTATTTGAGCCTCACTATGCTTGTAAAAAATCGCCATAGGTTTATGTACATCATAGTTTTTCGGTCTTTGCTTGTTCATGTTCAACCGAAATGAACCTGGATATTTTTACGCATTTGCAAAAAGAAATAAGTAAGGAACATCACACTGTTATTATCATTTAATCGCTATCTCCCTGTGAAAATATTATAGACAGAAAATATAAACATACACGTAGTGTAGATATGAGATCTGTCTGGAAAGTGTCGAGTCATTATCTTGAGATGCAGTTGCACAGCCTTCATATAATGTATCAAACCAATTAGCGGGGATCTTACTGCGCATATGTGAATAAACAATCTCCTGTAGGGTTATCAGTCGACAGTGAAACAGCTTTCAAGATCCATAAGGTATTCGATATATAACTATTGTAAAGTCCTGCTTTGAACTGATTCGTTATTTAGTATCATCATCATCGTCAGTCTTTAATCGTCCGTCGTTGGACATAAACTTTCCTCGGGATTCACCACATCTCTCTATCGTGGGCGTCGCAAAGTCAAATTACCAAATTCTGCGGGTCTCAGTCCCGCTTTTGATCTCTGTGGATCCATGTAGTGAGTCGTGATGTCCATCAGTTGTCTGAAATTCTTGCAGCATGGCCAGCCCTTCGCCATTCGAGTTTTCTAATAGATTCTATGATGTCTTGGACTTCTGTTTTTCCCCTAGTATACTGGGCTGTCTTGTGGTCTCTCCATGTGAGGATGAGCATGATCATCTCGTGGGCACGTTGTATGGTTGTCAGTTTGAGGGTTTGTCTCTTGGTTAGGTTCCATGTTCCAGCTCCAAATATAATTAATAGTTGTAGACCCATCTTTTTAAAACTAATGGGATTTTCTTTTTCTTAAAGGTTGCGTTTGATCTACCGTAAGCTTACCATCTTGAAGTCATTCTTCAGTTGATTTCTTCTTCTTTTGAGGGTTTCATTGAGATCCATTTCTCCAGGTAGATGTAGTGGTCTACTTTTTCATGTCTGCGTTTTTTTATTTGGATTTTTGTGCCTTTGTCCTCAACATGTTTGTTGAACATGACTTTTTCTTACTCAAGATCACGTGTAGTTCAATTTCGACCAGTTCGTCTGACATTATCTGGAGATCGTGAAGGGTTTGTTTTTGTTTGTTTTTGTTTTTTTGTTTTTTGTTTTTTGTTTTTTTGCAAAAAAAGATGATGTCGTCTGCAAATCTAAGGTTATTTAGGTATTCATCGTGTATTCTGATTCCTTCATTTTCCCAGTATAGGTTTCGGAAGATCATCTCGGATCAGGCTGTGAAGAGTCTGGGTCAGCTGTTATCGCTTTGTCTTATTCCCTTTTCGAGTATTTTTGTAGCCTAATAAATGGACTACTGTGTCGGTATTTATGTTGCAAGACTGACATATACAGGGTGTACGCCTATTTGTATGATAGCGTCGACGACTTTGGGGTCTCTACTGAGTCGAAAGCTATCTTAAAGTGAATGGCATTTTATATTCTGTTGCTTTCTCCTTTAGTTGATTTACTGAATGGAGAAAAAAGATTGAACCGAGTTGAACAAAATCATCAAAAAAAGAAGATAAAAGACAATACACAACAGGTCTGCCAAAAAGCATTCTCGAAAAAGATAGGGGCATTAAGACTTTTTTTTTTAAAAAGCTGTCAGTACAGGAAAAACGCAAATAACTTGTCCTTTTTTAAGAAAATGGAGACCTAACAACGGAAAGAGACTGAATTGCTGTACACGCTCAAGAATTCTACAAGAAACCTCTGTTCCTCCTAACGAAGGATATAAGACGGCAAACAAGATATATAAGTTACGAGTAACCAGTTTGAAGAATTACTAGAAGTTGGAGGTGAAATGAGCCATCAAACAAACGGAAGAAGGAACAGCCCTCTGAACCAGATAACATCACCATTGACCTACTCAAAAAAGTTGGTAGAGTCATCACCAGGAAACTACCCATCCTATTCAACTTATGCCTAAGACCGAGTGAAGTCCCAGAAGATTGGTGCACTGCAATCATAATGCTATCACAAAAGAAAGGGAACCCAAAAGACCTAAACAATTACAGGCCGATAAGCGTACTCAACTGCATCTACAGACTTTTTACCAAAGTGATCAAAGCTGCTCAACCATTAACCATTTCCATTCAATAGATGAAATAAAAGAGAATTTTTTGTTTAACCTCTATTTATGCTATTATAATGTCCCCGTATAATGCTGTTCCGTTTGGCACTGAATTTTGAGGAACGTATCCAGAGAGCTAACTATGCTTTCACTGTCAGTGTATACTGACTAAATGTACTATGTGTACTGAAAGTATCTGATACATTTCAAAAGATTTGGCAGAGCTAGCTCAACCTTCAAAAATAAGAAGATCCCATTAATCCTAAAGAGAAGGGTGTATAACCAATGCATCCTCCATATAGTCACTTATGGAGCTGAAACATGGAACCTAACCAAGAGACAGACCCGTAAAGTGAGAACCATGCAACGTACACATGAAAGAATTATGTTGGGCCTCACATGGAGAGACCACAAGACAGCACAGTACATCCGGGAAAAGACAGGAGTCAGGAACATCATAGAATCCGTTAAAAAGCTCAGATGGCAGTGGGCTGGCCATGTTGCTGCGAATGGTGGACAACCGATGGACACTGCAACTCACGACATGGATCCCCCGAGATCACATGCGGAACCGAGGCTGGCAGAATATCAGATGGGGAGACGAGCTAGACAAATTCAGAAAGTACTGGCTCCGCAACGCCTATGATAGAGAAGTGTGGCACATACTGGGGAAGGTCTATGTCCAACAACGGATGTTGAAAGACTGATGATGATGATGATGATGATGATGATGATGATGATGATGATGATGATGATGATGATGCAGCTTCAAAATTGGCAGAATTTTGGCCAAAGATTTCTGTACATAATTTTCCGATGCTAAGCTGGTCTCAACATTCTTTTCGGGTTTTCAATTCTTAATCTTTGGTCTAAATTCTGTCATTTCTAAAGCTATATAAGTATCTTACAATGAATTTTTCGAAATGTATCGGATATTTTTTGAATTCACAGAAAATCGGTTATAGCCTCTCCACTTACATTAATCGACATAAATTGCCCGTCATCTGTCCAAAACGTAACTTTCTGTCGAATAAAGAATTACTTACCTCCAGGGCCTTCACAAAACGGATGCCATTGAGACTTGTAAGTTGGTTATCCGAGAAGTCTATCTCTTTCAGGTTATGACAGGTGGTCAGATCAGGAGGTTCTTTCAACTTGTTACTGGCAGCATACAACTCTTCAAGTTGAGGCAGCACTTTTAGAACCTAAATTATAGAAAAAGATTTAGGTTAATATGGCACCGTTCATCATGAAATGGTCGATTTTTTTACTTGATATTTTTACCTTTTTTCAATCAAAGCATTGCATTTTCAATTGATATTTTTTCAATTAATATATTATTTTCTGCAATCTCATTGTCCAACTCCTTGAATTGATTTTACCTTTGTGGAGTCACCAGACGTTGGAATTTAAGACTTTTGAATTCAAGACATGAATAAGAGAGAGGAGGAAAAAGAAAGAGTGATACTATGATGTCATGTCGAGTCAACTTGCGTTAGCGAATTCTCTGTATTTTTTTTTTTTTTTGACATTTAATTTTTGTTATGAAAAATATCATTGTCAAGCTTCTATTATTGGAGTTTCTTTTTTTATTTTCGTTGTCACAACAGTAACAATAACCTTGCGAAAAAAACCAGCGACACCATGACGGCACAAATAAGAGTTATGTACACAGAAACTGATGACGAATTCACTCTTTCAACTCTGGTCGACTTGCTTGATTACTGGAACTTCTTATAAGAGCTGAAGTGGGACACGTAGTTTTCGAATTAAATTGAATTGAAAAATGATTTCTGTTTTGTTTACCTTTTAGATATCAATGAAGCAAGGGAGTTTGACATCAGGGTAGCCAGGCCTATTTTGATTTATTTTTCATTTCATCATAAGATGAATGAAATTGATAAACAGATTAGTCAAATAAATACCAATGAATGCCTTCTGTAGAATGACGCTATTCTGAAACCAGGCACAGTTTAGTTACCTGGTCTGAAAAGAGGCCTTACCTGTAAGTCGGTGAGGCTGTTGTTGGAGATGTTCAGTGTACGAAGATTCGGACACCCGCAGAGCTGCGAACACTGTATTTCAGTCAGTTTATTGTGATCAAGGCGAAGAAATATCAGATTCCTCAACTTCAGGCCCTCTCCTGGAAAAGAAAATTTAGTGAAAGTGATTTATTTTAGGTATGATTAAAAAATATCAGTTATTGTAAAAGAAAAAATGAAAGGTGATATTTTAAGCAAAAATAGCGTTCTATATAGTAAAATAAAGACCGCTTGGCTCATTGTAGTTCAGCGGTTTTTAACCTCCTTTGGTGATGATCCAAAGCCTGATCTAAAATAAGTAAGATTTATTTTAGTTAGGATTAGAAATATTAATTATCATAAAAGAAAAATGAATGTTTTATTCGTTGTATTCGTTATGCAGCAAGTCGTCATAGAGGCAGCGTGCACATCCATTTCTCTGTATTTCCCCCAAGACAAAGTAACGACGACTCAGCTGAACATACCATCATTTTGGGGAACGCTAAAAAATGCCATTATATAAATTAATGGTAATTGCTTATTCTATTCACGTCATTTCAGTTTACAAAATGGTAATTAGAAACCGTCAACGAAAATTGTCCCCAAAACAAAGGTTTCTTTAGTTTTTATGTAGGTCTTACTAATTCGCTATGTATTACGCGTACGGGCCGCACCATTAGTTCTGGAAAGAACGGTCTACAACCAAGGTATCCTCCCGATAGTCACCTATGGAGCTGATACATGGAACCAACCCAAAAGACTGTCAAACTAAGAATCATGCAATGTGAACCGGAGAAAATCATGCATGGTGTCATAAGGAGCGATCACAATGTAGCACAGTTTATTAGAAAAAGAAACAAAAGCTAACGACCGCCTAGAATTCTTCAGAAAACTAAAATGGCAATGAGCAGGCGATGTTGCAAGAATGTCAGGCAACCGCTGGACATCATGACGTACGCCATGGATACCCAGATATCACATGCGAAACTGTGGCCAATAGAAAATGAGATAATGTGACGATTTGGACAGGGACTGATGATGGTAAGAAAAACCTTTTGTTAGCAATAAGGACTTGAGAAAATATCAATTTTTGTAAGATATGATTTTAACGGTACAGGTGCACTAGTATCTAACTACCAGTGAAGTAATCTCTCTCTCTCTCTCTCTCTCTCTGACGTTGACATTCGCCAGATATTTTAGTCAGCATACAAGGCAGTGGTATATCTAGGTTGCAGCTTTGAGATCAGTGGCTTCTGAAAAATCTAATAAAAATAAATAAAGATTTGAAGAGTGTAGATTTTACTCCGAAGTTGTTTTTTTTTGTTGTGGTTGTTGTTGTTTTGTTTTTGTTCTTTTCACGAATTATCTGCCTTGTCTTCTGCTCTAGAATTATTTAAATCTAGATATATGATATCTAGGTTAGCAACACTGAAATACTTCGAAGCTGTAGTTTCATAATATGGGCCGAAAATTATTTTGCATGACAATCATGGCAGGCTGCTCTGCACATCAAAATGTTCGGCCCCTTCTAAACATGTACCTTAGGGACGGGCTCTGCATTATTACCTATGAATTACGCAGAAGCAAATCGTGGGCGTAATGGGAAAGTAAGGATTATGTATCTTCTATCGCCGGCCAATTAGTTCTTATTGTTTATTAAAATCCCTTTACGAGACATTTACAGACCTGGCTTCCGTTGGGACAAAGAACTTGTTATGCCGATGGCATACACCATGGAAACCTCTGAAATAATCTACGAACGGCTGGTTTTCCTAGAGACGTGGAATTCAACCTGAATGCTGTTAAATTCATCAAGTAGGCATTAGTATTCATACTCTGTCTTTTATTGTCTCGTTATCCTTATAGATGATTATGAGATAGAGAATGAATACTAATCATTATTGATGGTGGTGCAAGTGGCGTAGAAGTTAAATGTGCAGACAATGGAATTTATTGTTGCAACAGTTACCTTTCCAGATTAAATGGAAGGTAATGAGAGATTGTGTTACGCTTATATTCCATGCAGGAAGAGTCTGCTTACCTAGAAAATCAGACTTCGGAATACTGACAAATATTTATCACTCTGCAACTTTTTAGATTCAAACACACACACACACACACACATATATATATATATATATATATATATATATATATATATATATATATATATATATATATATGCCACACTGAAAAATTGTAATACAACGAAACAGCTGTCTGTGGATGACACAATTATTATTATCATTATTATTATTATCGTTATTTGCAATCTCACACCAGTTGCTTGGTGGTATTATTATTATTACTATTATTATTAGTATTATTTTTATTATTATCATTATTATTATTATTATTATTATTATTATTATTATTATTATTATTATTATTATTTGCAATCTCACACCTGTTGCCTGGTGGTAACTGCTGGAGTTTGAGTGACAGCAAGTCTCCTCAAGTCTCCAGCCCTCCTCTCCTTGTACTCATAGGTCGCAGTAATACTGTGATTTACAGTTTCACACCGGTTGCCCAATGGTTGTCGCTGAAGGCAATAGTGACAATAAGGCAATGAGTGACAATAAGTCTCCTCAGGTCTTCAGCTAACGTCTCCTCTCTCTTTCGCCTATCATGTCAGTGCTACAATTTGAGTTTCCGCTTTCATTTCCCTTCCACAGTTGGGTCACTATTGATAGTTAGCGTTGCAGTCCTTATATTTCTAGCACTTTCCTCAGTATCCGTTTATTATTATCATTATTATTATTCACTTTCTCTCATCAACCAGTTATTGTTATTTACAAGTGATCACAACAAGCGGCCTCCTCTATACATCATTCGCCTGCTGTTATAAACCAGTTATTGTTATCTAAAAGAACTGTTCAAAACTAATCAAAAAAACTGCCAAAAGACGTTGATCATGAGACGGTTTCTGTTGAGTGAGTAATCTGACCTGGGGTTTTTTTTTAATGTTGACATTCGTTCCACAGGGACAATCCCATTTTTTGGGCCCCAGGGTCGATTTCCAAAGTCATAATTGGTGGCCTTTTTTGCTGGGGGAATTGCCAGAGAAGAGGTAAGCTGGTTTATCCTGGGTATCAATCCTGGTTCGTTCTTATCAGCACTTGAAGAATGTCCAAATAAGAGAAGGTTACTCACTTTCTCTAATTTGGACATTCTTCAAATGCTCCAACTACCCGGCAATGTACCTATAACTTGAGGGAGATGTCGATTTATGCCTTTCACAAGGACATTAGGCTGAGGTAAACCAAACCAGTGTTGACCGAAACTCAAAGTCAATTCTGTTTTTCGTGCCGGTAGCCATTATTCCGGGGTAGATTCTCTAGTTTAGACCCGAATATGAAGAGAAGTTTATTGTTAGTTTACACGATGAGTTTTTTGCCATGAAAAATTTTGTGAAGATTATTGACAAAACCTCTTTTTCTATTTTGAGGGCATTTTTCCAATCGGTAGCAAAGTCGTTGAAGTATGTCCTACAGCTTTCTTTTTACCGTTTTGGATCTTATATAAAATTACAGAGCCAATAGTACTTAGCCGTTTGTTCACTATTCTCAAAAGACTTTTGGCAATTGAATTCAACTTGGTATTTTTTTTTTTTTTTTTTTAGTATTTAATCAAAAGGAGCGCATAGTTTGTGCAGTTTAGGCACAAAAAGGTTGTAATAGTTAACCAGTCCTTAAAAGATTGTAACATTGTTATGTTTTTTGGAGCTAGCGTGTTTTTTATTTAGATGACCATATCCTAAACTGTCATATTTACGAAATAAACATAAGGAGCCTCAGCTGAAATTCGAACTCGTTTCATCAATTCTGTTTACCGTGAAAGGGGCTGTTATAAAACTCCGTACCTCCAGTAATATTTTAGTTATTCCCTTATCATATTCTACCTTTTTTTACGCTATGGGTAATGTATCCAACGAGTTGCTGTAGCCAAATCACATTGGATGCACCAGTTCTCGTATGATCACCAAAGTTAAGCAACGTTGAGCCTAGTCAGTACTTAGATGGGTGTCTGGGAATACCAGGTGATGTAAGCATCCATGGATCGTGCAGAGAACCTTTAATCCCAAGGAAGAGACCTATCTGTACACTATGCACAATAATGCAATCCTAAAATCCCATTAGTTCTAAAAAGAAGGGTATACAACCGATGCATCCTCCCGATAGTCACCAATGGAGCTGAAACATGGAACCTAACCAAATGCAACGTGCACTAGAAAGAGTTATGCTCAACCTCACATGGAGAGATAACAATACAACGTGATATATCAGAAAATGAACAGAAGTTAGGGAAATCGCAAAAAAACATCTGAGAAGCCAAATGACAATGGGCTGGTCGTGTTGCAATAATGTCAGAAAACCGCTCCCCATAGATTGTATACGAAACTGGCAGGAAAAAATAAGATCGCGTAACAAACTAGAGAAGTTCAGAAACCATTGGCTTTGCGACATCTGTGATAAGGTCTAGTACATCTTGAAGGAGGTATAAGTCCAACGAGAGACATGATCATGATCATGATGATGATGATGAAAGGCCCCTACTATATCCCTCCACACACACACAAAGAACCCTCAAGCAACTAGGAATGAATGAATGGACTGCATTACCGTTAGGCTACTCTGCGCCTCCATTAATCTATTTCCTCGGTTATTAACCTATCATCGTCAACCCCTGTCCGTCTAATTCTGGAACAGTTTTGATTCTTTGTGTAATATCCCTGACGAGATTTTTTATAATTAAGCTATCGTCCACAAGACGTCAATATCAATGATTTAAATGTTATCAGAGCACCTTGGCAGAAACCAGATAGACTTTAATATCCATTGGGTACCTTTTTATTATCTTTCTTCTTTTTTTTTTCACAATTAATCTAATTGAAAAACGTCTGAAGATTTTTATCTGACAGAGTGGCACAAAGAATGGAGCAGACGATAGAAAAATGATCGATTCTAACGCAGAAAGAAAAGCAAGGTGTCAGATGTGGCATTACAGCCTTCAATAGCAAAATCGATATATGTCTCCAATCCATGTTACGCAACTTGGTGTTTATGGCATTAATTCTCAAACGGTGTACCGTGGAACATTTGGCCCCCGCTCCGACTTCTGGCTTTTCTCCCAAAAGATCTCAAACCGTGGACGATATTAAGAAGAACTGATGGTGATCCCGAAAAAGGACTTTCTTGACTGTTTTGAAGAGCGTGGGTGACGCTGGGATGAGTGCGTGATGTTCCAAGGGAAGTAACTAGAAGGGAACTAAGGTGCCATTTCCCTAGAAAGCCTATCTTTTCTCAATATCAAAAGGATGGATACTTTCCGAGCAGACCCCGGACCAAATGTGTCGCATAATTTTTTCCGCCAACATGTATTTCGAGCCTTGAACGTGTCTAGTATGGGTATTATGTCTGTCTCACATCCACCATAAAGTTGTCATCCTGGATCGACACGTCAACATATCTGCAGTAAGAGTTCGATAGCAACGACAAGAAGTCTGGAGTTGAAAGAGCAGCAGCTGTGGATTATAGACAAAAGAAGGTGATTTTTCTATCCTTCACGAGAAGTCACGTTTTAGTAGCATGTTAAAAACTGATTCGCTTCTACTACGAGAAGTTAAATTGACAATAAGCAGTTTGGCCAAAGGATGCAAAGAATCGGTTTTCCCAATAACATATACGTTGAAAAGACGCAGTTCTGGAGATAAGAGGAAACGTTACGTTAATGGGTCTCCTTTTTGCCTAGAGCATTTTAGAAGAGGCTGTTTAGAGAAAGACTAGGCGAATTAACTTTTCTCTCCTTTTTAGCATAATCACATTAGATCTGTATACGTGAATATATACGAAGTTTGTCTGGAAAATATGCAGCCCTTTGAATAGCTCGAGAACATCAAGGCCTTGATGTAACTTGACAACCAGCCAGAGGACACATTACTATACATGGATGGACATACACTCTCCCGTGTGGATATTCAGTCGCCAGTGAGTGAGCTTGAATACTCAATAACAGTTGCATTCCTATTCGTCTCCTGCAGTTTTTTCGGTTTTTTTTTTTTTGTTGTTGTTGTTTTTTGGCAAAATATCGCATCACCGTGGTTTTTCCCTCTGGCTCCCTGCGACTTCAGCCAAAAGAAATTTTAGACCATGCGTGAGATTAAGGACAATGTGACGAGGACTTCGCACACTGTTTTGAAAAGTGAACGGGGCGCTGAGATCTGGGGAGTTCCGAGTGGATTACTTTGAAGGGGTTCAAGGCATTATTGCCCAAGGTAGGTTTTTCAAATCAAATTACTGCATGTTCTCTCGAGATACCCGTTTACAATGAGTGAAAAAAAGTATCTGATACATTTCAAAATGTTTTTTTTAATATCCATTCAGCTTCAAAATTTGTTGTACATAGCTTTTCACTATTCTACCTTGTTTCAATATTGTTTTCAATTCATTTTTCAAAACCTTGGTTCAAACTCTATCAAGTTTCAACCTGTTTTGTAAAAATGAGCTTTCCGAAATGTATCAGATACTTTTTGCACTCAGTGTATGTATGAAATTTTGTATGTATTAAGAAATTTAAATTTTAGAATTTTAATGAGTTTTAAATGCTATTAAGACTGATCTGTTTTAAAGCCATGATATTAAAATAAATTGCTGCTAAGAAAAAACATGATTTGGAAACGAGATTCGGAGTGTTTTTGTTTTTTTTTTAATTATTTTTTTCCTTTTTTTCCCCTCGATTTGAATTTCAGACTTAGACTAATTATCCAATTAATATTCAAGCGGAATTAATACCACATTTATCTTCATTGTGCTGTTAAAGGATATGCGAAGTCTGTTCAGAAAGTATTCAGCCACATTTGATATCTTGAAAACCTATTGCTTTGATGTAACTTTCGAACCAATCAGAGGGGTCCTTACTAAACAAGCATGAACAAACCCTCTCCTGAGGGATTACTCGGTCGGCAATGAGATACCATTAAGTGAGTTTGTGCACTGTGAATGAATCGTCCCATTCACAATGACTGAACCTACCAATTTTTCACGTTTCGCACAGGGTGGGGAGCAAAATACCCTCCCCTCAACAGTACAGATTTAGCTCCCTGTGACTTTTGGCTCTCCACTATTGAAAGGAAGGAGGCTTCAGACTATGAATGAGATTGAGAAGAACGTGACGAGGAACCTGAAAGCTACTCCGAAAGAGGACTTAGCAGATAGATTTAAAAAGTGGAAGGGGCACCGTGGTAAGTGTATGAGGTCTCAAGGGGAGTACTTTCCAAGGAACTAAGGCACCATTTCCCAGGGTAGGCTATTATTTTCGCTAATACTGAATAGTTGGATACTTTCCAGGCAGATGTTGTATATAGGTATGAAATCAAACAAAAATATACCCAATTTGTTTTAAACAGGTTTGATAAATTTTGCCGTCATTTATAATTAATAAATTAAAGGAGAATTTCTGGAAACTTTCAAATTGAACTTTCAAGGGGATATGAGGTAATTGAATTCTATCGTCAAAATAGAATAGTGTGTAAAAATATATATTATTTGAGATGGCCAGGGAGCCATAATATTCAAAAATAAATTGTTTCGTTTTTTCATACCTCACAACTTTTTGGACTTTAACAACAGGTTTTAATTCACTGGTTTTTTTAAGGTTCAAATAGACAGAAAACCAGTCATTATTAATCTATTAGAATAATTGACAAATATGTTTCCATACACAGTAAATAAAAATCATTTTGTGCTTAACGCAAATATAGGCTTCATCTGATCTCAGAAATCAGAATTAAACAACAATTAAACATATTGTCATTATGTGCGTGTGCATCTGTGTGTGTGTGTGTGTGTGTATAAGGAGGGTTCAGTAAGATCGTAAACTAGTGATTATGTGACATCCCAAGGGATCTTGTGAAATCCCAGAACATTTTGGTCATTTCATGAATAATAGTGGTTAGTAAGCTTGTGATACTAATAATTACTGTTGTAATAAGTCATTGGCTGTCCCCAGTACAGTGGTCTTATGTTAAACTAAGCTATATATCCACTCAAAATACTGAAGCAGAATGTACTTTATATCTATCAAGTTTTGCCTAGTTGAAATCTGAACCCGCCAGTGAGGCAACCGGGAAATGGACGCCATTGGACTTATACACAGGATAAGAATCGTCACTATTAATTTTTAAGAATGGTTAAAAGATCACAAAATCGATGTTCTCTTATGGTTGGCTCAAAGCTCGAATTTATGGTGCGGACTACAGTGTGGGTGCAATAAAACCATCTAATTTGAATCAGTTTGAAGAAGAATGGCTACTACAGGGTGAAATTCCACTCCATCTTCTATTCCGACTGAAAGTGATTACAGCAACTTCCATATTGTATGTATAATGAATGAAAACAATTACAAAAATGTATTTTTCTGTAAAAACGTATTTGATTATCAGGATGATTGATTTCTGTTAATACCTCAGTCTTGTCAGTTTAGCTCAAACGATAAGACGGAATGTTGACAAACGTTGTGGACGTGAGTTCAAATCACGGTACGGGGAATATTGGTTTACATTCGTCATTTTGGTGAGGATTGTTCTTCTTGTCACTGCGATAGGAAGACAATATGCAATTTGAAGACGAGATTGATGCCTAACTATCAGCCAGAAGCTCATTAAAACTACCATCAGAGATCGAAGGAAGTCATGATGCAAAAAGAATACAGTGTTGATTATTTACCATCGAATATTGAAGACGTGCCAATGATTTTGAACTATGGTATGATTTTGTTTTTTTTCTATTCTGCTTACTTTGAGTAAATTATTTTGAAAATAAAATTGCTGCTTGGTGTCCCAGATATACTTGTGCAAACATTAGACAAAAATAATCATATGGACATTCATTTTGGCGAGAAAGCCATTTTTGAAGGAGAGTGTCATTAATCGAACGCATGTCTGTGGAGCTGAATATTAACTGATCGGTTCCCGTGCGGCGGGAGAAGACCAGGCAGAAGACAGAGGGATGAGTTAGAAAAGTTTGCCAGTAAAACATAGCATAGGTCAGCGCAATAGCGATCGTTATGGAAGGAGATTGGAAAAGACTTTTGTCAAGCAGTAGACTTATGACATCTGATGATAATGATGATATATATATATATATATATATATGGCCATCATATGTCCACGGCTGGACGGAGGCCTTTCCCAGCTCCGTCCATGTCGACCATGATTGTCATCATCAGCAGCAGCAGCAGCAGCCGCCCACTGCTGGACAAAGGCCTTTCCCATCTCCTTCCCTGACGACTGCAATTGCCTATAATTGTACCTGTGAATGCCTATAATTGTACGACTGATGTAATATATAGAGAGAGAGACAGAGAGACAGAGACAGGCAGACATACATACATACATACATACATACATACATACATACATACATACAGAGTGAAAGAGAAAGAGATACCATCAATCTTTATAATCTACTGCATAGCAGAGGCCTTTCCCATGTATCAGACAAGATTTGGGGTAATTTCTTTTTCGTAAGCATTGTGCGAAAAATTGTGCTTGTCGTTTGTGATAAATCTCTTCAACATCATCTAAAAGATCTACCATTAAGCCATCCTCGCTTGAGGCTTTTCCGCTTTTTATATTTTGTCACGAAAAATACTGTGTCCGTTGTTATGTCTAGAACATCACTATTTTCTATCGAAATGTGGGGTTGGTTGTACTTTTATTTTCGAGGGAAACAGATTATGGTAGTTATTCTTCGGTTATTCTCAATATCTTGTCCCTACTTTTGGTGATTGGAAAACTTATCCCTCAGTCTATTTTTTGTGAGCTCGGTCGTCACCGAGTCACTCAGTATTACTGCCTTGTGCCAGATTTATCTAAGGTTCTCCAATGTTCACTTAAATACGTAATGGACATCTTCCCAAAACCTGTCGTAACCCATTTCTGAGGAGATAGATTCGACGGTCCATTTTAGTTGAAGTTCAGCTCTCTCTCTCTTTTTTTTTCTAACTTTTTCTTTCCGTTTTTTTTTTCTTTTTTTTTCTTGGTATTTCTTAAATTTCGTAATTTTGTCTCGTTTATTTATAATATTGGTTTCTCTGACTGAGTGCCTTTTCGGAGATGCGGACAGAGGGGTTTACTTTTGTATTCGTTTTATGCTTTTACAGTAGACTCCATCAGGCAGAGTCTCGAATTCCCAGTTCCACGTCACGAGACGTTCGCAAATGGTTATAGAGCTTTTCGGCTTTCCGCTCACTCAACTCCGCCGAAGAAAGATGTCTCTGCCAACGCATATCGTCCGGACTCGTCATCCAAATAATCGCTACGACTTCTTCTTCTTCCTCTTCTTCTTCCTCTTCTTCTTCCTCTTCTTGTTCTTCTTGTTCTTGTTGTTCTTCTTCTTCTACTTCTTCTTCTTGTTCTTCTCGTTTTCTTCTTGTTCTTCCCCTTCCTCTTCTTCTTTTTCTTCCTCTTCTTCTTCTCTTTCCTCTGCTTCTTCTTCTTCTTCTTCTTCCTCTCTTCTTCTTCTTCTTCTTCTTCTTCTTCTTCTTCCTCTTCTTCTTCTCGTCTTCTTCTTCTTCTTCTTACTCTACTTCTTCTTCTTCTTCTTCTTACTCTACTTCTTCTTCTTCTTCTTCTTCTTCTTCTTCTTCTTCTTCTTCTTCTTCTTCTTCTTCGTTCGCTTTCGTGAATAGAAACAGCATCTGGGCTTGTCCCTAATCCTCTTTGACATGCCATTGCCGTACTGTCAAGTTCAAACCAGCCACGTCTCCAACCATCTTTGGATCGTAGGATTGTCATGTCAGGAAAGGCTTTCTAAAAGTTTAAGGACATAATCAAGTTGCCTGATCTTAACAACTAAGCAGCTGGCCTCCTTAACCCTTCACACTCGAGAAATCATAAACATGAATTAATACACCAGCTCCTCCATTAATGTCTTTATCATTCAACGTCGTTTCCCTCTAATGCTGCTGAGAGAAAATTATATAAATATACGATATCATAAAATATAGTTAGTGGAATTGCGAATTAACACTCGACATAGTTGACTGTAATATTTCTAGGCTACCATGAATTGAATAACCATTATTTATACAATAGAAACCTTCTTGTGGCCAACGTCTTTTGGTAGTATGTCTTGTTAGGGGTGATCAATGAAAAATTGAAAAAATGGTGTGATCAATGAATAAGTTACTTATCTCACTTTTTGTTAGATCTCTAAAAAGCCCGAATTTCCAAAAAAAAAGTGAGTGCAGCCGGGCACAAACTAGACACAAACTTACATCGTAAATTGAACCCCGGACTAAAAACTTCGGGAAGGATGGATTTTGAGGAAAAAAAGTTTTTCTAGACATAACAAGAAGTAGATGTTCAAATTTTCAGCCCTGTTGGGGCGTCCTGTGTACATGATACTTACTTACATAGAAATTACAAAGATTGGCAGACAGACCAACTTGAAAACTAAAGAAACCTGTGTTGATAGTTTTAGAGACAGATTTTGGTCGGCAGTTTCTAATAATTGTGTTCGTGGTAATCGTTGTTCATCGTTATAACAGTCGAAGTCGTAGTTTTTAGGATCTTAACCAGTACGTAAATAGGGGAATCGCTGCATGTCCCTTGGGTTTCATCGGACGCTCCACCGTACGATATTAGGAGAAATGCAGATATACCTTTTCCACTGATCAGTATCCAAAACATTCAGTTAAGCTCAAGCCTTCAAATGCTTATTGGGGACAGTGGATTGATTCTCAAGATTCAGATGAGATTAGATCTGTCTATAGTTTTGAGAGAGGTTATTAACATTCAAAGAGTTTTTTCTCGGACGCTGAACTTCTTGTTGCTTGCGCTGTTAACACACCGTTCCGGTCGATTCATTCTACAACCTTCTTCAGGTGTATCGAATGTTATGGTAGTAAACTTGATTTTTCAATGATGGTGGTGAACAGAATATTCCAATGGTAGTCACGCTACAGCGAAGGATTCGGGTAATGGAGTATTAAATCCTACCCACTGACGATTCCGTTCTCAATGCACAACATACACTCACGCACACACACACTCACACACACACACTCACACATATATATATATATATATATATATATATATATATATATATATATATATATATATATATATACACACATTATATATATTATATTCAACTTTCCACACATAAATGTATATATATATGTATATATACATATATATATATATATATATATATATATATATATATATATATATATATATATATATATATATATATCATATATGCATGATATTCAACTTTCCTCATACACACATATATATATACATATATGTATGTGTGTGTGTGTGTGTGTGTGTGTGTGTGTGGAAAGTTGAATATTTGAATTTGAGCAATTCATCGAAATGTATAAAACGATTAGTACATACCTAATGTTGATATTTTGTTGTGTTGTAATTGAAGATACTTCAGCTCTTTCAATCTGAAAATACATGAGAATCACAAATGCAGTACAATCAGAGGAAAATGATATCCCTTCGTTTTACATTATATATATATATATATATATATATATATATATATATATAAAAATGTATATATATTATATATATATATATATATATAAATGTATATACATATAATACATATATATATATATATATATATATATATATATATATATATATATATATATATATATATATTTACACATATATTTAGCTGAAGTACACGTCAGCACCAGACGAAATATTGTATAAGTAAAAAATAGACAAAAGCTTTCAGAGTTTTCCATCACTTTCGACCCCTCAAAGAAGGAAAAGGTTGCCTTCACTTCTGAGCCCATGAAGATCAAAAGGGCTTAGCTCTGTTTTTGACTCCTTGAAAGTGAAAAAGCTTCCTTTCACTTTTGAACCTTTGAGAAAGGAAATAGTCTTCCTCCCCTTTTAACCTCTCAAGTGGGGGTTCCTTACACTACTCGCCACTCAAAGTCGGGAAAAGGTTTCCCTCCACTTTCTTCTCTCAATACTTTTGACCCATCAAAGAGTATAACATAGACATATAAAGTAAGAAGATATGTACATGAGTATTGGACAGAAAGGAAAAGTTCCATTTTAGCATTATTGTTACATTGTAAATAAAACCCCTTTTTAAACCCCTCCAAATATTCTCGAAACTTTCTACTTGATAACTTCCCCCTAGGTCCATTGAGTATGCATGCAAAATTTGGTTGGGCTACAACCATGTGTAGGTGGTCTCTATAGCGTGAGAGAAAACAGACACATAACACACATGGTTTGACATCTCTGTCTTATATATACAGATGACCCAATTGCAAATAATATCAATTATTTTCATACAAATTGTAAATACTAGGTCTGTTCATAAGAAAACCCCCAGAGAGCCAATCATATGATTTAGCATTCTGTTGACTGAACTGTAACAGAGACCACCTTTCGTATAAAAAAACTGTATCAAGCTAGGTTGGTTAATTTGTATAGCCTCATGCACGCTTTGCGTAAGTTGAACAACATGTTTGTGTTAAGTTCTATTCAAAATTCGGAAAAACCTTTTGGGAATGTTTCTTATGTTACAACAGGACTATGAAAAGGATTTTGATTTTCCATGCCGTAAGTAATGCCACAAATGGTACCAGCGTTTCAAATCAGGAAGAATATCCAGCAAAAACGATGCCAAATCTGGACGACCCTTCACGTCGAAAAACTTCGTGCTGTGATGTGAAAAACATTATTTCACTGTCCATGAAGTTTCGGATGGGGTTTGGAATCCAAATTTTAAAAGAAAAACTCATTGGGTAGCCGCTTCAACGCAGCAATGCCCTTACAATTGAGCCAAACCTCTGCCAGTAATGCAAAGGTTCAAATAATTCGATTTGATTCCTGTAGCAGCCCCATTTTCTTTAATTGCATCAGTAGCAGCTGTTTGTCTGTAAGAGCATCACTACATTGAAGCAGTTACCCTATCGGTAGCAGGTTCGATTTCTACAGCATCCCCATTTTCTTTAATTGTCTACTCTTTTTATGTTGTCTAGGGTGAGTGATGCATTAACCGAGTAATGACGAGAGATCAATTCAAATAAGTTTCTATGTAATATAATGCAATTTATAATTACCCGTAAATTGAGAATCATGCAACGTGCACATGAAAGAATAATGCTGGGCCTCACATGGAGGGACCATAAGACAGCACAGTACATCCGAGAAAAGACAAGACTTAGGGACATCATAGAATCCATTAAAAATCTCAAATGGTGGTGGGCTGGCCATGTTGCAAGAATGGCAGACAACCGATGGACATCACGACTCACGACATGGATCCCCCGAGATCACATGCGCAACCAAGGCCGGCAGAATATTAGATGGAGAGACGAGCTAGACAAGTTCCGGAAGTACTGGCTCCGTGACACCCATGATAGAGAAGTGTGGCAAGTCCTGGGGAAAGTTTTTGTCCAACGACGGACGTTAAAAGACTGATGATGATGATGATGATATATATATATATATATATATATATATATATATATATATATATATATATATATATATATATATATATATTCCCATGTTGGTGGTACAGCTGCTGCAGTTGAAATTTTTTTTCGGATAACATTATTTTTACGTTTCACCTGTTTCCATTATTTCACAATAAAGAGTAGCGGGTGTAAAGTTTCTAACGTGAACAACAATGCATTTTATCAAGGCAACGAATTTATGTTTAAGAAAAAAAGAATGTGGGGGAAAAACATAAAGTTGTCAAGACAAAAAATAAATTTGAAGAAATTCTTTTTTTATTATTTTATCACTGCTTCATCATTCATTTTAAGACTTATTCTTTATTTTGTGATCGATAAATTATGCTCACTGTTGAAGGTAATCGGTTCGAGCAAAAGTTGTAATAAAAACCAGAAAGGCGAGTGCGTACCTCTGCCAACGTCAGGGGAAGTAATTGTGAATAGATCTATTCCAAAATTTGATCAATTCTCCCGTAGTCTTCTATCCATCCTTCCACGAAATTTCATTGAAATCTATTAATAACTTTTTGAGATATCGTGTAGACAGTCATGAGAGTATAAATGAATATGATTTTAGAAAAAAACGGAAAAATATCTCTCAATCAAAAATAGACTCCTGGATTCGTTCCACAATTCTACCCCACAAAATTTAATTGAAATCCATTCAGTACTTTCGAGGATATCGTGTGGACATTCGCGTAGTTTTGGCGATTTATTAGGACATATGATTAAGATGTAGGGGTGGTAATTGTGCATTGATCTGCTCCAAGATTTAATCAGTTCTTCCGTAATCTATCATCCTTTCCACAAAAGCTGATTGGGATTCGTGGATTATGTTTAGAGATATTTTTGTGGACAGGATAACGGATTGGCAATATTTGGTGGTTTTTACAAATTACTGCGATGTCTGGGAGATAATTGCATAAGGATCAACTCAGAAAATGTAATCAGTTCTTCCGTAGCTCATTGTCCATCCTTCAACAAAATGTCTCAGAAATTCACTGAAAACCTTTGGAGAAATTATGGCGACATTATACAGTTTGGATATATAACAACGACGTTGGGGAGATAATTGTGCATAGATCTGCTCCAACATTTCATCTATTCTCTCGAAGCCTATTGTACACCTCTCCAAAGAACTTCATCGAAAACCATTCATAACTTTTCGAGACATCGTGTGGACAGTCATGGGCGTTTACATATATGCAATTCAAGAAAAAAAAGTTGAAAAATAGTTCTCGATCGAAAATAGATCCCTGGATCCGCCTTTAAACTTTACCATCTTTTTTTTTACTTCATTGCCCATTGCTTTGAAATTCAATTTAAATCCATGGAGCACTTCTGGAAATATCGTGTAGACAGACGAACAGACATAACCGAATACACAAATCTTTTTGCAAGTTTTTTGACAGAGTTGAAAGAAAAGAAAAGGCAATAAAAAAATCAAGATTAACATAAAAAGTGCTCATGGAATAAAAAAAAATAAAAAATAATGATTCATAATTGTTCAACCGACAAAAATAGATTTAAAAACGTATTTAAAAATTTACCTCCCAAGATTTTCGACCACTGAAATTCTGTTCCCATAAAGTTTCAGCTCTTGAAGAATCTGAAAACAAAATACAGGCAGAAATATAAATGCGTGGCAGCTGCAGGGTCAAACTCTACTACTATTTCAATTTCTACAGGAGGTGATTACTACAAGTCATTATGTAAAAAATAAGATTTGAAAATATTTTCTTTTTAATATAATCTATTAGAATGAAATAAGCGCTTGCGTGTCTATAAGATTAATTTTGTTAATACCTAAGACTTGTCAATTTACCTCTTTTTGTTGATCTGTAAGACTTGTCAATTCACCTCATATCATTGTTATGTAAAACTTGTCAGTTTACTTCATTTCGTTGATATGTAAGAGTTGTCAATTTAATCCACGTAGTTGATATGTAAGACGTGTCAGTCGTCTCATTTGTTTGTATGTAAGACTTGACAGTTTACCTTACTTTGATGATTTGTAAGACTTGTCAATTTGCCTCATTTTGTTGTTATGTAAGTATTGTCAATTTACCTCATTTCATTGATATGTATAACTTGTCAGTTTACCTCATTTTGTTGTTCGCCCTCAGTGATGAGGCCGGATCCAGGGGAGGGGGCGTTGGCCCTGTTTACACCCACCTCAACGGATGCCGATGCTAGCTTGGTAAAGACGGGTTGGAGTAACAGTTATCAATGCAGAAAACAGAGTTTATGGGCCAGTTCCAATTTCAACTGAAATGCGTATTAATGGTCTTCGGGTATCAATTCCTCGGATCAAATGAAGAATCCGGACCCCAAAATTGATTCAGGTCAGGAGAACAAATTTTCGGATGACACCATGTATTATCTTTTTCTGCAGAGTATTTTTTTTTCTTTTTTTATCACACAAATAAATAAATAGATCGTCGTTATTTAATCAGGATGCAGTTTAATCAAAACAAGGATCTCTGACATTTGAGCATTGATTCAATAAATCTTTGCTGACGATTATAGCTTTCAATTGTTTGCACGTGTGTGCTTGAGTATTTCTGTCAACAAAGCAAAGAAAATGATTCAATACTTTTTTTTCTTAATAATATTTGAATGTTTACATTCATAGCCTCATACACTCGATATTTGAAATGGCACATAAAAGAAAAGAAATGATAGAACTAGAGAAAGAAAAGATTTAGTAAAAACACTGAAGGGAAAGGAGATTCCGTCATACACAATGTTATCCGAAAATTTGCACCCCTGACCTGAATCAATTTTGGGGTCTGAATTCTAAATTTGATCTCATAAATAATCTCTCTTTCTGTTGCATCGTCAAATGTTTTGACAGAGGTATTGTCACAACGTGAAAGAGTTAGTGCTGGCCAGAGGATCATCCTAATTACAGTCTTTTAATGTCTGCCGTTGGACATTGACCCCAAGGTTCGCAATATTCCTCTGTCGCAGGCATCGCAGTGCCAATACTTGTTCAATTCGTCATGCTGTGTTTTTTTGTTTTTTTTTGTCGGTCACACTTTTGCATATGATCCCAGGGGATCCAAGTTCTGAATCATGATATCCAGTGGCAGTCTGTCATTCTGCAGCATGGCTTTTCCCATAGGGTGTTAGATACCATGAGAACCAACTCAAATGGCTCTAATGATATCTATGACTCCTGTTTTTCTCTAATATACTGGGCTATTTTTGTGATCTCTCCATCTGATGTTATGGATGATCCTTTCTTCTGCATTTTGCATGGTTTTTAGTTTGAAAGCCAATCTTCTGCTTTGGTTCCACGTTCCAACTCTATGGGTGACTTTTGCATTGGTTGCGGGTCCTCCTTTATTATATCTTTTATTTTTTTATGAATATTTTCAGGCGTTTCAACGTTTCGAAAGTTGTACTCACCAATCTGCCCCGGTGGTCTGTTGCGCTCTGGAATGGCAGACTTTGTTCTGAGAAAGCGTTAGCATGTGATTCCCTCCGAAACACGTCATATCCGGTGCGTGTGCATATGTCAGCGGAGAGCAGTTAAGGACGATTCTTAGTGCTCGAGTTATTATGGGCACAACCCTTACCCTAAAAACTTCACAGATAAGGTTATTGCCCATTTTAACCCCGACGAAGGTCGGCTCTTCTATGAATGCCAAAAAGTTTTCCCTTCAAACCAAATTTGAGTAGGTTAATGGGGTTCATATGAAAGGAATAATACAGAGAGTAGGCAAATAAAGAGGGATGTACGTTTGCTTTTTACGTCACTCTAAGTCGTATAATTCTTTCTTTTTTCCAATCAATTCTTGATATAAAAAATGCTACGTAAGAAAGAGCAATCTGGATTCGAGAAGCTAAGATATTTATGACAAAACACATGACCTACGACCTATGGAAAACACAAATAAATACGCACTTCTTAGATACAAACCCAATTATAACTCGAGAAAAAATAGTCGGTGGCCATATTCAGAGCCTTTTTTAATACCTCGACAGCTTTACATCATTCATTTTTATACCATTTGGAAACAAATGGTTTTATCAAAGAAAAAATACTTTCAAATGCTATCAGAAATTGTGTAAACAAACGTTGCAGTTTTTGAACAGAGTCTGTTCTTTTTCTTGTTTACAAATTGAAGGTTCGCAGTGATCCTGCATTGAGCAAATCGACCGATACCATTTTGCCGTCCGTCTAAGGATCATTTCATTTATCCATGTCCCATTTGGTAATCCTCGCAATAGTTTGAACTTTTCTATTATTATTATTATATTGGAATTAGGCCAATCAATAACTGTACAATGGCCTCTAAGTGTCCATGTAAAAGGAAGAGTCACACGTCTCTTACTTTGAATCAAAGGCTAAAAGGATTAAGCTCAGTGGGAAAGGCAATGTCGGACGCTGAGTTTGGTGGAAATTTGAGCCACTTATGCTAAACAATTAGCCGAGTTATGAACGCAGAGGAAAAGTTCTTGATGTATATCAAAAGTGCTGCTCCAGTGAGCACACGAATGACGAGAAAGCGAAATAGCTTTATTGCTGTTATAGAGAAAGTATTGGTGGTCAGTATAGAAGAGAAAAACCAATCACAACATTCCCTCAAGTCAAAATATGATCCAGAGCAAGGACTTATCTCTCTTCAATTATATGGAGGCTAGGAGAGGTGAGGAAGGCACAGAAAAGTTTGAAGCTGACAGAGGTTGGTTGAGGTTTAAATAAAGAAGCAATATAGTGGCGATCCCGTTAATCCCCTCAAGGAAGAGATTTATCTCTATACCAACACTCAATAAGGTAATCCCTATATCCCATTACTCCTAAAAAAATAGGAGGAGTCTTCAACCGATAGTCACCTATGGAGTTGAAACATGGGACCTAGCCATAGTATTGACCCTCAGACCGAGAACCATGCAACGTGCACAGGAAAGAATGATGCTTAACATCACGTGAACAGATCACAGTACAGTAAATTATATTATAAAACAAACAAGGGTTACAGATACCATTGAATCAATTTGTAAACTAAAATGGCAATTGGCTGGTCATGTTGCTGGAATATCAGACAACTGCAGGTCATCACGACTCACAATAGGAATCCCAAGAGTTCATATGTGAAACTGTGATGGGTAAAAAATAAGATGGCGTAACGAACCAGACAAGTTAAGAAAATACTGGTTCTGCAACGCCCATGATGGAGAAGTCTGGTGAATCATTGGTAAGGTCTACGTCCAACGACTTACGCTAAATAGCTGTTGCTGTTCTCTCTGCTGCTGTTGTTGCTGCTACTGCTGCTGATGATGATGATGATGTAAAGAAGCTGTCCCCACATCATAAAGCCTCCTGCAACCACCCCTGTGATCTATCAGCAGCCATCATCATCATCAAGACAAGACCTTCCATTAGCAAACATATTACAAATCATTGATGGAGCAGATGATGATATGCATTTTTTAGCATTTGGATTAAGCGACGATTCCTTAAGAAAATTCATAAGTATTTTAAAGCTCTATCAGTTCTCTCATGATTCTTGCTGTCTTCGGTTGAAAAATTGTTTAAAAACATTAATTTACATAAGGCCAAACGTCTACTTAACACCAAGACTCTCTCACACGCACACGTCATATAGATTAACACAACGGCTTACAACCTCGGACTCACCCCACTGTCTTGATAAAACTCTTGCTGACCCCTCCTCTTCAAAGACTCATTAACAAACGCTTGTTTGTTTTTAATACATAACGTCTCGTACCTCTGAAGAAGCCTGTTTACTTACAGGCGAAAAGCATTAAATTTTTATCTTAATATAAAAATTTTGAGATACATCTAACACTTTCCTAAATCTTGCTATTTCCACACTGTCAATCGTTACTACTATCTTGTCGGAGTTTCTGTAGATCCATACAACAAACATTCGCATATATAATGCACTAAACGATTGATTATACTTTTACTGCAACATTTATCAAGGGAGATAACGATTGAATTCTTGTAGCTAAGTCTCCATTACTTTTTGGAAATGCTTAAGAGTCCAGGCTCATTCTGGTTGAACAAAGACAAAAAAATACAGAGGAACATAATAATTTCTTCTTAATGTTTTTAAGTACAGTATAATTGCAAAATTACTTGAATACTGTCGTAGCTTTAGACAGCATAGATAAACTAGTTTAAAATAGATAAAGTTTGCAATATGCAGATCGGGAAAAAAAACATGTTGTTTGTTCTAAAAAAAATCGTGCAGACTGTTTACCTGGCAAAGGGACGGGTAGAGTTTAGAGGACTTTCAATATTCAAAGATTAATGACATTGTCTGGTTGCTAAAATGTGGTCTTGGGTGGTGTGAACTGAAAGGGAAGAGCTGGGAACGCGCGTTGTCAATATTAAATAAAATTAGGGAAGACGGGGAAACAGTGGGCGGTAGTCATGAATAATATATGTTGCCAGACAACTCCGCTTGTCGCGAGAATTTGTTATCAAGAGTCAATTTTAAAAAATATACATTCAAAACACAACATTGTGTGCACGTAAATATGAACAGAAAAAGAGATTATAACCATTTTATATATAAAATACGTAAAACTTAAAATAGAATTATACAGATGAACTGCGTTTTATTATATAAAAACCTTTTTGAAATATTCCCTGTCGTTACACGGTTAATATATCATTTAATTCAGACAACATAACTAGGATAAACAAAAATTGGGCTGTTACAGGAATCGAACCTGTAATTGCTAGGGTGGCTGGTTTAATGTAGCGACGGGCTTTCCATTGTGCTAAACAACCGACGGTAATTCCTAGGTCAGATAACAGCTTTCAACCCAAATTAAGGGTAAAATTACTTCAAATGCAATTAGAGCAGAGAATGTAAACTTTGACCCCAGCTGTATGTATTTCACAGTCTGTTGCTCTGTCTGTCTCTCTGTCTCTGTCTCACTCTCTCTCTCTCTCTCTCTCTATCTCTCTCTCTCTCTCTCTCTCTATCTATCTATATATATATATATATATATATATATATACATATATATACATATATGTGTGTGTGTGTGTGTGTGTGTGTGTGTGTGTGTGTGTGTGTGTGTGTGTGTGTGTGTGTGTGTGTGTGTGTAAAACGGAAAAAAACACTGGTGAAAATTATATAAATTACGTTGGCAGATGTTGGGAAATACGTGAATGACGTGACAGAATTTTCTTGAAAAAAATTTTAATTTCAAAGCTGTGTATATATATATATATATATATATATATATATATATATATATATATCACTGCACTCGTCAGTGCCTCGATTAACAAAAATAGAAATGAAGATTCGTTAAGTGACCAATTAAACCTTTTGGATATCAGTAAGTAAAGAAAAGTATCAGACCCCCAAAACCTCGATAATACCCTTGTAAATAATTCGTTATTTGACAATTACTTTCTAAATAGTGCATAAATACAAATAAATATGTGGGGAACCAAATAGATAAATGAATAATGTCATTATAATTCACCAAATGTCTGTTTGTCTGAAAATAAACAAGATAGTATATATAAATTTAGATGATTATAAATGAATTCTAGATCATTTTCGTAGTCAAATTTCATTACAAGAGTCCTTTGATATATATATATATATATATATATATATATATATATATATATATATATATATGTTGTTTTAGCTAAAAAAGGACAGCACTTTAAATATAAATATAGAACTGTAATGAAACGTAGTTTTGATCACTCTTTGAACACCAATATCATACTTTCTTGATAATGACCGATAGTAGTCGAAAGAATTCTAACCATTAACTCATAAACGTGTTGAAAAAAAATCGATGACATTAATAAAAAGTTTGTACGCAAATTGGAAAAATCAATAGAGTATAACTCTTAAATTCAACAATATATATATACATATACATATATATATCAGTCTGGAAAGTTTTATAGCTTTAAACCCTAAACATTAAAAAAAAACTTTTCAAAACTTTATTGTGTCACTTCAGTCACTTATTTCCCAATATCTGTCCATGCAATTTATGTAATTTTTTCAGTGTTTTTCAATGCTTTATATATATATATATATATATATATATATATATATATATATATATATATATATATATATATATATATATAATACATATGGTACAGATCAGGTTAGCAATATAGCATAATATAAAGCAACACTTCGAAAGTCAAGATGTTTTAGAGTAAGGCTGGAAATATATAATAAAATGTGGATTCGCTGCACAAACTAATTCATCTTTCTGCCCTGTCTGTCAAACTATTATTCGCCTGATGAGGCCCAAAGAGGGAAAAAACATGAACTAGTTTGTGTAGCGAATCCATATCTTATATATATATATATATATATATATATATATATATATATATATATATATATATAGTTATGATTTAGAATTGATATATATTGATATAAAAATCAAACAAGTTCACTGCTAAATCGGTTCTGTCTCAAAAGAGGGACATTACTTTTCAAGGGATTGTCAGTGATCAGCAATTAATACAAACGTTACTATCAGAATACAGCTATTATATGTATTATGAATATGTACTGTAAATTATTTTCCTATATAAATGCATTTTAAATTGTGTAACAGTATATAAATGCATTGTAATTATTATAGGAAGGGATTTTCAGTGGTCAGGAAATAATCCTAGTATTGCTGATTTATTTCATCTAATATATAAACTAGTTTACCAACGTTGTGTTTTATTGACCACAAAAAGTTTTTTTTTTTTGTCTTTGTTACTTTTTTATGTTTATGACATTCTTCAAATTTTCCTCACAGCATAAGAAGATGAAATTCTAATTTATTATGTCAGATGCAATTGAATTCTATTTTACTTAGCGTGGCAGAAGACATCTGCATATTTTTAATTATCATACAAGGTTTATTTTTCTTTCGATTTTTGACAACTCTTCATATTTTCCGTTTTTTTTTTTTATAATTTCCACCGGACGCAGACTGTTTTGTGGCTATCTGTCCGCAGTACCCCTTCCTCTCTTTCTGTTTGCTTCTGCATGACCGAAAATCAACAAATAAACAGAGAAATTGAGAAGGCCTGTATGTATTATGAGATAATATTTTTTTAGAATATTCGCCGTGGAATATCAAATCCTACAAGTCAAAGGAAAATTCTTAATCTGAAATACTTTTAATTTGACAGAGTTGCACCAAATATCCTGCTGCTAATTCGAGTGGTCGTTTATTTTGCGAAAAAGCAGCAGCCAGCCAAAATGGCTGAACAGTTTCTGAATGGCCGACATTAAAGTAGAGACCGGTGATAAGGTGAGAATCGTTGTAAACTAGTCAGCTATTTCAAGTAATACATTATGATTAAACTGTGTGATAGGAAAGGTGAACGTTGAGGGTCAGGGGCCAAATTCTTCTGCAGCTGATGCTACGTCTATGAAAATTGTACCTGCGGTGTTAGGTGGCTATCAAAAGTTTCGAATTCAAAGATGCAGGCGTTCAAAAATTGTATAACTACTTTCTTCTTCTACTTAATGTGCCATGTCCCTCTATGATGCGGTCGATCATAACTTTCCAGTTATCTTCTGCGGCTTCCAGCAATTCTTGCTTCTCTGCGACCTTTCTTTTCTCTTCCTGGTACTCTTTCTGCCATCTATGTGCTTAAATTTCCAAGCGGGTTACCTGCTGCCTACACCTGCTTCTTTTGCCTTCGATACTACCTATGAGCGTTAATTTCTGCAAGCTTTCCTTCTCCATTATACGTTCGGGAAATTCCAACTATATCTTCAAGTTAGCAACAGTTTCTTGTAGTTCCTATTCTCCCTGAAACTTCCTCGTTCTTCACATGTTCTATCCGTGATATTCTCGAGGTTCGTCGGTACAAGCCTAGCTGTAGCAGGGTCAAACTCCGCTCTTACTTCTTTTTCGACAAAAAATGATTACAGCAATTTTTGTAACGTAAACAGAATGATTAGATAAAAATATTACATACATGTTCGTAGATATGTAAGACATGCCAGTTTTGGCTAAGTCGGTGAGAGAGTTGCCTACTGATCATTTGCTCGTGTTTTCAAATCACAGTAGGGAAATGTTCATTTTATACATCAGTTTGGTTCAATGTGACGGAACAGACGATCAGTGAGGAGTTTACTTGCCCAAATTAGGTGAGGATTGTTCTTGTTACATTGGGAAAACCATGTCAACTCCGGATTCCGATTTGGATGGAAGTTTGACAAAATCTGCTAGAACTACTCTCATCATCATCATCAGCAGCAGCAGCAGCCTTTTAAGGTCCATTGTTGGGCATGGACCTCCCCAGGATTCACCAGATCACTCTGTCATGGACGTCGCGAAACCGATACCTTTTGAACTTGTCTAGTTCACCTCGCTATCTTTTTCCAGCCTTTTAAGGTCCATTGTTGGGCATAGACCTCCCCCACGATTCACAAGATCACTCTGTCATGGGCATTGCGAAACTGATACCTTTTGAACTTGTCTAGTTCACCTCGCTATCTTTTTCCAGCCTTTTAAGGTCCATTGTTGGGCATAGACCTCCCCTACGATTCACAAGATCACTCTGTCATGGGCATCGCGAAACCGATACCTTTTGAACTTGTCTAGTTCACCTCGCTATCTTTTTCCAGCCTTTTAAGGTCCATTGTTGGGTATAGACCTCCCCCACGATTCACAAGATCACTCTGTCATGGACGTCGCGAAACCGATACCTTTTGAACTTGTCTAGTTCACCTCGCTATCTTTTTCCAGCCTTTTAAGGTCCATTGTTGGGCATAGACCTCCCCCACGATTCACAAGATCACTCTGTCATGGACGTCGCGAAACCGATACCTTTTGAACTTGTCTAGTTCACCTCGCTATCTTTTTCCAGCCTTTTAAGGTCCATTGTTGGGCATAGACCTCCCCCACGATTCACAAGATCACTCTGTCATGGGCATTGCGAAACCGATACCTTTTGAACTTGTCTAGTTCACCTCGCTATCTTTTTCCAGCCTTTTAAGGTCCATTGTTGGGCATAGACCTCCCCCACGATTCACAAGATCACTCTGTCATGGGCATCGCGAAACCGATACCTTTTGAACTTGTCTAGTTCACCTCGCTATCTTTTTCCAGCCTTTTAAGGTCCATTGTTGGGCATAGACCTCCCCCACGATTCACAAGATCACTCTGTCATGGACGTCGCGAAACCGATACCTTTTGAACTTGTCTAGTTCACCTCGCTATCTTTTTCCAGCCTTTTAAGGTCCATTGTTGGGCATAGACCTCCCCCACGATTCACAAGATCACTCTGTCATGGGCATTGCGAAACCGATACCTTTTGAACTTGTCTAGTTCACCTCGCTATCTTTTTCCAGCCTTTCAAGGTCCATTGTTGGGTATAGACCTCCCCCACGATTCACAAGATCACTCTGTCATGGACGTCGCGAAACCGATACCTTTTGAACTTGTCTAGTTCACCTCGCTATCTTTTTCCAGCCTTTTAAGGTCCATTGTTGGGCATAGACCTCCCCCACGATTCACAAGATCACTCTGTCATGGGCATTGCGAAACCGATACCTTTTGAACTTGTCTAGTTCACCTCGCTATCTTTTTCCAGCCTTTTAAGGTCCATTGTTGGGCATAGACCTCCCCCACGATTCACAAGATCACTCTGTCATGGGCATCGCGAAACCGATACCTTTTGAACTTGTCTAGTTCACCTCGCTATCTTTTTCCAGCCTTTTAAGGTCCATTGTTGGGCATAGACCTCCCCCACGATTCACAAGATCACTCTGTCATGGACGTCGCGAAACCGATACCTTTTGAACTTGTCTAGTTCACCTCGCTATCTTTTTCCAGCCTTTTAAGGTCCATTGTTGGGCATAGACCTCCCCCACGATTCACAAGATCACTCTGTCATGGGCATTGCGAAACCGATACCTTTTGAACTTGTCTAGTTCACCTCGCTATCTTTTTCCAGCCTTTCAAGGTCCATTGTTGGGTATAGACCTCCCCCACGATTCACAAGATCACTCTGTCATGGACGTCGCGAAACCGATACCTTTTGAACTTGTCTAGTTCACCTCGCTATCTTTTTCCAGCCTTTTAAGGTCCATTGTTGGGCATAGACCTCCCCCACGATTCACAAGATCACTCTGTCATGGACGTCGCGAAACCGATACCTTTTGAACTTGTCTAGTTCACCTCGCTATCTTTTTCCAGCCTTTTAAGGTCCATTGTTGGGCATAGACCTCCCCCACGATTCACAAGATCACTCTGTCATGGACGTCGCGAAACCGATACCTTTTGAACTTGTCTAGTTCACCTCGCTATCTTTTTCCAGCCTTTTAAGGTCCATTGTTGGGCATAGACCTCCCCCACGATTCACAAGATCACTCTGTCATGGACGTCGCGAAACCGATACCTTTTGAACTTGTCTAGTTCACCTCGCTATCTTTTTCCAGCCTTTTAAGGTCCATTGTTGGGTATAGACCTCCCCCACGATTCACAAGATCACTCTGTCATGGACGTCGCGAAACCGATACCTTTTGAACTTGTCTAGTTCACCTCGCTATCTTTTTCGAGCCTTTTAAGGTCCATTGTTGGGCATAGACCTCCCCCACGATTCACAAGATCACTCTGTCATGGACGTCGCGAAACCGATACCTTTTGAACTTGTCTAGTTCACCTCGCTATCTTTTTCCAGCCTTTTAAGGTCCATTGTTGGGCATAGACCTCCCCCACGATTCACAAGATCACTCTGTCATGGACGTCGCGAAACCGATACCTTTTGAACTTGTCTAGTTCACCTCGCTATCTTTTTCCAGCCTTTTAAGGTCCATTGTTGGGCATAGACCTCCCCCAGGATTCACCAGATCACTCTGTCATGGACGTCGCGAAACCGATACCTTTTGAACTTGTCTAGTTCACCTCGCTATCTTTTTCCAGCCTTTTAAGGTCCATTGTTGGGCATAGACCTCCCCCACGATTCACAAGATCACTCTGTCATGGGCATCGCGAAACCGATACCTTTTGAACTTGTCTAGTTCACCTCGCTATCTTTTTCCAGCCTTTTAAGGTCCATTGTTGGGCATAGACCTCCCCCACGATTCACAAGATCACTCTGTCATGGGCATTGCGAAACTGATACCTTTTGAACTTGTCTAGTTCACCTCGCTATCTTTTTCCAGCCTTTTAAGGTCCATTGTTGGGCATAGACCTCCCCCAGGATTCACCAGATCACTCTGTCATGGGTGTTGCAAAACCGATGCCTTTTGAACTTGTCTAGTTCACCTCGCTATCTTTTTCCAGCCTTTTAAGGTCCATTGTTGGGTATAGACCTCCCCCACGATTCACAAGATCACTCTGTCATGGACGTCGCGAAACCGATACCTTTTGAACTTGTCTAGTTCACCTCGCTATCTTTTTCGAGCCTTTTAAGGTCCATTGTTGGGCATAGACCTCCCCCACGATTCACAAGATCACTCTGTCATGGACGTCGCGAAACCGATACCTTTTGAACTTGTCTAGTTCACCTCGCTATCTTTTTCCAGCCTTTTAAGGTCCATTGTTGGGCATAGACCTCCCCCACGATTCACAAGATCACTCTGTCATGGACGTCGCGAAACCGATACCTTTTGAACTTGTCTAGTTCACCTCGCTATCTTTTTCCAGCCTTTTAAGGTCCATTGTTGGGCATAGACCTCCCCCAGGATTCACCAGATCACTCTGTCATGGACGTCGCGAAACCGATACCTTTTGAACTTGTCTAGTTCACCTCGCTATCTTTTTCCAGCCTTTTAAGGTCCATTGTTGGGCATAGACCTCCCCCACGATTCACAAGATCACTCTGTCATGGGCATCGCGAAACCGATACCTTTTGAACTTGTCTAGTTCACCTCGCTATCTTTTTCCAGCCTTTTAAGGTCCATTGTTGGGCATAGACCTCCCCCACGATTCACAAGATCACTCTGTCATGGGCATTGCGAAACTGATACCTTTTGAACTTGTCTAGTTCACCTCGCTATCTTTTTCCAGCCTTTTAAGGTCCATTGTTGGGCATAGACCTCCCCCAGGATTCACCAGATCACTCTGTCATGGGTGTTGCAAAACCGATGCCTTTTGAACTTGTCTAGTTCACCTCGCTATCTTTTTCCAGTCGGTCACAATTTTACATAGGATGTCTGGGGATCCACGTCGTGAGTCGTGATGTCCATCGGTTGTCTGATATTCCTACAATACGGCTTTCCCATTGCCATCTGAGTTTTGCTAACGGATTTTATTACATTGCTGGATCCTGTTTTTTCTCTCTAATGTACCGTGTTGTCTTATGATCATTCCATGTGATGTTGAGCAAGGATTTCCTCAGTGCAAGTTGCATGAGGTTCAATGTTTCAGCTCCATAGGTGACTATCAAGAGGATGCATATGATAATAACTGTTTTACCAGTTCATAATTCGGAAACGCCTAAGAATAAAACTTATATTAGGTTTTCTCTTTCTCATCCTTCCAATCTTTCCGTTTTTCTTTCTTTCCGTTTCTCATCTCTCTCTCTCTCTCTCTCTCTATATATATATATATATATATATATATATATATATATATATATATATATATATTCTCTTTCTCTCAATCAGCACCTCCTCGTACTTATGAGCATCCCATAATATCTGCTATCAGTCTTGTTCATTGAAATTCCATTAATGTCTCTCTCGTGGCTTTATCTCATATTTAATAAGAGACGAAATCTTGGCATTTACGCAATTATTGGCATTCAGCCTCCTGGATGCTTTCTTCCTTTGAGGGAAGTTCAAAGTTAGTTTTATGAAATATGGCTCTACATCACACGCTTTCCGATTTCAGACTAGTGGAAGTGGTCCTACGAATCCCTCTAGTTCAGTGTTTCCCAAACTTTTCGAACCACTGAGCCCTTTTAGAGCATTAATTTCTTCTGTGCCCCCTCCTGTCTAGTCGGTTAAAATGACTCATTGAAAATAAAATTTATATTCTTTCCTTTTTGCACCCTCACCATTCTCTGTCTTACAACCCCCCCTGCCAACACCTTGCTTCCCTGCGCCCCTCGATCGCCCCTTGCATTGCAGTGTACCATACAGCCTCCTTGACTTCCTGCACCCATGTATCTTCAAACCACATATAATGATCAAAATCTGAATGAAAATCAACCTATGTGTACGTATGGCGCTGGGGAAGTAATTATAAATTTGACTTTTTCTTATTTTTCTAGACTATTGTCTGAATATATTGGAAATATCACTCAATCGAGAACAAACTCCACCCCAAAAATTGGTCAATTTTTCCTTAGCCCATGGACCAACTTTCCACGTCATTTCACCGGAATTCATTGAGAACCGTTGGAGATATTGTGTGAAGAAACGTGTGTGAATATATGGATGGATGAAGAAAAATGTTTCGAATGTCTCTCAATCGAAGGAAATCCCGGATCTGGTCAGAAACATAACCAATTCTTCCTTATCAGAGGAAATCTAATCAAAATTCATTGGGAACTTTTTGAGAATTTTTTGAGATATTGCGTCGAAATATAGCTACGTTGCAGGGGAGGTAAAAATATTCATTCACCTCCTCTGAAGCCTACAAAATCCCATAACTCCATAAAATAACATTGAGATTCATTGATAAGTTTCGGAGATATTGTGTGATGGGAATTTATAACTAAGAGGCAAGGGGAGAAAATTCAATCACTCCCTTCGTAGCCCATCATCGCCGACATTTCTGCAAAATTTCAGTGAAATTCATTGAGAACTTTTGAAGATATCGTATTGACAGACATGATCGAATACATACACATCTTCCAACTTCGCTGACAGGAGGATGGAGAAAAATAGACCAAATATTGTATTTGAATGTATTATTGATTACTTCATTCAAAAACGCGAGAGGCTCTTTTAAGAAAGATTTGTGTAAGCAAGATCAATCTTGAAATTGAATGAATAATTTGTAATCGAAGCCAAGAAGAGAGTCCCTGGCTATGGGCGTCGGCTACCAGTTTCCAGCAGAGGGGTAAACAAAAGGATATATTTGCAGTGGGGGGGGGCAACGGGTGTATACGGAATATATGTTAGTAGCAACCTGGGGTACATTGTTAGCTTTACATAGAACGATTATACAGCACCAATATCCCTCATCAACTATACAGTTCCATCTTCCAAGCCTCCTCACTCTAGGTGCAAAGGTTTGATCTAGGGTTGGGGGTCACATGTCTCGTCCCCACTCCCAGAGGACGCCTAAACCCCTGATTCGAATGGACTGTCTTCAATATAACCTAAACTACTAAGTCATCATCATCATCATCAGTCTTTTAGCGTCCGTCGTTGGACATAGACCTTCCCCAGGATTTGCCACACTTCCCTATCATGGGCGTCACGGAGCCAGTACTTCCTGAACTTGTCTCGCTCATCTCTCCATCTAACATTTTGCCGGCCTCGGTTGCGCATGTGGTCTCGGGGGATCCATGTTGTGAGTGTGATGTCCATCGATAGTCTGCCATTCTTGCAACATGGCCAGCCCATCGCCATTTTAGATTTTTAATGGATTCTATGATGTCCCTGACTCTTGTCTTTTCTCGGATGTACTGTGCTGTCTTGTGGTCTCTCCATGTGAGGCCCAGCATTATTCTTTCATGTGCACGTTGCATGAAGAGACAGACCCGTAAATTGAGAATCAAACTACAAAGTATTCTTCATTAAATTTGATCAGTTTTATCCTCATCTTATTTCAGTTTATCTTTACTAACTTAATTAGTTCTATCAACGAAGATAAACATGTTGGCAAAAAATAGTGAAAATTAACGAAATTTGATAAAATAATAATTATAAGATTGATAAACTATTGAGTTTGATTTATCTATGAGTGTTCCCCAAAAGTAGGGAAATCTTGCAAGCCTCGTTCATTTTCATTTCCTAAGATAAATGGACTAAATGAAATAGCCATTTATGCTGGTGAGAGGTCAACATTCATTCAGTTTTTCCTTAGCTCATAGCCCTCCCTATCACACAATTTCATTGAAAGTTATTAAGAACCTTTGAAGACATTGTGTTAAGTGAGCATATAAGTAATCCGGCGTGTCCAAGATAAGATTGAAAGCTGAACAGTGCAGGAATAAATACAAAAGTTTATTCTTCATGGAATGGCCTTACTGTTTTCCTTGTCTATGTGTTCGTACACAGCTGAACTGTATTGAATAAATGAACTTATAAACGAGAAAAAATAATCTGACCACACCATACATAATGATTAACATGGTCCGTCTAACAAAATTCAGACCGAGGATATTGTTAGTAAATCTCTGAATTTTTGAGATGAGGTATTATTATTATTTATATTATTGGGTATTTATGATTATTTCTATTATTATTCGGACCATCCTCATCTTGGTTGTTTTTCATACAACGTTTCGTTACTTCCCCACACCTACCAGATGATACCTGATGAAGGCCGTAGAGAACAACGGCCGAAACGTTGTATAAAAAAAACAACCAAGATGAGGATGGTCCAAATAATAATAGAAAAAAAGATATTGTATTTAGATATGTTATTTAGAGTTTTGCATATGATCTCTAGGGATGCACGTTATAAGTCGTGATGGACAGCGGTTATCTGACATTCTTGCAACGTGGCCAGCCCCTTGCCATTTGACTTTTCCAGTGGTTTCAACGATATTTCACTCTTATTTTTTCTTTAATATACTGTGTTGTCTAGAGACAGTAATTGGTTCTGCTTTCCCTTTGAAGACAAAATTGTGTCACAAACCTATTATTAGAAACTGTCAACCAAAACTGTCAGCATAGATTTCTTGAGTTTTTTAGTTGGCTTGTCTGGCTGACTGGCTGGTTATGTATGAATGTATGTAGGTAGGTAGTTAATTAGGTAGGTATCTCGTGTACATGCCGCAAAAATGGAGCTGGAGGGGCTGAAAATTCAAGCATTTTATCCCCGCTTGCTAAATACATTTTTAATGATAGGTTCAATTTGCAATGTGAGTTTATGCTAAATTCATCGCTTAGATTGTATCTTGAAGCAACTTGTTTTTTGAAAATTCAGACTTTTTCAGTGACCACTGTCCAAGAAAGGGCGAGAAAAGTAACTCATTTATTGATCACCTTCTCTTTCCCTTTTTTCAATTCATCGCCCCCAACACAACATCGATCGATGTGGTAAAAAAAAGATGAAGAAAAGACTTAATGAAAGCATAAGCTTGAATGAGAAAACTGTCATCCCTTCATGTGACAAATGTGATAAATTAATGTTAAACTCAGGTGGATAATTTGAAACCAAAAGAAGAAATCCAAATGGTCAGCATTGTACTATACGATCAGGGCTGCCAAATTTAGTGCTTTTCTCTGGTAATAGCAGAGATATTCAAGGCCAGTCTCGGCTTTTTGTTTTAGTTACTTCACACAAACGAGTAAATGTCACTGTTACTACTAAAAAAGTACCGGACGTGATACCCTCTGTATACAACTGAAACTACCAAGTTTGGTAGCGTCATTACCATCAGACTCTTGATGACCGTCATTGGACATCGACTTTTCTCAGAGTTCACCAGAGCTCTCTATCTTGGATTTTGCAAACCAATACTTTCTGAACTTGTCTAGATTGTCACGGCGTCTAATTTTTACCGGCCAGTTTCGCATATGATATCTGGGATCATGAGTCATGATGTCCACGGCCAGAATTATAACAAGCCTATTGCTTTTTAAGTTTCCTAAAGGATTCTATGATATCTCAGACTCCTCTCTTTTCTCCAATGTTCTGTAACATCTTGTGATCTTGCCATGCGATGTTGAGCATGATTCACTCATATGCATATTGCATGGTTCTTAGTTTGAGCGTCAATCTCTAGGTTACGTTCTATGTTTCAGCTCCAGAAGTGACTATCGGGAGGATTCAGTGGTTGTATATCCTTCTTTTTGGGACCAACGAGATATTCTTGTCCTTAGAAGTTGGGGTTTCTCTATCGAAAAATTGCCTATCTATAGTGATTAGCAGTGATATTAAAGAGCAATCACTGATTTTTGTTTTGGTTGTATTCCCCTCCCCAAACAAGGAAATATCACCGCTACGACCAAAAAAGTACCAAGTTCCGTTTACAACCCAAAATATCGGGTTAGGTACATCTATCAATATTCCCCATAAGTAGAGCAATGCGTGCATGTACATTATCAGTTTCCCAAGTTAAATGGATACAGAAAAGATAATCGATTTTTGGTCCGTAATTGGTTCCTCTTTCCTTTTGGAGAGCGGAAACTATCATCAAATGACCAATGACTAATGAATGTCAATAACAATTATTATCAGTTCGGAACATAAGACTGTGGTAATCATATGATGATGCGCTTACAAGTATTGAATTAACCTCTGGAGAGAGTTAATTGTGCTCTTCGTGATGGGCATCTGAAATAGTCTGGTCATGTGCAGATGATTTCGCAGAAGGAATAACTGATAAGACGACTCTTCAACCCGGACACTGCTTCAGACCTTCATTAAGATATCTCTCTCTCTCTCTCTCTCTCTCTCTCTCTCTGCTTCAGTGTATTTATGCATTGTATCCTAACCAAACAAAAAAAGAACTAGTCTATGATTGATGAAAGGAATAACTGATGGGATGAACATTGCTTCAAAGACCTTTATTAAGATGCCTACCTGCCCCCTCTCTCTCTCTCTCTCTCTCCCTCCCTACCCACCTATCTATTTATCTATCTATCTATCCTATATTCAACGCAATTGCGTATTATATCCTAACCAATATATATATATATATATACATTTTTAAGAACTAGTCTATAGTGCTACTTATATAGGTTAATTTTAAAATGCATAAACAAAAACTATCTCACCCACGGTCTGAAATCTACTCCTGGCGGCGATTTAATCTTTAGGGGCCAGAAATCACAAGGAAGTAAATCTGGATTGGAGAGGTCAGGGATATCAATGCGATGTTTTTGAAAAAATGATCTAGGGGCATATTTGCTTATCTACTCGATCAGTCATTGCGACTGGAACGTTTTTATTTTTGTCAAACTTTCGGTTAAGACTAAAAAGTGAAAAGTTCAAAATGATGGATAGGAAGAGAAGGAGAAGAGAGAGACCGATTATTTTCCTATGTCGTCAATCACAAAACGAAAGAAAGAAAAAAAGAAAGAAAGAGGGGAAAAGAAAAAGGAAGAAAGAAGGAGAGCAAGAGTGAGAAAGAAAGAGAAAGAGAGAATGAGTAAATTGAAAGCCATGAACGCTAGTTTTCAGTTAATATCTAAATTGCCACAACTTGTATCTAGAATAATCAGGATTCTCATGCCATTCGCCTGGCAAAATATCTCGATACCATTTTATTAAGTCTCCTTACTTGGCCAAATTTGAAGATTTTTTTTTTCAGTAAAAAGAAAAACGTTTTTACAAAAATCAAAATATTTATAAAACTCATAAGCCTCTGTCGGATTAGAGTTTGATCATGAATCAGCTAATCTTAGTTTCGGAACTTGGGGGGGGGGCTATGATGTGAAATGATAAACTGATACCGTAAGTCGACCCAAGAGAAAGCATCATCTCCTATACCAGAGTTTACAAATGAACGTGTATCGTCGTTCTCTCACCATCGAGGGTGTCGCGGGGGTATTGTAAGGAAGACTCATTTCCGGTTTGCTATTTCTGAATAATCAACCATCTGGGTAACAACCTGACACGATGTTGTATGCCTTCGCTGATCCTACGAGAACTGATGTATCCAACGCGATTTGGCCATAACTCCTTAACCTGAGGGTTTCTCAATCCTAATTCTTGCACTTAACGGAGAGGCATTGAGTACCATTTTTTAAGTCTTTGATATGACTTCGCAGTGGCTTGAATTTCGGCCTACCTAATCAAAGGCGAAAACTTTACCACTGAATCGGTGACTCCATTGATATTGCATAGGAACACAGTGATATTAATCCAGTAAACCCGGAAATATTATCATCTAATGCAATTTCACTTCAATTGAAAATGTGGGGGTTCCTGTTGGGGGTGGTCTCACCAAACTATACTAAACCAGCCGTGGTTCTGGGTTAATAAAAGAAGGCAACAAGACGGAATTTCGTTTATATGGTTTATAAAGAATATTGATTATCAATATCTCTGGAGACGGGAAATGCTTATTCGCAGTTGAAAAGAGAGGAAGCCGATTATCATCTAAGTCAAAATAACGACTGGTCTCTCATGTCACGAACGGGAGTCTACTGAATGGTAGCAGCGGTTGACGGTTACTAAGGGCGGCGTCTAACACGAGAGAGAGCTGGCAACGACTCTCTTCTCCAAAACCAAATTTTACTCTGCTTGCTTGTTACGAAAATTCTTCCTATTTAAGCCCTTGGTATCGACACTGTATCTCTTGTCCCTTCTCTTATCTCTCCCTCTCCTGCCATCTCGACCTTTCCGGAAAAACCCAAAACATTGACCCTCATTCATCTCGCGACGCAGGTCTGTTCAATATCATAAATTAGTCTCCCCCTCTCCCAAGGACTCTGCAAATAACTTTTCTTTCATAAGCTTTTACTCTCTCTCTCTCTCTAGACCCCAAATACTGGCCCTTATATCTGGCTTTGTTTTTGAACCCCAGGACTTGACAGATGACACTAGATTGAAAAAGTACAGATAACTCAACTTCCCATGACATCTCGAAAAACACATTAGGCCCTTATCTGGTCATCGAATCGGGAACAAAACTTTTTCCAAAAGCATTTGTTTTTGCAACCCAGGATTTGACAGATGACACCAGATTGAGAATTTGCAGATGTCCGCACTTGGAAACACACAATTCTCATATTATCTCGAAAAACACATTATCCCTTTTAACACAGATAACTCCTTTTGTAATAACAATAGTAATTACTGGTAATAACCATAGTAATTTTTTGGTAACAGCCATAGTAATTTTCAGGATACGGGGGACTCCTGGCCCCCTAGTGTCACAAAAATATCTCTGTATGCCTGTCTGTGTGAGTGTGTGTGTGTGTGTGTGTACTGTGATTACCCGACAACTGGCCATTGTACGGAATGAACATTTGCCAGGTGTATATCAGCATACCAGGCATCGCAGTGACGAGATTGGATCAGTGATTCTCAATAAACCTAAAAAGATTTTAATGGATATTTTATCACAAATTATTGATCTACATTTAGATCTGAATTATCTAAATTGACGATATTTCCAATTTTAGATATAAAATATCTAAGTTGACAACAGTGAACAGAAGTAAATGAAATACTGCAAAGCCATAGTTTCATACAACAGACGGAAAACTATCTTACATCTTCTATTATGACAGACTATTACACACACCATAAATTCCGCCCTCTTCCAAACCTGCACCTTTGGGACGGCTACTATCTTAGTCTGGAAAAGGCACAGAAATAAACACGTTCAAAATTTAATAGCCATGCAATTCTTTTCTGCAAGATGATAGGAAAGAGTAACTTTCAATAATTCTTTCTCCTGTCACTGTGTTTCTAGAAATAGGTTTTCAAGGATAAAATCAAGCTATTCTTGCAGACGACTCCTGAATAGCACATCTGTAAAATATCTGACTGACTGAATTTGATACTTTTTTTCTCGGGAAAAGAAAGAAGAAAATTTGCCCTTTGAACTCAAACGCTAATACTAATGTATAATTTCTTGTAAAAATAAGTGAGAAAGATTAGATGTTTCTATCAGTCCTGGTGCTGTAATAGAGCCCCGTTGGAATTTTTGAGCTGACTTATGAAACCAATAGGACATGCCTGAGGAACTTTCAATAAGTGAAAATAATTTGGGTATACATCCCAGGTCGTTTGAAAAAATATTGTAGGGTAATTTTTCATAATGGCTGATTTTCGCTGCAGTTCCCTAATCAGAGAGAAATGTTCATTAAATACGGACACATCTTACATCTTCGGAAAGATTTCATGCTAAGTAAAGTTCACAACAAAACCATACACCTCAGAACAAGTCTATTCATAATCAAATGTCGTAAATCCTTGTTTTAAAAAAAACACCTGTGTAGTCTGATACCTATGGCGTAGAGAAAGTAATTACTGGAGAAACTGCTCAAAAATATTATTTTGTGCCCACCCTTCCAGAAAATTTAATCGAAATTCATTGAAAACTTTTGGAGAGATCGTGTGGACAGACTGAGAATTTTAGAATATATTTTCTGGTGTGAGCAGATAGCTACGATATAGGTGGGGTAATAGTGCATGGATCCGTTCCAAAATTGAATCACTTCTTCCCTAATCTATTGTTTACTCTACCACAACATTTTATTGGGATTCATTTGAGAACGTTTGGAGATATTGTGTGGACAGACATAATGTTGGTACTCTTCATAACAGGCATCTTGAATAGTTTAGTCTTGTGCAGATGGTTTTAAGGAAGAAATGACTGATAAGACGGTTCTTCAAACCAGACACAGATTCAAAGACCTCCATGGGGATACTCCCTTCTCCCTCTCTCTCTCTCTCTCTTATAATAAGTGTGTTTTTGTGTATGTTAGCTGCAGTGCATTTATGTATTATATACTAACAAGACCTACAAACTGAGAAGTATGCAACGTGCACATGAGAGAATCATGCTCAATCTTACGTGGAGAGATCACAAGACAGCACAGTATATCAGGAAGAAAACAGGAGTCCGTGACATCATAGAAACTATTTTTTTTAAAAACTCAAATGGCAATGGGCAGGCCATGTTGCGAGAATGAAAGACAACCAATGGACAATAAGTCTCACAACATGGATCCCCAGAGATCACATGGGAAACTGAGGCCGACAGAACACAAGATGGAGATATAAACAAGTCAAATTAAGGAAATACTGGCTCTGCAACGCCCATAATAGAGAAATGTAGCGAATCCTGGGCAAGGTCTATGTCCAACAACAGACGTTAAAAGAATGATGATGATGATGATGATGATGATACGTGAGCAAAAAAAATTACGGTCTGAAATTTCCTCCCTTTCAACGGCGACTAAGAAACCGGAAGTTGCAATAAGGTAAATCTGCATTGTAAAGGTTGTGAATGCTGAAACGCCTGGAAGATGTAATGTTTTGCCAGTTCGCTAATCTATTCGCTCGGTCATATAAACCATCTGAATAGGCAATAGATCTAAATTTAGACACAAAATATCTAAATTGGCAGCACTGAAGAGAAGTAAACAAAACACTGCAAAGCCATAGTTTCGTACAATAGACAAAAAATTATCTTACATCTTCTATTATGACAGACTATTACACACACCATAAATTCTGCCTTCTCCCAAACCCACACCTTTGGGACGGCTACTATCTTAGTCTGGAAAAGGCACAGAAATAAACACGTTCAAAATTTAATAGCCACATAATTCTTCCCAGCAAGATGATAGGAAAGAGTAACTTTCAATAATTCTTTCTCCTGTCACTGTATTTCTAGAAATAGCTTTTCAAGGATAAAATCAAGCTATTCTTGCAGACGACTCCTAAATAACGCATTAGTAAAATATCAGACAATCACTAAACTTGAGACTTTTTTTCCCCAAGAAAAGAAAATGGAAAACAAGCTTGCATGCGCAAGGGTCAAACCTCCTCGCTTTTTCAAATTAAATTTGAATTAAAATCGACAATATAAAAATGGCCCATATCAAAATTTCTGCATGGTGCGTCTTTGCAAAGATAGCCGCATATTATTATAAAAAATCATATTTTTTTCTTAACAGAAATTCTATGTTTTTTTTTGTTTTTTTTTAAGAAAGAGCTCTTAACAATCGTAACAAAAATAAGATAAAAACATTACCCGTAACGTAGACCCCCACTAACACAGATTTTCCAACTGAAAAATACTTCACTTCCACGTAATTTCCGTACAAAACAAAGATGACACAATCCTACAAGGAACACAGTTTGGGCATTAGTCTTTTTTTTTTTCTTAAATATTTCTTCAGAATAGATATGCGAAAATTAATTTTTTGTTTGATGAAATGAGATATATTCTATTTCATTCTAGAATTAAATAAAATAAGATAAAATCTGAAACTCAAACTCAATTTGATGAATAAATATTAATGATTTTCACCAAGCGTCCATTCAAAAGAAAACCGATGTATTTCTCAATTTTTGTCATTATCAACGTCTAAAACAGAAATTTCCAGATGCGTTCAGTGTTAAGAAACATCGGTGATTAACTCTTTACAAAATTCAGCACGTGCAATCATCGTGACAAGATTCTTTGCTATTCTATTCATCTTGTCAAAGAAATATGACGCTGCCATTTTTGTTGATGGTAGACTTGTCATCAGTCAATGTATACGTATCATTTTACGTGTATGAATCATCGGTTTTTGAGGGTAGTATTGCTACGTTTCGGAAACCATCTTGAGTTCGATAAAATGCACTTTTTAAATAAAACGTTTCCGGTATGAAAAGAGCGGGAAATATTATATCTCTCTGTAGGCGTGCTTAGAACCATGGGCGTCTGCTGGGATCAGACCTTTTCACATTGGGCGAGGGGTTGAAAGTTGGAACCTTAAAGTTGGAACCTTATGGTGCAGTACAATTGTTTTATGTAATTCCAACTTGATATTCGCGTGTAAACAGATGTACTTTTAATCGCTGGTGCTCACTCCAGTGTGTCAGCCCGAGATTGAGTTATGCATCTCCGTCAATGTTCAATTGCACCATCTGAAATCTAAATCATACGGTGGGTAGTAATTGCTCACATTAAAAATGCCAGGCGGAAATTTTTATCTTGTAAAATGGTTTCCACTTAGGTATATTCCAAATATACCCTTTTGCCCTAACCCTTGAAATATATGCTTTGCCCAACTCCTGGAGAAGTGACAGTGGAAGCCCATGCTTAGAGCTTTCAGTAATTTGTCTATGTTTGGTGATGGCTACTTCATCTGTGTGGAAAATCTATTTTACAAACATTTATGGTTAGTTCAAATGTTATACATGTGATCTTTACTTCATTAGCCGTCAGTTGTTATATAACAGGAGTAGGTTGTAATGAATTGTTCTCTGCGTGGAATGGACACCACTGCAAAACCAATTTGCCTTGCTTGTGAATGATATAGACCAGTTGAATGGTAACACAAGCAATGAAGATCAAAGTGAACATAAAAGACGATTCTAAGATTTCCCTAGCAGTAAGCAAAAGACATCGATTAGAACTTTTGCATGGACATGATATATGCAGAGGGTGGCGACAAAGTCCCGAGGGGATTTAAAACAATCGTATCTGTTCTATTTTAAAGTTTTCTCGTTTTTCTTTTCCTCAGATAAATAAAGGAACCCTTGGGAATTCACCATGGAAAAGTTTTTTTTAAAAACTGAGCAACGAACTAAAATAATAGAAGTTTCGTTTGTATTGAATATTTTTAACGTAAAATTGCACAGGATGAAGTGAATGATACCACTTCGGGAGCTTGTCACCTCTAAGTGTAATTCACATATATCAAACGGATTGATTAAGAAGAAATGTTCAGTTGAATTCATAGCCACCGTAAGAGCACTACTTGGATAACTTACTTCGGAAACAATCTATAAAAACCCGATGAAATCTCATAGACCAGAGAATGTCCAGGCCCTAACGATTAAATCTAATGCATTCTAGAGATGGAAAATAAATCTCTGGGGTTAATTAGAAAACTGATAAAGACTAAACTGAAATATGCTAATGAATAATAATTATTGTATGTTGAATGGTAATTGCATAATGAATAGTAATTGCAAAAGCTGGAGAAAGTAGACCAGTACATCTACCTAGGACATCAAACCTCCACGGAATCCTCAAAAGAAGAATAAATCAAGCAAAGAATCAATCTAGGATGGTAAGCCTTCGGTAGAGCAAGCTTAACCTTCAAGAACAAGGATATCCCATTAGGCCTAAAAAGAAAAGTATACAATCAATGCATCCTCCCCTTAGTAACCTATGGAGCTGAAACATGGAACCTAACCAAGAAACTGACCTTCAGACTGAGAACCATACAACTTGCACACGAAACAATCATGCTCAGCCTCACATGGAGAGATCACAAAACAGCACAATATATCAAGGAGAAAACAGGAGTTATGGAATCCATTAGGAAAACTCAAGTGGCAATGGGCTGGCCATGTTGCAAGAATGGCAGACAACCGATAGACATTATGACTCACAACGGGGTGGAGAGATGAACTAGACAAGTTCAGAAAGTATTGGCTCTGCAACGCCCATGTCAGAAAGGTGTGGTGAATCCTGGGGAAGGTTCATGTCAAAGAAGGATGATAAAAGATTGATTATGGATGATAATTATATAATGGATAATGATTGCACATTGAATAATAATCGAATAATCAATAATAATTGCATATTGAATGATAATTGTATGATGGACAATATACAGGTATCCCCCGCCTTCCGAAACTTCACTTTATGCCACACTTTCGTTTTTACGAAAAGAGTTGAAAGGCTAAAATAGCATTCAGTGTCTGTTTTATAGCAAGCCTTTTATGGAGGCAGCGCACTCTTTCTTCCCTCTCTCCTGTACTCCCCACCAACTCCAACTCTCGACAGTTCAGCCTAACATACCATCATCATCATTTTGGGGGTCTGGGAAAGCTCAAAGATTTATACCATATGATTGAATGGTCGGGTGAGTCGGCTGACCCGGTATTTAATGGACCCGGTGTGCCGAGTTTTAACTCCAGATTCGGACAATTTGTGTTCACTTTGCACTGATATCCTTTGAAGAAAGGCATGAATCTATCACTCCCTCTATCTATGGTTCGAGTGCTTGTCACCACCATTTCACATATTGCAAACCAGCACCAAGCGAGTTGTAACGTGATAGATGGATCCCAAGCAGGGATAATTGAAGCCGTAGCCAGCATAAGAGCACAATGCGTAAAACAAATTAGAATTTAAAAAATCTAAAATAAATAAATAGAAATCCGAACTTTTTTTTAAAAAATCAGTGTCAATAGTTTCTTCGCTTTACACCATTTCGGCTTATGAAGGTTTTTGTTTTTTTTACGTACGCTTTACTTTTGGATGACACAGTTAACTTTCAATACCGAAGTAATCTGTGCTTGTAAGGAAAGAAAGAATCGACTTACTTCGCTTTAAACGGGATATTCTACCTTGGAGAAACAGTCATTCACCTTTTCCATGTCTTTAACATTTAGGCCACTTTGCACTTTCTGTTGTCAGTCTCTCTAAATGAAGTCGACTCTATTTTTCTACCGTAACATCAATAAGAATAATTAGGTGTGTAAACCGATATGTAAAACCTGTGATTTGACCTCACAGTCAACTGGTTGCCAGAAATCCGTCTCATTGATTGAGCTATATTGACAAGTCTTAGATATAGAAGAAAACTTATCATATACATACGTATGCGCTTATTTCATTCCACTAAATACATTTATACAAAAGCTGCAGTGTTCTTCTTCAGTTGGAAAAGAAGTGGTTGAGTTTGACTTTGTACCAGCCAGTCTCAGTTTACCAATATTCTAAAGCTATGTTGGATTTGATCTTCTTTATTATGCACTAAGGAATGCTAGGACCCTAGGACAGATCACTGATATCAGTTAGACGACTAGTATAGACTAAACTGAAAAATACTAAATACAGCTTAATTAGCGAGTCGTGAGAGTTATCCACGCTGCCGCTTACGACGATGTTGTGTAATACTCTAGTTATAATCCAAAGGAAGAATTAGTGCTTTTCAGAATGAAAAGACGAAAGAAAAATACTAATGAACAACCGGCATAGTCAACGAGCCGTTGAAGTTGCTTACGTAGTCTTTTGTGACAATATTGCGTAATACTATGGTTATATTTCAAAGGGAAAAAGATGACTTACTCTGCTGTTGTCAAGATTTTCTATCTTGGAGATTCTGTTGCAGGAAAGGTCAAGAGCTTCAAGTTCAGGGTGCTGTCAAAGGAAGAAAGAAAGTCAACAACAAAAAACAAAACACAAGAACATGAATAAATATCATGAAAACTGAGACGGCAAGCCGCAAACAGTAAACAAACAGATCGACATGTCAAGGAGGACAGAGCTACTTTCAATGCTCTACGCAACAGGCGTATATTCTGAGTGAACACTGCACACCCACCAAAGATGGTAGGTCATCATAAATATTCAGCTCACTCAATAATATGAATCTGGTGCGTTTTGCAGCTGGTATCTTAGTACGGCTGTTTGGGTACCGGAAATAGGACTTGACTGAGAACCTATTGAAAATGTCGACTGAAAAAACAGGGTGTTGCTTTTTAAGGGTGGGAGTTTGGGACTAAAAGGGGGCAGGTGTAGTCACCTTTCTCCCACCAGCAGATAAACTGATGTAGCAGTTTTATATGCAAAGGGAAATCATGTAGTTCCCCTTCTTCCACCAGCAGATAAGTTGAAGTTTTCTAATAGAAACAGATTTGTCAATTTATTTTGAGTGCCCTACACTGGTTTTAAAATCTAGTCGATGAAACTGTATATTGTTCCAGTTGTTCTCTGATATTTCTGTTTGTTTCTACGCACACAATAGCGTGCAAACACACGCCATACTATTTGTTTGCAAACGTCTTCTGTTGTATCGAAATTTCTTAGCCTTGGCCACGTCGGACATGAGCAACAAATATGTCTGAATACTGTCGACAAAAGGATTCTGCAACAACATGAAACAATTGTTGCCAGTCATTACAGTATTCGATTGAGATGAGTGAAAAATATTTTGATCTTGCTAAGCAGCCAACCAGGTAACCTCAGTGATTCAAAAACATCGCCGTTCCGTCAACTGTGCATCGGCTCAGTAGCTGCTTATTTACTCCTTCCATTTTCAGAGCACGTAACATTCGAAAGTTGAGAAAGTTTTAACCGATTTATGTACGAACTTTCTACTGGCGCCAGTTTGGGTTTTCGGGATTTTTTGTTTGATTGTTTTGGTTTTGTTTTTTTTTTTTTGTTTTTTTCACATTTCACTCGATCTATTCTCCGTGCAGAGTCTATTGAACCATATTCTGCATAAAATCTGTCCTCTGAGTTATTTCACATTGCCATGATAGATTGATTGGATTGTAAGACCATTAGGACACATTCACATGAAGAACATATATATGTGTGTATGTGTGTGTGTGAGTGTATACATTATATCATTGAAACTCTATTTGAAATGACTTTTCCATTATTACATGGGGAATGTGTCAATTGGTGTGGACAGCTTAAGTAGAATAAACAATTGAAGAAAATGCAGCTGCTGCATGAACCGAACCTGTATCCGATTAGGTGGCTGCTTTAACGTAGCATTGCTCTTACCATTGAGATTTTCAAATAGAGTTTCAAATAATATAATGCATTCGTAATTATTCTGTCTGATTATATATCCAATTAGATAGATATATATATATATATATATATATATATATATATATATGGGTAAAGCATTTGCCTCTGGGTCTGAAGCGGGGGTTTCGACTCTACCTGGCAGTGCTAGAAGCGATACTGGATAGTCTATAGCTACACTGAAGAGTTGTAACACAACGAAATAGCTGTCTGTGGATGACTCAATTATTAATTATATATATATATATATATATATACATATATATATATATATATATATATATATATATATATATATATATATATATATATATATAATAATTGAGTCATTTACAGACAGCTATTTCGTTTTGTTACAACTCTTCAGTGTAGCTATAGACTATCCAATACCCCATCCAATACCACGAGGTAGGATCGAAACCTATACATACATATATATAAGATAAAAAGTATGAAAGACAGAAATAAGGAAAACACATGTAATAATACAAAATGGACACTGGTATACATACAGTGAGTGAGAATTTTAACTGCAAAGTAATATAATTAATTTAATCTTTAACGTATAAGAATCTATGACATTTAAGAAGTATACAAAATACTTGCAAGCATCTTAACAGACACATCACAACGCTCATAGACACAATGATAACATAAAAATGAATAATAGGCGCGAATGGCTTCAGACCCAGGTAGCCTGGTTGACTTCATCGTCTAGACTTTGAAAATTGACCCAAGAAAAAAAAGGGAGATAAAAGAAAGAAAGGAAAAAAATGAATATGCTTTCAAACTGTTGGTAGTTACAATAGCAACAGAATCAAATTTCACCAAACGAATATGGTTTGCTTCCAGCCGTTCACAAGAAACTAATAGTCGTGAAATAAATTTAATGTAACTTATGATCTTGTATTATTATTATATATATATATATATATATATATATATATATATATATATATATATATATATAATACAATAATACAATAATAATACAATATATATATATATATATATATATATATATATATATATATATATATATATATATATATATATATATATATAAAATCACAGACAAACTCGGTTTGGTTAATTTTTGGAGTTCGTGTGCAAAGCTTTTATTGATGTCATTGAAGTTGGTGGCTCAAACCTAAATCAAATAGACAGAATTTGTTATTTTCAACAATGTATATTCAAATGAATAATCGCTGTCTCTTTATACTCTTTACATATATATATGTGTGTGTGAGTGTGTGTGTATGATATTAGCAAAAAGGGTTAAAAGAAACATTAAAGTCAAGTTTTCTTACCATGTCGAAGTTCTGAATTTGTTCGATATCCTTCGCGTGCAGATCTATCTCAGTATGGAGTCTACTCTTGTGTGATTGCTGCAGAGGCACCTGTTAAAAGATTAACAAAGATATTGTCTATAATTTGGATAAGAATCATTATCGATCCAAAAGTTTCTCGGACTATTAATCTATATCTTCCGTAACTTGGAGAGGAATCAATATTATTCCAAGAGTTGTCCAGACTATTGATCCTATTCTCTTTAAGATACCTTCTATATAAATTCTAAGAGTTATCTGGACTATTGATCTTATTCTTTTAAAGATAGCTTCTATATAAATTCTAAGAGTTATCCGGACTATTGATCTTATTCTCTTCGAGATAACTTCTATAATCATCCAAAAACTTGTTCGGATTATTGATCATTTCCTTTTTGAGATATCTTCTGTAATAATTCCAAGAATCGTTCTGACAACTGAATTCTTTCTTTTGCTACAACGTAATGAATGAATGGACCTAGTTGAACGTCAATATATTCACTACCGTTTTCCGTCCGACATAATGTTGTGTGAAAGAATTGACCCAGGTCTTTGTATGTGGATTGTGCATCTTGAGAATACTTTAGAATGGATCAGCCGAAACGTTATGAAAACAACCGAAGTAAAAAGAGGTTCAATAATTGAACAAGTCTTGGAAAAATGCGCAAATAATGGTGAGATTGACAGGGTGCCCCGATAAGTCACAAAAAAAATCATGTTCATTTGATCAGGAAAAGTCAGGGCTTTCAAATACTGTCAACCAAAACTGTCAACATAGGTTTCTCCAGTTTTTTAAGTATGTCTGGCTGGATGAATGGATGGCTATGTATGTATACAAGTCGCACCAATGGAACTAGAGGGCTGAAAATTCAAACATTTATCCCTAATTATGTTTAGAAAAAACTTTTTTGTTTCGTATTTTAATTTCCCCTCAACGGGTTTTTAGTCGGGTATTCAATTTGCAAAGTAAGTTTATGCTACCAAACCGTTTGACAATGTATGTTTATGCTAAATCGGTCCCTCAGTTTGCGTCCGGCAGCATTTGCACTTGTTTTTTGGAAATGTAGACTTTAATAGTGATTATTTCTCAACAAAAGGCGAGAAGAGTAACTTATTCACGGATCAGCCCTTTTTCCATTTTTTCCAATAGGTTGCATAACGGTTTTTATTGAATGACCAACTGCACCTGTTTTGGTCTTTCTTTTTTAACTATGAGCTTACATAAAGTAGTTATCTAATTACCACCCAACGAGGGGAGAATGCGACACAAGGTCAGTTGTTGGGGTCCACATACATACGTTCGGGTGCATGCTAATAATGTCTGGGGTGACATAGAGTATCGTGTCTACAACAACTTTAAGGAACGCTTGGTGGAATTTCGATCGGTACACTCAGAGACATTCACGGCAGTTCTGGAAAATGCAGATTTCAGACAAAGAGAGGAGGAATAAAGCTGACGATTGATAGATAGATAGATAGATAGATTGGTAGATAGATAGATTGATTGATAGATAGATAGATAGATAGATAGATAGATAGACAAACGTAGATAAATATGAAGAAACTAAGATAGATATGTAGATAGATAGATCTGAAAGGTCAGTTTCTTGCTTTGCATTCATGAAGACGAACATAAAAGAATTCAAGTTTTTATGACCCGATCTAAATGTCATCTTTGGGGAAAGATCAGACAACGATTCACTGACTTCCCTCAACAAAATCATTAAATATTCCACCAATATATCACCCCAACAACAACACAATTGACAAGCAGGATCAAGTGTAAGCCTATTGGCTGAGGGGTAGAGATCTAAGGTTTCATGTCAGATACCAGTTTTTGTACGGTCAATTGATACAAAAATCGGCTTACGGAAAGAAAAGTCAGATTGTAAACAGTTGAAATATTCTTATTAGAATAAATTGTTTAATCATATAATCAATACCTCTCTCTCTCTCTCTCTCTCTCTCTCTCTCTCTCTCTCTCTCTCTCTCTCTCTCTCTCTCTCTCTCTCTCTCTCAATATATATAAACATATATATGATATCAAAAATGCTACTTTCTTTTAAGATAATTTTGATTGGTGAATTTTTTGATTCAATCATTTTCATTAAATTAAAATGAACAGTCCTCAATTCATTAACCATGTAATATAGAATGATAACGGTAATTTTTAAAGTCTTCGGATCAAAGCTAAAAATAATCCACCATTCTTGACAATTGGTTGAATCAAGAAATACCTGCTGGATGACTTCTCTCTCAAATTTACAATATATATATATATATATATATATATATATATATATATATATATATATATATATATATATATAGCTCAAAAATCTCTGAATGTGCACCAATTTTTCGTATAATATTTCAATGAACCCCTAAATACCCCCCCCCCAAGAAAACTAACCAAAATTCAAAAGAAAACCAACAGAAAAAAAAACAACGAAAAAAAAAACGAACAAACTATAAAAACAAAACAACCCCTACCCCCCCTACCTTGACCTGACTTTGACTAGATGGCCATAAAAACAAACAAATCTAGTGTTGAATGGGTTGGTTTAGCATCTAATCTAAGTAATAAATTCTTGCTGGGAGACAGGCATGAAATATTTAGCAACGAAAGATGAAAAATTCAAACTTTTTCAACTGCTAAAAAAAGTCCCCAGGACAACCATGCTGTTGCAATTTTGTTTTTGAACTTAAACCTCTGCGGACTTTATTTAAGTTAAAAACTTAATATATAAGGGAGAGGTATCCTCCACTGGTGCTTCACTGGCCCTGACAGGTTTGAGATAGAAGGGAAGAGATCCTTACCCATTGAATTTGCATCCAACTAATCCGAAAATAGATCGAAAATTTTTTTTTCCCGATGCTCCGAACATCCACTCTTGACTTGATATATATACATATGTATATATATATATATATATATATATATATATATATATATATATATATACATATATATATAGCATATAGTACAGATCAGGCTAGCAGTATAACATAATATAATGATATATTAATAATATAGAGCCACATCTGATATGTAAAGGGTTTATTTCATAGAATGCTCGATACATGCAACTTTTTACTATTGAAGTTGAGTTGTTTTAGAGTAGAACTGGAAATAAATCATCCACATTCTACTATATATATATATATATATATATATATATATATATATATATATATAGATATAGATATAGATATAGATATATATATATATATATATATATATATATATATATATATATATATATATATATATAAGAGTACATGCATGAATATATGCAAATATTATTGTATGGAATATAATAGAACTACTCTGGCGGTCAATAACGCTCATATTAATTCCTGGCCACTGACATCCTTTCATTCTGATTTTTAATGTCTTTATATACATTGATTGGACTAGAGGAAGATATAGGACTGCACACGACAGAATAAAAAAGAAGAATTATAAGGCAAGCTAAAAGCTATAACAAGCTATAACTGAGAAATGGGCAATAAATTTTGCAAACTCAACATAGCTAGAGATTTGGGTCCCGGGGAGCTTAGCATTTAGTGAGATTTTATTTTAGAAAGGGAGGGGTCATAGTAAACTGATATTTAGTATCACTTAATTCGTGAAAAACAACCCCAAGGGCTGAATTAACATTTATGCAATTCATAAGCGTACAAATATATCCTCTATGTCAAACTCCGACTATTGACTTCTGACTTTATTTTCGTTTGTCACATCAGTAACAATGACCTCACCAGAAACCAGTGACGTCATGACGGCACGAATAAGAGTTGTGCACGCAAAAACTAATGACGAATTCACTCTCCCAACTCAGGTCGACTTGTTTCATGACAGAAACTGATAATAAAGAAGTTGAAATGGGATACATAGACTTGGAAAAATATTTTATGAAGAAATCTTTTCCTTTTAGATTTTGATGAAACAAGCGAGTTTGGTCTAAGCGTAACCAAACTTGTACTGTATAATATCAGAGGAAATGCACTTAGTGAACTGCTATTTATTAAGCTTTTGGGGTGCCCAGGGGCATTTTAAGATGGTCCTTTCCTCCCCCAGCTACGCTAGATAGTATTAAGAGAAATGGAAGAAGCTTTTCAACAGTATGCCATTAAGAAGGTTTATCAGAAGCTGGCCTGACCTGATCTGACATCACTGTTTGGTATTACAATCAATTGAAACACAAAGTACGTTTGCGTCCAATGGCAAGACTTCTCTGTCTTTCCAACTGTATCAGCTCAGTAAATTATATTGCTAAAGTGTATTAATAATGCAAATGGGATAGATAGATAGATAGATAGATAGATAGATATGAACAGATTATAGATGGATAGATATGAAGAGAATGAAGTATACGTTATTATAAAGAGAAAGCTACGAATTAACTTATACATGAACAAAGTAAAAAAAAAGAAAAAGGAAAAAAGAAAGAAAACAGGAAAAGAGAAGAAAACTGCGATCGAAAGATAGATTAATAGGTAGATATTAGTCAGTGGTGTTAATGTTGTAATAAAAGGCTACAAAAATAAAATGAAATAAGTACTCGTCAAAAATCAATGATAATAATCATATAATCAAATAATGATCATATGAGCGTTTTTAATCGCCGCCAATTTCAATATTGCATAGTACACACGAATATTAAAATATAAGAACCGCAATTAGTATCCATGCTTAGATTTATGTGTGTATGTGCGCGTCTAAGCATAGAAAATCCAATGCTTCGCTGTGTCTCTGTTTCGTGCCAGAGGGTGCAATCATCAAACTGTCTATATGTACTCTCACTCCATCAAGAGAAAGGTGTGACACAAATTCGTTTTTGATTTTGGACCCGATGACGGGAGATCGTTAAAAAAATTACACCAGTCCCTGCAACTAGTGTTGTGAAAGCGTCAGGGTTAACCCAGCCCGCCCCTTTTAATGCGATGGGACGATACTGCCCCAGGGCGTACTGCTCATCCAAGTAATTTCTTGAGGCCACAGGATGAATCCTACGCATCTTGTGCTTAGTGATGCCGAGCTTCAGTCGCCCATCATCGGCCAGTTCATTGCACCGGCACAAGCTTTGCCCTGAACGTTTACTACTCCTGAAAAGTTGCTCCCGATAAATAGGGCATTTAAGGTCACGTGAAGGTGGGGCTGATGGGATACTTGAACCGTTCCAAGTATCAACTGTTCTTTTTTCGTCTATTTATTGTCGTATTGTTTGCGATTTTTTGTTTAAAAAGTCAAATTAAGGAAAAAAAAGGTTTTATTAAAAAAGATTACTTGGTTATTATAGATTTGGTACAAGTGACTGCAGAATTAATTTGGTGGGGGGTTGTTAGATTGTTATATTCGAAAAGGATTATGGTGTTTTTATATTTTGGGGTTCAAGTTGTTTATTATTATCATTATCATTATTATCATTATTATTATTACTGAAAAACGACTTTTTTCAGGGGGTCGTTAATTTGTGCTTTACGGCAAAAATATGCACATAGCACAACATTATCGAGATACATATGGGTCCTCAAAAAAAATTAACCAAAGCTCACGAGAAATAACATGAAAAATAAAGAAATCATCACCACCATAAAAAACAATTAAAAACATTGTACACTCTGATTATAAGAATATATATATATATATATATATATATATATATATATATATATATATATATATATATATATAGAGAGAGAGAGAGAGAGAGAGAGAGAGAGAGAGAGAGAGCACTTTTTCAAGAATAGTAGACGGTTGGACGATTTCACCTACTGGCATGAGACTCTGGGTCACTGCGAAGCACTGAATTTTCCATGGACATCTATTTACATATATACACAAAACAGCAAGAATTACAAGGACATATGTTAACATTTCGTGGCTATCGCACTCATCTGCGAACGGCAATATGTTGTTCTCGTGGATTATGAAAATAAACAGCTCGTTTACCTTTGAATGATGAATATATTCAAAACTGATTGGATAATTGAAGATTACGTTATTCCAATGTAAATTAGCTCTATTTGCTGTGTTAAATATTGATTAAACTTTGATTAAACCTCTACAACGGATATCTCAAATCATACCTAGAGTTATCTAGATTTTCATGTCATTCATCTAGAAAAATATCTAGATTCTATTTTATTAAGCTCCCTTCCATGAACCAATTTGAAGATCTTGAAGGAAAGCTATTTTTACAAAAGATCAAATATTTTCAAAACTTGTAAGCAACGTTGAGTGGGGTCTGGTTAGTGTTAATTTCATTATGTTAGACGAGAAAGACATTCACCTGATCTTTTCAACTTACGCAAATCTCCTGTAACTCAAATCTCCAGACGAGGACTCACCTGGAAAATCCAATAATGTCAAAAATGCACTTACCATGGTCCCTGCTTTATGAGGCTTTGCAGAAATCAACTTTTTAATGTCTGATGATGAATTCAGAAAATCTCCTGAGGCTGAAGACTTTTCATCGGATGACAGAGGCCGGAGTCTCAAATTTCTGCAGCTGAAAATAAATTTTAGAATCAAAATTAGATAAGAACAAGCTTAGCTCAAACTCTCTTGATTCGTTAAAATCTAAAAAGATAAACAAAACCGAATTTCATTTCTCGATTCAATATAATTCGAAAACTACGTGTTTCATTTCAACTGCTTTATTAGTCATTCCTATAACTGGGTTTGGCAAACTTAAGCAGAACAAATCGATCCAAGTTAAGGGAGAGAATTCGTCATCATTTTTTTTTTTTGCGTCATTCTTATTCGTGCATGACGTCACTGGTTTTTTGGTATGGTCGTCGTCATTGCTGTGACAAAAGACACTGGTCACGTGACGGTTTCTGTTTAGTTTTTGGCTAGTCTTTACATTTTATTGTTGCTCTCCGTCACAACTTCCTTTGTTTACAGACCAACTGACAGTTGAAGTAGCAAGACATACGAGAATAATCGCTTCCAACGAAACCTGAATTCACATCCTGTGTCCCAGGTGCTTATCTATCGTGGACAACGCCTCAACCGATTCGACCACCCAAGTTCATGGCAAGACGGGGCACAAAACTTGAATCACATTACTATCTTTTTACTCATCAGGCGCTGCAACATAAAGAAATTTCTTGCAAGCTGCTGCCAAGCGATCGTATATTGAAGCAATAAAGAAAAAGTAGCAATGGTATGAAGAAAAGACTAAGCGAAAATTAAATGTGAAAATACTTCGTCTCGTCCTCAAATAATTAAGCGAGAGCTACTTCTTTATTCTCATTTCACGCCATTAAGGACCGTCACCCAAAAATGTCACAAAAACTGTTACTGAAGCCGTCGACGCGGGTTTCTACAAGTCTCAAGTAAACATTTAGTCCTTTATATGTCGAAGACATTTTTAATGTTTGTTTTTTCTTACCCATCCCAGAATAAGTTTTAATGGAGAGTTCAATTTGAATCGTTCCCTTAGTTGTTTTTTTTCCAGTTTTTTTCCTAATACCCATCTCCAACTTGCTAGTAAAAGACGTAGGTCACGTGAAGGTTTCTTTTGAGTGACTAACCCAGCCTATGTACTTCCGATTGATGTGATAAAAAAATTAGATAAAAGACTAAATCAAGTCGTAAGAACGAATAGGAAACTTGGCCATTCTTTGTGCAGAGGTACTTGACATTATGACCAATTCAAACAAATGGCGATTTTCCGCTACGGGGGACCACAAGCGTAAACATTTGCGTTAGAAACTGGGTTCTCCCTACTTATGTACTTACTTTTTTTAATCTATCGACCCAATTTGAACTACGTGGGGTTTTTTTTATTTTTACAGAAAACAAAAGTTTTGTGATTTTTTTAAATTTAAGTAAAATTTCACTTGATTTTTTGCGTAAACTGTGGTTGTTGTTTCTAGATACTGATATATTTATATTCATTTTTATGAGAAAAACAATCATTGAATTCTTCTGTAAAAAGAAAAAAGAAAAATTGTTTCGTCCTTGTTTTCTTTAAATGTATTTGTTTTTTTTTGTGTGTGTGTGTAAACTATTGAAAAATCTTAAAACAACAATCAAAAGTTTACATGAAAATTGAGTGAAATTTGAATGTATACGTATGGTCCTTTGTAGTGAAAAATCGCCAATCGTTCAAATTAGTCAAAATGTTCGATACCTCTACCGAAGAATGACTTTTCTTCCTTCTATGTGTTAAATGCAATATGAGGACATTATGATTACAAAAGGACATTATAATAACAAAAGGACATTATAATAATTGCTTAGAGCAAAGGTTGGTAGACCATTTCCTGGCGTAGTGAATAAAATATTCACGGGTGCTCAACAATTCTAACTTTATGCCTTAGTAAGCAAAGCTTGGTAAATACGAACAGGTCCAGGTCAGTAATGTTGATCCTAAGTGAAAGGAGGCTTTAGACACATAACACAACTTGTACGTGAGCTTAAATAGTTTAAAGCAATAATGCTTACCGTCGTTCAGAATAAGTGGTTTGAAACTCGACTATCTATTAAGATATCGTTTACTCTAAATACAGTACAGTGTCGACGGCGAAATCCGCGGAAACATTAGTTTGGCATCCTCCCAACTGGGAAATTTCAGCTTATTAAAAACCATCAACCAAAACTGTCACCTAAACAATCAACATAGGTTCCTTCAGTGGTCGGGCTGGCTAGCTAACTGGGTATGTATCGTGCAGAATGGCCGCACCAACGGAGCTAGAAGGTTGGCGACTTAAATATTTACTCCTAATGTTTAGAATATTTCTTTGTTGTTTTGGGGGGGTGGGGTTCAAATTCCATCCCTAAGTAAAGGGTTTTCTGGGGAGGGGTTCAATTTTCAATATAAGTTTTATGCTAAATTGGTCCTTTAGTTTGTGTCCGGCAGCACCGACTCCTATTTCATTTATTTATTTATTTTTTACATTCGGCTTTTTTTAGTGATCATTAACAGGCGAAAGGCGAGAAAAATGAGTTATTCATTGATCAGCCCTTTTTTTTTACAATTTTTAATTGATCACCCCCAATACAACAGGCTGCCAAAAGACGTTGATCACGTGACGGTTTCTATCGAGCGACTAACTAGGCATGTACGTTAAGTGGTTCTGAGGCTAAAGTGATTAAGTGGCCATGAAGTTAAAGCCGATTTAGTGATCAAAAATCAATAGCCTGTAAGTGTAGTAAGTAATAATTATGGACGAATGCATTGGCGAAATTCAAGACATGCAAAAGGGGAGAAACATCTTAAACTGACAACGCACTTAATGGAACGAGATGATAAGGTTTGCATCGTTTGTCAGCAGAAAATGTTAAGGATCGGGACCAGGGCCAGCCTTGGGGTTAATGGCATAGTTCCTTCTAAGCCAGTAATGGCGAACCTATGACACGCGTGTCTGCACTGACACGTTGTAGGTTTTTATTTGACACGCGATAGACATGAGAAAAAATGGATTTGATGTTATCATTCTAGTTTTAAACGTTTTGTGATATAATAGAATTGATGATGTGATTAGAGTCGTTTAACGTAGGAAAATGTTAAAAGTTGGAACCAGAGCCCGCCTTCGTGGGCCTGGTTCCCTGAGCAAGCTTAACTTGGACCCCCCTCCAGAGTATCAGCAGCAGCAGCAGCACATTTTTGGACAAAAGTCATACACATTTCCTGTTATAATGCATTGATTGTATAGTTTATGGTTCAACCGTATTGGAAATTTGCTTTTCATGATGTGTCCATTTATACTAAATACTTTCCAGCCAATCGTTTTGCGCCGTCTTATTTCATTTCTGTGGTCTTTCTCTAGTTCTATCGCCTGATCTAATTTGCAACAAGCCTTGAGAGTGGTCAGTAAAAATTATGGGCCAGTACACAGGCGAAATTGAAGATCTGCGAAAGAGGAAAACTGAAGATTTGCTTAATGAAGCGAAATGATGGTCTTAGGCGTCGTTCATCATCGGAAAATGTTAAGGGTCGGGACCAGGACCTACCCAATGTTTCTGGTGCCCTGGGCAAGCTCAACTTGGACGCCCTCTATTATTAGTATCATCTGATAGAGCTTGAACCTAACCAAATGATTGGCTTTAAACTGAGAACCATGCAACATATGCAAGAGAGGGTCATGCTTAACATCATATGAAAAGATCACAAGACAGAGTATATTTGGAAGAAAAAAAAACATGGATATCATTTTTTTTAAATCCATCAAAAAACTCAGAGAGCAATGGGCAGGCTATGTTGCGAGAATGCCAAATAGCTGCTGGACAGCACAACTCACAACAGGGATCCCCAGAGATCATATGCGAAACTACGTCCGACAAAAAGTTAGATGGTGTCACGATTTGGACAGGTACAGGAGATAACGACCCCCACAACACCCACGATAGTGAGATGTAGGCGAAGGTCCATGTCCAACGACAGACGTTAAAACGATGATGATGATGATGATGATGATGATGATGATTTATTTACCATTTAATCCCATGAAAAAAATCGTGGATATACAGGTCTCCCCTGTTATCCAGAAGTAGAACTTTCTTATAAAAGTCCCTCGTAAGCCGAAAAGTCGTAAAGCAAAGAAAGAATTATCATTAATTTACATGATGAACATTTTTGAGTGTCTCCATGCCGAAAACATGGCAAGAGTGGTATGTCAGGCTGAATCATCGGAGGTCATGTTGGAGCAGGGCACATGGGGCCTGGGGAATAGAAGAGAGGGAAATTGGCTGTGCACTACCTCTGTAATGGCTCGCCGTAATACAAAAAAATAAACGCTATTTTCACTTTTCGCCTTTTTTCGAAAAAGTTGCATAGATCGAACTTTCGTGAAGCGGGAACTATCTGTATTTTAATTTCATTACATGATTTTCTTTTTAGAAAAGAAATCAGAAAGCTCGTTCCAGAAGAGTGGTGGGTAGGAGATATTCTTATCAGCTCATTTGGTACCTTGAAGAGGAAGAGTCCATGGTCTCGGGCAAAGAATCAATAAAATCACACAATTTAACAGATAAGTATGTTAAGGTTTTGCCATGAGACAGATGAATTTGTAGGAATAAAAAGTTTAATAGAATTATAAGAAAAGAGTTCTGGTCCAGCATCATAGTTTCGGATCATCATTTGACAAATATGAATGAATTAATGGTTTGGCTTTGCAAATGAAGATTTTGGGACGGTTTACCACGTTTATGAAATCCTTAGAGGGTAGGGGGCCATATACATGAATTAACCTGCACAATGAAGTTTTAAGGTGAAGGGCGACGTGAGTATTGCCGACACCACCATTCAAACGAAGGGTTTGCATTCTGTGGTACACCAAAGTGGCAGGAATAGGAGCGAGGCCCCAAGGTCATAGGTTTGATAGGAGGTCCCTCCTCTGGTCAGATGGTCGGGCAAGCTATAGAGGTTCGCTACTTTTTCTACCTTTTCAGATGAGCAACCCGACAGTACGATTGCCTGTGCATAAATATATTTATTGAAGCGCAGTTTTGACATACCACTGAAGCAAACGCCTGAACCGGCAGTAGGGATAAATTGAGACACACCTCTGAAGCTTGCTCAAGATATCTGCTGCTCCCCTTTGGGGCAAAATTAAGGAGGCAATAGAACTTGCTACTGGAGCAATACCGAGGGTATAGGGTATAGGAGTGTAATTATATTCTTGTCTTTATCAACCTGATTAACATTCTATACTTGCTTGGTCATATAAACATATTCATAATTACAACAACTTGGAGAGTCCTCCTGTCTCAGATACATGATGGATGCACCCTAGCAATTGGCGCTGTCCGTGATGCCGGTACCTAGGGTGGGTCTTGATCAGGATTTAAAACTCATACTGTACTCAAGTTCAAACTCCGTGAATCTATCTTTGCCCCCTCCCCCACCCTCGAACTCGAAGTTATGGGAAAGAGCCAAGCAGACTGGGCTCTCTAGCCATGGGAGGAAACCGGTCTAGGATCTCTCGACTACCTGGTGAGTCGCCAGGTAGCGGATAGAGGAAAGCTTGATATATATATATATACATATATATATATATATATATATATATATATATATATATATATATATATATATATATATAGCATTATCTAAAGACAGTGTGGGTTACAGAGTCTACGTATAGTTACATGGGGTCCACCGAATGTATCGCATAAGTTTCTCAGAAAACAACATAACCATACAATCGTAATGGGAGGTGTTGGGAAAGACCATTGTCTAGAGGTGAGCCTTGAATCTCTCTCTCTATCTATATATATATATATATATATATATATATATATATATATATATATATATAATTCTGCCTCGCAGTACTGGATGGGATAATGTCTATAGCCACATTGAAGAGATGTAATACATCGAAACAGCTGTCTGTGGATGACACAATAATATGTATATATATATATATATGTGTGTGTGTGTGTGTGTGTTGGCAGTATTTTTCTTTTATACAAGTTTCATTGAATAATATTGACATTTTTTGATGGTTCAACTTTTTTTGTCTCTCCAGTTTTCGAAATACTGTATGAAATATTTTTTTTTAAAAACATATTTGCAAATTTGTATTTTTGATTGTTGGTTCTGTAATCTACTTGGTGAAAATCCCATTATAACATAAAATGGATTGGGCCTTGTGAAATAATTAACAGAGATAAAACAAAAAAAAACAATATAACGGTTGTAAAATGCAATAGTCTGTTGTTATGGCCACAGACTATATCGCAGAAATGCTTGGTTAAAGGAAGAGAAAAGTGTTCATCAAGTCTTTCTTTCTTCCTCCTTTTCTTTCGTCGTCTTTTAGATGTAGTCAATTTTATGATAACTTTGCAGACAACGAGGAAGAGGTATGCAAAGTTGCTAGATAATTAGAGACGTTTTCGGACTAAAATATCACAAAAATGATCGAATGCAAAAATAAGCATAATAATGATAGTTCATAAATCATCGCAATACTCTCAGCTTGTATTATACTAGAGAAAACTTTGAAGCCTTCAGTAGTCTTTTTATTGTCTGTGCAATTGGTTAACTCTAATACGTCGTGAGCAAGACTTAATAAGTATTCAGAAGCAAAAATGGCTTCCATATCAACTTACAGAAACGAACGTCGGTCATCATTTAAACTCTCGTCTTTCTCTTCGTGTTCTATAAAGGAAAACTAATTTTCGGACAAGAAAGTCACTGGTGATAAAAAATTGATTTGGCCATGGTTACTTTTTCTGTGTTAGATTTCGCTATTCTATATTTGTCTGGAGACTTGGGGACAGCATTTTTTCTTCAAAAATTTTGAAATCCTCTCTGATCATTTGTTCCACTTTTTAACTTTATCTGGAAATTCTTCTTTCAAAAAATCCATTCGCAAATGAAAGCAGAAACCTCAACCATTTAAAACAGCATTTTATCTAATTCAACAACCAGATTTCGTCAAAATCCAGCCCAAATTTGAGTTGACTTTGTTTTTCCCCCATTACAACGAGAAGTTGAAACATCTTCAGTCTTTTAATGTCCGTCGTTGGACATAGACCTTCCCCAAGATTCATCACAATTCTTTATCATGGATGTCGCAGAGCCAGTATTTCCTGAATTTGTCTAGTTCATCTCTCCATTTGTGTTCTGTCGGCCTCGGTTTTGCATGTGATCTCTGAGGATCCATGTTGTGAGACGTGATGTCCATCAGTTGTCTTTCATTCTCGCAACATGGCCTGTCCATTGCCATTTGAGTTTTTTAATAGTTTCTATGATGTCACGGACATCGATTTTCTTCTTTATATACTGTACTGTCTTGTGATCACTCCATGTAAGGTTGAGCATGATTCTCTCATGCACACGTTGCATACTTCTCACTTTGCACACTCTTCTCTTCAGGATTATAGGGATCATCTGGTTTTTGAAAGTTGAGCTTGCTCTGCCAAAGGCTTGCCTTCCCAGATTGATTCTTCACTTGATTCCCTCCACTTTTGAGGGTCTCATGGAGATTCGTTGTCCTAGGTAGATGTAGTGGTCTACCTAGCCGAGTTTTGCATTTTCTATCTTGACAGTTATGTTCTTATTCTCAACATGATTATTGCACATGATTTTCGTTTTATTGAAGTTCATGTATAGGCCGACTTTTTTGCTCTTCTGATTCAGAGCAATAAGCTCTCCATTGTTTGTCTATCATGTCATGTTAAACCAAACCTATATATAAAATTAACATTCCCCTACAGGGATTCGAAATCATGACCAAGTGATTGGTTGGCAATTGTCTAACAAACTGAGCTGAACTGACAAATACTATATAACTATGGATTTATCAATCATATATACAATATTAAAAAATTCAGCAGCCAAGCTTGTTTTCCGGTCCGGGCTTCAATGGTCATGCCTATTCTATGACTATATTTAATGTTTTATGTATTCAGTTTCAAAGTGGGGGCTGCCTATGTCTTTGCCTGTCGCGCTATAAAAAGTAATTAAACATCGGCGCAGCCCATTCAGTTTTTAGTACGCCTACTCGATGGACCCGGGGCAGTTTTGAAACAAAATGTTTCCGGAAAAAATTTCAACGTGTTTCTGCAATGCCAAAGTGGAAATCTACTCTCCGCCAATATATTCATGTCATATTATTTCATATGTTTATAAATCATTCTTTTAGGAATTTGGAGCGAGGAGACCCCCTCTCCTTAAGTGATCAAAATTGGATTTAGGATTGGCACTTTTTATAATGTTACTATAATACACACTGAACCATTAATTAGTGTTCAATATATAATATATATATATATATATATATATATATATATATATATATATATATATATATATATATATATACGTATATTTGTATGTATATATACAAAAATTTATATATATATATACACATATACATTTATATATATATATATATATATATATACATATATGTATATATTTGTGTATATATATATATAAATTTATATATATATGCGTATATATGTTTCTCTTTAAATACATATATAAATTTATATATATACATATATGTATATTTATATATACATACATATATATATTTATGCATATACATATACATGTATATATATTTATATATATGTACATACATATATATATTTATGCATATACATATACATATATATATATTTATATATACGTACATACAAATATTTATATATACGTACGTACATATATTTATATATGTATATTTATATGCATATACATATGTATATTTATATATATATGTATATTTATATATATAAATATATATATTTATATATCAATGCATATATATATATATATTTATACATACATACATATATATATCTATACATATACATATATATATATTTATATATACGTACATATATATTCTTTTTATATATATGTATATTTATATGCATGTACATATGTATATTTATATATATGTATATTTATATATATATACATATATATATTTATGAATATATATATATACATATATATATATATATTTATATATATATATATTTATATATATTTATATATACATACATATATATATATATTTATACATATACATATATATATATTTATATATACGTACATATATATATATATTCATATAAATATGTATATTTATATGCATATACATATATATTTATATCCATATATGTATATTTATATATATACATTTGTATATTTATATATATATATCTATATATATATTTATATATTTATATATATATATATATATTCATATATACATACATGTACATATATATACATATACTTATATATATTCATATATACGTACATATATATTTATATATACATGTATATTTGTATGCATATACATATGTATATTTATATATGTATATTCATATATATATATACACATATATATATTTATATATATATATATATATATATATTTATACATACATATGTACATATATATATTTGTATATATAAACAGATATAAACATATATATATATATATATATATATATATATATATATATATATATATATATATATATAGCCAAATAACCCTCCTGTGGTATGGATAATCAGATAGTTTATCCATATGAAAGCATAAAACTTTATAACACACAAAATATATCACGTTATCTTCTTCTTCTCGTCTAAGAGTTTACACTAGATACACCTTTCATATTTTCCATTCATAAACCTAAAATATGCCCGCAAAAAATGGTATAATTTCTTTATTACTCATCTCAACGAGTTAGGGACCAAAATGTTACAAATTGTAGCAATGATTGCAGAGTTCTGTATCAAATATTTTATAACATATCGCGTCCTGATCCATGTTTTCTCATAATATCCACTCGTTGATCCCCGTGAGAAAACATTTTTTATATATTTTGGTTGAGATGGGGGTGGTGTTTGTTTGGGTTTTTTTTTAGAAGGAAATACTGAATCTGTTTACTGAGAGAGTGTACAGTTTGGAAAAGCGGATAGGAGATCTTTTTATTAGCATTTTTCTTAGCGCTGAACAAACGAGTCCAGAGTTTGGGACAGTGAACCAAGAAAATCACACTGTTCTTTATTCCAGTGGATATTACTTTGGTATCAGACCATCTATATTGGAATATCTGATGGGGGCGAACCAACTGACAACTGCTGGCAAGACGAGCAAGCTGATCATTACTATACGACGTGCAACCTGACCCATTCACACAGCAGTTTTGTCTCTGATCATAAATAGTGACAGATCCAATGGGGATCGAACCCACTAATAACGGTCAACAGGTTTAGTTTACTGGTCATTGCTATACGATGTGCGTCCTAATCTGTTTTGTTCTTTTATGCCATTTATTAAGTTGGCATAATTCAGTATCAGACCATAGTGGTAGATCCAATGCAGATCGAACCAACAAACCACAGCGAGCAAGATTATGTTGCTGATCATTGCTATGCCATGTGCATCCTGATCCATATTTTCGTATGATCTAGTTGTTAATCTAAGTGAAAAGCATTCATGGATTATTTGGGGATTTAGGTGCTTCTTTGAATTAGTTTATCGGTAAGCGTGCATAGTTCAAAATGGCGGGTCAGAGATATTTTTATCAGGAAAATTGTTATTCCTGAGTCAAAGACTCGGGTGTTACGGACAGCGAACCGAGAAAATCACCATCTTCATAATTAGAATAGATGAGGATCGAACCAAATAACAGCGGCCAGCAAGCTTACTGATCATTGCTATACGACGTACGTCTGTTGTTGTATTTTTCATATCCTGTTTTAACGTTATAGTTTTGTGTCAGACCATTAATACAGCCTGCGGGCATAGCTTGAAAATCATTGCTATATGACGTGCGTTCTGATCAGTCTTTTTTTTCCATATGATTTGGTAAATTAGCATAGTTTGGTATCAGATCCAATGGGGATTGAATCTACTAAAAATGGCAAGTAAGATTAGCTTGTAGATTATTGCTATACGATATGCATCCAGATTTTCTTTTCATAAGATCTATTCGATAATCCCAACAAAAAATAATTCACATATATATTTTGATTGAGGAGCTCGAAAAAAAATACTGAATTATTTTACCAGAAAGAGTGCATATGTAGTTCTATTGGTAAGTAAAAAATATCAAATCATTTTTCATTATTAACAAATTGAAAAGAACATACAAAAGCAAAAAAATAAAATAAAAATTCATTACGCTAGTAGCAGTAGCAGCCGTATAAGTCAGCGTAACCATTTACCTCCCTTTGATATCATTTTACGAACCTGAAACAAACCTTCACTTCTTTTTTTATTTTTATTTTTTTCGACTTACCTTTTTGATTTTTTCAACATCGCTTTTTTTCTGTAATTTTCCGTTTCACTTTTAAATAATCCATGAGGAGAGAATCCTTCTGCAACGTTCAGATCCATATTCGAACACTCGACCGTCTTATACCCGTGGGAACGGATGGGATTTGTAAATAATCGAATTGTGCGGTGACTAACTTGAATCAGTGCGCCAAAAAAAGACGAGCTAATGTCAACAGTACGTAAAATTGTTGCCCTTGGTTACGGAGGAAACGTGAAGGTTCAAAGGGAAGTCACTCCCGTTGACTTAATCATGAAACAGTCCAAGGGAGAATACTCTTGTTCAATCACTCAATAATCGGGCATTTCTAGTGACACAGAGCAGTGTTCAAGCCAATGTGAAGGCGTGTTCAAAATGCAGATTTGCAAGATAGGAATGCTGGCAAAATAACACTTCTCAGCCAAGACTATTATCAATAATGTAATGATAATATGACATTGTTGATAATTTTATCCTCATCTTAGTATTTGAGTCAATACACTTTTCATTATTACTAATATCAGAAAGAATTATCATATATATCATATAGAGACTTATTTGAAATGATTTCCCGTCGTTACACGGTTAATATATCACTCAATTAAGACAACGTAAATAGAATAAACAATTAAAGAAAATGTGGCTGCAGCAGGAATCGAACCTGTCACTGATAGTGAAGCCATTTCAACATAGCAATGCTCTTACCATTGAGTCGAATGGCTGCTGGTATTATAAGAAACCATCTACCAAAACTGTCGAGTTTCTTCAGTTTTCAAGTGAGTCAGGCTGGCTGGCTATCTGGATGTATGTGTTGCATGTATAAATCACACCAATAGAGCTTTGGTATTGAATATTTAAGCATTCATTCATTCTGTCTAGACATATTTTGTTTTCTTAAAATATCTCCCCGAAGTTGGAGAAGTTCAATTCGAAATCAAATTTTGTGCTAAATTGGTCCTTCATTTAATTAATCTATCACCCATTCTCCCAATTTTTTATTGATCATCCCCGAAATTGCATGCTGCCAAAAGACATTAGTCACATGACTGTTTCTATTAAATGATAACCAGACTGATTTTATTTATTGTTTCACTCCATCGTATTATTTTACCTTTTCATCAAACCTCTTTGGGTCGATACACGTCAATCGCTATATCGAGAAGCACAAACATAATAACTTCCAACAAGATTCAAGTTCACATCCCATACATAGCAAAGTACACCCCAGGGAGGGAGGGAGGGTGTGAACCATAAATGAATAAATAGATGAAAAGATAGAAAATAGAAAATCAAAAAAAATATTCAATCTCTAATTGATCAGTAATTTCTACAAATAAAAATAAAAATGATTTGATTGTATATCTTTGAATTTTTGAGATGAGGTATTTTTATTATTTCTATCAATATTCAGACCATCCTCATCCTGGTTGTTTTTCATACAACGTTTCGGCCGTTGTACTCTACGGTTTGTTACTTCCCCACACCTACCAGATGATAGCTGATGAAGGCCGTACAGTACAACGGCCAAAACGTGGTATGAAAAACAACCAAGATGAGGATGGTCCGAATATTAATAGAAATGATTTGATTGTGTTTATATCGATAAATAGGGAAAGTGTCAGGAGTGTCACAGGAGTCATATATTCTGGAACATGTGCAATTTGATATAGCATCACACAGATGGTATGTGTGATTAGTTGATAAGTGCTGAATTGGAAAAAACAATACAATAATAAAGATTAAGTAAGTGTGGTAAACAGAATAAAAGGGAAGCGTTAGCCAGAGTTAAGATTAGAAGAGGAGGGTATAGCATCAAACGGACACCATCGGAGCCAGGTACAAACCCCCTCCCATCAGGGGTGTTTCTTTCATTCTCTATCTCGCTCGGCTTAAAGACGACTTGAAGTCTAGGAATAAAAGAATTTAAAAACCAAAATTGAATGTCCATGCATTTTTCACTGCAATATGGGGTCCAACATGATTGAAAATCTCTAGATGACAACAAAGTCATGACTATATAATGGTAGAATACACCACACAACTCTCTCCTTCACCTCTCCATCTACAACTATGGAACATCTCCCATTCTGAGAGCACACAAGAGATGCATACAAGCGGGTACCTAGCCAAGGGAGAGTTTCAAGTTTTTAATAACGTAACACCACACTTGGGGGGGGTACAATTTTCATGAACGTCACCTAAATTATCCACTTCAAATCTTTATACTACCTTTGTTTGACTACTTATCAATATTATCATTAATTTTGACAAAGTTCATCCCAACTTCCAGAAAGTAAAGAGCGAGTCAAAATTAATAATAATATTGCAATACTTCATCCAAGAATAAATTTGATAAAAATCTTGAAATATCATTGTACTTATTAACAGTCATAAAATCGAGGACACAGAACTCGAGAAAGTAGACCACTACATCTACCTAGGACAACGAATCTCCATGACACCCTCAAAAGAAGAAGAAATCAAGCGAAGAATCACACTAGGATGGCAAGCCTTTGGCAGAGCTAGCTCAACCTTCAAAAATAAGAAGATCCCATTAATCCTAAAGAGAAGGGTGTATAACCAATGCATTCTCCAAATAGTCACTTATGGAGCTGAAACATGGAACTTAACCAAGAGACAGACCCGTAAATTGAGAACCATGCAACGTGCACATGAAAGAATAATGCTGGGCCTCACATGGAGAGACCACAAGACAGCACAGTACATCCGAGAAAAGACGAGAATTAAGGACATCATAGAATCCATTAAAAATTTCAAATGGCAGTGGGCTGGCCATGTTGCAAGAATGGCAGACAATCGATGGACATCATGACTCACAACATGGATTCCCCGAGACCACATGCGCAACCGAGGCCGGCAAAATGTTAGATGGAGAGACGAGCTAGACAAGTTCAGGAAGTACTGGCTCCGTGACGCTCATGATAGAGAAGTGTGGTAAATTCTGGGGAAGGTCTATGTCCAACGACGGACGTTGAAAGACTGATGATGATGATGATGATGATTTTGAAGGACTTGCCACAAGTTCCACACAAATAACCTCTTCCAAAGAACATCTACCATATGGAAAAAAAACTCCTTTCTGAATGCTTTCCCGACAAGTACAATTTTGATCTTTTAAAATCCAAAGTGAATGAGTGCATTACCTAATGTTAGTCTTTTTCAAGTCTCTTATTGCTTTTCATTTCAATGTTTCTAACTCTTAGAAGTCATTTCAACTCTCCCATGTTTAAAACAAAGGCTAAAAAAACAATGTTATGTTTAGTTGTTTCCAACTTAGATAATTTCAACATCAATAAGCTATTCTAGCATGTATTTATTGGTTTTGTTCTGTGGCAAAAATGACTCCATTTGTATTTACCCTTAGATGTGAGAAGAGGCCAAAAGGCATTGCCCAAAGTGATCAGAAGTAAGTAAAAAAAATCTACTTATCTATCTACAGTGTGATTTTCTTGGTTCTCTGTCAGTGGCCGTAGACTCTTCTACTTGAAGGTAACAAATTTACCAATTTAAGAAAAAAAAAAACATCCAATATTTTAAACATGGGCTCTTCATCTGAAACAAGTTTTTTTAATTCTTTTTCAAAAAAACAAAATATCATATAATTTACATCAAAGACCAATAGTCTTTGCTTTACAAAAATTCACTTTACACAACCACCTCAAAATTAGAATAGCAGTATTCAACTTTAGTTTCGCAGCGAGCCATTATAGAAGCAGAGCACACTCTCTTCCACGCACCAGTCTTCTGAACTTCCCACCACCACGATCACTGTTGACTCAGCCTGACATACCATCCTATCCATTTAGGGGGACACTCAAAAAGTATTCCTATATAAATTAATGGAAATAGCTTCATACTCACAGATAGTGTATTTTTCTATCAGGGATTAACGAGTCTTTGAGATGGAGAATAATTTGTACATTTTTCATGTGACTATTTCCATAATGATCTCATATTATATCCATACAAAAACATCTACAAAACATGTGGCTCAAAAATAAATCGCAAATTACAGAGGAAGCCATTTATCTTAACAACAAATAATGTTAGCAAAATGTTATTTATAAAATCTGTCAGTCCCAAGTAATTTATCTATAATGACTTAAAATTGTTTCTTAAACGTTTATAATAATGAATGCAAATAGTCTCAATCTTTATGATTTGCTCAATGTTATCAGCTGGTTATTGTAATCTAAAAGATTCAGAGTGATCACAACAAGCAGCTTCCTCTGTATACACATTCAAAACATATTCACCTGGCCTGATATTGAAAAAATACTTTTCTGTGTCACACATAGATATTTTCAAGATCAAAAAAAGGATTTTCTTTAAAGCTTGAAGAATGATTTAAGTTGTTTCCTAGGAAGAATAATTCACAACTAGATGCTAATCTGACCAAACATACTTTATTCTCCCATGAGTCATGAGAATTCTTTTCTTCCTGCTTTTTAGAGCAATTCTACTGTAAAATCATTAGCGATGCATTCACAAAAGCTTTATTCTCTCAGTAATGCTTGCATTAATTCCTGACCCCTGACTATCCCTTTCTTCCAGATTTTTGATGTGCTACATACAAATAAAGTGTTGAAACTTTGCCAAAAATTGCAAAATTCAGTGTATAATAATCAATTTTTTTTCCTCAGGCGCCAAAAATGACCAAAGCAAAGTTGGGAGTGCAATAAAGCCAGTGGGCAGTAATGAGCAAAACTGAAATCTTATTCATATATACCAGGTTCAAATGCAGTTGATGCTACGAGTATCGTTTCATTTTTCATTTACCTACGGCTAAAATTTGCTGTGTCACTATATAGGTAATTGCTAGAGAGAACGAACATGTTGATATTTGATAAATACTATCCATGATATCACCAGTCAAGGAAATAACTAGTATTCAATATGAGACCAGGTGCAAATGAGAATCACTCAGATTTTAACTCATTCACAGCTACTTTTGATAGCATGACACACATCACAACAAAATAAGCATATAAGTCTTCTGCTCGGTACCGCAAGGCAAAAACTGAGTCTAGCATGCTGACATAGCTACTTACATAGCCATAAATAAAACCGCAGAATGGACACGTGCATCAGAGGTAATATGTGGATGGTACTTTTTATCCCTGCCATTTCTAAAAGCTTTTCAAACATGAGCCAACTCCCTGCCATAAGTTTCATCAACGTTCGAGAACTAATACAATTAAAAAACGGCAGGGATAGTTTTTGTATCAGAATAATTCATCAGGGAGCGGCAGGGATGAAAAGTACTTCCGCGCATCCAAGGCAATATGCAACTTACCACAAAACACATTGACTGATAACGAACACGAAAAGCTTTTTAACAACAAACAAAAAAAAATGAAAACAAAGATAACAGAAAATGTCATTATATATATATATATATATTTTTTTTTTTTTAATAAGTTACTGTATTCCATTACATTGGAACTAATGAATAATGGCTTTTTTGTTTCTGCATTTGTTTCGGTTTTTTGTTTCTTTTCTTGATGAAAAAAGTTGTCAGATGAAAACACAACTTGCTGAAAGAGAGAGACAAAGTGAGAAGTGAATGAGAGAAGGTGAGATGAGAGAGATATGCTGAATAATTTGAGGGGGGGTTAGAGAGGAGAGCAATCTAAGAGAGAGGGAGGGTCAGGATTGATAGAGGGAGATGGGGGGGAAGAATGAGGATGGAAAAACTGTAATAAGCAAATACCTATAAGGCGGGAGGGAGGGAGGGAGGGGAGTGCTTCAAGGTTACAAGAGAAATTAATCTTTGTGAATCTATAATTACACGACAGCATCCGACGGGAAATTAATTTTTTTTTTTTCAATACATTTTTATGATTTGACTTCTCTTTTCTCTTCTTTTTTTTTTGTTTTGTTTGTTTTGGTTTTTTTTTTTGGATTGTTTTGTTTATTTGGAGTATTTTTTGGTTTATTGATATTTTTTTTCTTTTAATGGAAAAAAATTGATGGGTTTGTTTTTGGGGGGTTTGTTTTGTTTTGTTTTTTTATTTCTTTGAGAAGGAAAAAAACTATTATGATGCTGTACAAAAAGACAAAGGGTTTTAATTTTATATAACCAGAATTTAGATTTTTTTTCATTTTTTTTTTTTTTTCAATTCATTCATTCTTTTTTTTCTGATTTAGTCAATTTTATTTCTTTCACTGACATAATAGGGGTAAGTTCAGTGAGTTTTCCATCTTTTTTTTTCCTGTGTTTATTAATTTTTTTTGTAGTAGGGGTTCTTCACTCACTATGAAATTTTTTGCTTGTTTGTTTTTTGGTTTTTTTTTTTAAATTTTGGTTATTTTTTCTTCAACATTATTCACTGGTATAACAAAGATAAGTTCTAATAGTTTGGTTTTTTTTTTTCAATTTTTGGATCCATTGAATTTTTTTTCTTGTAGTGGAGGTTATTCTTTACTTACTATATAATATTTTTAGCTGGTTTTCTTTTTTTTTTGCATTTTTTTTTGTTTTAGTTCATTTTTTTTCTTTAATAGTCACTGGTATAATAAAGGTAAGTTTTGGGAAAGTTTTATTTTGGGAATTTTTTTTTGGAGTAGGGTTCTTCTCACTATGAATTATTTTTAGCTGGTTTTATTTTTGTTTTGTATTTTTTTTGTTTAGGGTTTTTTTTTACTTTTGGTTTCTTTTTTTTCTTGATTTTAGAACAGTTTTCCCCCCCTCTTTCCACAAATGTTACACATGCATTTTGCAGGAGCAGATATTGATATTAATATTAATAACGATTTCAAGAGGAGTAGTAAGAGAGCTTCTAAAGGTAAGATGAAAGATGCCGCCATTATATATACAAAGCATTTCCTCTCAAACCTCCCCACAGATTCAAGTCTTACTTCTTTGAAAAAATTTAGATAACTGCTTCCTAGTTAACTTGTCAGATGGATTAATGTGAGAAAAGAAAAATTATGAAAAAACAGTATGTGTTTAACTCTCAAATTCATAAAGGTAAAGGAAATAAATTCAGAGTAAAATCATCTCCTTTTGATCATTTGGGTGAAATTTTTCATTTTTATTCAATTCGCAGTTCCACTATTTTTTCATACAATCCATTCAAAGACTTCCACTGTCGGCTTCAAGCAGTTTATGAATTGAAGAGTTAATGTGATTATTTTTAAAATCTAAATTTCAGAACAAAATATCCAAGGGCAATAACCAAGAGGAGTATGGTAACAGAGTGATTCCCCTTGATACATAAGCTATAGATATTATAATAAGGTTTGAAAAAAATCATCTGAAGCATGCATTAAATGATGGTTAATAAATTAACGTGACATTAAAAATATAATTTTGATAAAAATGCTCACTTTCAAGAAACTAATTGTGCGATAATAGTTCCCTTGTAACATATTGAATATTGTTTTGGAGTTTTAATGAACTGTACGTTTACACAATGGTGCAACTAGCTCAACCTCTGGTTACCTTCAGGCAAAAATTTACAGATTGATTCTAACATGGTGGGGGGAAAATATAAGAATTGAGAAAAAAAAATTGAATATTAACATCTCAGACAAAAACAGAAAGTTATTATTGCACAGTTTATTTCAATATGGCAAAAAGGGTTTTTTTTCTCATTAATACTGTTTAATAATCATTCTCTAAGAACTTGCTCCAATACATTAACTTTTCACCAGTAATTTTTGGTACTCCTCTAATAGTAAGGCCCAGGGCATGATATACGTGAAAAACAATAAGTTATTACCCTTGCATTATTGTATTAAAATGAATGATTAAATAACTTTGAATAAAATTGTGTCAAAATGTTTTGTAATAAAATAAATTGTTTCTTGTAGTTCTCTAATTAAATTATTGATTTTTTTTTTTTTTCTGTATGTTCAGACTCAAAAATTTATTTTCATATCTCACAAGGGGATTAACTTTCAGTCTTTTACACATATCATGCACTGGACCCCACTATTACAAGAGTACTAAAATTTCCTCCGGTAGTAAGCTCTTGGTGAGACTTCTAGTCACACCATTTTTACCTTAGGAAGCTGCCTATGTATGGCATTTCTCAATCAACTAAGCTACCAGAGCTCTTACGACTGATAGAGGATCAAATCTGACACTAAAAATTCCATGAGTTGGAGTCAGTTGCGATAAAAAGCAACTAAAAACTTAAGATAAAAGAAAACTCTAGTCAAAAATTAATACTGATTGCCAATACTTTACCTAATAATAAAATCAGTAAAAATTCTTATATAGTCAAGATGATGTATCATTAAGAAATAGAATGGGGTATTATTGATATCATTAAAATCAATCTACTTAATTTTGTTACCCTTTTGATAGGATGCTTATTACATTACCCAAAAATCTTTAGATGTTTCATTTTATACCTTGAAACTTAGTTTACAAGTCACTACCTGAGAACTAGTGACAAAAAACAAAATCCAATAATTTTTTTTTTAACTATTTGAACAGACCATTTAAGGAACAATACCACAGAGCTAAACATTTTAAATGTTTCCTTCTGAACAAAATGCAAAGATATAAATACTATGAAAAATAAATGCTAAAATTTACCACCTTTAATTCAACAAAAAAAAAAAAAACAAATTTAGTGGATTTATTGAGGTTTTTTTGATTATCCCAACCACATAAAATATTTATAACTATTACAGCTCACTGTATTTTTATTGGCTAAATAAACGAGGACAGTATTCGTTCCGAAGGTGCGTGTTCGGGAATGGACTTTATGGTGTGCGGTGTAGCCGGCCATAATAGTCATGTAATATAAATAAATATATCTGTCATACGGAACTATGGTTTAGAACTATTTCAGTTATTTCTCATCAGTGTTACCAATTTGAATATTTATATATATATATATATATATATATATATATATATATATATATATATAGATAGATAGATAGATAGATAGATAGATAGATAGATATACAGTAGAATGCAATTACATTTGCAGTTCATATTTCTAAATGCTGGGTGGTGGTACCTTCAATATTGGTTGCCTGGACCCCTGAGTATCAATGTGAGGGATTTGTACATGTGAGGGTGATCAGAGTTAAAAATTCATGTATATCACTTGATAATGCACTTAATTGACAGTGGAACTCTTCTGTTGTGGAAGTAAAGTTTGTTAAAACTAGGGCTCTGCCAGTTCAAAAGGTGGATGTTTGGAGGGGGTCAGACTTTCTGATGTGTGGTGTAACCTGCCATAATTTTAATGTAAAATAATCTTCCACTCAATTTAGATACTTTATATCTAAACTCAGATCTATTACGAATTTAGATATCCTATATATCTAAATTTAGATAATTTTCAATTCTTATATTGATTTTAATAAAATTTTTCAAAAAATATTTACCCAAAGTTTAAAATTTAACACTGCACTGCCTTGTATGCTGACCAATACATCTGGCAAATTTCAACTTCATAAATGGCCAGTTGTCGTGTAATTGTGGTACATACAAACATAATTTCTTCATTTGGAGTTAGATTATGATGGGATTGAATGAAAAATAAATTAAAAATTCACCTAGAGCTGGAAGGGAGGTAAGTTAGATCCAAAGTTATTTCACTTGATAAAACCATTTAGATTTTCAGGTATGAATTTAAGAGTTAATTCAATGAGATAACCTGGTGCTGCAGGTTAGACTTAGAGACAGGGCAAAGGTTATTGTGTTAAGGGCTTTTATACTTATTTTTACTTGAATTCTTTTAGCAAAGAAAAGTATGGTGAGCTGTAACAGCCATAATTATTTAGTGTGGTGGGGAACTAACAAAAAATAACCTATTTATCTCAACAGGAACAATCATGAACCATAAGACAACAATATCTTGAAGAGGTTATCATACTAATAATTTTCTAACTAAACGCAATCATAAAATGACTTAACCCTTTTACAGCAGAATTGAATTTCAGAGTCACTTCTGTAGACAGGAGGCAGATATTGAACTTCTGCCTCCAGACTTACCAAATTCAATGCTATTTTAACACCTGTGTTGGGTAAGTCTCTGTGCTTGGATTACCTCCCCTTTGGGCCAATTCTTGCAACCTTGCTACAGAAATGGGGGGGGGGGGTAATCCTACTTAGTCCAATTTCCAAGTGAACTTCTTTTTACAAATCAGTTGTCTGCAATTACCTCCAAAAAAGATATTGGGTCTTTTTCATTTGACCCCACCATTTATTATAGCAAATGCAGTTCACCGTATTTTTGCTTGCTACATAAATGTACATTAAAAAAATGTTATGGAGATTTCAGCAACTTGGTTGCTATTTTATCACCAAGATGATAATCAAGAGTTTGGGTTAAGGGTTGATGTTAGTCAGGGCAAAGGTTAGTCTGTGTTGAGAGTTTTTATCATATTTGATGACACATAAGACGCTCCAGTTTCAGCAAAGAGTATTTAGAAAAAAAACAGCATTTCCCTGAATTCTTCTTATCTATCACCCAGTTTTTTCCAACTTCCTTCTCTGGCCAATGGGTTTGAACAACAAAGGTCACATTTACCAATTGGGCCATTCTTTGTGGGGGAAAAAAGTGGGAGGTTTTTTTTCTAAATATTTTGGATTTCGGAGTGATTTCAAATTTTAAAATGGAAAGAAATAGCTGAACTGGCGACCCTGGTCTTATATACCAACAAATGTCTTTTTTTCGTTTAGATTTATTTGACAAAAAAAAATACGAAGAGCCGTGGTAGCCATAATGATTTATTGTAGAGGGGACTAATGAAAAACATCCAAGATATTTTCAATGAATGAACCTAGATAAATATTTTTAATTTCTTTCTTTATCCCTACTTTTTCTTGTCTCTCTCGTCTTTCTTTCTCTCTCTCTTTCAATATCTGATTTTTTTGTTCGTTCTTTCTCTTTTCACTCCTAGTGAGTTGGAACAAGGAAAAAAATATAGCCAATAGTGAAGACTTATGGCAGACACCGGCCTCATAGCTTTGGTTTTTTTCTTTTTAAGATGGGGCAATCGCAGACTTTATTCTACGCTGGAGATATTGCATTTTCTTTACTGTCGTCAAACGGTCACTGAACTCTGTGTAGGGCACCTGAGGAGAGGAAAAAAATATCAAAGTCAAAACATTTAAACCCGAGTACTAGATTGAATGAATTACCACAGTCATTCCCTTTGCAAGGCATCACACGATCAGCTCCCAGGGGTGCCTTGGGATATTCATAAAATTTAATAATTCCAGGTATTCGTAATTCAATGTTCCGATGGATGATCACAATGATAGGAAGCAACATCTAAGATTTGAGAAACTGTGTAGTGTACCACTCCCCACTAGAACTTATTAAACATAACTTTTTTTATGAATTCAAATTACATGATTCATTCATTTTTTTTTTCATGTAACCAAACCGAATGAATGTAAATGCAATTTTTCAGTATTTCCTGATTTTAGAAGCCATGAAAAAATCTTTATACACCAAGATTTGAAAAAAATCTGGGAACGACTGAATTATCTTATTTCCCAGCATTAAAGACACTATTTTTTTCCAAAAATAAGCCTTGAAAATTTATTGTGTCCTACAGGCTGATGTTTTTTTCCAGATTTTATTCTTTTTTTCTCTTCAAAATTTCAAAGTCAAAAATGAAGCTATATTTTCAAGCTTCAAATATCAATTGTATCAAGGATTCTGAATGCAACAAGGCTGTAAATACACACACACACACACACACATTCTATCTTAGCTGGAACTATAGTTGTGAGATTATCACAACATGAATTAAGCTTCCTTGGCAAGAAGAGGAAAAAAAAATAATGGTCATCCCTATTATATGCAGCAAAATTTCGGTTGGCTATAAAATGGCAATCCTGATTATAAATTGTGAAGTTGCACACACTTGTTGAAAACAGTGCATAAATCATGTGCACCACTTTATGTTAAAAACAAGTCACTGAAGTTACACACCATTTTTTAACGTCAAGAGAGCCAGTGTGTGAAACTTTACAATCGGGTGAGCCATTTATAATGGGGCTGGCCATTATATAGCCAACCAAAATTTGATTACATATAAGTAGGGTTTGCCAAAAAATTTAAAAAGGGAGTGATCTCAAACATTTTAATAACTATATAAAAAATGAATGAATTCACTTAATCTACCCAATGAAATGAATCGCCCATTTCAATAAACCAGCACTCAATATTTGATAAATTGTGCATTCCATCTATATTAACCATTAACGCTCTCTATTCTTTTTCAAGGACACCAATACTTGGTGCATTTAGTAACTTTGAAAGCCTGTAACATGGGTGTTAGTTCATGTATGACTGAAATTGACATGACAACACAGCCACAAAATTCAACCACACAATCTTTTAGTGATCAAAGTCGCCTATGGTGACAGAATAAACTTTTGCTCAGTGAATCAAGTTATATAGGGAGTTCTAAAGATCAAGATGACAAGACCAATGAAAGTAGGACACATACCTGTATGAGGGTGTAATCCAGGTGTGTGAGGTGTCTTACAGCCATGGTATGAAGACCAGTAGGTTTCACTGTATACAACGTCATATCAGGGAAGTCCAACACCTTAAAACCAATTCTGGAAGAAAATAGTTTCAACAATACAACTTCATTTTTTTTAATCAGAAGATACATTTTTCAAAAATTCAAGTCCGTTCAAGTGCAGCTTAATCATTAGAATGGTTTCACATACTACAAGATCTGTTTGGAAAATATCCAGTCATTTAATGTTAACGGAAAAAAATAGCCTACTTAGTCCGCTTCGAAGTACTCTCGAGATCTCACATTTATACCAGCATCCCTTCCACTTTTTCAAAACAATCTGCAAAGTCCTCTTTTAGGGTCACCATCAGCTGCCTCATTGTTTTGTTTTTTTTTAATATTGTCAATGGCCAAAAATCTATCACTTAGGGAAAAGCCAGAAGTCACAGGAAGCTAAATTTAGAATTTAGGGAGGGGGCTGACCAACCTTAGGGATGCAAAGTTTTGCAGAAAGAAAAAAAACTTGCAAAAGACATGAAGAATGAGCAGGCTGAGTCATTGTGAATGTGATGGTCACATAGAACACAAACAATTGGTCTCTTTCAGCTGGTAAAAATCCTGGTGTCACTAGTGTCAAATGTCCTCAACATAGGTGCTGCTACATGTTATTTTTTTTTAAAACTTGAATGTAGCAAAAGAAAGGTGCTCTTTTTACACAGGTATAAAATTTTCGTGGAGCCCTCAACAACTTCTCACAGAACCCCAGTTGAGATTACGGTATCAGTTTTCAAACCAGAACAAGGAACTTTTGTTCGCGAGTTGAGTTTAACACTTGAAAATCTACCATACATTCGTGATGTAAGTATCTAGTATCATCCAAACAATTTTTTGGCAACAAGAGGAATGCAATCTAAAAATCAAAACTGATACGAATGTTGCAGAAGATACGTTGAAATATTTTTCGATTCACTCAAGAGTTTTCTCCCTTACATCAGAGACGCAACCTACCTGTTCACGCCTGGTTTCAGGTCACTTCCACAGTGGTCGTCGTACACCAACGGCTCGCCTTTCTTATCCACAAAAAGAACGGCATCTGAAAGAAAGAGAATAAATAATTCCCGCTCATAGTAAACCAGATACTACCCAAATGTTCGCAGAATTTGAACAGCTATCAAGTTATTCATCCGTGTCTCACCAGAAATTTCACACATCTCTCAAAAACATACCACTAGGAAATTAAAAACCTCATCTTCAATCATATCTCCTTTCTTTAAAGAAAATATTCAGCACTTAAAGTTCCTCATACATTTAGGTAGCACTTTTACTGAATGTTAATAAATGTATAAATGTTCTATTCTATTTATTTTCTCTTGTGGAAGGGTTTAATTAACTTTCACATAAGAACTAGGGCAGCTATTAGCAACTAAAATGTGTATTACATTTTTACTATGATCAAAATCACATTCAAGACAACAATTCTTGTTAGATCCTCATTTCAAATAAGAGTTTCTATATAATATAACGCAATTTATGATCATTCAGTAGGATCATATGTATCCGTTTCTTATATGAAAGATAAATTATTTTCATCAGGGAATCGTCTCAGCAAGTATAAAACTTAATTTGATAAAAACAAAAGGGGGGGGGTAATTGAGATTCGAGTCATTTTGTACAACAGATATTGTCAGAATTTAGACAGAGATAAATTCGACAAATTTTCTTCAGAAAAATATTTAGAAATTATGGAACAATGGAAACAATAGGTATGACCTTCTTTCTACAGAGTTATCATCCGTTTGTAATCGAAACCAATGTCCAACCTGCTTACCAAGAATGTAGCCGTAAGGAGTTATCACATCCGTCTTGACAAATTTGTGAAGAGGAGCAAAATTTGAAAGAGCAGCTGTCACAGATGTGGCTAAGCCTTGATGAGAACGAGAAAGGGCCTGAAAGAGAAATCAGAGAAACATTCATTGACAGGCATTGCAAAAATTGTTCAAAAACTTATTGGAAGGAAAATGCAAAAGTTATTTTTGAGGCGGTAGGGGAGTCTTTTTCCTTTTCCATGCAAGCAAAAATTTTTATCCCTTCAGCAGATAAGCATCCTGCCGACAGGATGGTAATAAACCCTTATATGTCCTGGCCTCAACCAAACTTGAAACTTGCAAGGGTCACTAAGCTGGTGCATATGAAGGAAATCAGGACTTAACCACCAATCATTCATACTCCAATAGTTTTCTCTTAAGAGATGAACACTTGATCTTTTTTTTCAAAAGCATTTTGATACTGGCAGAATATAAATCTCCAGCATAGTTTTTTCAAGTTTTGTATTTTTCTCCACAGAAATTATTTCCATTATTGCCTTAGGGAATAATCCAATAACGGGAAGTTTTTTTAAGATAGCGAGGCTGAAAAGTGGCAAAATTTTGTGAGCTAGTACATTGGACAGCAAATTCAATCAACTTTCTTTCATCTAAGGTAGTGGTTCCCGAATGGGAGCCACCTGCCTCCCAAAGTAAGAACTTCCTAAGAAGAGGGAATTTTGGTGGAGGAAGGTATAATGGGAAAAAAATTATGAAAAGAATTAGTAGATCACAATCGAAAAAAACTCAGGAATTGAGAGACCCAGCATCACAGAGGGGGAATGTGACTTGGGACTCTTGAGAACCACCAATCTGAGGTATTTCAAATATAAAGACACTCAAACTGTCCTTCTGTGGCCTCTAACGAGACTTAACAGATTTATCTTTACACTTCATGAATTACTCATTTCAAGATTTGGAAATAAAGTATTTTTATGATACAATGAAAAAAAAACTGATAAAAAATGAAAATGAGAAGAATAAGATCATAGAAAATCCATCACTATCATTTATAAATGTAATCCAAACCTATATCAGACCCAACTTTTTAGCCTTGGTTGGCAACCAGTCCAGGAGATGAATAACTTTGATTTCAATCCGGAAAGGTCCAACCCCACATCTAGCTTTGTGAGAGACGGGCAATAGATGGAGTAGGGAACATGTCTCAAAAATGTTCGGTTAATGGGGTCTGTTGTAGCTTCAATGGACCGAGCAAGTCAGAAATGGATTATGATAAAAACAGAGAAACAGTATAACAGGAGTACCATCTCCATTTCCAAACAACACCTCAGGTGGAAGGTTTTCTCTTTAGAAAAAAAAAATCAATCAATCTACCTGTAAATGTACTTGGTCTATGAAGTCTGCAGGTAGAATGGGTCCGTTATACGAGGAAATGTCATGCCGGACAGCAGCAGCAATATTCAGTATTCGCAGTTGACCCAGGGTCTTTCGGAAAGGATCCAATCCTGAAAGGCAGGGGGGAAGAAGGTAAAAACACAGGAAGGAACACAAATATTACTGACATATCTTAACTGATGATAAAACAAAGTTATTTTATTTGCATATTAACATTTCAAACCAGTTTATGGTGATCACTTCGTGACAGGGTCCATTAAATAACATTCTTCGGCTGATAACATTAAGAAAAAGGATATAAAGGTTGGAACGATTTGCATTCATTGATATAAATTTATTGATATGTTGTTAGGTTCATTGTTATAAACAACTTCACATTACTAAAAATCGATACTAAATTCGTATGAAATTTTAAATTCATTTTAAATAATGTCTTTGGAACTCATTATGATAACAGTATACATTTGATAACAATATCTGTGATTATGATAATCAACTTCATCTGAATCATAATTGGAGTTTGACCAATAAGCTCAGTTTATTACACAAACATGCACAAGGAAGTGAAAAATAAGATAGCTCAGTGTTGTTAATTTTCTGCTATTTACCTTCATCTTGATTAAAGAGTTCAATTTAAGGGTTTGATTTGAACTTGCATTGCCACAGAGTACAAGTAGTTCAGTGGTAAGAACAGTCACACATTAGGCAAACCACCCTCCGGCATAGGAGGCTGTGAGTTTGAGTCTCCCCTGGAAGTTATTTTATATTCTGGTCCGCAAGTTTAGTCTGAGTTTAGTTGCAATAAAAGGCAACATCATCAAGATGAAGGAAGATAGTAGCAAAAGATAATAACGATTTACAATACTTGAAATAAAAATCTCTCACCTTCTAAATTCCGGAAGAAATGAGTATTCAGGACAGACGCTGCAGTTTCCTGGTCACAAAGCCTGAGAACAGCCAGACACCAGACGATCTCAAGCCACTGCATGGGATCCTGCTCCTGAAGCGTGAGTAAACGTGACATCAGGTTAGGCAAGATGGCTACCATATCTTTGTTGTCGTAGACCAGATGGGAAAAACTGATGAGGATCTGACCAATCTCCTTCGGATTCAGGCTGTCCTGAATGTGAAGGATCTTCCTGAAGAGGGCATCCAATACTGGTGTATGGTGCCAGCGTAGCTTGGAAAAGGACGTCAAGATAGAGAAGAGCAGCACGTTGCTCTCAAAGTGCGGCACTTTCTTCTCTAGCATGTTGGACATCTTGCTCAATAGGTGATTGTCATAGATCTTCAGACTGCAACAAGCATACAACAGATTAACCAGATGCATGTTGCTCAACTTGAGGGACGTTTTGTTCAGGTGGTAAGTCAGGGCACGGATCAAAGGGGTATTACGATGCTTACGCTTCGAGAGCAGGTAGGTCACGCGGTAGAGCTCTTTTACATCCATCTTCTCGACCAGATCGAGGGCACGGGCCTCTACCTTGGAGAAGAGGAGCTTGCTGTTGTCATCCAGGATGTACATTAGGGTGATGAGGTCCTTCGGGTTGGAAAGCTCTACCCAGCGCTTCTCAATCACACTGAGGGTTTCTGAGAAAATCTTCTTCCGCTGGGCCGTGTCTTGATGTTGCTTGTGGATTGCCAGGGTGCGGATCAGGCTGGTGATGGACATCTTCCATAGGAGCCATTGGACCTGTTTCTCAAGAGATTCGATTAGGTACGTGTCCTTGATGGTCAGGGTGAAAAGGGCCTCGAGGCACAGGAGCAGGTTGCTGGGGCTCAGTGCCCGCACGTTGCCATGAAGCATGGTGCTCACCTTGTCGAACCGGTCGTCCTTCAGGATGGCATCAAAGTCAAGACCGTGCGGGGCAAGTTGGCTCATCTTGTTAAGAAAGTGCGGAAGGTCCTGCACATTCAGAGCCTGTAGATTCACCTGCTCCAGCAGAGATTCAATGGTGTCAATATCCTGAAATTTACTGTGGATATAAATGGTGCTTGTCTCGGGCCGCACCTTACGGCTGCTGTTATTGTTGGTGCTGATTGTGTGATTGTTGCTGTGATGAACAGGATGTTGCGACTGATGGTGATGGGGACCAGTGCGGAGACCTGTTTTGGCCTTGAAGGCTTGGGTGGCGTACCTGTGCACTCCACTGTTGTCTACAATCGGGAAATCGGGAGGGATCGGGTGCACCATCAGACCTCCTGCCTTGCATAGCTCTGGTATTTGGCATTGATGCCGACGGTGACACTGGTAGGCTGTCCGGGCATATGCCTGCAATGCAGAGGGCTGTCTCCACATGGTCAGCATAGGAAAAGAGCCACTGCAATTATAGAGAGAATAAACAGAAATATTAATGTTGTTTTATGACGCAGATAATGGTCAAAGGAATTTCATACACAGCAACTCACAATCAATTCTTTTTAACAGAAAAAAAAAAGGAATAAAATATTCATATCTCGCATAAATGAATCATCATAGCTCACATATGTACCAGAACTAATTATCTACAAAATCTGTTGAAGTTTTGGTCGAAAGTTTCAAATATGATCAAAATTATAAACTATGCATATATCAGAACAATTATCTAAAAAAATACTATCACTAGATTTGAGCGTAATAACTTAAGACACCCAGAAATTTTTTGAACAAACCAAAAATAAATTTTCAGATGTTGCCTGTGCAAATTTTCAAAATATGACCGGGAGTGCCCGGAGATACACACAGACAGACACTGAGAGAGAGAAGAATCTGTGGCCCACTTGTTAGGTTGGTCAGGCCATTTGTGGGATTTCAGTAATTCAATAAATAGATAGAAATATACGTACGGAAATATAAATGCATTACAACTTCAATCATAAACTTACATAGAACAAACGAGTTGGTTAGTAAATAATCACAAAAGCATCAATAAAATGAATAGATAGTTTGAAATCAGATATCGTTCAATTAAATTTATTTTTTAAGTGATAGAGTTTTTCTACGATATGTGCAATAAACACCACTCTTAAACTTACTAATTTTCAAAATAAGGAGACTGTTCAGTGTTCATATAAACAACCTTCGTATCTTTGAGGGTAAGAGTAGGGCCTAGGTTCTAGAGTAAGAGTGAGTTTAATCTCACCAAGTCCTCTCTCAGAGTGATAGCAAATTTCTATCAGCAGCTGGATCATGACCATTTGAGAATGAGTTTGAAATATAAATCCTCCCACAACAAAATATCTTTTGGAGAGTGATTTTCAAAAACTGACTCGCTTAAAACCAGCCTAGGGCTCCCAGGAGTCAAGTGGTTTTTGCAGTAGGCTGACACACACGGATATTTCAGCTAATAATGCAAATTCCTCATCTCAGAAATCCAAGCAAAATTAGGATATATTTGTTACACTACACTCCCTCTAATGTTGTTCGTAACTGCACCAGAAAACAAAACCAACTTCTCTCTATCATTCTTGTAAGGCTTACAATACTCAAGTAGTATCCACATCCATGTAATATTGTGGTATCACGAAGCATAAACCAGTCAAGATAATAGTACTTTAGAGAAGTACTGAATTGGTCAGTATTGACCAATTTTTTTTTTTTTTTTTCAGGCAAACACTTTAATTATTGGCTATACAACTTTTACCACAGCATGAGCTTAAAAATGTTAGTTCTAGGTAAATATCAAAATATCAAGAAACCACTCAATTGTTTTAGGAGTCTTCTTGAGATTAATAGCCTAGTATATAGGCATCCTGATTTCAATCTTCACTGACATTCACTCAATGTTCAAATCTATTTACACAAATACTCTATAAGCCTGCATATGAAACTAGGGTGTTAGCCAGCATTTTCATAAGCAGTTTAACAGTTACTTCCAATTAGAAACCTAATTTACCCGATTAAGCTGAGCATGTTTTTGAATGTGTTTATCAATTTTTGTTTGTTAGGGGCCACTTTGGGCTTTTTTTTTTTTTAAATAAAAAAAAATACAAATGAAAACTTCCCAATTCCATAAAAATGATGAAAAAGATCAAATTCCTGGCTAACACCCTGAAAACAAACATTTCATTTTAAAAAAGCACAATGAAAACGTAACCCCTGTGTTATATCTAGAGGGACATTCTACCAAAGCTAGACATGGTCACTTGGATGGGTTGTAGTGAGCGGAAGTCCTCCAACTATCGTCGTAAACCATTCGACTTATAGTCCAACATACAGTAAAAGGTCACAGGTATGTACTCACTGCTGAGTCAGTGGTCACTGTCACAGATCGTGCTCTCTACCAATGTTTAACTTCTAACATATACTCCTGTGACCACAAAAAAAGTATATAGTGTTCAATCCCGGGGATTCCATCTCTGCGGCAGCATCAACCCATAGCACTTAGAGGGGAACATTGGAAGGACATTCTCGATGTCTGTGTTACACTGGATGTGGGGACAGGTCAATTTCTCTCTAATCACCATATTTGTTATTGTTTTTAAACACTAGTAATATTTGCAGCAGCAATATCTTTATTTTTCATCATATGATGCATCGACAACCGTCATCATAATAAACAGTCAACATGGGTCTCTTCAGTTTTCAAGTTGGTCTATCTGGCTAGCTATGTATGTATCACACATATAGGCTGCACCAACAGAGAGGGCTCAAAACATTAACTCATCATGTGTTGAAAAAATGTTTTTTTGACTTTTCGAAATCCACTCCACCCCAATGGGTTTATAGTGGGGATTCAATTTGCAATGTACATTTATGCTAAATTGGTCCCTTAGTTTGTGTCCAGTAGCATTTCAGAAAAAGTGAGTACTTCAGGATTTCAGGGGAAATTATTAGTACAGTCCAAGAAATCCAAGGCTTTTTCATTTTTTCTCTCAACACTTCCAAGACTAACCTGTTGCAGAGCAAACTTTTAAATTCATACAAAGAAAATAGAACTTCAATATCAAAGGAATAATTTCTGATTCAAATTATCTCTCTTTGTTCAGTGAATCATGAATATTTTCAATTCACAGAAGAGTTCCACTATTTTTCAAGCTACTCATTGGAGAAGTCCACAGTCATTCTCAAGCAGATTATGAATTTAAGAGTTAATACAAGAATTGAAATATCTCATGAAACTTCCAAAAGAAATCTGCAGGACAGTCATAGAAATTTTGGGATGTATAGGTCCCAGGAGTTTCGAAAGGGTTAAGTCATCTTGTCAGAAGTCTTCAGGTCTTGTTCTTAACAAACTTTACACTAAGAATAAGAATGTATATACAGATTTTAGCTCATGTTAGCCTAGTTTGTACTAGAGGGCCAAATCGAAGTTAGAAAGATGGGAGAGCTTCTCCTTGATATCCTTGCTTCTTTTACTATTTCATCACAACTTAGGAAGCTATCTTTCATAAAAACACGCATTTGGCCCCTTTTCCTTGGGCTTGAATATTTTCTAGATCTCAATATGACAATATCAGACAAGCACACACGGTAATCACAATTACAAGAGTAACATGTTGCATTTGTGACCAATAGAAAAGATTATATGGACACACGCAAAGAAACAGGAAGTCTTAAAAGGACATGCTAGTTCACCTGAGGTCAGACGCCATCCTGGGGTAGGAGGATGAGGTAAAGTTTGCTTGAGGTCAGCCTGAGGTCACATGAGGTCAACAATGGTTTAAATTCTCCTTGTACAGAAACTACAATGAATGCAGAATCCAAAATGCATAAGAACATGTATTATTGTTTATCATTGTAGTTTAAATAGGATTTTAAAATGAAATAAGTCAATTTTGAAAACAGAGCACAATAATTTTGACAGTAGTATAATCCACTATTATAATAGAATACATTATTCTGCTGGTTCGTATGCATAACCATTACTCTTTCCAATTATCATTCCTTTCTTATCTGGTATTTTCTCACACTAATAAAACTTTTCATTTATTTGTTCTAACATGTTCTTGAGTTTCATTATTTTTTTTCTCTTTTTGACGTTTTAATTTAATTTGATTTTGAATTCTTCAATCTTTCACCCTTTCTCTTCTGCCTCTCCCTCCACCCTCATAATGTAATGAACAATAGTAAGAATGAAAGAGAGTGCTTAAGATGGAATAGGAGCAAAAGAGACCCAACTTTCACTATAAGTTTTATTCATTTGTTACTTTTCCCTCACAAGTATGAAGCCCAAAAATCAATAAATAGGAGTAGTAGACCACAGGAATATAGAGAGATCAATAATAATAAGATATATTGGTTTCATTAGACTATGTATGTTGTTATTTTGAGTGACAGCTCAGGTTAATTGTTGACTATGTGACAGATGAGTTTGAAAAAATGTCTCCCGTCTACAAAGCCATGACTATGACTGAAAACTATACACTTTTTTTAGCTTGAGATCAGCAGCAGCTATCATAGTTAATTTGAATTTTTGCATGAAAAGAGATCAGCTTGAGATCAGCAATTGAGGATAGTTTGAGATTGGATCTAAATTGAAAGTCAGTTTTAGTTCACTCAGACCAATAAGTTATAATATCATAGTTAACATAGTTACATTTCATAAGAATTAAATTACTTCAAAACCATACACCTACATAAATTGCAGAAATACATACATGAAAGTCATGATGATATCTTAGTTGTCAACACCCGTGGAATTTCTACAGGTCCAGCAAGTAATCATTACCAATTTAGTCTCTTTTCTATATCAACTCTTCTTTACTTTTACTTATCAAAGTAATCCAGTGCAGAGGTGTTGGAACAGTACAGAAGATTCCATCATAGATGTGTCAACAGCAGGATAGCTGGTGGAACCCATCCCTCTTCAGGTTTGTTTGGAATCAAAATTGACTGTTTTCAAGACTTATTGCCAAAATGACAAGAAAACCTAGCCTTTCCCAAGGGTATTAGTGCAAAGTGAACACAAACTCTCTTAGCTGGAGTTTGAACTTGACTCATCAATTCCTCTCCCTAGTCCACGGGTTGGCAAACTACAGTCCGCAGGTCAAATCTGGCTAATGGCTTCACTTCATCCGGCCCATTAATTTCATTGAATACATGACGTTGCATTTAAGAATTGCTTTCCTTATCTTCGGTTAGCGAAACAATATAATTCAGTGTGAAAAATCCAGCACAAGTCTCAACTTGCATGACCTCAAACGAATCAATGTCCTATAGCTACAAATGTTTTAACACCACTAATTCCTGTCATTCTGTTAATATACATATTTCGTTCAAAGAAAAAGAATTTCATAGTTCTCATTGATGGATATTACATTGAACTTTATACTCAAAAATGGGCGGAGAATATGGAGATAATTAGAAGAAACAAGCTGTTTCCATAGCCTTGTATGATAACTGTTTCATTATGTATTCACCTTGGGTCGTAAGACAAAAAAAAAAATATTTTTAATCCTGCCTGCCTTCAAAAAAGTTTTCCCCAATTCTATTCTCTGTGTCATAAACTTTCCACCTACTTGATTTTCTTCAACTATTCTTAACCCACCAATCTCATCTCATTTAATATTAACTCTTGAATTTATAAAGGTAAATAACTTCTGATTGAAATTATTCTCCTTTGACCATTAAGTGAATTTTTTCCATTCATTTCTATCAATTCACAGAAGAGTCCCATTATTTTTAATTCTATTCATTGAAGAGTTCCACGGTCAATACAAGCAGTTACAAGCTATCTATAAATTCAAGAGTTAGTACGCTCCATTTTCACCTCAACCACCTGGCAACAGCTATCATATTGTATTTACCAGTCATTTACTGACACATTTCTTCCTAGGAACCAATTTGTTATGTTAATTATTCTACTATGTTTCATTGATTAAGTAATGTAAAACTGAGCATATGCAAAGCTGAAAACATTAAATGTTTTAATTTCTAAGGCAGTGCAAAACTTCTTCTGCCCAAACCAAACACACATACTAAACCAAGACACTCCTCTAGCCATCCTGTTTTCACCTACTACAACCCTTTTAGCATAGCATACTTTATTCACTCGCTGGTAAATGATAGACATAGCCTATCTTACTAATTGACATATCATATTAGTTCTGATACTCAGCTCTCAAAAACTCTTGGGGCCCCCCTCAGCCATCTAGGCCATATGCAATGTACCAGCTGAAACCTCCTCTCATATACTCTCATAAGGATATCATGTTATCAAAGACAGTGCAATGAGAACATCTGAGATTTCTCTCTCTCACTGTGTGCCATGTCACTCCAGACATGGGGAATTACGGCTCTCTACAGCTTCCTTTCTTTTGTAGTTTTCAGCTATTATCACTTCTTTACAATCCCTCTTTTTATTTCTAGTACTTATTCTGCCATTCATTAACATAAACTTTTCAAGTAGGGTTAACCATTGCCTTCATCAGTTACTCTAATCTCTGATGCACCCTCAAAGCCTTCCTTCCTCATTATGTATCCCGAAAATTCCAACTTTCTCTTTCTGTTTGTAAGAAAAATCAAATAAAGGATTTGTTTCCAATATTTCCTGGGGAGAGGGCTACTTTTTATACCACCCACATCAGTGACAAAAAGGTGATACATGACAAGAAAAGTATTACTATTTTTATATCTCTTAGATCAGCAGCAGACCACACAGGCCAGCATTGCTTTCTCTGAAGAACTATTACTTCTACTATCAGCCAAGGTTATTACAACCATTGTTTACATTTGATTTGTTTACTTTGAAACTAATCAATTAGTTTGATAGTAGAAATGATAACGAGGTAGGGTTAAGTTAGAATAATCAATATATCATATATAATTGAACCTAATTAATTTAATCCCACTTTGTTTCAAAATGGGGAGGGGGAGTCAATTAAAAAAAGGAAAACAAATAATTTTTAGATTAAAAAATTCCCCATTCATTGTTCTTATAAATGGGATAAATACTTCTAACAATCAACGTAATTCTCACATGAGTTTTGAACAGGTTTCTTCGTCAAGTATCATTTTTTCATCAAGGGTTCATTGGCAAAGGTGGTTGGTGGTATAAAGAGTAGCGCCGTTCCCATGGTACTAAACAGAATTTGCATCTGAAGAAAGCTGGTGGGCACAACAGCTGAAGATTTTGACTATATCAACCGAGATGAAAATACCAGTTCTAACAGTATATGTTCTATACTAAACAACATTCCCTCTGAACACACACAAACAAAAAAAAGTAAGCAACAAAGAAACTAACAATAAAAGCATAGAAAGAAAAATATGTCATTATTTTATATTACATTATATTACATTTCTTTTTTGTAAAAACTGCACGACTATAGAAACCGAAGGTAGGTAACCTACAGCCCAAGAACCTGATCTGATTTGCAAAGGGATTTTCCCTACCCTGTGAGCTAACATAGCAACACTATATTTACTATTTATACTTTAAATATCCTGCATGACCTGTTAATAGATTTGAAACTTTTCCAACAGATTTAAAGACTGCTTTGCTTAATATAAATTGTAACTAAGTTGAGTTTTTTTTATTAGAAATAGGCATTCTTGGCTAAGCACAAATGATTTTCTGGTTGGCGTGCATTATGAATAGATTTGAAGCAAAATATATCTGGGAGTGTTTAGATGGATAATTTACAAATTTCAAGCCTTTTTTTTATGACATTTATCTAGCCTGCTGTCCATTCATTAATACATGATTAAGTCCGCAGAGGCAAAAAGGTTGCCAAACCTTGATATAAACCAACACATAAATCAGTTTACCAGGGAAGGGGTAAAAGAAAAATTTTTCCCCAATCTTGGATTGCCTTATAATCAGGATATAAAACAATCAAAATAAATTTAGTCGGAATTTTTGAGACAATTATTATTGAACGGCTGTAACCACTAAAAGTGGCTAAAAGTTCTATCATTTTTTTTATACATATGTGCATTTGTGCACTCTCTTGGCCGAACCATTTTTTTTTTTTTTACAGACTTGAAAATAGGCATCAGTGCTCCACTGGACCCCTTTAAAAAAATTTTTTTTTTTTTTTTTGGAAAAGACCTTTTGGGGAATTTATTTTAACTGGTTTATTATTAAAACCTAGATTCTCAAAAATACACCGAGATAGTTGTTTTTTTTTTTTAACTCTATTTTAGATTTTATTCTGACCCTACTTGATCTCCAATTAAATTTTTTAAATTTTGATGCTATGGTTGTTCAAATATTGACTTTGACGGCAAGTTATCATTATCATACATGCTTTACTCCAACTAGTGTCCTCATCTTAGTTGTTTTAGTAACAATGTTTTGGCTCATGTATCCTCTAGCCTTCTTTAGGTGTCAGTCATAGTTGTTAACCTTACAAGAATTTCAAACCAAACCCTTTATTCAATCCATGGGAGAAGATTGTCCTCATTCCATTGTACATGCCAGATGATACCTCAAATCAGTGCCTTCTTTCTTGTTAATTCATCCTTGTAATGTCACTTGACTGCCTCTACTGAACTACAGTACCCAATAATTGAAGTTACATCCAACTTTAAATAATTCGTTATTGGATTTATAATAATAAACAGGTTTTCATAATTCCAATTTATCCAGATATTTTAACTACTGAATTTTTTTTTCATGATTCTAATTTTATATAAACATTAATAATTATGTAATTTGTGCTTTAAATCTCCCAGGGTACAATGGGTGGAATCTTGTGACTAAGACCGGTTACATTTTGTAGGTAATTCGGCATTGTGCTACTTACTTAGTGACTTTATGTCTGGTCACCCGTTTTGTTTTGTTTTTTGTATAATATAATGAATAATATAAAGGGAGACAAGTTTTAAGGCTGTAACCATTCAAGTTTCTGTTACACAACCGAACAAGAAAGGAAGGAAGGGGAAGGGAGCTGCCTCTGTCCGTGACATGCTTGTTGGGTGGTTACGATTTTAGGGGACAAGTTAGGACAAAAACCTCCTCCGTAGATGAGGTACGAGGTGAAAAAAAAGGTGGAGAACACAGATTACATAACAAGGCATGTCAAACCCTCCTTAGAAATAACTGAAAAATTAGGTTCATCATCATATTTAAGTGCAGTGTCTGTTACACTTATGGTATCAGTAGCAGCCACCAGTCCCACTTCCTACATACCCTCATATTTAACTAGTTTTCTCTTCCCCACTTTCTCCCTTCACATCGTGTCTGTCATACTTATAGTATCAGTAGTAGCTATCAACCGAACCTGTTGTTGTACACATGATAACCGTGAAGCCAAGCAACGGATATATATTTAATAAGACCGATTTTTTTGGTCTTTAAATAAATCAGTTTTGTCTTTTTTTTCTCTTTCTTCCATTACTCTTAAATTAAATGTCTTTTTTTATCGGAAATAAGTCGAAAGAGTTTATACAATAGACGAAAAAAGCACAGATCTGCTGTTATTGTAATAAGATTATCATAATTTCTAAAATACAGACGGAGTCGCTTATCGTGATCACTTCGGTCTGGGTCTTTAGACAACAACCGGTTGATAACATTAAGCGAAGGATATACAGAAGAGGCCGCTCGTTGTGAGCACTTTATTAAAAGTGTTGGGGGCCGACTGATTTTGATGACACTAACCATTTGATAACATTATTCGTGATTATGATGAATGGCTTTAACTGCTTTGGTGTATTTAGTTATTTTACGATAGAATTTCTAGTGATTGGAATAAAATGAACAAGTCTATGTGAAGTGGTGTCAATTTCTTTCAACAAATTGAATTCCTTCGTTTCTCTAATTGAACTTTCTAAGGAGAAAAAAAAACTTTTCAGCACAAAACGAATACTATTTGTTTTTATGAAAAAAAAAAAAAAACATTTAGGTCTTATCAAAAGATTATTGAGAAATAGGGTATTTATTTGAAATTTATATAACAGACTAGACGGTCTAATGTATTTTCTTCTTTCTCTCCGGCTATGGTTTTCCACGCGCCGGCAACAATTACGACCAATAAGTCAATGTTTTTTGAGAACTAGTATTATTATTCAATCAATTATTTATTCATTTTAGAATTAGATAAAATATTTTACGACCATATTTTATTACTTTTAACTACTTTTACACCTTCATCTTAAATTTTAATTTTCTTTGTTCGTTCGTAGCCGTAGAATGATGGTCCGAGTTGAAGTTGTGATTAACAACTAAAAATTAAGATAAAGGAGAAAATTATAATCAAAAATAATAAAATATTGAGTCAATGTTTATTTTATTGGTTTCTATTTTTCAAGTAAATACACAAGTTTCTGGAGCGGCAAGTATTTTGAATTAATATTAAAAGCTTTAAATTTATATTATTTCATTCTTTAAGAAGAGACTTCAATCTATTCCTAACAACAGTGTCTGAAGACTAGAAGGAAATAAAGTCTCTGGTGATGTTTTCTCGATTTAAAACATTTTAAACCTGAAACCGTTTTTTTTTTCTTTTCACATCAACAATGAATTTTAAAAAAAAAAAAAGGTTTCGCATTACACCCCTGGCAATTATCAAAAACAAGCAATAATGATAACAAACGTTTTTTTTTTTTTTTACTTCGAAACAAACATTCTTTTTAAATTGAAAAGAGAACAGAAGAAATACGATATTGTTAGATTGTTTCTTTGTTTGATTAAATTAAATCAAATTGTTTCTTTGAAATCAATACATAATAGAGAATTTGGCATTACAAAGGAAAATGTATGAAAAGGGACGTAATCAGATATCAACTACAGATACTACACTTTGCTCTTAGCCGAAAGGGCGAGAAGCCAAATTAACCGAACAACAAACACAGAATAGTGATTGTATATTACCATTATTACTATTATTATTATCATCGTCATTATCTAGGGTGTGTGACTATTAGATAGTGAAATCAAGGAAGTTGTGAAATCCTGGAACATTTCAGTAATACCATGAAATCCCAAGTTTCACAATCAGTATAGTAACAGTCAACAAGCTGGTAATGCTGACCATTTAATACTATAAATGAGCACGATCCTCAATAGGTACTACACAACTGAGGCCCTGTGTCAAACTAGGCTAAAATGCGGTTTATATACACTCAACTGGAAATAAATACTGAACCTAACCAAAAGTAATGATCTAAATTAAAGGTCTGTGAATGTCGTTAGGATGAAATATTTTGAAAAAGTACTATCAATGTGATTGCGAGGCATGGTAAAAAAAAGACATCTTCAAATAATACAGGAGGTCACGTTTTAAAAAGTGTCTAATCCATTTCCACCAGAAACCAATACACACACACTCTCCATTATATTATATGTATATCCATTCCCACCAGAGACACATATATACATATGTATGTGTGTGTGTGTGGTCCCATATTCTCCGATCTCTCTTGGAGTCTTTTTTTTTTTTTTCAACAACCTGCTTGGCTCTTTCTTCGATCATTTTGAAGAATTACCCCAATGAATCCCTCTAAAAAAAATTAACATATAACCATAAAATAAACCTCCCGACCAAAACCTAGAGTAAAATAAATCAGTTAAGACAACCCATTTTTGACCTTTTCTTGGTCGTGGCCCTTTTAAAGGCTCTTCCAAGGATCTGGGCCCCTTACAACCAGGACCGGCGCTACTGTTAGGCCAAACGATGCTGCCGCCTTGGGGCGAAGTGACTGACCTTTCAGGAGAAAAATGCAAAAGATCAAGCAACCGGGAGCGCAAATTTCAAGTCTCGCCTAGGGCGCATGAAACCCTCGCCCTAACCCTGGATACAACACGATTATATACACAAAAATTCATTATCATTTGAATATGACTCCTTCAAATTCGCCAGGAACCCCTAAGGGGGCCATATGGCTCCCTTTGAGAATGGCCGGATTAGACATTTCATATCACACTCAATCACTTGAAAAAAATAAATACACAAAAAGGTTCATTTATTACATAATATATTCATAATTTAGCAAATTTTAATTTTTCTTTGAAGACAGAGAAAACGGGGGAAATATTTCAACCGGGCCGATTGAATAATAATAAAACTCAACAACCGGCCTCTCAAGACTTCCATTTTTTTGTTTTTATTATTTACTATTATTTTTATGATAAGATGAAATATTGTATATCATTATTGTTGATTTATGACAACTATTTACCTTCATCTTTATTGTGATGAAAATCAACTAAAAACAAAATTAAAATGAAAGAAAATAGTCGTCAATTATTAATAAATGACTTATTTTTATTTAATTTCTAGGAAAAGAGAGAGAGAGAGAGAATGAGAGACAAGGAAAGGCGTTGAAACATTCATCAATATATAATCAAAACAACAGGTTTATTATATTATCGTAATTATTTTAACCTCTGTTACAAGTAATACGACCGTCTCTAATTTTAATACAAGTTGAAGAAGAGTACTTACCGTGTTTTCTCAATTGACACAAGGGATTTGTCTCTCTTACTTCTTTACATGCCGGATTCCACCGCCATTTTGAATAGGCCGGTGATTTACTGCAGAATCGAAAATTACGACAGTCAGTATTACACAGGAACTCCAGCTGCACTAGATGCGGCTTAGCCGAGCGATTAACACCACTGAGAAAAGGGATGCGGCGAGCAAAGTTCAACTCCGAAAAATCCTTTCCAAGTTATGAAGAATGGACAAGCTTGGTCATTATGAATTAGTTGGTCATGTAGTACACAAGCTCACAACGGCATCTCACTGCCAACAGAATAACCCCGCTAGAGAGTGTTATTCATTCATTTATAGTAAGGTTTCCTCTGATTAGTTGCTAAGTTACATCAAGGATGCGCAACTGGTTCTCAAGATATTCAAAATGGCTGGAAATTTCCCAGACAGACCTCATACTGTTCGTTCCCGAATTCAGGCAGAGTAAAATGTAAGGTTTCCAGAAATGGAGTTAAAACTGAAAGTATTGCAAGACAGGAAAGTAGAGATATTCTGTCATTTATTTCTTCTTAAAAATCAAGCCATTTTTTCTTCCTTTCTGATCAACTTCAAATGAAAATAATGAAAGGACAGGTTTAGTTAGTCACGCAATAGAAACCATCACGGACCAACATCTTTTGACTGCATGCCTTGTTCAATGTGACCGATTAAGGAATTTGAAAGAGGGGGTGATAAATGAATAAGTAACTTCTCTTGACTTTTGTTGGGAGGTGATCACTAAAAAAGTCTTATCTTTCCAAAAACAAGCATGAATGCTGCCGGACACAAACTAAGGGACAAATTTAGCATAAACTTACACTGTAAATTGAACCCTGCACTAAAAACCTATTTTTGAGAGGGATTTTCAATAAACAAAAAAGATTTTTTCTAAGTACAATAAGTAGTAAATGTTCAAACTTTCAACCCTCTAGCTCATTGGTGTGACCTGTCCACACAATACATTCATAAATAGATTGCCAGTCAGCCAGACCAACTTAAAAAGTGGAGAAACCTACACTCAATCTAAACTAGGTGATGCCCCCCCCCTTTTTTTTTCATTTAAATGGGTCCCAATGTACACAAATGCTCAGACCAATCACCACCGATGCTGTAAAAATATGATATACAAAGTCTGTCCAGAATAGTATCAAGCCATTTTGAATATCACAAAAAACAGTAGTACAACTTAATATACATCACAACAGTCAAGTCTGTCAGTCCCCATACTATCAAGATTCAGCCCACTGTGATTTCTGGCTTTTTCCCAAAGAGATTTCAGACCATGAACGATATTAGGGAGAACTTGACGAGGCATGTGATCCCAAGAAGAGTACCGTGTAAACAACAGTCTCGTTTGATAACTGGTCCACACTTTGTGAGCAACTGTACCTTAACTCACTTAATAGTTTGCCTATGATATAGGCCTAGTTGTGTGACAAAGCAACCTTCCAGCATAGGAACTGTGTAATAGATGGTTACACAGTGATTTTCTGTTGTTTTTAATCCCAGAAATGGAATGATTATTTAAGGGTTATTGATAATAGTATTAAATATCTTGTACAAGTATAAATAAATAAATATACATATTATAAATAGATATCGGGTGAAAATAAATAAAGGGTGCAACAGTTCCACAATGCCTACAGATGAGCCATCACTGGTTAGGATATATATGTTAGGTCCCAAGGGGGAGAACTTCAAGTAGGATATTTTTCACTAATATCAAATAAGTAAATAGAGACTTAGTATTTTGACCAATCAGTTTTCCATAACTCATCTTTTCTAGCTGAACTTTGGCACTATGTAACGTTGAAGCAGATCCACTCAGATAGTGTAATGATCAACATTTTTAACCAACATGCACAAGGTTCCGGGTTCAATTCCCAGTATAAGAGAACAGAACAGAAAACTCCTCATTAGGTCAAATTTCCCTGTGCATCAAGCAAGTAATTGAGTACACTCCAAGATATGCAATTATGGTGGGGGCATCCCTTTGGATGGATTTTCATCCTGGCAAGAGGGTAGTCATATTTTTTAATTGATCACCCCCAATATGGTATGTTGCCAAAAGATGGTTGGTCACATGACAGTTTTTATTGAATGACTAACAAGACCTCCATTGGTTATAATTTATTTGAATCAGCCAAGTGTAATAAAAATAAAGTTATAAAACAGTCAGCCATGGCACCCACCGTAATAGAGGTTGAGTACCCCTTATCTGGAATTCCTGGGACCAGAAGTGTTTCAGATTTCAGATTTGGGGGCATTTTGGAATATTTGCAAATGCATGATGAGATAAACATAAACACCTCCTCTTTTTCTTATCACAGTTACTCAGAGGGATATATGCAGGTTTTTTTTTACTATTTCAACAAAATCTCTGTACAGACGAGAGATCAAACAAAAAATACACTGCATGTAGGTCTGGTAGGGACAATAATTTTTTATTGGGACTTGTTTCGTCTTCTACTGTTTGTGAGGTAAATGTAGTTGTAAGTTTCCTGAGTTAATAAAGATAAGCAAGCTTTTATTGTTACCAGAATGAATTAAATGCCTTAGAAATCGGTTTCATTTCTTGTCTTTGAATTATATTACTGTGACGTCAAGTGTGGAATTTTCCACTTTTTACAAAACTTTTGTTCGGAGTTCCGGATGAGGAGTACCTGTATAATAAGTTACACACATCTGCTGAATATCGTCTTCGTGGTAAGGCTGTAGAAACACAACTCAGACTTCTTCAGTTCTTGTTGTCGAGTTATGGCTTAATCCAAAACATTGGTTATATTGTAATAATAAAGCAAGCAAAAGGATAAGTTAATGATAAAAAAAGCATTTATTTGACTGAAATATTTATTTTTCAATAATTCATCTTGAAAAATGATTTTTATTTCTGTATCTCAATTAATTGTTTCAACTCGATAGTTTGTTTTATCGTGTTTTTCCTTGTGCTGGATTGTATGCTGAACTATCACTGTGACATTATTTTGTGCAGAAATGTTGGCAAACCAATCAGACCAAACCATTCACAATCATGCGTACAATATAGGCTGTCCCATATTTTACATACAGGGTTGCTCTCTGTTGCACTGCTAGTAGCAATTATTTTATAGCTATCCAATAAAATACTGAATAGAGTTGGTTGTATGCTCACCCATTTCACAGGGATATCATTGATGTAAGCATCTAACAAACCAATCCCGTTACTACACTGTTTAATATTCCCAAATAAATATTGATTAAAACTTTGAAAAATCATGAGTATCATTCTCTCAACAAATCCAGTCCTAATGTGAAGTTTTGTGTTAAACTTCTGTTAGCAGTTTTTTATTGTACAATGATCGACACAGTGGACACACAGCTTGAGTAACACCTTCCGTAAAAGCTTCAAAGGTCTCCAAACATGCCTGATGAAAGACATGGGTGCAAGAGAGAAGCAATGCAGCCCGGGGCTTTTCCGAGTCAGTCCTCATATGAGAAATGGATGTTGAACCACAAGGCAACCCACGGACTTCTGAATCCATATTGGTAGAGATACTGGTACAACAAATTGAACATTCCAAACTACCACGTTGAAGGGCCTGAAATTTACAAAAAGAAAAAGAGAGAAAGTAATTCAGTCAATTCTTGATGTACATTATATCACCATTCACACAGTACAACAAATGTTGGCATTACCACAAACCATATGCTGCAGTTCTTTCATTAATTTTAGTTGCTCTTCATCACAACTACACAGATCTTTATTCAATTGAAGTGAATAAGAAAAAATACAAAGCAAAAATTAATAATGATTGACAATGCTTTATCTGATAATAATTGGTCAATATAATATTAATGCTTTTCTAATTTTATTCGTTGCTGTTGAAATGATAGTCTGGGTTTTTTTTTTAGATTGTGGTAAGAATAACTGGAAATTGAGTAAAAACTAAAAAAAACATATCAAAATGATACAAGTATACCTTGTATGCTAAGGTTTTGATTAGTGAGTGTTTTGATATATTACAGTTAAAGTACTCCTGTACAAATTAACACAACTAAATATAAGCTGAAAAAAAACACATTAAATTATAAGACTTTGAACCGAGTGGAAAATTTGGGAATGAATTAAGCTCACTAATCAAGGTATACCTGCATTGCAATTTTTTGAAACACTTGAAAAGATGAGGGTGAATGAGAAAGAGCAATCAAAACTCTTCACGTTTATTTCTAGGGCAATTATGATTACTGTTGTATCTATATTGAATATGACACAAGAGGACATTCATAGAACTGAATTTAATTACTTTAAGCAATACAATGGAGTCTATATTTAACAACCATCAAAACAGATCTAGTTAGTCAATCAGTAGAAACCATCATGTGACCAATATATTTTGGCAGCATGTCAAATAATTGGGTGATTAAATAAAAAATTTAAAAAATGGAAAAAAGCGTTAATAATAAATAAGTTACTTCTCTTACCTTATGTTGGACAGTGATTCCAAAAAGGTCCAAATTGTAAGAAAAAAACTAGGCAGTAAAGGGACCAATTTTACATAAACTTTCATTGCAAATTAACCCCCCCCCCCTAAAAACCCATTTTGAGAGGGAATTTGAAAAAAAAAGAGAAAAAAATCTTCTTTCAAGACACAAGGAGTAAATGTTTACATTTTTAGCCTTCTAGCTCCATTGGTGTGGCTGGTACATGCAATACATACATACATAGCCAGCCAGCTAGACCAACTTGAAAACTGAAGATATGGTTGATAGTTTCTAATACTTGACAAATATTAGAATTAAAGAGTCCCAATTGGTTTCCTTGTTCAAAATCCTTGAATAAAAATTTTTTATGATAAATATTTTTCTCACCTTAAATTTGATTTTCTTCCATTCTTCAGGATCAATGTAGCAGTCAACATAAGAACCAATGATCCGTCTTTGAGTGGCAACGCTTTCATCAATTTCAGCAAGAAATTCATCAATGCCGACATCATAAGATTTCACCATTCGATCAGTGATATCTTTTAGCTGCAATGCAAAAAAGAAAATTTTGTTTATAGTTGAATTCATTATTCTGTGGAAAACTAACATTGAATGTATACAAAAAAAGCAAGTTCATACAGCAATATATACATTGTTTGAGCAGAAACATTCCTTTGGATTGCACCATTTTGGCCAAAGATATGGAAGAGTCTTCAGCTTATATTTATTTCAGGTTATTTTATTACAACCAGATGTTATTGGATTCTAAAGTAAGTATTAGCATACGCATGGCATCTGTCAGTCACAATTTGACCACATTTTATAAGTTTATGCAGTAATCATATAAAAATGAGAAAATAAGTTGGAAGCTTATTCTTTACTTTCAATCCACACTGCTTAATAATGATCATAGTATGACAATCTGGGAGTTTTGATAAAAAGTATAAAATTAACATCTGTCAAATACTGATGAGGTCAAGAGAAGCACTGAAACTTGTGTTTTGGATATCATATAAAGATATTTTAAACAGGCTAGCTTATAGAAGACTAAGTATAACAGGTCTGGTTAGTCCACTCATGAGGAACCATGACACGACCAAGAACTTTTGATGGCATGCCGCGGTGGGGGTGATCAATTAAAAATTGGAAGATGTCTGATTAATGAATAAGTTACTTCTCTTGCCTTTCACTAGAAGAGGTCCGAATTTTCAATAAACAAGCATGAACACTTCTGGACCCAAACTAAGAGACAAATTTAGAAAAACCAACGTTGCTAATTGAATCCCTCACTAAAAACCTATTTTGGGGGTGGTGTAAAAAGCAAAAAAGAATATTTTTTTCCAGGCATAATAAGGAGTAAATTTTTCATTTTCATCCCTCTAGCTCCATTGGGGTGGCCTGGTCACATGATACATTCATCATCAGCAGCAGCTGCAGGAGCTGCCGCCACTGTCAGAACACTCTATCATGGGTATTGCAGAACCAGTACTTTCTGAATTTGTCTAGCTTGTTATACCATCTTACTCTCAGCCACAAATTTGCATAGGAGGAAAGTATCAAAGAATTCCTTAAAGAATTCATTGGATCCAAACCAGAATCAGCCAAGGATAATACTTTGATGCAATGGATTTATAAAGATAAGAGATTTTATCAAAAAATGCTGGAAACTTTAGCATCAACCTAATACAAGAACTAGCTTGGTTAGATAGATATATCTATACCACTTTGTTTCAGTAGATTTAACAAGTATATTCACATATTCACTGTTAGAGGAATGGAGGATGTAGGGTCAATTTCCTGGTTGGAATGGATCTGTCTGTCACTAAAATCTTAGCCCTTAATTAGTACTTACCTTCACAATTATAAAAACAGGCACCAGATCAGGGATCACCAAAGTGGTCAATACTGACCCTTGGGGATTGATTGGACTCTCCAAGGGGTTGATAAATGCCAGGTAGGGTCTATTGGATATTTGGTATGTTTTACATCTTTTGACATATATTCTTGTTTACTTCGTGTTATACTGTTGATTTCCTGTTATTCTACCAATTTTGATAGGTAATTATATACTATGAATTCGGTACGTTTTTTAAAGATTTGGTACGTTTTAAGATGTGGTATTTTTATGTTTGATGTCATTTTTTTGGCAGCCCTGCCTAGTGGTCAATGAGATAACAAGGATTCAATGGAAGGGTCAATGGTCTAAAAGGTTTGGCGACTCCTGCTCTAGATAAACAAAAAGAGGGTTGGATTGGATTTGACAAAATAGACAATGGTAGGAAATCCCTCTTGACTGTCATGAAATATGAATGATACCTACCTTATTCTCAAAGTATTTCTTTCTTAAAAGTGGATTCTGAGGTGGAGTTACTTCCCTCAGTTTCAGATACCAACATCTCACAACATAACCTCTCCAAGCTGCCTGGATTCTGAAGAGAATTGAAAAGAAAAAAAGGGAATTTTAGAAAAAATATCCTTGTACTTGAACCATTCAAGAAACATAATTATACATACTAGTTGAAAACCAGCAGTATGGGTGAGATTTCCAGCTAGTTCCTGGAAAAGTCCTTGATAGGACCAATCGGACCTAAGGCTATGCTGGGCTTTAAAACACAAAGAAAATTTTCATTCAAATCTAAATATTGTCAACACTGGACTCACAAATTAAAGAAAAGCAAAACAAAAACATCATTCCTTTATAGAAGGGGTCCTCATTGGCAACCCTGATCACAAGTCACACACAGATAAATGGAATCAGACTTTTAATACAGATAAATAGATGGATGGATTGATGGAAATCATATTGCAATCATCAGGGTGAGCACAGATGCGGGATCAACACTATAATCATCTAGTTACAAATCAATCAGACTTTTTTTTGCATCAGCATATTTTAAGGTTACTTTAAGCCAATACATCTGGCTACAAGGCACCATTTTGTCAACTTAGAGGTCACATAGAGCTAAACAGAATTATCATCAAGGTGAGAGAGATTGAATGTAGATACCATACCATGAACGTATCAGAATTCTTTGGGCGCAGGTGGGCAGATGGCTTAATTTGCCCCAAATTTTACACATTTTAGCCCAAATTACATTGATTTGCCCAAAGGTTTACACAGTTTTGCCCCTCTGACTCAATCACCTATGCTCCATACTATTTTTTTTTCCTAATTTTAAAAAACTAACTCACTAAAAACAAGTCTGCGTGTCCCATTTGGACACAAAGAAAATTTCCTGCAGATATTTTGTGTGGGGAGAAGTGGATTTATGCCCTTCCCAAAAGCATTAATGCTAAGAGAACATAAAACATAATGCGTAGTGAACTAAAACTTGAACTCAGTTCACTAATTCAGTTTTAAATGCTGATAACCCTTATGCCACTCAGCACCTCCATAAACTTTATTACTCTCCCCAAATAAAAACCATATGCTTACTTACATTGTGGCACATCGTGAATAGTGGCATCTTTTTCCTTCATGGATAACTCTCGTCTGGTATTGATCTTGACGACACAGTGGACAAGTTTTCCTCCCTGCATATCGCTCAAAAGCCTGGAGGCAAACCTGAAGTTAAGTTATCATATTTAAATTAGTAAGTTGACTCAAGTTTTGTCAAGGTTGCAAATAGGTGTAATAGCTTTATTTCTGCTGCAACTGCTTGGTCATGTTAGGTAGTTATCGAAGAGGGGTTTGTTTGAGTGCTCACTCGCTCACTTCTCTGTTGACCATAATGGCATACCAACGACAAGACCATCTCATTGTCTGGTTATGGCAGAGAGCAGAGAAATGAGTAGAGTCATGCCTTTCCCAAGGGCACTAGACGGGAGTGAACACAATCAGCCTCTCCCAGAATTTGAACTCAGTTTGCCAATCCCAGTTTCCATGTTCAGAACGTTTACACCACGCTGCCCTTTCTAAGAGCAATAGCAGTAATGAGACAGTTTGCGTCAACTTCATAGTAAAATCCTTGGAAAAGGCATGAATCTGTTCCTTAGTGGACGAAATATTATGACCGTCGTTTCCAACTCCCTGCAACACTTCCGTACAAGTGTAAGATTTTTAAAAATAATAATATTGTATGAGTAAATGCTTGGTGTATTGTTTGTGTGAATGGGAAGGTGAATATTTGATGGTGCAGACTAACTTTTGTACAAGACCATGTACCTTGAGTACCCAGCAAAGAATGAACTTACTGTCATGGTCGGTATGAGTGGCATACTGTCTACTGCACTATTGTATCATTTGTCATGTGATACTTGTTAGCCAATCAAAAATATTGTCAGTTGAAGCTGCATGAATCAGTTTGAATGATGGTAAAGTAATGTCTCATTATTCAAAAAATTTACCAAATTCTTCTCACCTTGTGGAAGACATGGGAGCAGGACAACAGCACCTAAAAAATAGAAATTGTGCGAATCAATTTAAAGAATATTTCAAATGGTATTTATCTTTTAATCATTGATAATTTGGAAGACCTCAATTTTATTTTTCAAGATGGGGTGTTGTTGCTATTATACTTTGATTCTTTTGGACCACTTTACTAATCTTTGTTGTCATTTTCACAATATTTCCATCACTGTAACCTCCAGCTTTTGTTTTGTCAGAATGTCCAAGATGAGGTGTTACTGTTATCACATGAAGTCTGTCCAAGAAGTATACCTAGGACACTGAGGTCCAGTCCCTTCAAAGTACTCCCCTCAAGAACTCGCACTCTATTTTTGGCATCCCAATCACTTTTTTCAACCGTCTTCTTCCAGGATCGCCATCAGCTGCCTCATTGTACTATCCCTAATCTTATCCACAGTTTGAAATCTCTTTGGGAAAAGCCAGAAGTCAGAGGAAGTGAAATCTGGACCGAAGGGGTCTGAAAAACCTGGGCAATGTGATAATTTGAAAAAAAAAACCTGCACAAGATGTGAAAGTGACTCGCTCCATAATTGTGAATACGACTGTCATCTCACAGGTGACTGCATAAACCCCCAGGAGATTGTATGTTTGCGCATGCATACTAAGGTCCTTATTGTGACATTGCCAAGTTTCTTCAGAACCATGCAACCCGTTCTTGAGATATTCAAAATGGCTGGATACATACTGGAACTACCTCATACATTCATTCCTTCAGACAAGTTTCTTCATCTTTATCACAATGTTTCAATCACTTCATTCTCCAGTCTCCCTGAAGTGTCTATCACATTCAGTAACCCTCCAGAATCAACAGAGAGCTTTATTTTATCAACAGAGGTAAGTTGTTCTTTCTTTTGCCGACTAAGCTCTGCCCAGAATGGTAGAAGTCAAAATGGAGGAGATAGTGGTGGTAAACACATACACATGTACACCGTTACTGACACACTGACATACACATGCATACATGTGAAGCAGTTTAACTTTTGATGCTTACAAATCAGTTCAACAGATAACACCACCATCATCATCATCTCTAATCACACAACTACCATCAACCTCACCAATACTAGAATCATCACTATCATCACTATAATATCACTAATACTATCAACTGCATCACCACAACAATCATCTCCACCATCACCATCATAGTTACCCACATCAATACCATCAATCTCAAGACAACTATAATCATCAGCCCTCCACAATCATTATTATCTTCACTAAAACCATCAACCTCAATACCACTACATTCACCATCACCATCATTAACCACATCAACCTCATCCCCACCATCACTATCATAGTTACCCACATTAATACCATCAACTCAAACACTACTACAATCATATCTTCCATCACCATCATTATTACTGACATTATTATCATCAACATCATCACCACCATCACAACCACAATCGTCGTCATTGTTGTTAGGTTCTGTACTTCATATTGACATTTCATTGTTGTTGTCCATACCAGCTTTTGTGTGGGTGTTTCATAATTGCAATTCTATACCAAAATCTACGCCTTTGTCTGACATTTGGCTCCTAAAAGAACAGAAGGAACCATTCTTTATAAATGTCACTGGAACTGTAAACTCCAAACTTTCTTGACAAACAAAAGAACACGGCTCAGTTGTGGGTGCTTTACAAAATGAATCTCACCTGGGTATCCATTCCAAAATTCTCTTTGCAAATGGCGCACGGTTGATGTGAATCCTGGCGTTTGTTCGACTTTTCCTTGATTCCTTTCCACTCTTTCTCAGATATTGCCCCCATTGACGGACCGTCTGCAAGGCCCAGTTTCTGGGCTGCAATACATGAAATCATTTGGATAAGACTAAATAGAGTTTCTAACAATGATAAACAAACATCCTAGTCATCAAAAACTGGATTCCTTGAACTAGTGCCTTAATCAATGATGGAAATAGGTTCAAGTAACTAATTATACAGTAAGGCTAGATTTTGGAAACTAAGTTTATGATAACATATCCATCAGTCGACATTGAACATTCAAAAAACCTTGAAATTGAGAAATAGATATATGCCATACCCCTATTAGCCTAGTTTAACAGCAAGTCAAAAAAAAAAGGATAGCTCTTCCCCTAAGCTATGGATAAAAATAGCAAAAAGAGTGGCCAGTGATCCAGGATTACTGATTAACTGAAATTTCTGCACACGTACAAAACTAAATATAACCAATCTGGCCTATTCCCAAATTTGCTTATATATATATATATATATATATATATATATATATATATATATATATATATATATATAAGACACTAGATTCATAATCATTGACAAAACAGAAAAAAATACCACTGCAGACACAACAAAAATTTCAGAACTACATGAAGATATGAGGATTAACAGACTTGAAACTCTCTCCCCTAACGGAACTTAACACTAAACCTAACAACCCTAAACATACAGACTCTAACATCATAATCCTCCCACTCATAACAATCCCACATCCAAACTCTACCCACTTCATGCATATCCAATATGAGGAACTTCACCCAGTCACAGTATCTATAAAAACCTTTGTATGGTATTTCATTTTTTACAACTCAAAGCCATCAGACTTTCCAGAACATCTACAATGACCATTAAGGACTCAGAATACACAGTTCCCTGAAGGTATTCGGCCATACACAACAAGGACTCCCTTACCCTACCATCTGGACTATCTTTAACTCATCAAGCACCTACACAATCTAATACTACACCACTCCTTAGTATCCATGACAACCAATGGCCCCTCTAAGCAGCATCACCCAAGACCCACCACTGCTGCTACAAGGATATCTATAAACATATCAACACAGATTTCACCACAGACAGAACATAGTCCTAACTCATTATGATGACCCTAAAGGAATCCTCTTTTTTGATTTCCATTTTTGCTTCCAAAGCAAAACATGTGATTTTTAATTTGTTTTCCACGGAAATCTTATAACCACTGAAAGGAATACACATCCTACCAAAGATGGGAGCCCCCCAAAGAAACATATATAGCACCCTAATTAATTCATTTATGAATTAATTAATTAAATAATAAAAAGAGTTTCCATACTTTTACTCCCGAGTCTGCCTCATTCCCTATCATTCATATATATATATATATATATATATATATATATATATATATATATATATCACAAGACTGGTTACTGCTGGGTTAAACTCCACTCCAACTTCTATTCCAATTGAAGGTGATTAATGCAACTTTTGTAATGAATGGAAAGAAATCATAAAAACATTTTTTTCCTTGTAAAAATGTATTTATTCATCAGAACAAAATAAGCCTGTGCATATCTGTATGATAAATTTTCAGTAACATTCAAGACTTGTCAATTTAGTCCAGTCAGTAAGACAGCCAGCTGGCAATCAGTTGGTCATGAGTTCAAGGTAGGGCAATATGGATTTTACATATTGGCTTACACTCCTAATTATGTATATTTTGAAAATAAAATTTAGAAAGAAAATTCCCTGCTGCATGTCAGAATTTTGTGCCTTACATACTCTTCAGCGCTGAAGAGTGTATAAAGCACAAAATTCTGATATACACCAGAGAATTTTCCATCAAAATTTTTTTTAGTGTATCAATAGCGCTATTTACTTGAATAAATATTGAGCATTAATGCAACGTGCACATGAAAGAATAATGCTGGGCCTCACATGGAGAGACCACAAAACAGCACAGCACATCCGGGAAAAGACAAGAGTTAGAGACATCATAGAATCCATAAAAAATCTCAAATGGCGGTGGGCTAGCCATGTTGCAAGAATGGCTGACAATCGATGGACATCACAACTCACAACATGGATTCCCCGAGACCACATGCGCAACCGAGGCCGGCAAAATGTTAGATGGAGAGACGAGCTAGACAAGTTCAGGAAGTACTGGCTCCGTGACGCCCATGATAGAGAAGTGTGGCAAATCCTGGGGAAGGTCTATGTCCAACGACGGACGCTAAAAGACTGATGATGATGATGATGATGATGATGATGATGATGATTATGATAGAATGTCACCAACAAAGAAAATGTTTCTTCTTTATAATATTACAAATTACTGAAAACAAAATGAACTATTTACATAAATGCATGAGCATGTGTGTGTGTGTGTGTGTGTGTGTGCTCACAGAAATAGTGATCCCCTTTCTTGTTGTTATAAGAACTCTAAAAAGAAATCATAGAGTAAGAATATCTTACCGAGGGAGATAACTGGTTGATGGTCAAGGACATACTCTCTCTCAACTTCTTTCTCAATTCCAATCTTGGTCTGCCTTTCAACTTTTGGTTCTGTCAACAAGAAGAGAGAAAAACGCAGCTAAGCACCATACATTCTCATTTATAAGTCGAGTTTCAAAGAATAAATTTAAAAGTTAAAACATCAAGAGATTAATTCATACATGATGCTTACTATAAAAATATAACTAATAAACAACACAGGTCTGGTTAGTCACTCAACTCAACCAACGTCTTTTGGCAGCATGTTATGTTGGGGTGATCAATTATAGAACTGGAAAATGTAGTAATCAATGAATAAATTACTTCTATCACCTTTTGTTGGACGGTAATTAATATAAAAAAATGTATGAATTTTCAAAAAAGTGTGAACATTTCTGAGAACAAAGTAAGTGACCAATTAGGCAAAAACTTACATTTCCAATTTAACCCCCCCCCTCCCAATAAAAACCTATTCAAGATAGGAATTTAAAAAGATGAAAAAAAATTTCTAGTCATAATTAGGAGAAAATGTTGAAATTTTCAGCCCTCCAGCTCCTTTGAAGAAGCCTATACACACAGTGCATACTTAACCAGCCAGACCCACTTAAAAATGTTTTTGATTGATGGTGTGTACATCAAATCTTTTCTTCCTTTTTAATATCTCAGCTAAATAGGTTTAGAATTTTCACTAATTTTGAATTTTCACTAATCTGACACCGAGATAGTTCCAAACCTATTTGTCAAATTCTTCTGGTATGAGAAATCAAAGAGCTGGAAATATTAAAATTTTATTGACTAATTTTTAACTCTTGAATTCATATCGAAAATTTTTCAATTCAAATCAAGAGGATTAAATTTTGATCAAATTTACTTCCCTTGAACTTTTGGGTAATTTTACAAATGTTTTCATCCAATTCACAAAGGAGTTCAATTTTTTTGAATTCTATTCATTGAAGAGTTCCACTGTGTTTAGGAACGGTATGAAACAGTTTATGAATTTAAGAATTATAACGTACATAGTCCTTAGAAAATCAATGAAATATGATTAATATCCCAATCAGAATTGAGTGTTGTTGAAATATTGGGTCACAGATGTATTTTTGAATTCGAAGTTACTTGATACTTGATATTTAGTCAAACCAAATCATTTACCTGGCAGGTTTTTCAAACCACTGTAATATAAGTCCCTGTAAAATACAAGAATCAATGGGAAGCAACAAGTAGCAAAGGAAATGTGATTTAAAAAAGCTTTCATACAGATGTTTGCAGTGATGAATCAAATAATTTAGAGTTATTCATTGATTAGAGCCATTTTTACTCGTAGTGAATAATATTTTTGTTTTATTTGTAGTTGCTTCCCTTTGCATCTCATTATTAAAAGCAAAGGGAATGTAGTTTTTTTTTAAAAGGGTTTTATTCTACAGAGGTTTAAGGTGATTAATTACATAATCTATTATTAGGGTTAGGTTTTGTGATAAGGTTACATTCATAGATTTGAGCAATTTTTACTCCTAGAAAATGATATCTTTGCTTTGTTTTTTACCACAAGCCTGTAATATGATTTTGGCAACACCCAGAACTTACTCAGTCCTGTGTCAACAACGGCCTTGATATCTTTTTTCTGTGATGGTGGCCATCTTGATACTCCTGGTTCAGATAGAATATTAAGTCCTTGCCTCACAATTGACCTGCCCCTTGTCCGATGATCCTGTAAAGCTGCAGCAATTAAAGCCATGCTACATGACTGACCACCCTAGAAAAAGAATAGATCAAAAAAATAATTCAAAAGGCGAAAGAAAAAAAAGAGGATGTTTCTTCTTTATTAAACACAAAAATGAATCCTTTAAGCATCATTGTGATAAAATCATTTATCCATGTATATAAAACACAAAATGTATCCCCATATATATATATATATATATATATATATATATATGTGTGTGTGTGTGTGTGTGTGTATGTGTGTGTGTGTATGTGTGTGTGTGTGTGTATGTGTGTGTGTGTGTGTGTGTGTGTGTGTGTGTGTGTGTGTGCATGTTTGTGTATATGTATGCGAATATAACACTTTTTTAGTAAGCGTACAGATATTACACTCTGATCCGCATTTACTCACAAGAGCAGGATGTGACACTAAGTCGTCTTTGATGTGGGGTTCCGGTTACTGGAAAGTTGCAAAAATTGCTCCAGTCCCTGCAACTAGTGCTGGGAAGACATCAGAGCAAGCCCAACACCATTCTTTTAGTGTGATGGTACAGTACTGCCCCGGGGTGTACATCGGACAAATCCTAGGCCTCTTGCGCTTAGCAATATCGAGTTATCAGTAAGCCATCATCAGCCATGGCATTGCACCACTACAAAACTGAAGTGTGTTCTGCTATCAGATACTACGCTTTGATCCAAGGCAGAAGTGCCTGGAAGCGACACTTTCGTCTTGGACAGTGTGCACAGATACTACACTCTGATGGTACGTATCTACTTCCCCACAAGAGCAAGATTTGGCACAAGATCGGTTTAATGTGTGGTCCCGATTATGTTGGGTGCTGATCCATACGTAAATAACCCCCTTATTTCTTAAGAGTGCTATACTAGTAAATATATATTTTTTTTCAATATGTGTAACTCAATCATGTAATCCACTTGAGATATTAGTTTGAGAGGCTAGGACCTTAATGTATTGATAGCAGCTGGTCTTTAAATCTTTATTGAAGGAACAGAACTTTAATTTTAAATCATAATTATAAAAGTGTTTGCAATGCAAGTTTATGCTAAATTGATCCGCAGTTTGTGCAAACATTCATGCTTGTTCTTTAGAATAACAAACTTTCTCAGTGATCACTGTCCAACAAAAGGCATTAGAAGTGATTTTTTTTATCAATCGCCACTTTTCCCGACTTTTTGATTGATCACCCCCAGCATAGCATACTGCCAAAAGACGTAAGTCACGAGGCACTTTCTATTGAATACAAACAATAGAAATATAACAAAATAATAACAAATTTTAATCATCATTTCAATTCCTGCTGGAGGGGGGGATTAAATGCTGTCAAAATATAAAAGTATAAATATTGCTGTTGTTTAGACAAAGTCTAGTATTGATTTAAATTTCTTTAAGGTTAAAAAAAAACTTATCATAGTTTTTGTAATTACTTTTCAGTAGTTTGTTACAGCGTGGGGCCAGTACCCGAGATCTAAAGAAAGGGCCTATACCCGGCACCGGCTCGGTGACACTCATTAAAACACATCCAAGATCCAAGTCGAGAGATCGCGGGTGTTTTGTTTTCTAACAGTCCTTTTGTTTGTTCGCTTTTTTTTAATTGGTATACTATTTCTTATTTTCTTTTGTAACTTGTGTTGTTCTTGTAAAATCTGCGATATCCACTGGGATTTATCAACCTAGAGCGTGTCCATTGTTTCACAAGTAACCGGAATATGCCTAGGGCTTCTTGACACAAACAATAATCAATGAATTCAAGAAAAAAAGAGGTAAGAAACCAATCTTTTACTTAACTGTTGTTCGCTTCGGTTTCATACTTTTTAGGGTAATAATTACAAGATTTTCCCCCGAAAACTAATATTCTCCTAAAAAACAAAAACATTCAAGAAACGGAAGTGAACGTCGTCATGGCAACAGACCAAATAATAACAACTTGAAATATATTTTTTTTAATTCTTCAATCATAAAAGCTGATTTAATTATTTAAATCCCGGATATTCTTTCTTTTCTGCACAGAAAAAAACATAATTGAATGAAAAGAAAAAAAAAATACAAATATTAACAACAACAGGCGACGACGACGAGAAGGAGGCGGAGGAGGAGTAGCAAGCTTGTTGGTAAACTTAGGTATTGGAGTATTTCCCACCAAGTTAATGCTATCGGACAGTGTTCGAGTCCAGGTCAAAGCCAGGATTTGACGAGCAGATTTAAAGAATGTACAAGCTCTCCTCTCTTGGAAGATTGGCGCAAGACAATATTTTTACTCCTCCCAGGTCCCTCGATTTTCTCTCTCAGCTAAGCTTACATCAGATTCAATTTATAACAAATCGTTTGGGGTTGGGACGATATAAATTGAGATCTCAGTTATGCAATTTTTGTTGTTTTTTAATCATAAATTACTGCAGTTAATGCAATCGGTACAGGTCGAGTAGTGCAGTCCCTAAAAAGAAGTATGGTCCCTCTAACAGAACTATTTAATCTTGTTTATTTTCGCATGTCAAACTCCAATGACTGTGGTCCAAAATTACAAATGGTAATGTTACACTAATGTTTAGTGGGGTGGATGCGGGACGTACACGGTAACAAACGGAGCCAGTTGTTTTAATCTATATAGGTATATTGAACAGAAAGTAAGGGTTCATTATAGCATTATAGATACATGATGATGATGACGACGACGACGACGACGTCTTTTAACGTCCGTCGTCGGACAGACCTTCCTCAGGATTCGCCACAATTCTCTATCATGAGCGGAGCCAGTATTTCCTGAATCTATGTAGTTCATCTCTCCATCTTGTGTTCTGTCGGCCACGGTTTCGCATGTGATCTCTGGTGATCCATGTTGTGAGACCCCCTCAAAAACCCTTTTTAATTTTTTTTCTCAAAACTTTTCACTTTAAAACATTCCTCTGGGTCCATTGAGAATGCATGCCAAATTCATTTGAGCTGCACCGATGTTTAAAGCGGGGGGGGGGGCACTGACAAACAGAACTAGTTGTTTTAAATAATAAGAATACAAGGAGTTACGTACTATTGAGAAATGTGCAACAATACATGGTCACAAGATTGCCGAAAAATCGGGACCAGAGTCATTGGAATATGAGATGCGAAAATGAAGCGATACTAATAGCCCTGTTGGTGGGACTGCATTTCTTTTCATGGACTGCCCTACTTACTTTTTGCTTTTTTGCCCCTGTTGTTGGGGAATCATTACTACAGAGGAAACAGCTTATTGTTATTACTTCAGGACAGGATCTTTTAAATAACATCAATGTGCTGGTAAAATTTAGCAAAGAATGTATAAATTGGAACAATTTACATTCATTGTTATGTCATTGAATCATGGTTATAAAAACTTTTAAAAAATCAATATGAAATTGTTTTTTTAATTTAAAAACATTTTTAATTCATTTTAAGTAGTGTTGAGGAAGAACTGATTTTGATTACAATAATCGTTTGATAACATTATCCATGAATATGATAAACAGTTCCCTCCGTATTAGCTTAGGTTAGCTTAGCATTGCATAGGGCCAAATCAAAGGAAACAGAGATGGGAAGATTGTGTTGCACCAATCTTCTATGTATGGTGAGCCTTCCTGCCTGGAAATCAAGATAACTATATGGCGAGTCCAATCCTTTCAGAGTACAATTGCAGCCTTGTGCTATACTAATATAAGGCTTCAATTGACTTGTGATTCTCTATCACTGAGATTTGATAGATTTTTAGTTCTCATTTGTATGTATATATCAGAAAAATAGCTTATTATGGAGGTTTCATGCAGCCAAATTAGTTGTGGGTATCTCTGCCTATAATGTGAGAGGCTACAAATGAGTTTTCTAAAACAACTCTTTTGTGAGTTGCCAATAATCACTGGGTTTGTCATGAAATTAAGTATAATTTTGTGAGTATATGAAGAAATCAGATAGAAAACCCAACAAATTTAGTTATTTATGACAATTTGGAAAATCTATTTAATATGTTTTGTCTTCTGGCTTCCTCAGATGTAATGAAATACAATTGAAAAGTGAGTTTCAAAATGGCGTTCATCATTTGTTTTGCAACAAGCTATTATGACCAAGGCAGATAATAGTGATTTACATAGGCTCCATTGTATTCAGTTCTTGTAGCAGTTGTGATATTCTGTATGAATATTTTGGAGAAATGATTTTGTTTCGTTTCTAAGTTCATCTTTTCATTTTCCATGGCAGCAAAACGAGTAGATATTCGATATAGAATCCGACAAGATAATAATATCAAGAGTTTAATTTATAAACTTCCAAAGATTCTTTTCTTGAGTCAATTGAACTGCTAAGATGACAAGTGATTTGGCTACCAAGACTCAAGTAATGTGTCCCCACAAAATATGTTTTTTGCTGAGATGACAAGTGATTTGGCTACCAAGATTCAAGTAATGTGTCCCCACAAAGTATGTTTTTTGCTGAGATGACAAGTGATTTGGCTACCAAGATTCAAGTAATGTGTCCCCCAAAAATATGTTTTTTGCTGAGATGACAAGTGATTTGGCTACCAAGATTCAAGTAATGTGTCCCCACAAAATATGTTTTTAAAAAGTGTGTGTGCCAATAAAAAAAATTTGGAAAACTGCAATAGAGTTTAGGTTATTGTACTTTTTGTATGAACAATGTCTGTCCAGAAAGTATCCAGAAATCTTTAATATCACAAGAGCTTGTTGTATAACCTCAATGTAATTTGGCAACCAATCAGAGGGAACCTTACTGCTCATGTGTAAACAGACAATTTCCTGCAGGGTTACTCAGTCAGCAGTGCAATGCCTTTCAGTGTGCTTGTCCCATTCTTCACATCTTATGCAGGTTTTTTTTTTTCTTCAAAATAGCACATTACCAAGATCTGTCAACCTCCCTATAGTCTAGATTAGGCTCACTGCAATATCTGGCTTTTTGCTGTTGAAAGGGAGGAGATTTCAGACCATGGACGAGATTAACAAGAATGCAACAAAGCACCTGATGGCAACCCCAGAAGAGATCTTCACAGACTGTTTTTGAAAGTAGAAGAGACATGGAACAGGGGACTAAGGTGCCATTGCCTCAGATAGACCTTTTTTTCTTAATAATACCAAATGGCTTGAAACTTTCCAGAATGTCCAAGGCAAAGCATATGGTCTAAGACAAGAATACCTTGAAAAGTGCGGTTCTGATTAGTGTGGGCTTTGATGTAGTACACTAAAGGTTTTACTGTACAAATTAATGTAAACAAGTATAAGGTAAAAAAAAACCACAATGAACTATATTAAGACCTTGAATAGTGCAGTTTTGAACAGCACAGAAAATTCTGGAACTAATTAACCGCACTAATTAAGGTAAACCTATATACAAAGAAAAAGGCATTGAATTGTAAGACATGTTTACAATAAATGAGGAAAGAATGAAGAAAATAAGTCAATTTTCAGTTTATTAATTTTGGTTCCAACAAAGCTTTGTATACATTTTTGTGGCCATCATTTCTTTAGTTTAATTTTTTATTTATCACAAGTTAATAAATAAATTAGGAGGCATGATTTGATGAGGCCAGTTGCAGAATTTAGAATTTTTTTTCCCTCTGTTTTTTTTTTTTCTTAGAGTTTGAAATAATGAGACTGGAATCATATCCAAATATCTCTGTAAAGATCACTATATATTAGTGTTTGATGTATATAACGCGTTAAAAAAGATGGGCAAAATTAAGGTTTTAAAAATCCCTCTTAACTTCGCAGCACTTGTAAATCAGATTATCATATTCAAAGCAGAATTTTCTGAAGTTTCTCAAGACTAATATCTTCGTTCTTGCTGTAGTTATAACGCTCCAGCAAATGTGTTTTTTAGCCTCCTTCAAGTGTATATATCTGGTATCTCTTTTTGCTCTTATACATAGTTCTTGATCTGGGCATTAAAGTTTCTCCACAGATAGTGATTATCAAGTCTGCAATAATCATTGAAGATCTAAAACCATTCATTAGGGGTGATCAAAAGTTTCCAGCAAAAATGGTTTTCAACTGTGCTAAGAACTCTTGCAGATGAATTATATACCTGAGGAAGGCCCAACATGGTGATAAAAACAGCAAGGATGAGGATACTTGTCCAAATAACTTTGGAAATGAGGACAATGCTTCATCTCAGAACAATAAAGAAAGCAGTAGATCAGTTAGGGCCACAAGCATCAGGGCCATGTTGCAAGAGACCCACCAACGGCAGGCCACGTGGCGAGGATGAAGGACTATCAGCTACCAAAGACCCTCCTATTTGGAGTACTTCTTCATGACCATTGGAAAAGTGGGGGCACCACAGAGGAGATATAAGGAATCTCTAAAAAGGACCCTTATTTCCGATGGCATCAACCTCCATCTGGAGATAACAGAGGTAGCTGACAGGGACTCGTGAGGGGGCACAGGGTCTACCAAGCGATCTCCTGTGCTGAAGCAAACGGCAGAGAATAGTAGAAGCAAAAAAGCAGCAGTGGAGCAGGCATACCTTCTGGGTGCCAGACTGTTCCCTGCAACATTTGAGGAGACACCTGCCTCTCCCACACAGACCTCGCTGACCACCGGAGGGCCTGAAACAGACATGGAACGCCCCCTCTGTTCATGAAGCAAAGCCATGAATTGGATATATTCCTAGCCAGAGAATACCATGTACATTTAACAAGTAGTTGACTGAGAGAAAGTAAACTTTCTGTCTTAATTTGATATCTTTTTTTTTAACAAGTTTTACTGACCACTATTTAAAACAAAAGCCAAGATCTCTTGGTTGGTACTCGGGCATCTGTATCCAGGACAACTGTGTCCAAGTCTTTGGCATCCTTGGACATTTGTATCAATTTTTTTTTTTTTTTTTTTTGCATTCTGGTCATTTGCGTCTAATTATTATGTATATTTCTATTAGATGTAATTTTTTATTTTCATGTTTTTGTCTTCTGAACATTTCCATACCAGTATATTTCATATTTGATATAATTTTACATATTCAAGTAATTTCTAGCTTGCATTTTATTGACATAACTTAAAATTCAAAAAGGCTGCATGTTGTGGGCAACCCCTATATCTAATATAAAATATATATATATATATATATATATATATATATATATATATATATATTGGTATAGAAATGTTTAGAACACAAATGAAAAAAAAATGACATCTGATATGAAATTATACATACATATATATGATTGTAAATTGCATTATATCGTACAGATACTTATTTGAAATGATCTCCCAACATTACATGATTAATGTAACACAATTAAAGAAAATGGGGCTGTTGAAGGAATCGAACCTGCCACCGACAGTCTAATCGCTTCAATGTAGCAATGCTCTTACCATTGAGCTAAACTGCTAACAGTAATGCAAATGCTGAAATACCCGTTTTCACACCAAATTCTCATCTTATTTATTCTTGGTATAGTCGCTTCTATATGATATATATGCTTTTATATAATAAATTGCAATTTATAATCATTCTGTCGGATCATATATATCCATTTCTTTATATACACACACACACACACACACACACGATACAATAAAACAAAAAAGATGCAAATGTCCAGGTATGCCAATAACCAGGATGCATTTGACCGTGACACAGTTGTTCAGGATGCAATTGTACTGTCAACCTCTCAGTTGTAGTCTGGTTGAAGAAGCAAGATCATTTTTGTTGTTGCAATGATTTTAAAAGTAAAAGCACAACTAAGAGATATGGGGTTTTTTTTGGACCTTAATAATTCCAAGTCTGGGGAAAAAATAAATAAAAATTCAAACTCTTTTAAAAGCGAAGATGCATAAACATTTAGTATCCTAGAAACCAGAGGCGAAGAGCATCTTTCATCCTGTAAGAAATCAGGTATATGGTCGCAACGTCATCCAGAAGAAATACCGAAATCAAAGTAAAAAGTATTTGCTAGTCTTTTTTCTTTGTTTTTTTTTGTTTGTTTTTTTTTTATTCTTGTGGTTCATTTTTTGGTTTATTCTGTCTCCAATCATTTACTCATTTTTTTTCTTTTTGTTTAAGAAAAAAAAAATCTTTTTACTATTTTTTGGGGACATTTTTCTTTCAACCATTTCAAGACTCCTGGGACATATACATCCTGAGGTGTCTATTATAACTGGGATATACACGTCCCTGAGATCTCTTTTAAAAGTCAACTAAGACATTTTAATTCAGGCATTGAGCGCCAAAATAGGATAGTCTTGAAAGGGTTAAAAAAAATAAACGAGTCATAAAGCAAAATTGAAATACTGTACATAACCAAGCTTCAAAATTTGGGTAGCAATTGGGGATACATTATCCAGCTCTTAATATTTACGTAGAATTGAAAACTCCATCTCGATTTCCTTATTTTTTTCAAATGGAAATCCTACGAGTTCCTGACGTCAAAATGGAGAAGGTATTGCCATGAACAATTGCCATCAACACATGCTGTATGAGTTTGTCAGGATGTTGGGAACCTATTCGATAGAGGAGCTTCAATAATTTGAGGCAAATCAAGCCAGATGTCCCGATCGCAACTGGTACAAATTCATACCTGTCAGTTAGTGAGCAATACTAGTCTTCCACTCTTCATCAGCCATGGCAATATGTTCTCCAAAGTGATACCAGCAACAGACTGGGTTGTCTGTTTAGAAAAAAAAAAGATGATATATTTTGCTCACTTTCATAAGTGTTTTCCATTTTAGGAGTTTACAAATGTTAAAAGTGTCTCCATACAAAGTAACGATGATAATTTTATACGAGTAATGCATGTAGGAAATGTAAAAATTTTCTTTTTTCCAATTTCTTTTCCTGAAATCTCTCTAATGTTGCAACGTTTAAGTTCCTTGGATATATCTAGATATATTGCAGCATGGTTTAGATATATCCAAAGATATGGCTTAGATATATCCAAGGATATTTTTACATATTTTTGTTTAATATTACAAATATAGATTATCACAGGAAATGTATTAAAAGAAAAAAAAACAAACACAAATCCTTGAAGATGGATAATCTATGTCAGAAACATTGAATGATTAGAAATAATCTTGGAGAATCATAAATCCATCATGATCAAACATAAATCTGCAATATTAGAGAACCTCCAAAACATGGAAGTTTTTATTAAAAAAAAAAAAAAAAAGTCAAGTGATATTTTTAATATTACATATATTTAAGAGTTGGGTTTTTGACTCATAATAAAAGCACAAGGAATGTTGGTGAATGCTTCATTACAAGAGCATATTTGAATACATCATTACAATGATTTCTGTTAATATTTTTTGCAGTGGTGGTAAAATACAAGAAGCAACAGGAAACGAAAAGAATACGATTTTATAAAAAAACTTTTATTCATAAGTTAGTGGTGATTAATTGAAGAATTTAGAGTTGGGGTTTTTCATTGATTAGAATAATTGTTACAGGGAAAAAAATGATATCTTTGCTTCCCTTCTTGTTGCTTCTTTTATTTTACCACAACACTGCTTTTTTGCAAATTGCATTCTTTGCAAAAAAAAGTAAATCATAAGAGAGAGAGAGAGTAAACCGGTAAGTGAGAATAGAGTTGATTTGTAAGGTGTTTTACTTGGGGTATATAAAATAAGACTCATATATATATATATATATATATATATATATATATATATATATATATAGTATATATAAAAGACTAAAAGGAACATCAAGGAGGTGTAGTGTAGCCTAACAAGGTTTCAGCTTGGGCTGTTTGTATTCACTTTGCACTAATGCTCTTGAGATAGGTAAGTATCCGCTTTTCTCCCAAACTATGAGTAAATAGCAATAAAGGAGCCCCTTAACCCGGTAAGGCAGTCCATCTAAAAGAATGTTACTCTGACAGAAGAAATCTACAGCTTGGCAGTCACCATAGCTGGTCCATAGCCCAGGTAAAGAAGGGTTATGTATGAAGCCGGCAACAATCCTGTAAAAACCTCCTTGCTACTAAGACTGTAGCAGAGTGGTTATGACACTATGCTTCACAAAAAGTCTACAGGAATAGATAACTGCTTTCTAAAATACTTCACAATTCAGTTCAGTAATGCTGGTGGTCCCAAACCCAGGTAAAGGAGGAGGGTTGGGCCAAGGGCAAGCAACTGCATCCAATAAAACCTACTTGCTACTGAAACCCCAGCAGAGAGGTTGTGACCCTGTGCTTCCCAAGGAGTCTACTGGAATACATGCACAGAGAAATATCAAGTCTACAGAATTACAAATAGCCCTTAAAAGTTATTCATAAAAACTTAATTTTTGGCAAATTTCCCTGGCTTTTTGACAGTGTGGAAAGCAAGATTCAAATAATCACAAAGACCAAAATTAAAGATATTAGCGAAAATCTATATAATAATAAAAGTCTGATTCTATTTATCTGTTTGTGACCTTTAAGTAGCCGAAACGGTGCAATGTAAGCCAGACGTATTGAACCAAGGGACCCCTAAAATGCGCTAACTTGATGCAAGAAAAAAAAAAAAATTCAGATGATTTGCAAAATAGTACGGGGTCTGTTTCTAGTGGAATAGGAAGATAACTATAAAATGCTAATCATAAAGTAGTCCCCCTTATTTATTTTTTTTGCAATTGAATAAGAAGTTCAGGCACAAACGGTCCTTTAAATTGAATGCTCATTCTGGTCACATCAGATTGCACTACTTTTCTCTCAAAGGGTTGTCTAGTAATACTCAAAAGCTTTTTTTATTTTTCTGAATCTTGCCGAGACAGTTTTGCCTGTTTTGAAAACAAGCAATGAGCTAGCCATCTTGCGGGCCAACATGACTGTCATATAAAAATCCTGAAACAGGTCTGGTTGGTCACTCGATAGAAACCGTCAAGTGACCAATGTCTTTTGGCAGCATGCCATGTTGGGGGTGATCAATCAAAAAATTGGAAAAGGGTGGGGGGGGTCTTCAATAAATAAGTTACTTCTCTCGCCTGTTGTTGGATCACTAAATATCCACATTTTTAAAAAAACAAAAAAAAAAAAAATAAAGCATAAATGCAGCTGGACATAAACTAAGGGACCAATTTACAAAAAAGTTACATTGTAAATTGGACCCCAACTGGAAACTTATTTAGGGGAGAATTTTGTAAAAACAACAAAACATAATAAGGAGCAAATGTTTACATTTTCAGACCTCCAGCTGCAATGGAAGCCTGTGTACATGATACATACATACATACATTAATAGCCAGCCAGACCTGCTGAAAAATTGAAGAAACCTATGTTGACAGTTTTGGTTTACGGTTTCTAATATTGCATTCATAAAATTATTCTATTGATTTTGGTCTTGGCATTTATTTCAGGTGTTTGTAGAAATATTGCTTGATAATTATAAAAAGGTCTTTTCAAGAACATTTGAAGAGTGTGATTCCAAAACACAATAAGTACCATTTAAAAAATTAATGTGTTTAATTGAATCAAAGATCAAATTCTTGATTCAAAATTTTCCTCTCATTACAATCTTATAGACTGCATACATATATATATATATATATATATATATAAAAAGGTGGTAATAGAATTCAAAAATTCAAAAGCAGAAATTGATTTTTAATTTAATCAAAAGCATTTATTTTTAAATGGTGCTTGTGTTTTGGAACAAAACTCCTCATCTGTACTAATGATTTTATCAACACTTACATTCCTATAAGAATACATAAATGTTAATAGTTGACTTTGATCACCGAACAATAGCGGGTTTCAATTCTGCAGTTATATTGAGTTGTCAATGTCAGTCATATATGAACAGACACACAAGTTACACATTTTCAAAGTAACTCTAAACGCCTGTGAAAAAGAATTGCAGTGTGTTAAAGGTTAATAACCATGTATCATTTCTGAAAAGGACTCGATTCATAAGATGATTGAAACAGTAATTTTTGATAGTCTATAACTTCGAGAAGAGTCATCAAAATTCCAACTTTTGTTCAAGCAATCAAATCTCTTCTATCTTTGATGTTATCAACACTTCTAATGTGGATGAGGTCAATGAAAAATATCTTTTGGAAGTATGGTGACTATAAAAAAGAAATATCCGGAAGTAAAGTAAGAAAAGCTATCTTCATCAAGACTAAAATTCAGATTTTCTAATGCAGTAGAGTAACAAGAAGCAAAAAGATTACTACTAGTGATACTGAAGACAGGATAGACGATTAAGGAAATGAGAACTATCTCTTCTTTAAGGGATTTTTGTAATCCAAGTCAGTAGTGGTCCAACAAGAGAATAAACTTTCCCAATTTTAAAATACAAAGGCAGTGCCTGTTCTAAGTGCATGTTTGGAAAAGGCCCAACTGGGAATATGGTGCAGCTTGACTAATAGTCAAGTAAATGATTTTCCATCCGTCGTACGAAACTACAGGCTTTAAAGTATTTCGGTTACTTTTCTTCAATGTTTCCAATTTAGATATTTTATATCTGAATTTAGATGTATTGCCAATTTAGATATTTTATATCTGAATTTAGATTTATAACTTTAGATAAAAGATCTATAATCTGTAATTTTTTATTAGATATCTTGAGAACTGCGGATCCTAAATACTTCAAACTCAACACTGCAATGCCTTGTGCGGTAATATATCTGGCAAATGTCGACTTTGTACAATGGCCAGTTTTTTAGTATAGCGCAGTGCTTACACACACTCACACAGATTTTTTCAATAGTATTTAGATAAAGGCTACATGTTTGCAAGTTCATCATATTTGAGTAAAAAACAAGAACTGTTGCTGACTTGATTAACATTTCAATGTGTATTCAAATCATTCTCAATATGGTACTGCTATGTGAATAAAATCTAAGCACTACCAAAATTGAAGGTGTGGAGTGGTATAACAGTTACTGGCACGTAAAATGAAATTGGCAAACCAAGTTCAAATTTAGGCTTAGACTGTTTATGTTCACTTTGCAATAATGACCTTGAAAAAGGCATGAATCTACTTCTTCATGCAGGATGGCGTAACGGTTACCAGCATGGAAAACAGAATCAGTTAACCAAGTTTGAATTTTGACTGAGGAAGCTTGTGTTCACTTCGTACTAATGACTTTGGAAAAGGCATGAATCTATTTCTCCCAGCAGAATGTCAGCATGGTTACCACCATGGAAAACAAAATTGGTGGATTACTTCTGAATGAAACTGTTTATGTTGACTTAGTACGAATTATCTTAGGAAAAGCACGAATCCACTTTCCCTACACTCTGTTCTATTTTGAGATGTCCCACTATAATTAGCAGATAAGAGAGTAAATGAGTATTTGGGTAAACGACTATCTTCCCCTCCAGGCAGTAGTTACAAGGGGCTATTACCCCTATAATCAACCTTGACAGAGATTATTAATCAACAGAATCTGTCAGTTTCTCTATTTTTGATGGAATAGTTTTCACCCTTTCAGAGAACAAATGTTGTGTTCACTTCGCGCTATCATCTTGGGAAAGGCATGAATCCACTTCTCCTTGCACTTGATGAAATTGTTCTCATCCTTTCAGAGAAGAAATGTTATCAGGAGGGACCGGAGAAACATACCTGGTTTATCTGGTCCAGTGGCTTCACTGGCCCAAAGGCTTAACCCTTCAAGGAGAGAAGCAACCAGCAACTAAGCACGTGAATTTTACATCTCTACTTACGGAAGGGGCCTGCCTCTCCAGCATAGGCTTCACAGGTCAACTGAAGGTCTGTAAGAGATGCTAAAAAAAAAAAATTTTTTGTTTCCAAAGCTAAGCTATGACTGTCAGAGTAACTAGTATATCATAAGGGAGCTAGGACAATTTATCACTAGTAAAATCTGTTGCCCGTCAATTTGTTGAGTCGTTAATTAATTGATAGAACAATTTATCTCTGGTGTTTGCAACATTTTGGTCATGTTCGTCATTTTGAACAATAATCACCGAACAAGTGATCTCATAACAATTTAGCATATTTGAATTTAGTCCTCTAACATTATATGTATTCAGGGATCCTACCCATCAACATAGCCCCTGCAAGCTCACCATTTCTGAGAAAAGGAAAAACTAAATCATATATATATATATATATATATCCAAAAAAAAAAAAAAAAAAGAAGAAAAAGATTTTGGAAAAGAAAAGAAGAAAAAGATTTTGGAAAAGAAAAGAAGAAAAAGATTTTGGAAAAGAAAAGAAGAAAAAGATTTTGGAAAAGAAAAGAAGAAAAAGATTTTGGAAAAGAAAAGAAGAAAAAGATTTTGGAAAAGAAAAGAAGAAAAAGATTTTGGAAAAGAAAAGAAGAAAAAGATTTTGGAAAAGAAAAGAAGAAAAAGATTTTGGAAAAGAAAAGAAAAAGATTTTTGAAAAAAAAAAAGAAGAAAAAGATTTTTTTTAAAAAAAGAAAAAGGTTTTGGAAGAAAAAAGAAAAAGGTTTTGGAAGAAAAAAGAAAAAGATTTTTGAAAAAAAAAAATCATTGCTGATGAATGACAATATATTGAAAGATAAGGCAAAGTGTCCATCTCTCAAGAAATAACTCCCATTGGGGTATGACCACATGGTGACAAGTCCTAGTTTCTGTTGCATGTGTCAGCTTAGTGATTATTGCAAGTTTCAAGTCTGCTTGAGACCAGGACCTTATTCCTACAAGTTTTTATAACTATCCCGTTAGCAACCAAAGGGGTACCTCCACCCTTATCACACAGCTTTGAGTGTACTCAATTAGCTGCTGAGTGCAAAGGGAAATTTGTCCAAATCAAGAATTTCCACACTCTTCACTCATGCCAGGAACTAAACCCATGGACCTTTTGCTTTTGAGGCTGATCCTCTAACCATTATACTGAGCGGACTATGATGATATATTGGAGGCGTGAAAATTTGTTTACAAAAACACTGGAAAACTTTAAACAAGAATGTATTAACGTCTGTTATTGAGCTTTAATAGAAGAAACAATGTGCAGTTTTGTAGAGATTAATACAGCTGTACCTCTTTAATCCAGCAACCTTAAGACCTGGCCATTACTAGAACACAGAAATCATTTCTTTTCATATTATTATGTAATATTTTAGCAGCTTATTGATTTTAAATGATCTTTCTAATAGTATGAGAAATGGAATGATACATTTTCTAATAGAATTCATAAAATATCAATTATATCATGAAGATAAAGCATCCTATCTCTTAAGGGACTACTCCCAATGGAGAGTGGAGGCTAGTGACTAAGTCTCATTTTCTGTTGCATGAGTCAGTTTAGTGATCCTTGCAAATCACAAGTCTGGTCAAGACCAGGACTCAATTCTTACAATTTCTTATGATCACCCCCTTGGCAGGATGCAAGTCAACCGCAGGAATAGCTCCACCCCAGAGTGTACTCAATTAGCTGATGAGAGCACGGGGAAGTTTGTCCTAAAGAAGAGTTTTCCACACTCATACCGGGAATCGAACCCAAGACCTTCTGCATGTGAGGTAGACATGCTAACCATTACACTATCCGAGCGGATTAAATTATATAATAAATTATAATTATTTGTGTTTGTTTATGCTTTTTAATTGCTTGTATCAAAAATATTTTTTTAGATTCAAAAGAAAAATCAATAAATACACGTCTAATTTTATGCAAAAATTAACATCGAAAGTTGTCAAATTTAGACTTTCTCGATTTGGTTTTCAAGCATGGTTAGGTTTTTACGAGTGTTTATAAGCTCCTAAATTACACTTCAAACTGCAGTTTGAAACAAAAACTAAGAACTCTAAAGGCAGATTCACAACCTTCAGGCAGCAGATTCAAAATGTGCTGGGCCAAGGGCATAAATGGACCATAGAACATTGGATTAGAGAGGTAAAACCTATATATTTATGTAACTTCACTAACTTTAATGGGAGGCTCTATCTCTCTCTCTCTATCTCTCTCTCTTTATTTTTGTACAGATTATATTTATATATCACATTTGATTTTAGCACGTCTTTTAATTTATCGTCAACTAAATTACTAGGACTAGTGTCTTCATCTCAATAGGTACAGTTGCAATGTTTCGGCAGTTGTGCCCTCGGGACAACATTAAGTGTTTGTTGTAGTTGGTTAACATTAGGAATTTGCAAAATCTTCATTCAATGCACACCGTTCTCATTTACCCTCGTAGATTGAGAAGAGGTTTGGTTCGAAATTCCCAACAGGTTACCAACACACATACCCGAAGAAGGCCAGAGAGTACAACATGAACAAAAACAACCAAGATAGTGACACTAGTCCGAGTGAATCGGATTATAGTAATAATAATAATGATCAGTGATGTACTGGAATATTAATTCAGTCAGATATCCAGCGTTGGAGTAGTTAAAAAAACAAAACAAAAAAAACATTCATTTTTTAGTAAATCTGGCGATGGATATCAAACCAAATTGATATTTAAGTACATCACCAACAATGATAATTCTCCATCTTAGAAATTCAAACAAAGCTTTAAACTGTTTTTTTTTTTTTTATCGTTCTTTCTTCTCTCTTTCTCTCTCTTTCTCCCTAGTTGCAGTTTCCTTGCAAAACAAAAATAGCAAGGATTATAAAAAAAAAAAGAAGAGAGTCTCATGACTCGAATGAATATTCGACCAAGCAGATGCATCAAAAAACTTGTAAGTCATCCGCGTTATATCTGATGTACTTTCTCTCTCTCTTCCTAGTCGTAGTTTCCTTGCAAGACAAAGACAGCAAGGATATAAAAAAAATTTTTTTTAAAAAGAAAGTCTCATGACTCAAGTGAATATTCGACTAAGCAGAAGCATCAAAAAACTTGTCGATCATCCGCCCGACATCGTCCACGTTATATTTGATGTACTTGTCGGGGTTTTTCGTGAAATTTAAGCGGGTGTACTTGTCATGAAACATTTGATACATGGGCAGAATGTAGTTTTTGTTTTCTTGCTTGAGTGATAGTCTCAGCTCCAGATCTGGGATGGCGTAGCTCTTCTGGATTCGGAAGATTTCTTCAAGTTCTTTGTTGAAGCCCTAAACACCAAGCAACAAAAAACAATTTGATTAAAGCAGAATCGATAAAATTATACCTTTAAAAAATTTGGTGCAGAATGGTGCCCCCCCCTCTTTAGAGTTCATCTTTAATAATGCAATTTGATGAATTATACGGTTTAAACATATTTACCATCATTCTCCGCTTATACACTCATCGATGGTATCGTAGGGTTAGATACACTCGGGCAATTGTTAACAAGACCCAGTTCCAGGCCCATCGAAGTTTCATTCTGCTTATGGTACTTGGTCACCCATCTAGGTACTAACCAGGACTGATGTCACTTAACTTTAGTGACCTTATGGGAACATGTGTATCCAACATGATTCGGTCATAACCCCTGAGCCTTGGGGGACAGGTTCCTCAATTCTAGTCCTTATGCGGAGAGCTTACTGGAGAGGCATTACGTAACATATTAAAAGTCTTTGGCACGACTTGGTTGTGGATTGAACCAGAGACCAGCACTTTTCCACTGGGCCATGGTGACTGGTGTAATAGAAGGTACTTTTTCATTATTTATATTCCACTCATGTTTATTATTCTCTTGATTCCCACATTCACTCTACTTTTTGTATGTTAATTCTTGTTTTGGGGTCAACAGACCGACTTACTCAAACACTCTTGTGACATATAAAAATCAGAAGGGTATCAGCAAAATAATGAGTAGAAGTGATTTACAGAAAATGAAAAACTGCCCAACAGAATTTCATCATGAATGTTACTCAGAAAATGAACTTGCAGCATGGCAGTCACCATCAGTGTCTTGGATCAATAAGCTACTGAGGAAGGGCACTAAGCTTAAAAAAGTAGAGTCGTTGTGCCCGAACTGGAAAAAGACAACCAGCGGAGACAAGGAAAATATTTTTCAATTAATCATGATTAATTTCATGTGTTGTCAATGGAAAAAATAGCAAACTAAGTTTATTTTTTGAGAATGAAACCCAGTTAAGACTGTCACATGACAATAATACTGTGGGCAAAAATGATAAGTAATTCAGCAGCTTCTGCTCTAAACAATAATGTGTGAAGATCTTTTATTGCTTTACATGCTGAACATAAGTACAACTTATAGTAAAATATTATTAGACTTTAATTATTGAACATTGATGTGACTTAATTCCAAATGGATATAAGTATTTATCACACTTACTGTAAATTTATCTTTGATATTTTGCCTTTCTTTATCTTTTAACTGAAAAACAAAAAAGAGTGGATTAGCTTATATATACTACAATGTACAAAAAAATAATGTTGAACGCATTATAAACAGTATGAGAAGATAAGAGGGGAATATTATTCTGAATCTCCTTGTTTCTAAGTCAGAACTATGATATTAAACAGGGAAATCTTAATACACAATTGTCTACATCAAAAGATTTAATATGTTCTACTTTTTTACTTCTCAATCGGAAACTTTGTCATTAGAGGAAGGTAAGACAGTTTTTATGCAGATAAGTTCTTTTAATTAATAGAAAAAATATATACTTATCTAAAAAACATATACAGGGAAAACCGTTTTAAGAAAATTTTACGTGAATCAATAGATTAAGTTTTGAATCTCCAGTGACATTTTCTCTGAACAATGATGTGAGATAGTCTTTTGCTGCTTCATACCCTGATACTTTTTTCTTCTCCGAGATAAGAGTCTTGGGAGGATGAACATTCCCAAAATAGCCAACATTCGTCTACATTGAAAACTAGATTCGTTTTCTGGAATATACTCTACTTTGTGACATTACAAAACGGCTACGCAAGTGGTACAATGCAGCACAAGCAAAAACACTCTTAATTGCAAAAGCACAATAAACGTGACTCTGACTCATTGCTTTTTTTTATACGAGCCAATAAAACAATGAGATGATTTCTTATAAGAAAGTTCAGATTTAAGGTAGAAAATTCTGGAGACGAGAAGAACAAATATTTTTTTTTTCTTTTTTTCTTTTCTAAAAGAAAAATAAAATCCTTAAAGAAGTTAAGTGACATTTTTTTTTACCTTGGCTAATTCTGGATGTTGCGCTCTCTGTACAGAGATTGGTTTGTGGACTTCTAAGATATAATGGAGAACCCGGCTCCAACTACAAAAATAAATAGAAATCAATATAGACATACAAATATATATGAGCATATAATATAACAATCCATACATTAGTAAATTAAGAGTAATACAGACAGTTTATTCAGATATCCATCATCCCTGAAACTTCTAATCAACATTATCTACTCCCTCACATGTCCAAGTAAATTAAGAATAGTACAATCCACTATGGCCACAAAGGATACCAACATACGCAATAAATTTAATGCCGAATATCAAGGTCAAGATAAAAACATCCCTCAGAACACAATCAAGCATTCATTCATAGATAACCTACACCTAGCTCACACCCTTTGACATGTAACTTACAATCACCAACAAAAACATACACACTACTAAAAACAATAATACAAAATGAATAACTCCTCCCACTCATAGTGACACCCACAAGACTCATCAATTCCCCAAACAAGAATCTGAAAACACATACAATTGCTTGCCTGATGAGGCCCAGAGAGGGTAGGAACGTAAACTTATTTGTGTAGTGAATCCACTTCCTATTATATTTCCAGCTCCACTCTAAAATAAGTTGACCCTTGGAGTATAAAGTTGAGTGTATCGAGCAATCTATGAAATAAATCCATCACATATCAGACAGCGTTTTATATCATACTATATTGCAAACCTGATCTGTACCATATGTAAACATATACTTGTGTATATATATATATATATATACACACACACACACATTCTTGAACATTTATATAGCTTGGTTTTGAGAATGACAAACAGGTACTTTATAGAAGAAAAACCAATATTTATTGCAATCAGCACAACAAAATATGCATTTATTCATGTTTTGTGATCCTGAAAGCTAAATTTCAGGAAAATGTATTTTTGATAGAATTACATTGTAAAGAGAATAAAACCAAGTGTATCTTCTATCCTGCTAAAATCTTGTACATTATCGATCAAGGTGATTGAAAAGCCTAACTAACATTGCTATTTGGAAGAATTACCAAACAGGAAAACATTATATTGGTCAAAAAATGAAGATCCTCTTGAAAGCTTTAGTACTGTCTAGTTTCAGGATATATATATATCATTCAGAAATCTGAAAATGATCCAATCATAAAACGTGTCTGGATCTAAGGGTTTTGGATAAGAGGTTGCATACCAGTAGTTCTTTTCATCAGTATGATAGTACTATTATCTAATTATCCGTAACCATCACTTGCTTTAAAGTGCATCAAGCTATTGTTACTAGAAGAAACTTTTAGTTTATAAATACTTCTAGAATTGAATTGGATAATTCTGTTGAATATTAATTAAGTAAAATGATTAAAAGAGATTTCAGAATACCTTTGTGAATAATTTTTCTTATGTTCATTAATTTTTTCATCGTAGTAAGCTTCAACATCTTTGTTCCATAAATGGATGAAGTCCAGAAGCCCAGACCTGCAGAAAAATAACAAGAAAATACTTGAAAAAAATTGATTTCTAGAATAGATGTGTCTGCTAATGTCTGATACCATTAGTAGTATTATTATTGTCTCACACTGGGATTGAACCTAGAACCACCATGTGTCCATGATAATCCAAATAATAATAGAAATAATGATGATAATACCTCATCTCAAAAATTCAGAGATATACCAGGGGAGGTAGCTATGATTTTTGTTGAAGATTTTGGATATGGTTTGTACTTATTTTAGTGAATATTTTCTGAAAATTTTGTAGGATTCAAATTCTTGAAAGTATGCAGAATTTATTTATAAATGATAAAATCTAAGGATAAAAAAATATTTTTATCAGTGACAATTTAGAAATTAGATACAAAAATGTAACTACTTGGCTATAAACACATATATACTTATGAAAAGAAAAAAAAAATTCCATGATAAGAATTTTTTTTTTTTTCAAAGCACTAACCCCCACCTTTTTCAATGTAAGTACAACATTGTTTCTGTGTAATTGTCATATTTCTTTTTTGTTATGGATCATATCATGCTGATGACCAAAAGATATCCAAAAATCCTTTTTTAAAAATTTTATTCAATCATTTATGAAATTGATTTTTCCTTCTTTGGTTTGCAAAGATGTGTAAAATATATGATGTGGCTTCCGTACTGAAAAGTTTAGAGACCACTGCAGTAATCCTCTAAGTTACGGAGACATACAAAATGCTGTTGAGCCCATAAATCTATTTTTAATTACTGGCTATCTTGAGATATAATGCAAAAAATAAAAATGGAAAAACTTACCCTTTAAGTGATTTGATTATGTAATTGTAGTTATTGAGAAGGAAGATCTGCTTCATTGTCGGATCACTGTATGTCTCTGCCTTGTTGGTGAGGTTTAGTCCAAGCTCTGACAGGACTTTAGCTGCACAAAAGAAAAAAAGAATGATATACAGAATAAATGCCCACAACATTTGAAGGCATCAGCAGCAGCCTTAAGTATCCAAGGTTTAGATTAAATTATATACAACCTTGGTTATGCAACACACAAATCGAAAATAGGAGCTGGTAGAAACAATAGTTTTGGGTGCCTGAGTACCAATCTCTTGCAAAGTGGGACCCTCAGATTTGAATAATTTTGTTTATTATAGTTACTATTGATTTTTTTGAAGTTTAATTGTCTCCATTAGAAAATCGATAACATTTAATATTTTTTTGACTGAGACAAATGTAACCATAGAGACTAAATGTGTTTAGATGACATCAATTTATACATACTATTATATCAGGTTATAACAAGCTCTGTCCAGTTTTTTTTGTAATGATTGTTGCAACCAAATCTGCTGTTATGGTCAATGAACTCAGCAAGCAATTCATTATTAGCCATATGATTGTTCATTACAATTTGAAGAAGAAAAGAAAAGTGTCAAAGGTTGGAAAATGGGTCCTACATGACCTCTGAGTAGAAAATCATCAGAAATGTAATGATTGTGAGTTACTGTATTCTCCACAACTACAGGTGACTTATATGGACAGACTTGTTTCTGGGGATGAGAAATGGATCCTTTTTCACAATATCAAGCGCTATGATCAGTGGCTCAGTTGCGATGATAAACTTGTGTCTTAGCAAAGAGGCAACCTTCATCCAAAGAAGATCTTGTTGATTGTTTGGTGGGATATGCCAGGAATCATCAATTAATAAATTCCAAACAATAATCAAATAGTCACCGCTGAAACTTTCCTCCAACAACTTCGGTATTCAAAAAAAAGCACCGGACAGAAAATGTTCATCTGTAGAGAACAAAAAAGTGACCATTCTCCATCACAATAATGCATTCTCTCATACTGCTTCAGCGACCGAAAATTTTATAGACTCAAAGCCTCACTTCAAGAGAAAAGGTGAAAAATCAGTCGGTCTCTTATTTCAGGTCAAAACTGAAGGAAATTTAAACCTGGTGAATCAAAAAACTTGATAACATTACTGAAAATATTACTGATCAAGTGTATCTTCAATCTACACAATATTAGCATTTCAAAATAGAGAGAAACATCTAACAGAATTTTCATTCTAGATTAATACCATATTTCTTCAAGTATAATCCACACTTTCTTCCAAAAATTTTGAGCAAAAAAATCCGATTACTCTTTGTAGGGTGTAGAAGGTTATTTGACTGCCACTATTGCCGTGATGGTGATCAATGATTTAGAAAACTGGAAACATACTTGCAAAATGGCAGACATAGCATTAATATAAAATGAACATACTCTTATAATCATATCTTTTTCAGGTAGTTAAAATGATAAAATCATAAAATCACAAAAACGTAGGTTTTTGCTATAATTACCCATTTTCACAATAATGAACACAAGGCATGATTAATTTCATTTCAAAATACACATGCATACACATACAATCTCAACTACATAACACACTAACTAAAAGCAATGCAAATACTTACATAACTTTTTTCATACGTTGAAACAAATTTTCATTCATTTATTCAACTAAGTTTTCAAAACTGGGATCAACAATCAATAAACATAATTATTATACACAGACCTGTACCATATATTAAAATTCAAACAAATATAATTGATGTAGAGTAAATATGATTTTTAAAAGATCAAAATCAATTATTACAGTTCATTGAGTACAGTATAAAAACTAATTGCAAAAAATAGAGATTTGCCAGAATATTACCTTTATAGAAAGACTCCTTGAGTTTTCCAAGTTTTGAAGATACCACTGCACTATCTCATTGACTCCTCCCTTCTCTACTCTTTGCTTATAGTTAGTAACACTGCTGACAATGATAGTCATTTCTATAGTAACAGTACTTTTCTACACTCAATCATTTATAACAAGTGTACACTTGAGGATAAATAATATTTACAACTCAGGGAGGCTTGGCTTACAATTCACAATTTCCGACCCGCAGCAAACTTTTCGGAGATGCTGATCAGATAAAAAAAAGGGGGGTTGCAGAATATAGATAGCTGATGTATTTTCCATTCAAAATTGACACTAAACTGGGGGTGGGGTATATGCAGATTATCCGTAGTAGTCAATTATAACTGGGGAATTATGGTATATGTATATATATATATATATATATATATATATATATATAAAAATTTAAAAAAAGTACTTGTGAAACAGGCATTAGATACAGATTATACTTACTGATGTAGTCAGCCAACTTCAACTTGCTTTTTTCAACATCCTTTTTTGTTGATGGCACTGAAGGATCAGCAGCTGCAAAGGAAGAAATAAAAGAAAATTATTTTTTATATTCATGTCATCCTGCAAAAAGAACACATTTTAAAAATGTCAAACAATGTGAAGGTCACAGGATTTCAAATGCAACTGTCTAAAGGAAAAAAAAAATAAAAAAAAATGAAACTATGCTTGGTCCTCTTGCTGTAATTCAATATTTCCCCAAGACTAAAAAGGATGAAAACAAGAAATAACTCAGGCTGCTTGAAGGTCAAACTCCATCCTATTAAAGATGATTACTGCAACTTATATATATATATATATATATATATATATATATATAAAAAAAATTGTAAAAATATATTTTTTAGTATAAATGTATTCATCTATAAGATTGAAATGAGGCTTTGCGTATTTCTAACAAACAAAAATTTTCAAGATATGCAAGACTTGTCAATTTGGCCCAGTTGTATAACAAGCACTTGGTCATGATTTCAAATCACTGCAGGAAATGTTGAAATTATCAAATCAGTTTGGTTAAACGTCCCAGAATGGACAAACAGTGAAGAGTTTACTTCCCTGAATTAGGAGAGAATTGTTCTCTGTTCTTGTTGTTACAATAGAAAAACTTGACAGACTTGAGCTGGAGTTTGACAATAATAGTGAATATATATATATATATATATATATATATATATTGTAACCAAATTCACAACTATCATAAGCAAGATGGATCAGTAATCAGAAATATCATAAAACAATACACTTTTGTAAAAGAGACAAACAAATAAAATAATAAAATATTATAAAAAATTTAAGACATCAAACTTGATCATCACAAACAACTTGTCGTGAGAAGTCCCCAATTAGCCAGACTAATGTTACATACAAGTTAACTTTGACCTTTGGGGAGGATTGCGTCCTCAATCATAAACTTTTACCTAGCTCATATATAGGACATACAAGAACAACAATGAATACTATATAAAATTAACTGTATTAATACATTGCAAATAATAGAAACATTTATAATAAAGTCAACTAGTCCCACATTTAACATACTCTTTAGTCAATGTACTGGTATATTAAATGTATTTCATAATTAGTAAGTTGATTGATTATTAATTATACTTATTGAACTATTGATTGAGTACTGCTGGTAGATTTAGGTTATTCATGTGTTCTGACATTTATAATTATCCATCCGGACTTAGCCATGCCTAAACCATTCATAATAAAAAGTTGAAATTTTGCACACATTCTCTTAATGAGAAGGGAATATGTTTTTTTTGTTTTAGGAAATTCTCTCCAAAATAGGTTTTTAGTTTATTTCCATCGCAACTATTCAGACTGTCAGTCTACAGTAGAGAGTAAACAGCATGGATCAGAAAAAAAAAAAAAAAAAAAGATAAGCTCTCGGTGAAACTTGAACTCACATCCCTTGGGAAAGCCTAGTTATCCTTACTATCTGATCTTACTGCTTGAACTACAAGAACCATACTGCTAGTAGAAAATAAAATCTAACCTTTACACCTAATCATCTCCACCAATGTCTAGGTGCCATATTTGTAATTGTTTTACTCCATTAGTATTTGTAGCAGCAATATCATCTGGATTAATTAATTGATAATAGGGATGATTAACCAGAGCATTATGTAATAATTTCAAATTTTCTTTTTTCACAATTAAGTTTTGAAATAATTAAATTATGAAATAAGGTAACTTTTGGACCATTCTGTACATATAGATAGATAGACAGCACATGGTGGCTATGAAGAGACTTATCAATACACTGTATATCAGCTCTGAAAATTCTTTTTAAAAGAGCATATCTAAAGACTTTCCTTTCAATCAACAAAATCTGTTGTCAAATACAGTTACTCACACAGCTAAGATATAATTTCCAATCGAGTAACCATAGCCACCAAAGGTGACAAAAGGTTTTATTCTTTTTGATATGTGTATGTGTTTGTTAATGTGTTCATATGCTTCAGCACTCTTGACCATACGTTTGGGTCTACAGACTTGAAAATTGGTATCGGTACTGCACTAGGAACCTCCTATAAATCTTATTTTTTTTCTTTTGAATAAAGCTTTTTTGACAGGTTTATTAATAACATCAAGATTCTCCAAAATGTCTAGATATTTTATTTGTTTGTTTTTTTTCAATTCTATTCTATATAACACCAGTGATGTCATGAACAGAATTTATTCTGACCACATCTATTATCCGACTGACGCCATTTAAAAAAAGATTCTAATTTTGAAAACTAAAATAAAATTTTACTGCTTTGTTTGAGGGGATATTTATGTCTTGTCTTGGTATGTGGTTCAGTAACTTTGATCTAGCTCTCCTAATGGTTTTTGAAACAGGTTCTCAGCATATTTTAAATATCTTGCTGTTGAATATTTTTGGAGGGATAACATGAGTTGAGAAGCCTTCTCAGGTGTTTTCAGGGGAAGGCATCTAGTTTGTTTTCTTCTCTGTTGGTTAGGCCCCAAGTACATACTGCTGTTGTAAAGAAGGATTGGTTTGATGAGATTTCAATATTATTTGAGTCTCATCTTTAGTTTTATCCAATCTTGTCTCATTCAAGATGTTAATTTTTTTAAATGCAGTGGCCACAATTGTTACAATCACAATTCCCAGTAAAGTTAAAATTCTCAAAATTGAATGACTATGGCATATCTATCCCTACGTAGTGGTCATGTTATACAAGGCACATTTTTTTGATGAGATTAACAGGTATTACCCCCTTTTTGCCATACATTTGCAGCTATGCAAGATATTTCTCATAATTCCATAATCTTAAGAACAAAAAAAGATGAAGAATCAGAATAGATATTTTTCAAAGTTACTTCCCTACTAAATAACAATATTTTTTTACACAAAGTAGGACAAATACAATTAGATAATTAGCCATGCAATGTACAGAGATGTTATACTTGTTAGCAAGGTAGAGATTATAGAGATTGTCCTCTCAGGAGTTACAAGACATTTAGAACAGGCAGAGACGGTATAGATATAAGAACAAAATGGAAATAATACTCGATATAGACGAAGTTCAGCATTTGTTAAACAGAGGACAGTTATATTTATTTTTCTTTGGTGGGATGGTCAAGATTCAGAATAAAATATACAGTTAGAGTGAGCAGTTTCAGACAAGATTCGCATTATGATGCTGTCTATTATATTGGTGGTTGGCAGTGACATAAGAATGGTATTATAGGTCTGGAGATGATAACTTCAATTTGTGAGGCTAATTATACACATAACTTTATTAAAAAAAGAAATATGTATATATATGTCTTTTTTAATGAACTCAACTGAATCAACATGAATCATTTTTTAAATAATTTACTGACACATAGAAAAAGAAACCTTTTTTAATCAGATGCTTCATAAAGGATGCAATTTCTTTTTTTTAATGCAGTAAATTTGAAATTATCAAAGGCAAATTACAGACAATACTTCTTCCTTTCATAGAAAGGTGAGGCAGTCTGACAACAATGGAATCTAGCAAAAGTAAGAACAAGAATTAAAACCTCTAGATCTCAGAAACACAAAAGAGAATAACAATAATTCTTTGTTCTACAAGTTGTGTCGCTTCAACAGAGTATTCTCTCATTACGAAGCAATGTTCCCCTCCTATACTAATTGACTATTTTGAATTCAAACCAAGAAAGTCTAACCCATTGTCCAGTGCTGAGAGACTGGCAACAGACAGAGTAGCATAATCCTGAAATGTACAGTTAATGAAGCTCCAGTGAATATAGAATGGGCCTAGAAAGCTGAAAGTGGATTATAATAGATTGCTCTATAAAAAAAGAAGGAATAAAAAAAGATGGACAAAATAACGCAACCAACATCTTCGACTAAAAAAATCAAAAACACATTTGCAATATGATTGGAACCCCCCCCCCAATCCAACTTACATACTATATAATATAACAAATAAAAAAAAATCATGAAAATATATATTTCCTTGTATAAACATACATATTTATTAAAAAGAAATAAGCCAATATGTATTTGTATGATAAATTTTTGTTAATATCTAAGATTTGTTGATTTACCTTAATCAGTAAGATAGCCTCCTGGCAATCAGTTGGTTGTGAGTTCAAATCACAGTAGGGGAATGTGGATTTCACAGATTATTTCACCCCTCATTTTTGTAGGATAGTTTTTCTTATGTTAAGAATACAAACTCAAGACCAGACTTTGACAAAACTCATCATTTTATATACGTATCAGATTACAAGAGCATACCACATCTTTGCTTAATGGGATCTTGCAAAATTACTTAAAAGGTACAAACATAAATTTTCAATAGAGTCAGAGATGAGCATTTGCCCCTTTATGTTCAAAGAACAAAATATGGTAGCTTAAAAAGAAAACGAAAATAATTAGGGACCTAAAAGGATAGGAAGGGTGATTTACTTGAAAAGAAAAAAGAAATGGTGGCTGCAAGAAATATGGAAGTGATATAGCATCCATGCAGTGTGAATTTCCCTGCTTCCATACCTAAAAAATTCCACGTAAGGCTGTAGACAATGGCAGACAACTCTGTAAAAACAACAGCCAACACTTGACAAGCAGGTTTTTTTTTAATTACAGATGGAAAACAAAAGCACACACTTGAGAAGACAAATATTGATAAAAAAAATGAATAAGAATAAAAAAAAATTTCCTTTAATATCAATCTAAAGTATTAAATGCAGGCAGAGGAATTGTTGTTTTGACCTTTCACACTCTGTAAGTGACATCATTTGCTGAGCAAAAGGTTTGTCCTGCCACAGTCGGCAACCTTATCTATGTTTGAATTCCGCTGGTTGTGCTAAGTCAATTTCATGTCCTCATACATGAACAGTCACACAAGTTACAGGCTTTTAAAGTTACAAAGCGCACAAGATCTTGGTGCCCCTGAGAAAGAAGGTAGAGTGTAAAACATTTACGTCAAAGTAGCTCAGTTTTTGAGAGAATCTTCAATCACTGTGTATATTTTGAGTAAAGGGTTGAATTTGCATCTGATTTCCCTAAAATTTACATTGAAGACAAATTTAAAGACATCCAAGATAATCTTTCAAACTATGTTTATTCCTGAAAACTTCTAATGGAGCATAGGGCAGCAATTGCTCTATTACAGTTTCAGTAGCAAGTAGATGTTTTAGAGGATGGAGTTGCTAGCTAGCTCCACACCCATCTCTTTCCTTTTACCCAGGTTTGGGACCAGCTATGGTAACTTCCAAGCTGTTGGTTATTTGTCAGATTAATCTTAGAAGATAAACACAATAGGAGCCCTATGGCCCCATAAGACAGTCCATTTGAAAGTAAGATGGAATGCTTTACAGAACTAAAAGGCTCCGACTTCCCAGATATTTACCCATAGCTACAGGGAGAAGTAGATTCATGCCTTTCCCAACAGTACCCTGTAAAAACCTACTTGTGATGGTTGCAGTCCTATGCTCAACAAAGAGTCAACAGAAATAAACAGCATTGGTGTATAATATCCACTGCTAAAGAGTTCCAAATTATCCTGCCTGTTGAATTATCCTCTGTCACTTGTGAAACATTTAACGAACCCTAAACTGCATAAGCCTACAAGTGCATATTTTATTCCATTGGTTTCTCTTCACTGTAAAGAGATTGAGCAGGGGGAGACAACCATATACCCCACTAGACTGCTCCCCCCACATACAGTTTTGTACAACAAATATATCTTGGATTGCCTTCCGTGCCCGTCTGTGAAAATGAATCTCTGAAGTGGTTGGTTTTTGGTCAAGAACCCAAAATTATTCCTTGTTCAAAAGGTTAATTAGAATGCACTCAATGCATACTTTCACCAACATTATTGTAACTTGAAACTGAACAATTAAATTACAGATACCAGACTATGACATGACAAAAGCATGTAAAAATTAGTCATCAGAGACATCAAAAGGACTTTAATACAGTTTATCATATTTATTTATTTATGGAGTCATAACTGTTATTATATATGGAAAGCTAAGAAATTGTCCTATCCTGCTATGTTAATAAATTGCAAAAAGAATTCCTGGTTCCAGCCTAAAATCTAATCAGTTGTTCCTCAACACATGGCCCACCTCCCACGAAATGTCATCGGAGATATCATACAGACAAACAAACAAACAAATAAACAAACAAACAGACAAACAGGGGGGAATATATAACCTTTGTCCAACTTTATTGGCAGAGCTAAATATAAGTAAACTGAATACTTACCGTATTTTACCAACATAGCTCCGGCAGTTTCAGCATATTCTTTGAGTTGCACAAGGAAGATTATAGTCTGTGAAATAAAAGCAAAAATCCAATTGAATAAGAGATATAGCAATACAAATAAATAAAGATTGATGTATTTTGGCTTATTCAAACTGGTTTCCTCCTCGTTTATTTTTCATCAATATTTCGGCCACTTTACTCTCTGGGTCAAGGTACTGAGTGGTGTAGTAGTTACTGGAGCATAACGCGGAATTGATGGACTAAGTCCAAGTTTTGGCAGAGGCTATTCTGGAAAACCAGTACTAATGTGTATCTTTTTGTGAGAACAAAGTGGTGTAAACTTCCAAAAAGTGGAAGACATTTCTCTGTGTGAGCATATTATATATATATATATATATATATATATATATATGTATAGATAGATAGATGAAAATGACAATTGGATGATGAAGAGAAAAACTCAAGAGATAGGTGTTACATCTCAAAATTTTTTCATTATTCTATGGGCGTAATTTGATGCATTCTGATGAGGGCCAGCCATCTTTTTCCGAGGAAAATTATTTTCAGCGGTTCAGAGAAAAATTTGTTGTTTACATGTTCAATGCTGAGCAAGAGTTTATCTCTCCACCTTCCAATGATCATATTCATCTACATTGTCAGATCACTGCACATCCACAATACAAGTACACACACACACATTATATATATATATATATATATATATATATATATATGGCCAAAAGTCACTTCCCGATTTCTTTCAACAAATAAAAAAAAATTTTTTTTTAGAAACAGGTCTAGTTAGTCACTCAATAGAAATCACCACATGACCAACATCTTTTGGCAGCAATGGGTTGATCCAAAAATTGGAAAAAGAGGAGATCAATGAATAAGTTATATCTCTCATCTTTTGTTGTGCAGTGATCACTACAACAGTCTGAATTTTGGGAAAAAAAAAAAAAAAAAAATCATGAATGCTGCAAGACACTAACTGAGGGATCAATTTAACATACACTTACATAGCAAATTGAACCCTCCACCAAAATCTTTTAGTTGGATTTTCATACAACAAAAGTTTTTAGACATAATAAAGCCATAAATCTTCAGCCCTCTAGCTCTATTGGTGCAGCCTAAATACATGATCCATACATTCACAGCCAGTGAACCTCTCTTGAGAGCTGAAGAAACCTATGTTTTATTACTTACATGATTAGTCAATTCATGGACTGTACCATCTTTTGGCATATTAGATGCTTTTTCTGGATCAATCTGAGCAGAAGATAAAGAGATTCATTATTAAAAGAAATGCATAAAATTTGTCATAGAAAATTAATCTTTCTCAGTTTTAGAAATATTCTTAAAAGAAAATCACATCTATTTAACAATATATTTATCAGAGATATATATTCCAATATACATCATTACAAACTATTTTGCATAATAGTTCTTATATTATTATTAGCATAGCTCATTACCAATAAAAAATGATAGGATTATTTACATATGCAATTGACACTTCAGCCTTGGATCAGAGTGAAATAACAGTGCAATTCTGAAATCATTGAAATTCTAACACAACATAGATACACAAGTTCAGTGTATATGATTCCACATGCATAAAACACATTGTGTATCCATTGGTTTAATTAAAGCATCAATTCTAGATTTGAGGTATTCTATTATAAATATTAAAACATCAATTTTTTCGTATTGTTGACATTGATAACAAAAACATTTATTTCTACTTTGAAGATGTCTCACCTTGATATTTTCAATGAAATCTTCAAGTGCTTTAGCCCCCTACAAATGAAAAGGAAAAAAAATCATAAAGACAGATATTTTTCAAAAAAAAAGGCAGGCAAAAAAATGCTTCTAATTTGGCAGAAAAGGACAGGTAGTCCGAGGTATCTAAATAGATTTTAAACAGGCTACTGACGATTTTACAAGTAAAATGTCTTAAACTGGGTATTGGTGCAATTGGATTTCAACATGAAAAATTCAGAAGATGAAATCAAAGTACTTACTGTTGAGTCTAAGACAGACAGAAGTGAGGCTAGCTTTGCACGTGTTGGAGCTTGACAACCCTGGAAAATATTTCAAAAGCAAAACTTAAAGATGACAGCAATTTTCATTTTTTTTTTCATCTTCTGTATTTCAAAAGATAAAAGTGGGTTTTAAAATGAAAAAAGAATTCAATCAAACATGAAATGTAAACAACAGAATACAGAGATTAATTTTGTAAAACATGGTTACTGATTTTGACACTTAGTATTTTGTAACCAATTTCAATGTTTATAGAACTAAAATTTAATTTAGTACATATTTATGAGAATGTACGATTGGCATAACAGTTACCAGCATGAAAAATAGAGTTTTGAGTTTTGACAAAGCTTGTTTGCATTCACTTTGCACTGATGTCCTGGGGAAAGGCATGAATCCACTTCTCTCCGAGCTATTGGTAAAACACAGGACACTAGAAGTCCTTTAGCTTGGTGAGGCGGTTCATCTGAGAAAAGGTTACTCCAACCAAGAAGAAAAAAAACAAAAAAAAACCAGCTTGGTTTTCGTATCTAATCAGCACAAACCTCTGTATAAAAACATTTTTTTTTCTCAAATTACATTCCTTTTGCCCCTCATTGCCTTTTTTATTTTACCATCACCAAAATGCTACTAAAAAATAAACAACACTAAATGGTAACAACATCGCATTTCAGACAAAAATTGGAAATAGAATAATTGTTATTCACCTCTAGCGTGAGATCAAACTGAGGTTTGATAGATCGCAGATGTTGCACAATTGGAAATATTGAAAGCACAGATGTGTATTCATGGCGGTTAATGTTCTTCTTAGCATTAGCTGCAATTGCCTGGATGAAGTACAAAAAGAACAAATTGAATTAATGGCATGGGTTAGAGACACAAATGAGCTAGTTGGGTTATGTAAAATATTTGTTTCACAAAATTAAATCTTAACCTATACTTGCAAAAGGAGGTGTTAAATTAGGAATAGGAAGAAGTAAAAATCAAGCACAAAGTGAATCAATATAGGCACTAAGCATTCAAGTTATTCAAAAATTTTTTTTACACAAATTACTTACATAACTATGATTTTATTAATAGCTTAATTCAATATTATCATTGTTGCTGTTTATTACAATACTCGGGGTTGATACACTCTTTGACTGGGGAGACAAATTGTACAAAACTGACAATAAAGAAGACATTTTTTTTCAATTTCCAGTTTTGCACTGTTTGCACTGGCAACAAAATATTGTTATAAATAAAACAGTTATCATAAAAAGCAACAATAATAAGATGAAGAAAAACTTGTAAACAGCAGCCATAAGCAAACGCACAGTTCTGGTTTATTATATAAAGAATTTCTGGTTTAAGTGAAATTTTTTAAAAATTGAAGTTGAATTAATCCGGTTTAACTTAATGGCTTCAATGATATATATCCATTAATACACACACACACACACACACACTCACAAATAAGAATAATTAATACTACATAAAAAAGGTCTGGTTATTCACTCAATAGAAACCATCACGTAATGGGTAATCAATTAAAAAAATTGGAAGAAAAGGGTTATCAGGGAATAAGTTACTTCTCTCGCCTTTTGATGGGCAGTGATTACTAAAAAAGTCTAAATTTTCAGAAATCAAGTGTGAACACTGCCGGACACAAACTAAGGGACCAATTTAGCATAAACTTACACTGTAAGTTGAACACTCCCCACTAAAATCCTATTTAGGAAGGGAATTTTGAACCTTCTCACCCCAAGTCAGAATATATCAAAAATCAAGCATGAATGCTATCAGATACAAACTAAGGCATCAATTCAGTATGCAAATTGTACACCCTCACTAAAAACTTTCTGGGAGAGGGGGTCTGAAAAACAACTTTTTTCTACGTATTAGAAGTAAATTCTTGAATTTCCAGCTCCCTAGCTTCATTGGTGTAGCTTGTATCCATTATATATCCATACACAACCAGCCAGACCAAGTTGAACACTAAAGAAACATATGGTGACTGTTTTAGTTGATGGTTACTAACAATCTGGTCTGCTTCATATGTGAAATAGTTGAACATTTCTCCAGAGATGTGAGATTTTTGTATTTGAGCCAAGATTTTGAATACAGATTTTTAAAGCAGATAGGTCTTCCCCACTTGAAAGATAAGTGCAACAAAAAATTCCTACAAACATTTAGCCCTGTGCCAGACTAAGTTAAGCATAGTAAATATCAATAAAGAGGCTTGAAGAGACATTTTTGTCTCCATCATATTTTTGCTGAGAAAATGATTTCATGCCTTATGCAATACAGAAATTGTAATTGATTATATGAACACAGACAAATTATAGTTATTTTTTGTGATTTATTTGGATTAATTCCCTAAACTTTCTTATTTATTTTTCTCCATGTTTCAGCTGTGTACCATCCAGCTTTCCTCGGATGCCTTTTGAATTTAATTGCCTCTTCTCACATGCATGTCATTGCTGGTTTTTACATGCCTATGTTCTGGGGATTGCCTCCTCCTGACTTTTGTGCTGGCCTCATGACCTCCTGTTCAGCTTAGTACACACTCGGTTCTCCTACCAGGCCTACGAAATCCAAAGTTCATAGCCCACTCCTCCATGATCAATGTTTCCCCACAAGCTAATTATGTTGATACTTGGTCTGCTGATTGTTTTATCCACGCAGAGGACATGGGCAGATTCCTTAGCTCTCATATTCGTAATTTCTGTCTATTATTTTCACCTGATTAGTCCGAATAAACTCTGTACAATGATAAGAAGATATCTAACAAAATTTAGACAAGACAAAAAAAATTCCAGATTCTGGTAATCAGATTCCATACTGACCTCTCCTTCACTGACCACCATTTCCAGGGCTTGCAGTATGACCTTGTCAAACTCCATTCGTTGGTATTTGGATGGAATAATTCCATTCATCAGTTGGGCTTCACTCTGAGAAAAAAGAAATTAGTACTTCCTATATTATAAACAAATAATGATATAAACTAAAAAACAGGGAAAAGTATAGAGAAATATAGATAATACTCGGAGAATTTGAATTGTTTCTCCTGACACAGTTCCACATCGTCCTTTAGTAAAGTGAAATACAGTATAACCCTTTGCAAAAAGAATTTTTCTGAAATAAGTCTCAAAAATGTACCAGGAGTCCTACAGGATAAAAGTTACTTCTTTCATAGGCCAATCCTAACACCAGAGGAAAGTACTTTATGCTAGACAGTAATCTGAATTCCTGAATATGACTTCTAAATGAAGTGTAAAAATTAAACTAAGTTTAAAATAGTAAATAAACAAAACTATCGTAAATGATAAAAAATACATGTAATCCTGAAAATTCATTCCCATATCATTCTACTACAGTAGACAAGCCAACAGAACAGCACTAATTTAAATGTTGTGTAACAATATTATGGGTATTTTCATTTAAACTACTTTACCTTTAGGGGGGAACATTATTAATTACAAATAAAGTTAAACTACAATATGTTGAAAGGGTTTACAAGTAAATCTTATAATAACAAAACCATTGTAATCAAACACTCATTCACTTGTAGGTTAGGTGTAAACTTAGTTTCAGCATCGTAAAAAAAAAAATAAAAAATAAAAAAAAAAGAGATTATAAGTCATCAAGAGAATCTATGTGTCATGAAGCCACCCGCTAAACATTTTAGTAAGGTCATTGAAAGTGCTGTGGCCTTAATTTTGTGCTCATTCTTTTTTTTCCAAAATTTAGCAAGTGACAATTGGATCGTGTTCTTGAAGCTAGAGTGTCCTTGATTCTGGGAAATATATATATATTCCAACATTGTTGGTCTCGGGCCTTAATTATTGTCATTGAATGGCATATATAGAAGTATTTCAATTCCAATAAAGTAAGGGTTCATATATTTTCTTAAGAAATGTTTTGAGATTTTCATATTTTTAGAGATAAAGTTTTTCAGTATGTACGCTGAAAGAGCAAGACACACCTGTGATAAGGAGATAGATATGAATCACTATAGTAATACATACTCACCTGCATCAATTTGAGCAGAGCTGTCATTTCTGTAATGTAGAATTCGATTTCAATCTCAGACGGATCTTCCTTCACACCTTCTGTAGATGAACCTGTGCGACGATGACCTGCATAGAAAGGAAACAATATTTAAGCGGAAAATGGCAAACAAAATATCACTTAAGCTACGGCTTTTTTCAAGAATTGAAAACAAATGATTTTCCCTGAAAGACTTGGTAGATAATCTGATAAAACTACCGTTTTTAATTGCATATAAGACCTCCCCCCTTTTATTTCAGCAGGGAATATTAATGAGAAAAAAAAAACATTTCCCTCAATTTCTCTCAGTTATCACCCAGTCTTATATGTCATCAAATACAGTGATTATTTTCCAAACAGATCAAATCAGATCAGATCAGCAACAAAATCAATGAGTATCAAATGTCTAATTCAAATTTTTGGAAAACAACTGACGTAGAAAAAAAAAAAAAAAAAAAAAAAAAATCAGATTTAAAAGGAAGATAGAAATTGTCAGTGTACAGAAATCAATGCAAGCCTTACCGACAGAATAGGACAATTATATCTATAATGTAAATGCTATGTCAAAGGTTTTACAATAGAAATTAATTGCAAATAAGGAAGAAAAGGTCAAGAATCAATGCCAGAGTTTCGAATAGTAGAAGGCTATTTTATATGTAACTGGTTTATCCGTGTCATCAAAAGTGACAGAATATATGAAATATATGAATATCTATTGCATTTCATAAATGTAACAAGAGGTTTGCATTGCAATGAGCTTTGAGAATAACTTTCTGTTGACCACAAACAGATTTTTCTGTTTTTGTTCTCATTACTTTTTGAATTTTTTTTTACTATTCTCTAAATTTAGCATTTTTCCTATATTATCAGAAAATGAAATTCTATTTTACGATGCCAGTTGCATACTTTAGCATGATAGAGTACAAAAAGGCATTGCTAATTATTATATGTATGGATGTAAATGCATTGCTATTCATTTTACTAGAGAAATGCATTGAAAATTTAGAAGAAAGGGATTGTCAGTGGTCAGGAATTAATACAAATATTAATAACAAAACTCAGAGGTGCTTGCCATAATATTTTCAACTAGCTGGACCCGTGGAAATTCCACGTATGTAGACAACTGAGATTTTACTATTGCATGTGAATATATATTTCTTCAATTACAATGAATAAGTGTGTAAAATAATTTACTACCTTTGTAATGTATCTGTAATAACATTTTTGTAAATAATTTTGTTTAAGTAATAGAACGCATCTATATTAAGTATAACAAGCAAAGGAGAATAGAACTATTATATCTGTTATCTTTATAGATTACTTTGGCTATCTGTCTATCCTACTAGTTTTTCTGTAAGCAGGTATAGCACTTATTAACCTGAACAATGAACTTACCTGATTCAAAAGGTGACTTGATGAGAGACGTGGAAGCTTTCTTCAGATATCTGCCAGGAACAATGAAATATGTTACTTTTCTTCATTATGAATACTGTATAGATCAGTGTATAAGACGGACATCTAACTTTTTTTTTTCAACTATGCAAATATTGCAGAGTATCCTCAGTGTTTCTATTATAACTAAGGGGCCGTCTATCAGAGCCAAGGATAATCTAAATCTGAAAGAATACTGCTCACTACATCTCATCCAAACCTCATAACTATCCACGTAAAGCTTTAGTAGACAGCCTCCAAGTCAAAATACCAGCCCACTAGTTGCACCATAATATCTATAAATTTTTTCAAAAAATCAATGATGTGTATTATATACAGTGATTGCAAAAGGAAGAAAAACTATGATTTGGATAAACAGAGGTAAATTAATTCAATGAATCTAATACAAAATCAAGGTGAACTTTCAATGTTCTCTTTTTTAATTGGAAATGTTACAGAAGTTCATTACTTTAAGACTGAAAATGAAATTATCATTCTATTACATATAGTTGACGGATTTGGATGTACTCAGGGTGAAAAGGGAAAAAACATGAGAGAGATTTGAGAGATTACTAAACCTTTGAATTCAAATCAAATAGAAGAAAATACTAACAGAAAAGAAAGAAAAGAGAAGGCATATGCACGCATAAAGCTTGATAAATTTGAAATTCAAACTCACCCAGGGAATTTCAGTGCTTTCCAAGGCGTCATTTCTTTAGCTAGACGAATTTTACTAGTCTAAAATCAGTCAATAGAGAGAGATACTTAAACAAACAGATATAGTCTGATTGACAAAGAATAAAAACATCTGGCACATGCAACATTATCTTAATTAAATTATGCATCTGTTACAAATAATTTTAGAAAAGTTATTGAGATTAAGGGATAAAAAAGAACCACAGAAAACATCAGTAATCAAATATTACCTTCAAATATATTTTTTTATAGATATATGTTTGATTATAAGACAAGGAAATCATTTTTTAGTTTTTTAGATAACTTCTCTGGTTCATGTATAAGGGAATGTGTGTCTGGATCCAGTAAATGCAAATATTGTCCAAATGTTTACGATTGAGTCTATTTGGCCAATGTCCGAGCCATTATTCAGAAGAGTAGCAAAACTATGAATGCTCTTCATTCTGAATACATTAAAACTTGGCATTTGCTATTGCCACATAATGTTGACGCCATGCAAAGAGCAACAAGCAAAATATATTCATCACTGGGCAAAATGTATGTGTCAGTAGTAAAAATACATTTAAAATCCCAGTCCCCCAACTGATGTATAAAGCTGAGTATAATGAAACACTGAATAAAGGATTAACTACAATAATTCATGTGGAGTGACAGAGATTTGACAATTATGCATTTATATGAGTGAACAATACTTTTTTATTAACTTTGTCAATAAAATAGAGCACTTTGATTATTTTACGGGGAAGGATGTTTGATGACCAAAACTTAGTGAGGAAGATGTTTAGAATTACACTGTAGGGGATGAAGAATGTTAAAGTGATTTGAATTTCTTTTCATTTGGCTACAAATGAATAGTACTGAATTCTATCTTTGGTTTATTCATGTACTTCTTTGTTAATGTGGAAACTTGGATTTAAGGATTTACTGTTGGAGCAAAAATTTTATAAATCTTTTTTTAAATCCCGTACTTACCAAGGCTGGCGAGTGTTGCAAATGACCAGAATTACTGCTCCCACTGGCAGATTTTAAATGTTCTTTCAAACTGTAACAAGTATGATAAATTCATTTAAACAAGCATACATTTTTCATTATATTTCCACCAAAAAAAAACAAAAACAAAAGCTTCCATGTTTTGCTTATTTGTGCTATAAGTATTTTAGGAACATTGTTATGCATATCAAAATCAAAAGCCAAGTATCATAGTTTCAAAGCAGAACTAAAATGAGCATCCAAATCATAAAAATAACAAAAATATTGTGTATGAAACTTGGTAAAAAAATTAAAAAAAAAAAAATCACCAGTGATTTTTACCAGAGTTTCAACAAAAACAAAATCAGTGATAATGTTCAAATAACATATAATAAGGAGGTTCATTGCAATATGCATTAGAATCAAAAAAGTTTTCAAGCTTCAAAATGAAAGAAATTGAGCAATGGCGCAAAAATATTGCAAGTACAAACTTTAAATCAAATCTTCTCAACTTTTTAAAAATGGCTTGTTGCGCACTTTTGTGCAGTCACTTGTATATATATTTGTATACATCATTCTCCTAATTAATATACATCTCACAAGAACAAAACTCAACTGAATGGAAAATACCAGCTACTACGTAGAGGGTTGGGGAGAAAAGTACCACAGGGGTTACTTGTTGGCTTCAGCAAATTTAAGAATCATAAATTATCAATCACTTTGAGGGGTAGCAGACCTCTAAAGTCAACGCACATCAGCTTCATCGGAGTGTCTGTGATTTCTGTTTAAAGCAACTGGTGATCATGCTATCCGGTGTATCTGCATTTAGAAATCGCAGACAGCCATACTATCTGGGTGGTTCTGTGCTTAATTCTCCTTCAAAGGGATGGTAGAACCCTATAGCCAGCTAAGCAGCTACCAACTACAGGTTGTTCATACCCAGTGGTCTAACCAAAGGCAAGCATTACTGTCAGAATATGCCCACAAAGGAGCTGCAGACCTCTAGAGCAAGCATACATCTGCCAGATGATCACTCCTGTCAAACCTTGGAATCCTGTTCCTACCTGTGCCACCACGGTGGACTACAGGATGCTAACCCTTGGTTCAAAAGGGTGGGATTGACCCTGGGTAAGTTAGCCCCACCTTAAAATCCATTGCTCAGGCTGGAAGGAAAATCTGCACATACGCCACACTGTTGTGGCTATCTCTCCCAACAATCTTTGGAATGGAAATCATTTCAGAATTTGGAATTTTTCAGATTTAGGAATGTTACTATATACATTCCTAGTTATAATTTTTTTATAGGTCAAACTAAAGTTTGAGCTGAGCAAGATATCAGTATCATACTGACATCCATGTAGGGAAGCATCAAGTTTTGGTTGTGTTTGTGTTGTACTAGGTCATCTTTCACTGAACATAAACTTCCAGGTGTATTTCTATTGTAAAAACATTAATGATGCATTCACATAATACTTATTGTAGCCTTATTCCACCGGTAATCCTCCAAATTTCAAAATTTGACACTTAATTATCCATTTTTTTGTGGGGGAGAATGCTTTTTAGCTTTGAAACTTTTGAATAAGGGATTGTGTACCTGTGCATATTTGGATGCTCATATTAATACGTGCGTGCATTTATGATATGAGAAAAAAAACAATACCCCTGTAAAGATCGGACAAGTATTCCAGATCTGGAAGTTGTGTAAACATTAAGGAAATCTGTTGTATTGCCATTGGTAACCAGCCAGCGAGCAATTTCTCCAAGTTCATTTCCAACTTTCTCAGGTAAGTGTTCCATCACCTCTACTTCTCCATTGCCTGACTGGAGTTCTGTGTAGATACAAACAAACACACAGGTAAAAAGAAATTATCAGGAAGATTTCTTCCTAAATAAAATGAATGAAAAAGAATCTGAAGATATCTTTGAACAAGTTCTATGAGTATCCAACAAATCTTTTATTCATATAAATTCATAGAATCGAAATTCAATCATCCAAGTATTTTTCATAGCTTTCTATGATCTCATGCCACTTTTCAGGTAAATTGTGTCATAAAACACAGACTTTGGTTTTGATTTCATGAATTGAATATCTCAAACTTATAGTCACCAATGAAAAGAGCAAAACAATTGATAGGCCAAAGGAGAGAAATCTCAAAAATATGCTGTATGTGGAAGGAGTCTTCATCTCGGCTCAATGGTCATTTGCTGTGTCACATTTGCAACATTAGGAGAGGGGTTGTTACGCAGTAAAGTCACTTGTCTTTGCTGCTTCTGTTCCAATGCACCATTCAAATGAGTTGACGGATTCATCTCAATTTTTTCCTGCAAATTCACACGTTAACAGCAGATTCCTTCAAAGTCCCACCAATTCACCAGTTTTTTTAGTTCAGATGTCTTCTAGGGCAGTATTTCTCAAGAAGGGTCACATGGCCTCTGAAGGTACATTTGAATTGGGGCATAGACTGAAAAAATATTAAATGAATTTCTGTCTATCTGTGTAGTATCCCTGTTTGATGTGGGACTCTGGAATCTGAGAAGAGCTCTTATGGGGGCCATGGCCCCCCAAAAGTTGAGAAAGGCTGTTCTAGAGTGTTCTTCATCCTTCAACTCAAAATCTTCCTTAAACTCTACAGAGTATTCCCAACCCACGTTTGCATCTACCGCATCACTACCATCAGCTTCAGCCATCTACCTCCTGCTGCACTTTTTCCCCAAATCAAAATATCCATACCTCACATAAATGAATTACCATAACCTGCATACATACTAGTACTAATCATCTAAAATTATCTTGGGAGGAAAAAAAACTTTTATCTAAAATTATCTAAAAAAAAAAAAAAACAACAGAACAAGATTTGGGCATTGTCGGTACAAAATAGCCAAAGAGACATTTTAGGGAAAAAAAACCCCACTTTTTGGGGGAAAAAAGTTTTTAGATGGTGCACAGGAGTGAACTCATTCAAATTTTTAATACTGTAGCCCCAAAAATGTGACCAGTAGCACCTGGAGACACACACAGAGGCCCAAGTGAATTTTCAAGGCTCTTCTTTGATTTCCCTAAGAATATGAAAAAGATGGTACTGGAAATTTGATATAAATCAAAGATAATCATTCACACATATACATATTATACATTAATACACATACATTTTTAAGTACATTCATACACAAGTGTAAATGTATATACATATACATGCATACATTCCTGATGTCCATTTACTCAAAATGAAAACCAACATTATAAGATCAAGATGAAAAAGTCAAAGAATTCAAATATTACCAATAATGACTCACCTTCATCTGTTCCTAAAATATCTAGGATAATGATGGGGGGAACTGGTTTGCCATACCGAGACAGCTGAGACCGAAACTCCTTCCCAAGAGCTTCTTTACCATCTTGGAATAACCGTGACTGAAGAAGAAAAAAAATGAAAAAATAAAATCTATTTCTAGCATAAAATTCCTCCAATAAGTCATCAAAATCCTGCATACCTAATAGAGAGGAATGCTGCTTACTGTGATCGCTTTTGGGCAGGAGCTTTTGAATAACAATAACTAGCTGATAACATTAAGCAAAGGATATAAAATGGGGAGGACATCGGTGATAAATTCGATATTTTTGGCAATTTCAATAATAAACATCTTTTTGGTTTAAGGAATTTGTCAAGAAAATGGTTGATTCCAATTTTTATTGACTCATTTTTTTTTTACCTAAAAGAACAATTTTTACCTGGATTTTGGTTGCTATTATTTTAATCAAATGATCTGAGTAACCTTTGCGTACATACTTACCACTTCAGTTAATTCCAATGGATTGTGGTCAGTAAAATAGCGGACAGCTTTCAGAACGCTTTCCATGTGCTCCAGATATTTATCCAAGCCACTGGCAAGAGGTCTGCGCAAAAAGATGAAAAAAAAAAAAAAAGTGTCACACTAAATACACAAAATGATCTTTCTTCTTTTTTTAACTTGTCTTTTTAAAGCATTATGACTGCATTGTAGCAACTGGATTTTTATCTACTCCAAGTAACAGAGTCCCTATATGCTCAAGTCAATCATGACAAAATAGTTTCAATTTCTGATTCAGCATATTAAGTTATATATAGCTAGAGAGGTCAGAGCGATGTAACAGTTAACAGAAAATAGAATCAGTGAGCCAAGTTCAAATTATGGATGTGGCTGTTTTTATTCACAGTGTATGAATGCCCTCAAGAAAGGCATGAATCATCTCTTCTACCAGCTATGGGTAAAATAACAGGGTAGACTGGGCTCTCTAGCCCTGGTTGGCAACCAGCCTAGGAGGACAACTCTGAAGTCAAAACCAGGAGTAGAATCTACTCACACATTTGCTATAGGTGAAAATAGCAAAAAAAGAAAAAAAAAAAGGGTGGTGGTTTGCAATCCCACCATGTAAAAAGCTCACTTGCTAAATATGATATACATACAAGCTGAAGGACCAATTGGATCCAGGATATACAACTACAAAATGAATAAAAATCTATTCAAGATTCAGCAGAAGAGTAGACTTTTGGAATAATCTGAGATGATTGAACACCTTTGAAGAGCCAGCACACTAACCACTGAATTTGTACACACATTAAAATTAAGAGTATGTTACGAAAATGGAGCAAAAGTGACAGACTTATTCCAACGATTTTAGTTTTCCTGTGTACAAATATAAACCATTTGACCTAGGGCTACTTAATGCACTACAACACAGCATGACCATCTTTTCTAAGTTAATTTTTAAAAAGTACCTAAATTACTTTGCAGCAAATTAATTTTAGATAAAATGAGTAATAGTGTCTATATTTCTGTTGAGGGTTCAAAAACCTCTAATAAATTACATCACTATTCATGTTGAATTTGCTAAAAATGATATTACAGTAACATATCTTTCAGTTTTAGCATTATCCTCTATTATGTAAAAAAGAAAAACATTCCATGTGCAACAACCTACTACATAAAAATGTAAGGTGGTTGGAAAAAGTAATGTAATATTTTTTTGTCCTTCTTCATTATTTAATAAAATCAACAAAACAGAGATCAATAATCGAAACAATTCTTGGAATGATAATGATTTATCTAGAAACTATAGAAAGGACCTGATAATGGTCTGATTTCCTGACCTGAATTTGCCATTTGATAACCACAGCATTACTGGAGGAAAATCATAACTGTGGCTACAACTGAGAATTCTGACAATTAGAGTGATGAAAATATAAGTTCAAACTTACCCTTCTTTGATGACACACTCCAAATCCTTAGCCACATGGTAATAACCCAAGACATTATCCAGAGTAGCCATAGTCTTGTCAATATCTGTTTTATTGTCAAGGAAAAAAGATATAAAATACTTGTACACAGTAGATACAAATGAAAAATTTTTTTATTTTGATTGAGTTTAAAGCAAATTTTTTTAACCTATCCTGACTACATTTGCTGTGGTACATGTATTCATGTCTGTCTGTTTGTCCACACAATATCTACAAAAATTCTCAATGAATTTCAATGACATTTCATAGAAGGATAGGCCATAGCCTAAGGGAAAATTGATTAAATTTTTGGGTGGATCAAGGAATTATTTTTCAGTTAACCTTACCCTACATTGCAGCTATGTCTGTCAAAACAATATCTCTAGAGGGTCTCGATGAATTTCAATTACACTTCCTGGAGGGGTACACCATGGGGCAAAGAAGACTTGGTTAAATTTAGGGGCAGATCCAGAAATTTTTTGGATTGAGTGATATTTTTAAATTTTTTTTCCACGTATTTATTCATTTACTCATGTTTATACATACGATATTATCTGAAGTTCTCAATGAATTTCAATGATATTTTGTAGAAGAGTTGGCCACGGGCTAAAGAAGAATTGATTAAATTTTAGGAAGGATCCAGGAATTTTTACAGTTACCTTCCAGCATCATACCTGATTTTCATTCAGTTTTTAATGTAGATGGCAGATGTTATGCACTCTCTGGGTTCTTTCTAGTTTAGAAAACTGAAATAAAATTTTTCTAATAACTTTGAGTATTAGTCCATGAACTTCTTGGATAAAACTCAGTCATTATTATAAACTTTTTGCAAATCCAACCTGGCAAGTAAACCACTTTGAACATTTATCATCACCAAAAAGTTAAATAAAAAGTTATAATCAGTAGAGTGAAAAGTTAATCTAGTCATATGTTTAACATTTTCTTTTACGTTGACATCTCCCAAATCCAAAATGTTGAGTTATTCAAAATAAATATTTCTAGAAAAGAAAATACAAAAATGGAGTTTGTTTTAAAATGTATATCAATAGAAAGGATACTTTCTTGACGTCTTCGAAGGTTTTCAGTCTCTTGGTACACTGGAACAATAGTGTTTTCAAGCTTCCGCAACCTTGTCTCGAAACTGTTCAGTATGGACAGCATATTCTGTGTGTTAGTGTTGCTCTTATTAAGGGATTCTTTTAGCACAGACAAGTTGTACATTTCCTACAAAAAGGAAAAATAGAATCACAGGTTCGGTTAGTTGCTCAATAGACTGACAGGACCAACATCTTTTAGCAGTATGCCATGTTGGGGGTGACCAACTGGAAAATTGGGAAAAGAAATGATCCATGAATAAGACACTTCTCTCACCTTTTGTTGGGCAGTGATCTCTAAAAAGTCAAAATTTCAAAACAAAAAACGAGTGTTAATGACAACATGCACAAACTGGGGGATCAATTAAATTGAAATGTCAACAGCCATGTCAAAGCTCAAACTTAGTTTGTGGATTCATTTTCCCGTGCCAGTAACTGCTTCAGCACTTCACGCTTCCATTCAACGTAATACTTGATATTATTCATTCCTTCAATTTGCCAAGTGTTCTTTGATAATATTATAGTCTTGGCATCCTCAAAAGAGTCCAAAACACTATTTCCATAAAAATGTTAAAAGTGATGGCGAAAAAAAAAAAAAAAAAAGAAAAAAAAGTCATTGTTTAGGTGTGGCATAGCATAAGGGTTCAAGGTACAGAAAATGAAATCGGTGAGCCGAGTTTGAATTTCAGTTGGGTCCACTTGCATTCACTAGCTGAGCAGTTGGAGCCCCTGAACTATGTAAAAGCAGTCCATCTGAAGAAGGTTAATCAGACAGAAAATACCAGGAGTTTGAAATGGATGTGGATCTTGCAATTCCACCCTGTAAAAAAGCAATTAGTTCCTGAAACTGCATACAGACATTCTACAGGAACCAATGAATGATGAAAAACATTAAATGAGCAAGCAACAATATAAACATAAGCGTAATGATAGATCTCGTAATTTTAATATCTGTCCAAATTTCCAAGAATAGGTATACTTATTATAGATTACAGATCTTTTCGGACAAGTGTCCTCATTTTACTTGTTATAGTCACAATGTTTTGGTAAACATACCCTTGAGCCTTTTCCAGGTGTCTTTTGTACTCCGTAACAGTAACACTAATTTGAATAGATTGATGCATTAATCATAAATTTCATTTTATAATGCAAAAAATTGCACATTTGTATTAGTTATTTTTATCAATGACAAGTTAAAAAGGAGAAAGACAAAACAAGCAAATAACAACATAAACATAACATAAACGTACATCTCTTCTCACTTTTTCCAACTAACACTGAGATCATAAGTTTAATATCTGTCGGAATTTCTGAGAATCATTATATTGATCCATTCGGACTAGTGTCCTTATCTTGGTTGTTATGATCACAATGTTTCGATTGTAGTACCACTAACTTTCTTCAGGTGTCCAACACTAATCCAAATAGATCAATGTTAATCCAAATCATAAGTTTGATTTCATAAGTTGGTTTAGTTGATAATCCCAAATTGCACAATGGTATTTGTTATCATCAGTGACAAATTAAAAGGAAAGGCATTAAGCAAAACAAAAAGCAATGTTTTGGCTGCGGTACTCTCCGAAGTACTTCTAGGTTCTATTCAATAGAACTAGTCTGAATAGATCAATTGTTAGTTCAATTTCATAAGTTTGTTTAATTAATATAACTGCCAAATTGCACACTTGCACTTTGTGTAGTTATAATAATAATAATGATAGTAATGATAATAATAATAATAATAATAATAATAATAATAATAATAAAAGTAAATGACAAGTTAAAAAGAAGAAATAACAAACAAGCAAATAAACAAATCTATTCATCTCTCACTTTTTCCAACTTGTTGTTCATGTGAGCCATTAGCACCAAGATCATAAGATCAATATCTGGTTTAAGAATCATTATAGATATTTGATTCATTGGACTAGCGTCTTCATCTTGTTTGTTACAGTCACAACATTTCGGCTACAGTACCCCCCTCCAGCCTTCTTCAGGTGCCTGTTTTCACTAACACAACACTAGTTCATATGAATCAAAGTATTAATCATGTTTGTGATTGTTATTTGTTTACAATACAAAATTGCACAGTTTTTTGTTAATATCATTATTATTGATGACAAATTTAAAAAAAGAAAAACACATCAACAAGCCAGCAACAACATCAGTCAAAAAAAAAAATCAAGGATATATCTCTTTTCCTCTCACTTTTTTCAATTGGTTGTCAATGTCAACTCTTTGCACTGAGATGTGGAACTCTTAATCTATTCCAGACAAGAATCTTCAACTTGATTGTTTCAGTCACAATGTTTCAGCCATTAGGCTCTCAAGCTATCTTCCAGGTAACTGTTGTATTCACTAACATTAGTCTGAATAGATCAATGTATTAATCGTAAGATTAATTTCATGAATAATTCTTGATTGCAAGACAGCACACTTTTCATTTGATATTAGAAATTATTTTTATTATGATCATCATCATATCTATGACAAATTAAAAGGGAGAAACAATAAAAAATGAAACAAGCACAACATAAACCTCAAAGTGACAAAATGTATACATCTCATTTTTCTTCCACTTTTTCCAACATGCTGCCAATGTTGGTCTTTAGCATGAAGATGAGGAATTAATGATCTATTCAGACTAGTGAAGGGTCTTTATCATTGTTGCTTAGTTAAAATCAGGTTTCGGGCGTGGTACCATCTAGCCGTCTTGAGGTACCTCTTAAATATGGTAACACTAGCCTGGATAGATCAATGTATTAATTATTTGTTGAATCAGTATTATTGTAAAATTGAACAATTATATTTGTTATTGATATCAGTGATAATTGACAAGTTAAGGGAGAAACAAACAATAACAACATAAACATTTGAGCAAATATTATCTCTCACTTTTTCCTACTAACAGTCTATGTCAGACTTTTTTTTGCACAGAGATGAGGAATTATTGATCTATCCGGACGGGTATCCTCATCTTGCTCGTTGCAGTCACAACGATCCGGTCGTGGTAACCGACCTTTTTCAGGTGTCTGCAGTAGTATTATTTGCTAATACTAACACAGCATTACATAAATAGATCTATGTATTGATCGTACGTTTAATTTCATAAATTTGTTTAATGGATAATCCAAAATCACACACTGGTATTTGTAATTATTTTCGATGATAAGAAAGGAAAAACATTAAGCAAGTAACGTTTTGGCCGTGGCACTCTCCGGACGTCAGGTGCCTGTTGGATTCGGTAACTCCAGTCCGAATAGATCAATCAGTAGTTTGATTTCTTGAATTTGTTTAATTAAATAAGTATTACTGTCAAATAACACACTCATATTTGTTGTTGATGTTTTTATTATCGACAAGTTAAATGAAAAACATTCGAACAGGCTAAGCACTAAAAACAAAAACAATAGGCGAATATCTCTCACTTTTTCCCGACTTTGTGCCTATGTCAACCATTATGAGGGATCAGTAATCCATCTGGACTAGTGTCCTCATCTTGATTGACTTTATGACACAACGTTTCAGTCGTGATACCCTCCCATCTTCTTCAAGCGCATGTTGAATACGCTATCTGTAACACCGGCCCAGATAGATCAAACTACTGATCGTAAGTTTAATATCACGTTTTATTAGCATCACAGCAAAACTGCTAAATCGTGTTTATTATGATTATTACTAATAATGAGCCATCATTGACGACAATTGACAAGTCGAAAGGGGAAACGTTAAAACAAGCAACGAACATAAACAAAAACATTTATCTCACTTTTTCCAACTTGCTGTCTATGTCAGCTTTCAGCACTGAGATGTCGTCCATATCCATGATTGGTGGTACTTATTGGACGTAGGTATATCTGCAGATAACCCCGCACACCTGGCACCACAGAAACCTCTGAGTTTTTAGGGTGAAATTATGGAAATGGATGAGAATTGCCTCCTTTAATTTTTCATATCCTACGCTACTGCTTCACTCCTACTCCATCTGATTGTCAACTCCTACTGCCTCCTACTTTGTATTGATCACCACTGACACTACTACTCACTGTAATCTATTGACGACTGTCGTTAATAGCGATGATTAATACTACTAATAATGATGACTAATTTATTAATTTTAATCGGATTTTAGTTTTCGAATTGAAAAAGAATTTTTTACTAGGTACGATCAAATATATCGCTAGATCCTCTGTACTTACCGAAAAAAGAAAAAGGAAATGCTTAATTACAATTGACAACTTTTCAAAACAAAACCTTTTACTCTTTCAAATACATCAGAACTTTTTTTTCTTGAACTCATCTTATATTAACACTTATCATTTATTATTATTGCGTACGTTTTTTTTTTGTTCACTTTACTTAATTCTATTTTTGTCGTATTTTACAGGTTTTGTGGGAATTCGTTTACGGTAGGTCACGTGGTCCGTAATGGCGGCGTGAAGTTAACATCAACGCGGACAACTTTTAACAAAACGTTTGTTTTTGTTTTTAACTTTGATTTGATCTTGTTTTGAGTTCAGCAACAAGAAGCGAATAATCATGGGTCGAAGATCCATCAACACCACCAAGAGTGGGAAGTATATGAACCCCACAGATCAAGCAAGTAAGTTCGAAAATACGTTAATTTTCAAGACAGCACGGTGAATGCGTATTTTTGAGTTGAGCTCCAGTTGTTTATTGCTTGCTTTGTATTTCGAAACAGAACAAAAATAACCAGATTAATTTATTTAGTTTTTTACCAAATAAACACTTTTTTCAGACGTAATTTCTCTTGGATATCTATGCTTATCTTGACTATGTTATGCAGGAATAATTGTCACGCTTAACAAACTAACAGAAAGAATGAAGCTCTAACGTCCACAACTTTGAGAAAAGTCATTTATTAACGTACCAACTTCTGTTCAGACAAATCCAATCTCTTCTTCAGATCTTTGATGTTTACTCAATGTTTCGACCGATTCATTTTGCGGCCTTCTTCAGCTTTGTTTGGCATCGCACTGACCGATAAATAGAAGTGAATGTCTTTCCTTGCGTATTTACATTACACACGAAGAAGACCGTAGAATGAATCGGCCGAATAGTTATGTTAGCATTAAAGAAGAGATAGGATTTTTGAAAAAAGAAAGTTCGAATGAAGATCAATGTTCCTCGAAAATTAAACAAGATCGCAAGTTCGGGGCAAAAAGTGATTTAGTTATACACTCTCTTTAAAGGCAATCTCGTAGTTTACCCTCTTGATTATTGTTCATCTAAAAAAAAAACAAAAAACAAAGTATTAAAAAATTCAGAACTAAATTGACAATCCGTGAGAATGTGTACTCTTTTTTTTTTCTTTTTTTAGTTACATTTATTTGTTTTGTTTTTTTTTAATCACATTTATTATCTGTTAGAATTTTGTTGTAACTGACCGTCTAGTCTCATCAAAACAACCATGATATTTTGGGAAACTAAGAACAAGATCGCCGCAAACTGTAAAACGAAGAAAAAATAAACCCTGAAAAAACTACTCAGCCAGAAACGGACTAAGATAAACAAGTTGTTACATGTCCACGTGTGTGCGAATAAAGAGTTTGGTTTATAAGTTCTCTAAAGATTATTCGATATGCAGCGTCCATATGATGAAGGCTGCAGTGCAGACTAGTCGAAACGTTGTGTTCAAAGCAATAAAGATGAAGATACCAGTCTGAATAAATCCTCGAGTCATGATGATGCTTTGTCTTTGCACTATAGATAGATATCAACTTTTTTTTTTACGAGAAATAAATGGAAAAGAAGGCATTATTGTTTTGTTTCATACTGAGTGAAACTAAAAATCGTAAATGGTCAGTGATTAATATATCTGCTGATTAAATTATTTTTGTCCCATATACATTCGTTTTCAGTTTGTTAAAACTTTCTTAACCTTAGAATAATTCAATTCTCAACTGATGACTAATTTAAAAAACTGAAGACCTAAAATGTAGAGCACCAGAATAGAATTGCAATATTATCTTGATTTTTTTTTTATTAGGTGACATTGGCAACTATTGTTTTGTTTTTTTGTTTTCTTTTACTAGATTTTCCTTTCATATTAATTTTTTTAGTTGTTTTCTTATTGCAACTCCACTCAGGTCATCAATCTAGGGCAATGAGCAGGTTTAGAAATGGAGGAGTATGTGGAAGTGCAGCATACACCAACCTCTCAATTTCTAGTTTTTTGTTTGCTCAATGTCTCTGATGGAAACATTAGCTTTTACCTAATTCTCAAAACCCAACCATACCATATACCTGGTTCCAAAAAACCCATTTCTATTTCACTGGCAATGAGTAAACAGCATGGATTAGAAATGATGGATGGTCTCTCAGTGAGACTCTAACTCTGAAAGCCTGGTTGACCATATCAGCTGCACTTACCAACCGAGTGACAAGAACTCGACAGTTTGGCAGAAGATCAAATCTCATTTTCCAACCTACCCTTCATCTCTCCTCCATCCCTCTTGGAACCATATATCCGTTAATGGTTTTGCATTAGTAATAATATTATTGATAACAATAATGGTTGGCAATGCTTCATCTAATTAAAAAAAATGTAATATTGCTGCTACTAATACTACTAGTATAAAAATAATAACAATCTTAATATGACCCAAGAAAGATAGAAGTGTGGTATTCATGTGCTCACTGAAAAGTATGACACAATCACTATATATATATATATATATATGTATAATTAATAATTGTGTCATTCACAGATTGCTGTTTTGTCATATTACAATTCTTCAGTGTGGCCATAGACAATCCAGTATCCCTTCCAGTACTGCTAGGTAGGGTCGGAACCTCCATTTCAGACCCAGACGCAGATGCTCTACCCCTGCCCTATGCGGAACTGGACGGTCAGTAGTAACAAATTAAGTGATAGTTTTACTTGCGCATAATTCCCCATCTACCACAGTGCTCCATTCCAGAGTCGGAAGAACATTTCTATAGTAGCTTATGTATATATATATATATATATATATATATGAATACACTCTGCGTTTTGTATGTGTGTATTTTTTTAGAACTTTCAAGAATAATTTTTTTCAATTTAGTAGATTTGGTTTTTCCTTTATCATCAATTTTCTTTAATTTTATCAACCAGATGTACAAATTTTGTTGATAATCCCTCAGTGTGGAAAAATCTTGAATTGTCTAGTGTGCTGAACTTCTCGTGTTTTCTAGAAAATGTACATTTCTTGATTTGGTAGCTAATGTTTTTGATCAGATGTCAGTTGAACTGATTTATTTTTCATCTTGTATTCATTAAATTTGGTATATCCATATAAGTTATTTTGAAATTCAAATCACCTGTATGAATGCTTTTAAATATTGACATACTTGTTGGGAAAGAATACAATCTCCTACATTTTTTTTTCACAAAAGGTGACAAGCTGACGGATCCATTTGCAATAGAAAAAAATCATTGCTTAATATGTTCACTGCCACACAATGCACACGGGCGTCTTGTGGAATTTTGTATATTGCCTCTGTGTCCTCTCCATGGATTTATTCAAGGAATTATAAATAGATGCAGCAACATGCTAGACTCAGTTTCTACCTTGCAACACTGAGCTGAGTTTATATTAATGTTGTGCTCTCCAAGGTAGCAGTGAACGTATTAATGATATGGTTGATATGTAAAAACAATGGATGGAATTTTTTTTTTTTTTTTTTTTTAGAAAAGAAAAATAGACAAAAAAAGTATGATTTTAATCAGAGCGAATTTGAAACTCATGTTTTTTTGCAGGATATTTTTCTGCAAAATGGAATCCCATAGTTCCGTATTATTTGAAAACATTTATAAAACCAGTATTGTCCAAGTTATTTTGAAGAAATTAACTCAATTCTGCATCAGTTATTTCTGGCTTTTGAATACTTGCCAAAACTATGGAAAGGAGTTTGCATTACAATACAATTTATTTTAAAGAATGGTGAATTTTCATGCCTTCATTTCCAAAATGACTGGATGTAAAACTGATTTAATATTTTTATAGAGACTATAAATTTGTGAAGTTTGACACATTTATCTATATTTTCAATATTTTCTTCAATTTGACAAGATTCTGATTTTTTTTTTTCCAGGAAAAGAAGCAAGAAAAAGAGAATTAAAAAAGGTAAACTTTATTTTCTTTTAATAATTTGTTCTTTCACTCATAAGCATTTTGGTTGTTCTCAGATTCATTTTGTTATAAAGATGAATTTTTCACTCTGAATTTATTCTATGTACACTATCACTGTTGCCCAGTGGTTTGAGTGCTCATCTCTGGTTCAGGTCATAGGGTCAATTCATGGCTGAGTCTTACCAAAGATTTTAAAAATGATACTCAATTCCTCTCCACTAAGCACTCAACATAAGGGTAGGATTGAAGAAGCCAAGCAAGGGATAGTCTCTGTCTGGCTATCTCGGCCCAAGACAAACCTGAGAAAATATAGGTGCCCTTACAACAATGTACTGGAGACCAAAAACCCTGACCTGAGTTACAGACTATTCAATGCAAATGGGTAGCAAATAAATCTTTCATTTCTATTCATTTTACTTTGTATTTGTCATAAAATTTCCACTTGTTGGACCTTCCAGATAATGACTTTTGAACTCTTGAAAAAATTTGAAAAAAAAAGGTATATTGGTATCCTCCGCTATACAAAAGTTGATTCTACTCCTCTTTGCTCTTACAAAAAATCAGTGCATCTGTTAGCGAGATGTATCAAAAAAAATTAAAAGAACTCATAAGGGTTTTACACTTGGTGTAAAACTGGCAGACGTAAAAGAATGTTATTTCTTTGGTCTGGGGAATGCTCAAAAAATTCTCCCATATAGATTAAAAGTAAGTGCTTCTTGATTTCATGCCCTTTCAGCTTATGAAAAGTCTCATAGGAACACTCTACGTCCAGATATTACTGTATTTTTTTCCTCAAATAACTTGTCTTTTACTTGATAATGTTTTTAGTTTTAATTTGAGATTTTCAAGTATTGTGTAAATTGCTTGATACATTTATCTTTCACCTTAACCATCCTCAACAACTTGATTCAAGGAGAATTTATTAACCCAAGATTAAGTGAGATGGGTTATTTTGAGTATGTCTCTATCAGAATCCAATTTTGTTCCTACTGTAAAAAAGCAATGGAAGTAACTCTGGTAATATTGCCCTAGGCGTTCTGTCGTTAAAACCTTAATGGTGTACCCGCCTCCTTTTCACTCCAGAACAGCTGGGTTGATCAGTGTCTCAATCCATCTTTGTACAGACACAAAAAAGTTTCAAATTTTTGGCAGAAATATGTAGAGCAAAGTGTGTAGCAATTTAGATTTATCCTGTTCCTAAGGATACGGAGTTGTTCTACCCTGGATACAAAATTTAACGCTACTTCATGGACCGTAAAATTGAAGTACATCCACTTACCAACTTACTGGTACTCTGGTTATTAGATGCTGGAGCATTGTACCTGTATATTGATACTACAGGTTGTGGTACATATTTTTACCAGTTCAACTGTACTGCAGTGATTGCGTGCCAGAACTTTATTGATGAACAAGTTCTGCGGGTTCAACAGATGAAAGATTACAGATTGTTAAGCTGGTAACTTGAATTCACTTTAGGTTAAATGTACACATCAAAAACAATCATTTTAATAACGTAGTAATTCCTCATAGTGTGGTTTGACTTTAGAATGAGTGTACAGTCTGAATATTGCACATCTAAAATATCAAATATAAATCTTGTCAGGAGGAATTCTTGTACGTAAATCCTACGATTATGTGGATAGATGAGTAGATAGCATGTTGTACGTGTCCACTCTCAGCTAACATTTTGTGAAATGTTCATTTTTCAGAACAAGAAGCAGCGTATGCTTGTTCGTCAAGCGGTGCTGAAAGGAAAAGATCCAACAAAAATCTTGCAAGAAATGGAAATGATTGACAAAATGGGTAAGTAAAATTTGTTCCGTTTATGAGCTCTACGAAAAGAAAGAAAAGTTTTGAAGCAACTTGCTCATTTCAGTATCCATAGACATGGTGTGTGTGTATATATATATATATATATATATATATATATATATATATATATATATATATATAATGTGTACTGTGGAGAGTGAGACAGACTCAGGAGTGAGGTGTTTGGAGGTAAGGTTTATTAATCCTTATAAGTAAATTGTCCATACATGTTTCGGGATTCTTCCCATCATCAGTGGTGTGTGCTGTGTGAGTGTGTATTAAAATTTCCCATGTGGAACCAGAGTCCACTGTCAGGAGCTATGCATTGTGGGTAAATTGTGTTGTCAGGGCTGCTGGAAGCCTCCTGCTGAGTGGGAGAATGTCCAGTAAGGTATCAGGTCTTTGGTTAAGCAGTAGCAGTTGGTCTTGGGGAGTGATGTGGAATTAGATTTTTTGGTATGTTAGGGGTAGTGTAAATGGAGGGGTACTACAGGGATCACATTCGAGAGCTTTTTACAGGAATACAGCAAAAAACTAACCTGTGAAATTTCCATATTCATTGTAGATGAAGAAACCTAAGCTATCAACAAATGCCTGGTTTTATTTAATCAAAAATTGATAATGATTCCTCTGGTTCTAATACATCAAGGGAAGTAACTGGTGCCGGTCTTTTATAAAAAATGAAATGCTGTCTGATTTATTGGCCAAGTATTTATTGAATGAACAATTGTCTTACGTTGTGATCTGTATGTTTACAACTGCACTATGTTCGTGTAAAATACAGGATATAATGGAATTTCAAATGTATTGAATTCCTCTTTTATGATCATGTTAAATGTAAAAAAATACCATTTCCTCTTGTGTCAAGGATTCCCTTGATTTTGACTTGCAAAATTTTGGAGAAAAAAAATGAACATAAAATTTTGAGATTGTAGCCAAGAAATGCAGTAAGTCACAGTGTGATAGCATGGGAAAACGTTAAACAAATTGTTGTTTCTTGAGATGTGTTATAGATGCCATAATGAAATTTGATGCTTTGTAACCTGGATATGTTGTTCTATTTCTGTCAAAAACTGGGGTAAATCTATACACAAGGCACAGAATGAATGATTTCCTGAGCCCTCCCTCTCCAATTCAATGGTTGATCCATAAACAAGATTGGCTATTATATGAATATGTTTGATAATTTTAGTTGAAACATCTAGTGGCATCAGTTAGTTGTTGTTGCATCGAAATCTTATACAGAGAGAGTTGCTTCTTGAGATCAAACATTGTCAATACGTAATGACTTATGTGTCACTACTCAGCTATCTCCATTTGAAAGTACGAAGAGAAGGTACATTAATTGTTGTTTCAGGCAAAGTGTTCCAGTCATCCACCGACCTGTTTGAAAAGAAGTTTTTTCTAACAAGTGTTCTCAAATACTGTTTCTGAAGCTTCTAGCTGTGTCCCTGACATTGTTGTTGGTGTTAGGACCCAGTCATTTAGTTAAAAATAATCAAGTGGTAACATCAGGCAAGAAATACAAAAATTGGAACATTTATTGTTCTATATTTACATTCAGTGTTATGTTTTTGAATTAATAGATATAAACAATTTCACATTATGATAAACCTGATAATTTCAAATCCCTTTTAAATTGAGTGTTTGGCCTCGGCTGATTTTGATAACATTGTTTGTTATTATAATAAATAGCTTTCTCTGTATTTAACATTTCTCAATGTCTTATGAAATCAGTTCCTGAGTCCTCTGCTGATTCATTGTTTTCAACTTGTCTTTCGCATTATTTCTCCCAGAGTATGACCCTACTCAACCTCCGAAGCTTAACGAAAAAGTCCTCAAGGATAAGCGGAAAAAGCTCAAAGAGACATTCTTAAGAATTTTGAAACTCTATGTAAGTATATTTTCATTTTTTTAGTATTTTCAAGATTGACCTATTGAGGTGCTTTTTGCCTGGAAATTTTTTTAAAGGGCTTAAAAAAGAGCCAAAAACGTGTTCATTTTTATTTAATCTTTGAAGAGAACTATTCCTCTATTAAATCAAGAACTTTCCATATTTTGAAGAGCAAAAATCACATTGGGATACATATGTCTCAGTAGACATTTATAGTTTTTGGTGTTTTCCATGACACATACATCCGAGTAGACTTCTAAAAGAGAACTAGAGGGTATGTATATCCTAGCAGTCATAGAAACATCAGAATTTGTGTGTCCCAGGAGTTTTGAAGGGGTTAAACTTGAAAAAATTGCCAATAGTCATCTGTAATGCATAATATAAAGGGTATTTTAAATCAAAGTTTATATAGTGTATTGTATTAGAGAATTTCCAATAGTTTAATTGCCCAACTGACCTCTTTGCATCTTAGTGCAAATGTGCAGTAGATACGATGATTCATAATAGTTAGTCACCTCTATCCACAACAGACCAGTTTAATCACTGTTGTTGGGTTTAGGTTATTCATGTGTTCAGACATTTATATGTATCTATTTATCCAGACTCCACCCAGCCCTAACCGTTCATAGTAGAAGCTGCACACACACATCCCTTAATGAGTAGGGAAAATGTTTTTGTTTTTTTATTATTTGAAGATTTCCATCCTAAATTGTTTTTTTTGTGGGGGTGGGGTCCAGTTTACAATGAAAGTTTATGCTGATCTAGTCCCTTAGTTTGTGTCCTGCATTCCTGTTCATCTTTTGAAAATTTATAGTTTTTAGTGATTACAGCACAACAAAAGGCAGGAAAAGTAACTTATTCATTGATCATCCTTTTTTTCCAATTTTTTGATTGATCACCCTATCAAGTGACTAACCAGATCTTTTTTGTTTTTGTTTTTTTAAAATCATTAATTTATGATTCAAACCATACTGGTAGTATTTTCATCAAGGTAACTCAATTTTACCTCCTACACTGTTTAATTCACACAGTGAGAAGCAAAATATATGGATGGTGGTGATTCATAATTTCCCATGGAATGTTTTATTTATGATGGAAATTCACTTTGATTTCGTTAGCTCTCTTCTTTTCATTTGACATGTCCTTATCTTGAATCCGAAACAAAGCAAAAAAACTGGCGTTGTTCGCTGTATTGCATAACACATGAGGCAGTGATTTTATCTCCGTTCCTCAAACGATCCATGAGAAAAAATCCTTATTTTTAGCTATTGTGGATGTTTTGAGTTGCCAAGTCGCTAGTCCAATGCCCAAGATAGAGTATCTCCCAGGACTAAAGGGCTTCAAGTGCCTTACTATTCATATCTTGAGGAAGAAGTGGATTCATGCCTTTGCCAAGAGCATTAGTGCAAAGTAAATACAAACTGTCACTGCTGGAGTTTGAACTTGGTTCACCAATTCCATTAACCATTAGGCTAGCTGTATCTCCCTGAATCCAAAAGACAAAAATGAAAACTGATGCTATCAGTCCAAAGAAATTACATTTGTCCTTTATTTGGGAAGAAAAGAACTTGAATACTGCATTCGAAACATTCTATCTGTTTTCTCTTTCAGGATAAAGAAAATCCCGAATATGCAAGTGAATTAAGGAAGGCAGAAGCCGAATATGACAGAAAGAGAATTCAGCTACAGATTTATTTTGGTAAGTTTCATTTTCTATCTTCTCTGCATGAAGATATTTTTGCTGATTGTGTGTAGAATGGATTTGTTTTTCTTGTAATATTTGAGTCTGGGCATACATGGAGAGATCACAAGACAGTACATAAGGAAGAAAACGGGTGTCTGTGACATCATAAAAACTATTAAAAAACTCAAATGGCAATGGGCAGGCCATGTTGCAAGAATGAAAGACAACCGATGGACATCACGTTTCACAACATGGATCCCCAGAGATCACATAAGAAACCGAGGCCAACAGAACACAAGATAGAGAGATGAACTGGATAGATTCAGGAAATACTGGCTCTACGACACTCATGATAGAGAATTGTGGTGAATCCTTGGGAAGGTCTATGTCCAACAATGGACGTTAAAAGACTGATGATATTATGAGTAAAAGACTAAGAGTTATTCCCCTTCAAAGGTTTTTTTTAATTTCCTAGTCCGGACATACACGCAGAAAAATCTTTATGAAACACAATAATTATATTTAAAAACTACCGAAAAATATTAAATTATTTTAATACGAAACAACTTGATAATTTGACAAACAATTTTATACTAAGTTACTTGATAATTTATTTCAGTACAATATTGCAAGGGGAATAACTTTTGGTCTTTTAAGCCTGATACTCGCTGGATCTTACTATTACAAGAGTACTATGAATTCAATTCTGAGAATTAATTTTTGCTACTGAGCATCAACATTATATCAGTAGCAGTCAAAATGCACAAAGGAATTAATTGAGTTGATTGCTTCTATGAAGAGAATTTTAAAAAATGGCAAGAAACAGAATTTGTCAAACTCTTTTGATCTAAAATTTTCTATTTCTATTTCAATTTGTTTGTAATTCAATCAATCAGTCGATGCTTTTCACTTTAATCGGTCAGCAGTCAGTAAGTTGATATCAGTCCAGCTTTTGTTCACCTGCTAGAGGTTTTTTTGCCAGTTGATTTTTGGCTGGCTTCTTTTCTGTTTTCCATTCGGAACCCACTACATTAATTTTGATGCAAACCTTTCCAGATGGGAGCTTTTCTGCATGGCTAAGCCATTTCATCAGCCACTCACAGATTTCATTCGAAATGGGACGTAAATTGGTTTGCTTTCTAATTTCCTCATTGGTTACAAAGTCATTCCATTTGACACCTAGAATTTTCCCTAAGCATTTCATGTTGAACATATTCTGTTTCTTCTCCTGGATGAATTTCTGATGATGTGTTTTACTGCCATAGAGCAAGTTGTAAAGAACGTTGGTATTGTAAAACCAGATCTTGGTTATCAGAGTGAACTTGTTGCTTTCCCAGATTTTGGTCTGTCTTGTGAAGGCTGTTGATGCTTTGCTGATTCTACAATTTATTTTTTGTCCATATCACTTTGGTTGTCAATTGAGTTACTCTGGTAGACGATTTTACTAATTTTCCGTTCCCAAACTTGAGCAAAATCTGGCTTTGTTGATGAACTGACCATTTATAAACGTCTTCTTTTGACCTCCAGAACAAGTGAAGAATGCTGAACGAGTCCAACTTGACCAGATTCCCCTTCCTGATTTACCTCTTGAGTACACTAGTAAGTAACCTTTCCTATGAATTTCAAACCATTTCATTCTTTTTTCTTTATTTGAGTTGCTTATTGCATTAGGGAAGAAAATGTTAACTGTGTTATTTTACTTATATACAAAACATTTAAATTTCCTGCAAAATCTTATGAATTTGGACAGTGTTTAGTATGAAATTACCATACCAGCACATAAGATGCACATTTAAATTTAGAAAATAATTCCTCAAATATTGCACTTTGTCCAGTGCGCTGATATTATGACTAGGGGTTCACAACTGAAACTTGAAATGGACAGCTTTGAAGCTTGGATGTGCTGCATGAGCTGTAGTCCCTCCAAATATCTTTGTAAAACATTCGTCATATTGGCTGGTAAATATAGTTACTATCTGGATGAGAAGACATGGTTTCTTCCATTTTTATTGAGATAGGACCATTTTAGTTCTCAAATCTCTGAGAGATGGCATCAGGAAGAGCATTCAGTTGCAAAAGATAGATGCACAAAAATTCAGAAGAAACATGATGTAAAAACCAATGTATGAAAAAAATTTGATTTGAAAATATCTTTATCATTCAAAATTAACAATAGAGATACATTTTTTTTACATACTCAGAAATGATAAAATGCAAGATGCAATTGAGTGAATAAATGCGAATCTTTTGTTCATTAAATCATTCAAATCCAAAAGTAGTTTCCCTTAATTAAATAGTTCTATTCTTACCAACTTTGTTTCGGACAATTCAAATCTTCTTTTCATCTACAATGTAGTTTTATTCTCTCCTGATACCAGAAAATAATTTGACTCATTTGACTTGGCTACTTCTCTGTGTTATCTGAGCAGCCATTTCTTATGACATTATGGAATCTCTGTAAAACATCATTTGCTCTCCGTTGTTATAATTCAATTTTTTTTTTCCTGGGCAACACTAGGTACCCATACTAATATATATGTTTTTGTCCTTCAGTTCCTTCTATGATTCCTTTGCCAAGTGAAATGCCTCCCCTTGGTACAGTACCGCCACAAAAACAACCAGTTGGAATTTTAAAGAAGCCCTCCATGTTTATGTAAGTACCATTCCACTATTTTTTCCGTCCACGCATCTCTAAGACAGTTTTCTGTGGGTTGGTTCCTATTTTGTTAAATATAAATTTTCGCAGCCATATCATGTTGGATTGATATGGCCTAGACATTAGGGTGGACCATACTTATCTTCCTTGCTTAGCTACTACTACCACAACTAGTAAAACTAAATATCAACAATCTCAGCTCTCTCATGTTGGATTGATATGAAACTTGGGTCATACCTTCAGGTAAACAATCATCTTCCTCTTACTAGTCATCATACTCCTACTACTACTACTGCCACAACTGGTAATGCTAAATGTATTGATTTTCTCAGCTGTATCTTGTTGGATTGATAGGAAACTTGGTCCAAACCTTCAGGTGAACCATCATCCTCTTCTTCCTCCTCTCCTTCTTCCTACTATTACTATGACAGATAACACACATATTTCTTTTGTTCTGCCCCCTTAACTAATTTACTGGTTAATTTTTCATGGATTTTCTTCCTACTTTCAAATTTTTTCGAACAACTGGTCTCTATCTTTGTGTTTTCGATGTTGGTACTTCAATACAAAGATTTATTTAAAGAGACGCCTGTGTGCAACAATATTTGTAGGATTCTTGATTTTTGTTTGTTTTCCTTTTGATAATTATCTCTTTAAATATTTTTTTTTTATGTTCAATGTTATAGGCCTAAAATAGGAGATATCAAATTGGCAGATATGAAAATGTATTTAAAAAGAACCCCTCCAGGCCCCCCACCAGGGGCTCCTCCTGCTCTCAGCGACAGCGAAGATGAAGAATATGATCCAGAAAAAGGTGAGTAAATGTTCTAATAACTGATCACATGAAAATATGTCACTCTGGATCTTTTGATTTAATGTGTTTTGAACTATTGTATTATTGGGAAATACAATAATTTCATGGATTCTTTGATAGCTTTTATGTATGTGCAGTGATTCGGCTTATGTGGAAAACTTTGGGATCATAAATTTTGGTCCCTAATAAGCGGTTACTCGTTTCAAATGGATTTGCATAAAAAAGACAAAATGTTTCATATTTTTGATTATGTTCTAGCACTTTTAGTCATTCTAAGTAGCCGTTACTCGTAACTAGTGTTTCTTTCGAAGGAAAAGCATTTCGGTCTTTGCATCTTTTATTTTTCTCCCAAGTATAAATTCACTGGAAATATTTAAAACTGAATTATTGTGAACCATTGTTGATTTCAAGTAATATTTTCTTTCATCTTGAATTTTTTTAGTTTCTATTTATCATAAAAATGATTAAGATGAAAGAAAATACTCTTCAAAAATAATAATGGATAATATTTCATAAAATGAAAATAGAAAAAATGTAGTGCTGAATAAAGGATGAATTTAAGGATAAGAGCTTCAGTAGCTTTGTCAATTGAGCAGTTGCAGGTAATTTCCCAAGGTAAAAGGATGCAAGTTCAAGTCTCGCCTACAACTTATTCTTCATTTCATATCTGTGCTGTTTTCCACTGGCATAGACTGCAATAAGTTAATCACAATGAAAAAGCAACCAAAAAAAGAAAATTCACAATGAAAGAAAATATGAGTCAAAATCAATAATGGTTGACAATGTTTCATCTGAAAAGAAATATTTGAATTTTTGTGTGTTTCACAAAAATTCTCTTCCTTTTTTGACACGTTTGATCAGTATACGTTTTCGAGAAATAAGATCATGATGAAAACCTGTTCGGATTGTTTTCATGTTGAAACATATTTGTGATTTTCTTCTTTCAGATATTCATGAAATTATTGGCACAGTTGATGTTGATGAACATCCAGTGGAGATCCCAGAACCTGTCCCAGAACCAGAGGGAGAACCCCCTGCCACCAGTGAGTTTTTTTTCTCATTTTTCTTCCATCCAGAGCTCTTTTATAGCATGTATCTTTTACTCATATCTACAAACTTACCTGTATGGTCTGCTTGGGAAAACCTTTTCAAACAATGGTAGTGATGTTATATGCTGAAATTAATTGATCATCAATACAGGTCATTACTATCTAATCTATACCCATTAACAGCATTGTTTGTGGCTGTGTAAGGTTAAATTTATGCTCATATCCAAGCATAAAGATCAGCTACGACTTTCGTATTTTTGCATTCATAGCCCTAACATTAGTCGGAATACAAATGTAAAAAAAAAAAAGAAGCTCTACATATTTGAAGCGAATTTTAAAGTCTCCGTGCATGTAGTTTATTTATTGTTATGAAGTAATAGACTGAATGCTCCCATGATTAATGAATTATTCATATATATTCGTGTATGTATATATATATATATATATATATATGCTCCCATGATTAATAAATTATTCATATGTACACATACATGATATCCATTGCCTGTGGCTTTGCAATGCTCAAAACATATCATATTCTGTTTTTGATTATGTCTGGAGGAAAAAATTTATACTCTATAATCAAAAATCTCAAACTAATTAGCATCCATGTAATCAGGATTTGATATAAATCAATCAGTCTAATGATTACTTGACTGAATTTTGAAAAAATATTTCTTTCTTTTTACTAGAAATATAGTGAAAAATACATTTGCTTACAGTGTTTGGCTGTTCCATGTAAAATCACTTTTCCCTTACTCATAAGTGATGGAAGCCCACTTCAATTCATGACCTTTTATAGGACAACTAAATTCACAAATGCATTTTATGCACAAAAAAAATTATTGCAATAAATTTATGGTTGCTTATTACAGCTTTTTAAAAAAAAGGAAGATGACTCAGTGCTGTGCCATTCCCTATGTGATCCAAGTGTGGTATTTTTATTTCTGGGATTCAATAACTTCATTGATGTGTTTTTGTATATTTTACAGCCAAAGTGAGAAAAATCCGTTTCGCTGACGACAAAAAGAAACGCTCTGCAGAGGAGACAGAAAAGGACACTCGGTTCCCGTTTGCAAAGAAGCCGAAAAAGGTGACACCATTACAGGCAATGATGCTGCGGATGGCAGGACAACAGGTTCCTGCCCAGGAAGACGAGGATGATGATGACGAAGGTGAAGATGATGATGATGACAAGGACAACAAGCAGGATGATCGTCACAGTTCGGACAGTGACTACGATAAGAGAGATGACGAAGACGATGATGAAGATGATACTCATGATGCAAAGAATGTAGGCACAAAATTTAATTAAATTTCCTTATTCAGGGTGTTAGCCGGGAAAATTGATTCCTGACCCTACCACAAACCCTCCCCCCTTTTTTTATCGTATTAGGAAGTTCTCCGAAGTCTGCATTTTTGTATTTGTATTTATTTTGTGTTTTTTTAAAAAGCAAACATTGCCCAAAAAGACGCTTAAGATGCTCAAAAATGTGCTCAGTTTAAATGGGAAATTGGAAATAGATATTTATTCGGAATTAGCTGTTAAACGGCTGGTGAGAACATTGGCTAACACCCAGTTATTGCCTCCACGGTTCCAAAATACTGATACACAATCTCCAATTCAAAACCTTTTGAACCAAACACATTTCAAAGTTTGGAATTTTTGTGAATATCAGAAAGGTAGTATAGATTCTGTATATAGGGTACACAATTGAGTCGATTATCAGAGAATGAAAATGTATTTGCAATTAAATTTTCAAATAAATGGGTTTAATTGAGACTAAAAATGATAATACAATCCATTTGTACAGTGGTAAAGGAAATGAGATAAAGATAAAGCGTAAAAATACTGGCATATTTTCATTTCTAAGTAATAGAAGAAAGTATATAATTTTTTTCTTTTATATTTGGGCAAGATAAGCTCCAAAACTGCACTTTTTCTTCTATGGAAAAATATTTGGTTTTCAGAGCTCTTCAGTCTTGTGAATTTCTGATAAAAGATTGATTATCTGTACATGAAGTACACAATTTTGTGGCTTTTTTAACAAGTTGATTAAAATCCGTAAATAATTTTGATTTGATGAATCTTTTAATATCTCAGAATTTGGGGAACTGCTTACTAGATAACAAGTGTTGCATGGAGCATTTTAATGAAATTTTGATACAAAATCTAGATACACCAGTTCTTGTGCAAACATCAAGTTGAAGGAAGTTGAGCCTGGTTATTACCTAGATGGGCGATCATCTGGGAATACCAAGTGCCATATACAGCAACAAGATTCTTTTATAGCCATCTTAGTCTGTGCTCTGTCGCTTATTAACAGAACATTTTGCCAGTCTGCCACCGAACTAGACACCCAGTCCTTTTTCATAAACACAGTGCTCCATAGAGAACTCATGACAGCATGCTCTCTTAGAAACCGCTATGCTTGTCTTGAGTAGCAGCAGTCATCAATCAGCACAGCTAATGAAAATGCTAAACTGATAAATGACTAAAAATTTAGAGCTTTCAGAAAAGGTGTAGCATACCAATATCAAATGATCATCAAGGTGTACATAAATGATTGAATGAACAAATACAAATGAAACTAAACATTAGTGTTTATTCAACATATAATTTATTTAAAGCTCTATGTCCAAGCTATAACATATTGAAATTTCAGCTCTCTAGATCTGTTTTTAAGCGTTTGAGAAAAAATCAAAACTGAAGCTAAATTCATACAATAGAAAATCAGTGGTTATATTTGCTTCTGCTAAATTTTTAACATTTTTGTTTGTCGTGCCCACCACTGGCAACCACACACACACACATATATATATGTATATTATTAAGAAATGGATATGTAATCCTAGAGAAATAATCATAAATGTGCTATATCACTTTGAAGCTATTTAAAATGATCACCTGTTACATGGTGAATGTATCATTCAACCTATACAGTGCAAATAGAACAAACAATTGAAGAATTAAACAGCGTGAATAGAATAAACAATTAAAGAAAATGGAGCTATGTTGAAGCAGCTCCCTGTCAGTCACAGGTTCATTCCTTGCAGCAGCCCCATTTTCTCAAATCGTTGATTCTATTTTCGTGGTCTGGAGCAAATGATACTTTCACTATACAATAAAAGAATATGATTTCAAGTAGTTTCAAAGTAATAAAATACATAATTATTTCTGTCGGATTATATATCTATTCTTTAATGATATAATTGTCTGCATTGAGACACGAATAGAGCAAATATAGACAGTGAATGAACAAAAATGTGAATTTAGAGATAACTTTATAATATCAATATACAATACACATAACACCCTATATAAAATGACAAACTACTTGTATGACATAAACTACATAATAAGAAAGAGAGGTGGTGTTTGATCAACACTGCTGGGGAGCCTTGTTAATATAACTTCTATTTTCAAAATCCTCGAAATAGTTACACTGTGAACAATTAATGATCCCAACAAAAGAAAATTCATACATTATACCATAATAACAAAGTATATGTAAAACAGGGGAAAAACACTGAAGAAAATTACATAAATTGTATTAACAGATATTAGGAAATTACCGACTGAAATGACATAAAAATTTTTGAAAAAAAATTTAATGTTTCGTGTTCAAAGCTGTAAAGCTTTCTGGACACATATATATATATATATGTATATATATATATATAATTCAGTTTCACTTTTTTTCTTTCAAACATAAATTAATATTTGATGATGCAAAGAGCTTTTTCAATAAATTTCTGCTGTTATATTTTCTAAATCTAGCTCTCTGATGATGAAGCAGACCATCCCAAGTCTTTGGATTTATCAGCTCAAGAAGACAAAACTGTTCCTTTGATGCCATTGGCCCCACCCCCAACAGACCTTCCGCACCCTGCTCACCCAAACAAGTTGATACCACCTGGACCCCCACCAGGTGTACCTCCTGGTCTGCCACCTGGTGAGATTTCTTCTGAAAAAAAGTGAATTTTTTAGTTTGATATCTGGTACAGTACTGATCACAAGACAAAAATTGATTTCGATTCAAAATTCTTCTTGTTGAGATTTTGATAAAAAGCGTAATTTGACACTTGGGAGTGACACTCTAGCTTTTAACAATGGTGTAAAATTTACATGTTTGTAAATGTAATAGAATAAAGCAAATAAATGATAATCCAGGAGCCTGTCATGGCCTCTGATGAATGGGAAGACTAAATTAAAACTGACAGGACAATGGAAAAGGGAATGCTATATATTTGACATATTACCCAGATTCATTATCTATGATTAAGTTTAGTAAAAATTTAATAAGTAAGAGTCAACAAATTTTATTTGAATTAGAATACATTTTTTTTTCTTTGATTTTATGATAAATTTGGTTCTTCATTGTTACAGGTCCTCCCCCTGGTGCCCCTGTGTTTATGAGACCTCCTCCTCTGCGGCCACCAGCTGGTACAATGCCAAGGCTATTACCTCCTGGTCCACCTCCTGGCAGGCCAGCTGGTCTTCCTCCTGGACCACCTCCAGGTCTGCCCCCAAATGTACGCGGTCTGCCGCCAAGATTACCACAAGGTCCACCAGGTAGGTGATTTTTTTTTTCTCATAAAGATTTTTGGGTCTTTTTCATTAGTTACTATCAAAAGCTCAAATCCATGAAACTCTTTTATGTTTGATTGGTGAGTGAAAATCACCCTGAAAGGGGGGAAAAAATTGTTCGATGCTATATGACCCTTCTGGGCTCATGCTGTAGAGAGAGGTTTACATGCTAAAATTCCGGTTGTGTTTGATCCCGATATAGTCTCTTCATGAATCAGATTTTGGCTTAGCCAAATAGATATCCACATTATTGCTTTGTGAAAGAAAATTAATTGATTCTATGATACATTTATTTCATATTAAATCCTGATATTGTTACAACATGAGAGAAATGCCTTGGTAACAGTTTATTTGTTCATAATTTTTAGAAATTTCAAGACTTATCTATCATAAGTTGTTTAATGCCTGAGTTGAAATGTTTAAGTAAACTTTTAAAAGAGATTTACATGACATATATATCCCAGTGGCCTTAGGAACTTCAGGATATATGATCCAGGAGTCTCAAAAGAGTTGAATAGGAACCATAGCCATATTGTACGTAATGTATAAAATGGTCTGTGATTGCTAAAAAAAAAGTCTGAATTTTCAAAAAACAAGTGGGCACAAACTGGTGACCAATTTAGCATAAATGCAGAATGTTAAAAATTTTTGAGGGAAATTTTCCAAACAAAAGCATTTTCCCTACTCATCATCGGGAGTGTGTGCGTACAAGCAAAGCCCGGATAGATAGATAGATACTTACACATGAATAATCTAAACCCGCAACAGTGAATAAACCGATCTGTTGTGGGTAGCAGTGATTGATAACTGCATCTAGTAACTTCCATTATCTAGATTCTTTTGTTTACCTCTGTCTACAAAGTTGTTAAAGTATATGTATTACCTTGTGTTTTTCCTTCAATTTTTCTCTCTGTCCACACAATATTCCCAAGGTTTTGTAGAAGAGCGAGGATAAGGGAGAATTGATTAAATTTTGTGGTGGATCCAGAAAGAATGTATTTGAATGAGTGATTTTTTTTTTTTTTCCGTACATTTATGTATCAACTCGTGTCTGTCTACATGATATCTCCCCTGAGGTGCTCAATGAATCTCAATTAAAATTTGTGGAAGGATGGGTCATGGGCTAAATGAGAAATGATTTCATGGTGTATCCAGAGATTTTTTTTGGTTGAGTTAATGTACAGTGTTGGCAGAAGTATGTGCTCTTTTTGTGCACTCTAAATCCAATTTAGACTCAACATATGATATGAGAACTTCATGATGGTATTTAACTTTTTCTTGTAGGTGTGGCACCACCTCGTTTAATCCGCCCTCCTGGTGCACTACCCAGTATTCCTCCTCCAGGGCTACCTCCACCACCAGGCGTTGGTGGTCTTGGTGCGCTCAACCCCAGCGTGCTGAGTGCCCCACCCAGTATTGTCAAACCCCCATTGAAGTCGAACGAAGAGGAAAAGAAGACGGCGAACAGTGCAACGATAGAAGCAAAACCACAAATCAAGAATTTTCTTGCGGATGTTACTCGGTTCACTCCTACGGCTCTGAAGGTGAAGAGAGGCATTCGAGATGCAAAGGGTAGAATCAAGATGATCAGTGAGTATTGTCTTATCATTTTTTCTTCAGTTTTGAACTCCTTTGTGTATTTGATGTTTCAGTTATTGTCCATAACAAGGGTGGGAAACTCAAGGGCCAGATTCATTCTGTGATGGCATTTTGCCCAGTCAAGATACTATGCTTACTTTTTATGATTTGAAGATTCTTTGTGTCTTTTTCATATATCCAAAGGACTGATTGAAATATATAGCAATTTTTGATTACAGATTGGCATCCTTTGAAATGATTTCCTAGAATGATTTATTCATAGATTTGAAGCAAAACATTACTAAATGTATTCAAATATATCATTTTCATGTTTCAAGCTTTTTTATGGCATTCATCTGACTCACCATTTACACATTGATACATGATCCAGCCCACAGCTTTCGTCCGGGTATATAACTGATCTATATCTTTGAGAAGAGTCATTAACATTCCAACTTGTGTTCAGACAATTGAATTTCTTCCCATCTTTGATATTGTCAACACAACTTTTCAGCTGATCCATTTTCCAGCTCTCATCTGGTATGAAATTCAAGAAAAGAATCAAACCTGATATTGAGTAAACCTTTTCCTCGGGAAATAAGATTGTATTCATTATTATACCAATCTGAACAATCCATTTTTTGATAGCTCTAGGTACACTGATGTAATCATACCACCAACAAAGTATTCGGGTGAGTCCAAAACTACACTGGAGGGTGGTCTGCAACACTTGTCTAACTAAACAAAGAATTCCACTTATTGTTTACAACATCAGCACCACTGTGTTTGATCTGACCTCCTGATGCACTACCCAGTATTCATTCTCCAGGACCAAGTTCGCCACAAGGTTTTGGTAGTTTCGGTGCACTCAACCCCAGTGTGCTGAGTTCCTCACCCAGTATTGTCAAATCCTTGGTGAAGTAGAATGAAGACAAGTATGGTCTGTGGAGTATCAAATTAGTTCAATATGTCTATATGAGTGTATTGGAGATATAATGCCAATGAGAATAAAGTTGAATGGCCGGCTCTTGGAAAGCCTCTCTCGACCTTCTCAGACTGGAAGAACCCTTAAAATCTTTCATATTTCAAGGAATGCCTACATAAAAATATTATATGTACAGCTAATGACACAGCACTTAGTTAAGAAAAATTGATATGTCTCACATTTCAGGAAGTTTGCTACATATTTGAACATTTCGAAGATACTCTCTTTAGACCCCTCTAACCCAAAGGATATTTATTATAAAAGTATAGAATGGATGTCTACTTGTATAAGATATAGCTAACCTTTTCATAAAGTTGGTGTTTTACAAAAACTAAAATCTATAAATTCTTTTTACCTGTTTCAGCCAAAGAAGAGGAAAAGAGGCCATTGGGTGTCCCTGCTAAGCCAGCACCAGCAGTAACGCAAACAAAAACGAAGGATGATGTTTATGAAGAATTCATGAAAGAAATGGAGAACCTTCTTTGATTCTTAAACCTTGATGGGAGGGGGGGCAGGCATTGGGGAGCTGTAACAGAACAGTCGCCTGAACACCTCCTCCCGCTCCTCGTTGCCTACTGTACATACGTTGAATATAAAACATGCAGTAATTGTTGGCCGAAGACTGATCGGACATTATGGACTGTTTATGGTTAGACAGTACTCTCAATCTTTTTTCATGATTAAACTTAATATTTACACCTTGATTTGGCACCTAAGGTTTGGTTCAAGTGTTAGAGGAGAAGACAAAACACCAAGAGGCCCAAGTTTCATCCAAAGTTTTCAACTAGTCTGGCTTGTCACAAGCAAATTAGAAGGAAAACTAATCTGATTTTAAGGCAGAGTTTCTCTTAGTTTTTAATATTTACATCATTTTGAGTGTTTTTATTTATCAATTTTTTTTTTAGTTTGGGTGTTGATCTCTGAGAAAATATGAAGATTTTACTTTTGCAAAACAATGTGATTGTCAATGGCTGAATGTTGATTTTTCCACAATTCATTTATTATGTTATTGTTTTGTTCCTCTCCACTCAACGACCATTCATTTGGCTCTTGCAGTGAGTTAGGTCAGAATAAATCGCAGAATAGACAGTATGAATTATCATGGACCTCAACAACTACTTTTTTTCTAAATTGTGTGTGTGAATATGAAATAAATATATATATGTGTGTGTGTGTGTGTGTGTGTATATATATATATATATATATATATATATGTTTATACATATGTATATATGTATGTTTATATATATATATATACTTTAACATGTGTCTGTGATGATGATCTCTGGTACTCGATACAAGTTCGGCAGCTTCTAGTAAAACACACTGTCATGTGTCCTCTATGGAACAGTGTGTGCTTGAGAAAGGACTGAGTGCACAGTCCAGTCCTAGCTTGGCAATATGTTCTATTAATCAGCAACAGATCATAGGTTGAGACATATATATATATATATACACACACACACACACAAACACTGGTATGTATGTTCTATCAATTGGCAACAAGGCATAGGTTGAGACAGCCATAGAACAATCTATATATATATATATATATATATATATATATATATATACAAACACTGGTATGTATGTGAGTGCATGTCTTTATCTCAGAAATTCCTCCCAAACTCATCTTTTTGGGTATCCTTTCCTGTGGTTAACAGTGAATGGCATTACTTGAGATCATAAACTAAAACTGGATCTTCTCCATCTTCTATTTTAATTTTTATTAGATGAAGTATTGTAAACCATTATTATTAATTTTGACCTTTATTTCTAATTTTTTTTTTTTGTAGCAATACTGATACTATAGAAACAAAAACAAATATGTTGCCAGAGAGACCAGGAATGATGATTAGGTTTTAGGGTTATTTTTGATATGAAAGTGTGAAAATTTTCAATTTTATCTCATGTTTCATCTCAACATCTGGGACAGCTTCTTTTTTTCATTTAATTAGGTATCAAGCACCTTTATAGGTTAGTCTTGAAAGGGTTGAATGAGCAACTTCCTATCAATGATTTTCTCTGTACTTCTCTTTTATCATTGAAATTATTGGAATACTGGAGAATACATTTCTAATTACTCCTTACTGTTCCATATATTTAAAATTTTTCCCAAGATGCATCTGCTTCTTAGTGATAGTGTATAAGATCTGTCAGGAAAGTATCCAGCCATGTAAAAATAGCCTATCTTGGGCAATAGCTCCTTGGTCCCGTTCAAGGTACTCCTCTGGGGACTTCATGCACTTATTCTAGCATCCCTTCCATTTTTCGAAACAGTCAGTAAAGTTCTCTTTCAGCATCGCCATCAGTTGCTTCATCACGTTCTCCTTAATCTTGTTCACAATCTGAAATCTCTTTGGGTAAAGCCAGAAGTTGCAAGGAGCCAAATCTGGAGTGTGGGCAGACTGACAGACCTGGGTGATATCCATTTTTTTTTTTTTTTTTTTTTTTTTTTTTCTGCAAAACTCCACAAGACTTGAATTAACTCACTCAATGGCATTTCTCTGCCGACTGAGTAAGCCAACAGAAGAGTGTATGTTTATGCATGTAGCTGAAATAGCTGTGTTCCTCCCTAGCACCTGTGGTTGGTGTTAAAACCTAGGATTTTCATCACACAACATGATCTACCTACACTCCATTACCTCTTCCCTGCGATTTGACCTTGTGCCAGACTTGAATGAGCTTAGTAAATATTTACAGTTCATTCAAACTTTGGGATGTCATTCCCCAACACCTGTTCTATTTTATGATTGGTTAATAATTTGATGGACATTTTCTTTTAGATTATGGTATTTCCTGGCATCGATAACACTCAGGCTTCAAGAACGCACCCTGGTTTGGGCTTGAAATAGGATAGTCCTTTGGAAAAGTAACATTCATCATGTAGGATGCTGGGTGAATTTTCTAGACATGGGAAAAAATAGCATCTTCAAAGCCAGGAAATAAGTTATTTAGCAAACACTGGGATACTCTAGTTCTTCACTGTCCTGAGACTCTGGCAATGTCCTGCCAAAGACTGCTGTTCATTCATTGTTGACATTTTTCTTCACAGTTCCATTGTCTGCGCCATGATATGCATTCTATTAAATAGGACCATTCTGCACAATGTCTGCTAAGTGAGAGAGAGGAAAATGCAAAGACTGATTTAAGGAGAGGAACTATTTTTTATTTCATTTCCTTTTTACTAAAATAAAAACAATGTACATTACAATCATTCTTTTGTTTTCTTTCTCTATTTACTCAAGAATTTTAACTTGTTTCAAATTATTTTAAAAAATGGTGAATCACTCAATCAAAAGTGTCTCATGACTGACATCTTCAGGCAGCATGCCAAGTTGGTGTCGATTAATGAATAAGTTACTTCTCTCACCTTTTGTTGGGCAGTGATCGCTAAAAATGTTTAAATTTCCAAAAGAACAAATATGTTTGATGCAAACAAAGGGATCAATTTAGCATGAATTTACATTACAAATTGACCCCCCCACTAAGAACATATTTTGGGAGAGAATTTTCAAAGAAAAAGACCCTTTTCCTTTAGGAGTAAATCTTTATATTTTCAGCCTTCCGGCCTCATTGATGTGGCCTGTGCATATGATACATACATAGCCAGCTAGCCAACCAGACTAGCTCAATAACTGAAGAAACCTATGATAACAGTTTTGTTTGACAGTTTTCAATTAATCCCTGAGATTTTGTGTTTAATAGCATGGGGCGTTCATGAAAAATGGAGCTATTTGTGTATTAACATCTTGGACAAGTGATTTCAAAACTAGGGTCCATGGTACCTTAGGCGTCTGACAAGTAATGCTCGGGCGTTTGCAGCAAAGTCCATTCTTAACCTGTCAGTGCAAATCTTGTGGCAGCCACACCATCCATCTTACAGTTATCGGAAAACATAATAATTGTACTCAGACCTGTGCCATGTATTAGAATTCAAATATGTGTAATCCATTTAGAATGAATATGATGCTTAGAAGGTAAAATTATTATTATCTAAAAACTAAGTACTAAAAATTGGGGCCTGCCAGGATATTTTTTTTATAGAAGGGGTACTTGAGTTCTTAAAGTTTTAAAACCACTCTCGAGCAAAGAATTGCTGGAATTTTCGTGTAGAAGTGATTCCTGTTATTTGATTAATCCTTGCCACGAAATCAGGTCGGTAGTATATCATTTTTTCTTTCAGCTGTTATATTTTTCTTGACATTCACCCCAATGTGTAGTTTTGAATTTGGGTGCAGGGTAGACCAATACATCTACCTAGGATAATGAATCTCCATGAAATCCTCAAAAGAAGAAATCAAATGAAGAATCATTCTAGGATGGCGATCCTGGGGAAGGTCTATGTCCAACAACGGATGATAAAAGACTGATAATGATGTAGTTTGGCAGACACACACCTATAGCTGAGCCATACTGACTTATTGGAATATTATGGTTTTCTGTCAACCTTATAATAGATTAGATACAGGAAGATACAATGCAGGCATAACATGTTGTTACTGAGGATGAGAAATGGATCTTTATTCCGCAATGTTGAGCACCGTTGTCCAGTTTTGATGATTGCCTATCGGCTCCGACATTGGTCAATCTTCAACGGAAGAAGAATCATCCATAACGAATCATCAAATGATAACCAAACAGTTACAGTTGAATTTTAACGACAAGATCTTTTTGCGTTTGAAAATGGCCTTGGGCAAAAAAATGCCCATCTTTAATGAACAGAAAAACGATAATACGTGACCTTACACTGTTCGTGTGACCAAAGATCTCATAGTGACATTCGTATGTATGTATGTGTGTGTGTGTGTGGGGGGGGGGTAGATTCATCCACTATACTAGACTGACCTTGGTCTTAATGATTGTCATTTGTTGAGGAATGTGTAGAAGCATTTTGATGGATAAAGACTCGCTTCAAGAGAAGAGGTTGAAATTCGATCTATAATTTCAGGTAAAAATCAAAGGAGCTTTACAAACCTGGCATCGAAAAACTTGTTGATAGAAACTAGCTCACATACGATACCGACTGAAGAAGGTTTTTGGACTTGTATTATTTGACAAAAAGGCTCGGCAAAAGAAGCAACTCGTTAGGTGAAAACTATTTCATTTATTATTGTTTAAAAATTGGCAGTACAGGATTGAGATAGACAATTAGACCGTCTGTTGTCATACGCCATTACCAACAAACTAATACATGGACTATATTTATACCTAGCACTAGAAGTGCATTCGGCCCATTATGAATATGCTTGTTTTTATATTTGAATTTGTTTGGGTGTATAACGATGATTTATTGAAATGATAGATGGAATTAAGTGAAGGAGAGTATATTAATGATTAAGTGTATCATAATTGATATGAACTAAATTTGAGTATGAACGGTACAAGGACACGAGTGTGAGGTACCCAATGGAGATCGAACTCGGTAGTGTAGCAAACAGCAGTGGTTTGGAAACGTTGAAAACTCAAGGGCCTCTTCAAGGAAATATTCTGGAAGACAACTATTTTTAGCATCCAGTTAATCAATAATAATGAACTATTTTTTTACCTCCAAATATCACATTTATTCAAAACAGATTAGCTTTATTTGAATGCTACAGTTCTATGTAGGAATAATTATGTTTTTCGATAACTGTGTGATGGTTGAAGTTGCTTCTCTGTCACAATATTTAGCGAGCAAGTCAAGCGGACCATTACTCACCCGGATGGAATGCTAGTATAGTATCTGTTCTGCAATGTTCTCGTCTTCGGGCGCGACGTGGCATAAACGTGTCGAGTCTAGTCCTTAGAATTACAACCCTGGGGCAGCACCTCCCAATTGCGCTATAAGAGGAGTGTCGTACGGACATTCCCGAACACAACTAGGTAACATCTGTCCTTGTACACGCGTGTACATGAGAGCCCCCACGTTAAGCCAACATTGCATCACATTCCACCCTCGTGGGGAGGTTGTCGTATAGGCATTACTTTAATATCTTTTATTAGATGTTGTTCGTGTAGAAACACGAAGGACTTCGTTTACGCCCCCGGGTGAAGCCAGTGTGGGTAGCTTAATAAGTGAATAATTTGTGAATAAGTCTTCAAGTTTACCAATGTTAAGAAGAATATTAGTCACAGGTCACGAACTGATTTTGTTTACGCCAGTGTTATAGTAACACGCGCGCACACGCACACACACACACACACACACACACACATATATATATATATGTATATATATATATATATATATATATTAACAAATTAGGAATGTAATATAATATAATATAACGTAATACAATATCCGATGTATGATTGGTTTATTTTATGTAGTGCTTGATACATTCAACATTGAATATTAAATTGATTTAGAGTAGAGCTTAAAATATAATGGAGCAAGGATTTGCTACGCAAACACGTTAATGTTTCTGCCTTCTTTGGGCTTCTTCAGACCAAATCAACATAATTATCTTAGACATATCTAAATAGACCAAACCCCAAATCAAATCGATAACCAACGTCATATAAAAAGGGAACAAAAATGACAACACCAGACTCTCCTAATTTATAATTCATAACCACCAACAAGCATAGCATCCCCATTAAATAGAACAAAAAACATACAACAAGCAAAGACCAATCACTGACCTAAACAAAAATCCATATAAATAGAATAAAAAGAAAACCTGATCACCAAGGAAAATAGACCCCCCCACCAAAGAAATGTCTCTAAAATCTAATTTAAACCAAATCATTCGCCTGAAGAAGCGCAAACAGGACAGAAACATAAACGTGTTTGTGTAGCGAATCCTTGCTCCATTATATATATATATATATATATATATATATATATATATATATATATATATATATATATATGCTCTTCCATAGGAATAGAGCATTCTGGTGGATGAAGAGTTTCTGCATAAATGAATATATCGCTTAAATTCAGCCTTACTGACCACCCAGTTCCGTAGTTCAAGTAGGATATCAGCCTCCAGGTCCGATGCGAGGATTTCAATTCTGCCTCGCGGTACTGGATGGGATAAAATCTATAGCCACACTGAAGAGATGATATACATCGAAACAGCTGTCTGTGGATGACACAAGAGAGAGAGAGAGAGAGAGAGAGAGGGAGAGAGATTAAATATATTCCATAAGTCGTGTATATTAATCAGAATTTTTCTTTTATTTCAATAGTGCTCAGTACTTTGTGTAGAGACTATATATAGCTTAGAAAGCTTCACAGCTTTAAACACTGAATACATTAATGAAATATTTCAAAAATATTTTAGTGTTACTTCAGTCACTTATTTCTCAATATCTTTACTCCTAAGAAAATTTATGTAATTTTCTTCGATGCTTTTTTTGTTTTACATATATTTTGTTATTATGTTACTGTGCATAAATTCTTCCTTGATGAGACATGAGTCTCCCATGAACAGGCACCAGAATATTGGGGTACAAAGATTGATAATTCAAAAACTACTGAATTGGTGTCACACGGGGCGGTAAATCATGGTTTCACCCTTCTCTTCCAGACCTTGCCCTCTTCCCAGGACATCAAAAATTTGGTGATCTTTTTGTACTTATACATCTTACATTATTCACCATGCTTGTGTCTATTATGCAATTTGATAACATAACATCTTGAGTTTTCAATTTTTCAGTTCCGACTTTGTGAAATAACATGAAGAAAATGAGTATGGGTACCATTGAAATATTTTTAATAAAAATTTAATCACTTCTCCCGTGGCCTATCATTCATCCTTCAACAAATTTCCACAGTAATTCATTGAGAACTTTTGGAGATATTGTTATGAGCATATACAAAATTTATGGAAAAAAAATGGGTATACCTCTCAGAAAAATCTTTTTTCGTCCACATTCATCCCAAAAGTCAACAAACTTTTTCCTACCCCACTATCAACTCTTCTCATAATGTGGACAGTTAGATGTTTCATTAGTAAAAAGAATTACCAAGAAACTATATGAAAAGATTTTTAGGCAGTCCTTTTGGTGTCATCTCTTCTGATGGTGTCACCCGGGCTGGGCTGCCCTCTCCTTGTATCCTTTAATTCGCCACTGATCGTATGCATCAGAAGTCTGAACAACTTACCCACGATATTCGAAGTTTCATCAATAGTTTCTTTTAGACAGCAATAAAGTGCGCTTCGATGAAGTGCATTTCATCATCAGTTTCTTAACGTCTTTCGCTGGACATAGACCTTCCCCAGAATTTGCCACAATTCTCCATCAAGGGCGTCGTGGAGCCAGCATTTTCTAAATTTGTCTGGTTCACCTCTCCATCTTGTATTCTGTCGGCCTCGGTTTTTCGTGTGATTTCTGGGGATCCATGTTGTGAGTCGTGATGTCAACCGTCTTTCATTCTTGCAACACGGCCTACCCATTGCCATTTGAGTTTTTTAATAGTTTCTATGATGTCACGGACTCCCGTTTTCTTCCTGATATACTGTGCTGTCCTGTGATATCTCAGTGTAAGGTTGAGCATAATTCTTTCATACGCACGTTGCATGCTTCTCGGTTTACAGGTCTGTCTCTTGGTTAGGTTCCATGTTTCAGCTCCATAAGTGACTCACAGGAGAATTCATTGGTTATATACTCTTCTTGGGTATTACAAATTGATTTAATAAAGTATAAGCTGGAAAAAACGGACTAAATTATAGTAAGACCTTGGACAGTATGATGTTGAACAGTACGGAAAACTTTGGAACGAATTAACCGCACTATCCAAAGTATACCTATATCAGCTAGGACGATAGAATAACCAACGTCAACACGCCAAATGGAGCCAAAACTATAAGCATTGAAGCCTTCACCATCAAGGCACCAACTAAGGTGGGACAGTCATGTTGTCTGGATAAAAGACAAACGTCTGCTGAAATTTTTCTATTCCCATTTTGAAGAAGTAGGCACGAACAAAATAGACATGAATTTCCAGAGTAAAATCGACGCCTGAGAAATTTTAGAATCCGACAAAAATTAGGATATTATTCTATTTTAATAAAACTTTCAATAATTATCTATTAAAGGACGAATTTAAAAGAATAATTTTCCATCCTTATTTCAGGGAATAATTTTTTCATATGATTCCTACCCAACCTTTTAATAATTTGATGACTTATTTCATTAATATTTTCATGCCCCCTTGAAATTTACACATTTTTCAGAAATATCCGTCGAGATACTACATTCACTATTTTTAGAAAGCTATCCAGGAATTATCCAAACGGATGTCTTACTTTGAGATAAAAAGAAAAAAATAGAATATTTTGAAACATCTTTTAACTCCACAATTTTTTTTAGTTTTTTTCGATTAATTATAATTTCACATAATATTTTGAAAAAAAAATCTTTACCCATTATTACGATTAATCCCGCTATTTCCATATTTTTGAAATGTTAAACATTAGAAGAATCGAGAACGGATTTTTGAAAAAAATATTTCGTCATGTTTTTAAAATCAGGTATCGATTTCACATTGTAGAACACTTTTTATGCTTGTAAAGAAGGCAGATATATAACAGACATAAAAGAAGTGAAAAACAGAAGAAATTCAAAGAAGGCTCAAAAGCCAATATGAAGAAATGTAACATTGGCATCAACAATTTGGAAACCATTATCAAGGACGGGGAACTCTGTCGAACCAACATACGAGAAGGGACAGCAACTCTCGAAGCAAACAGACGAATTTTGATCTGGAATTTTCACGGTATGATACGGTCGCTCTATGTGATTAATGGAAAAGCGTTAGGTCAAGAGCCATGGCTCAAAAGGAGATTGTGCTGAAAAATAGGTATTTGTGGTGCAAAATAAATGCTTTTATCTATCATTCGGTGACGGACATTGCCACACACACACACACACACACACACACACACATATATATATATATATATATACACTGTCTATTTGATGAGCTAACATAGTGAAACAAAGGTTGACTATTGTCATGGACCAAACTTCCACACTTCTTACATATTCAGAGAGAGACAGAGATAGTGTATCATTATCACTGCTAAATACCCAAACTGCTCACCAGCCCCAACACTCACCCAAAGCCAAAAGACTACGATGTATACCAAAAACCCAAAATATTTTTCCAAAACAGCCAGAAGGCAAACCCCATCCACTATCACTTCTACTCACACAAACCAGTGACCGATTCTCAAGACAGACATCACTATCACCAATCCAGTTCGCTGACCCACAGTAGCAAGGTGAACTTGAAATGAAATGTCCCAGTTTACTGATTTTACATAGCCATCTAGAGTTCTCCCAATGCTGAAGATATCAGACGTTTCTGCCGAAGATGACACTTCTTCGCTTCGAAACATGCTCAGAATGACTCTATGTAAATAAACAACTCCATGTATTCAACTCACTGTAGCTCTATCTCAACTTTTTATAGTACAACTCTCTCTCTCTCTCTCTCTCTCTCTCTCTCTCTCTCTCTTGTGGAGTGGTTTACCCGAGTATCCACACACCAACCCTCTTTTCCATCACGCATCGTGACATGCCAGTGACAAGTATATTGTCTAGATGTCTGGCGATGGAACAGAGCACAATAATATGGATTTTTTTCTGTCTTTCTTTTTCATCATGCCCACTCTCATGTTTCTTTCTCTCTCTCCGCTCTTTCTCTCCCTCTCTTCGCAATTCTTATTTTTCACCCACCCCTACATTCCCTGTTTTCTTTTTATTCACTGTCATCTCTGTCTCCTATCTTTCTCATTCTCTTTCCCTATCAGCGACTACCCAGAAGTCTTACGTACCGCAGCAGATGGACCCCCTACAGAGTGACTAAAACAGATATCATTGGCTTTCGGCCAAACATCTGATTAAATAATGACTAGATAGTTTCTTTACCGGCCAATCCGGGTTGGGGGGTAAACAGGTGTGCGTTGAGAGGTGAACTTGCTCAAGGTCACTGTATAAAACTTGACAGTTTCTCTCGTCAATCTTTTAATTCATCATTACAATCTCCGATCTATCTGTTGATATCTATGCAATTCTATTAATGTCTATCTATTTATCCATCTCATCTTGTTAATCTCTCTCTCTCTCTCCCCTCTCCCTCTGTCTCTGTCTGTCTGTCTGTCTGTCTGTCTCTATCTATCTATCTATCTATCTATGTATATATATATATATATATATGTGTGTGTGTGTGTGTGTGTGTGTGTGTGTGTGTGTGTGTGTGTGTACATAGAAATAGTGCAATCGTCAGCCTGACGATTGTACCATTGGCCTGAAACTCAGATTCAGAGTCATCAGAGACTTTTCCATTCATCTCAATCTAATCATACAATACTTTCCGATTTATCATCGATCTGTTTATATCTCTTTATAGCCATCAGATCATATCTATCTATCTATCTACCTATCTATCAACCAAGCTTCTTATTAATCTTCTTCGCTTGTTCATGTGTGTCAAGCCCACTCACTAGTCAGGACAATTGTGTAACGTAATGCCACTCCTTAAGAGAATATAAACAGACAAGTTAATTTTCGGAGCGGTTGGATCGAACATCTTTGCTGCATCATTTTAGAAGCAACGGTCATGTTATCAAGTGTTTCTTTAGGGACTGGTTTGATGGATTGGTCACTATTCCGGGCCAGTCTGCGACGTGGTGGGGTTCAGGATTGACTGATTTTTGACGTATGGATTTTGCTTGTGTTTGCAAGTATGCTCGACCTTTTTTGCGATGTCTAATGGAAAAAAAAACCCAAAAGAAACCCAGAAAATGTGCGTAAAGTTTTGTTTTCCTATAGGGAAACAGCTGCTGAAACAGTTTTAATGCTTTGAGAAGCTTTTAAAGAAGAAGCCTTTTGGTGCAAGACAAATGAACGATTAGTATTCGCGTTTCAAACGAGGTAAAATGTCACTTGAAAACCTCACACGATCTGGCCGGGATGAGGAAAATCTTGAAAAACTTAGCCATGCAATCAATGAAGATCGTCTCCAGAGCAACGATGAGATATTTGGGGTGATTAGTTTGTCTTGGAGTTCATGCCAGCGAATGTCAGCAGAAGAAGATTTGAAAATGAAACGTTTTCACGCAAAATATATGCTTCATTTGATCACCGAGGATTTAAGAACAATCATTTGAATGCGTCTACAATTTCTTCCCGAGGTTGTGACCGGGGATAAGTTAAAGGATCTTTTGGAGTATACGGGATAATAAAATCAACTATTATTTAAAACGGGTCTGATCAGTCGCTGAACAGAAACTGACAAGTGACCAACCTATTTTGATAGCATACTGTGTTGGAGGTGATCAATTGAAAAATTGGAAAAGGGGCGATCAATAAATAAGTAATTTCTCTGGCTTTTTGTTGGGAAGTGATCACTGAAAAGTTTGAATTTTCAAAAAAACAAGCATGAAGAAGGGAAATTTGAAAAAAAAAAACAAAGAAAAAACGTTTTTCTAGACGTAATAAGGAGTAAATGATAGCTGCGTTACGCTGCCTGTGTGCGTGTCATAATCATCCATAGATATTAACTTAGCCAGACCAAATTAAAAACTGGAGAAACCCATGTTAACAATTTTGATGACAGTTCTGGTTGATGGATTCTAACATTTTTGACAGAATAACCGTGGTTAATGAAATGCTAATTCAGTAATAGACCAACATACCTACCATTCCAGCAACACTTGAATTTTGTCTACAACCAAAATTTCAACATAGTCATCATCAATATAGGTTTCCTCAGTTTTTAAGCTGGTTTTGCAATATATATGTGTCAAGCGTACGGACTGCACCAATGGAGTACGAAGGTTGATAATTTCAACATTTAATCTCGGTCACAAGGCAAGCTTAATAGTTACTTAGCTTAGCTTAGTCTGGTACAAGATCACATCAGCGAGGGACACAGTTAGGATTGAACTCACTGTACAAGCGAAATGGTCATCGAGATGATCATGTTAGCCATAACGCTACGGGAGGCGCTTGATTCCATTGTTGTCATATTTTTTAAAGAGATTATGTATTTCCTCATACATGTCTTATTTTTTTTTTTTTAATGGCTTTTACTGTGGCGTTCAATTTATGTGTAAGCCTACGCAAAATAACCGAATCAAGCGTTGGAAATCATTTGCACCAGCATGGTTACGTAAGCAGTCCTCATACAAAAAATACATTTTTTTGCATAATTAAGATTGCTAGCGATCCTACCAAGACATCACTTGAGAATAGCAAAGATTAAGTCCACTATCAACAAGACTAAGGCCAAAACCAACCTTAGGTACACAAAATCGCCCATAGCACCAAGTATTATGGGCACCTGTCATGTGTCTGAGCCTGTAGGACATTCCAAATCTAATAGAAAGAAAATGATAAATCAAACAGAATAAAAACGGTGATTTTTCAGGAATATCTGACACTTTCTGTTGTGTTGAAACTAAGTGAAATATTTGGTAAGAGAAATTCTCATGACCGACGACAAGCTTTGAAGGACGCTGAAGTTCAGCTTGGAGATTAGCTTGATAAGCGTCGTTCTATGATAGGCGCTTTAAAATTCTTTGACTATATCAGGGCAGTGTCCGTTCCAAAGGCGAATGTCTGGAAGGAGCTGGACTTCACGATGTGTGGAACAGCCTATCATAATTGTCATGTAAAATAATTTATCAAAGTATTTCGCTTACTTCTCTTCAGTATCGCCAATTCAGATGTTTTATATCTAAATTTAGATAATTCCGAAGAGCCGAAGAAAAGGTAGATAATTTAGAGAAACTATCTAGAAAGATCTTAATCTTCAATTTATTTTTATTAGAATTCTCGAAAACCCTTGGTTCAAAAAACTTCAAAATCGACACTACAGTGCCTTATGTGCTGAATAATGTATAGGGTGAATGTCAACTTGGTACTATAGCCAGTTGTCGAGTATTGTGCTGGCAAGTATGTCTACCTTGAAAATCAGTATTTGGAATCCTGGATTTTTATCTAAACTTGAATACCAAGCTCTGGTACCAACGGGAAGTATGTAACTATCTCGGTCAGAAGGCAAGCTTAATAGTTACTTAGCTTAGTCTGGTACAAGGTCACATCAGTGAGGGACACAGTTAGGATTGAACTCACTGTACAAGCGAAATGGTCATCGAGATAATCATGTTAGCCATAACGCTACGGGAGGCGCCTGATTCCATTGTTGTCATATTTTTTAAAGAGATTATGTATTTCATCATACATGTGCCCATTCTGTCAGTTCTGTGAAAAAAAAGATTTCATTTGATTACAAGAAAGGTCCTCGTTATATGTTGCCCTTGCATAACCCGTTTTTATCTGGCATAAATAAATAGATGAAACGGTTCAGAGAGATGAAGTTGTTCAGAGAGTAATATTTCTCTTACACCAATTGAATAAACTTACTTTCGACCAATCGGAAACAGGGATTAACTCCCCTTACTACTTACCACAGAATACCAAACGAGAGGTAAGAGTTAAGTGCCCTTACCATTCCAACATGGCGACACATGAGGTCAGCAATTTAACTAAATAACCTATTAGAAGAACGCTTCTTTGGTACCAGTGGTAGACTACGACATGACTATGATACCATCAGCAACATGATTATGACCTAGGAAACTCTCCGACCCCAAAATAGACTACAGAATGGGGGGATTCTGTTCCCACATTTTGAAGCGGGGCCCTTGCATTCCAAATCCTCCTTATTTACGACACCACCTGGGTGCCGAAGGATACAGCGTCCGAAACGTTGTGTTGAAAAAGAAGAACCAAAATAAGGACAATAGTCCGAAAAAATGTATACTCAATGACAAAAGTTATTTGAGCTTGTAAGAAATACCCCAAAGATAGTGTTGACTCATTTTCATAACTCACTGGTCTCCAATCTTTTTTCACGATACTAACCCAAAATGTTACTGATTGGCTTAGAGAAAACCCTTAAACTTGATATCAGTTCAGATGAAGTGGAATAGACTTAATTTTAGAAAAATTACATTTCCATTACTATGTTTGTTTGATTAAAATGAACTTGAAACATGGAAGAAACTTCTTCGTATTTTCAAGTTAAGTGCAATCAAAACATAACCTTTGATTAGTTAAAATAGTGCGCTGCAAATTAATAATGGACGTTAGTATATACAGACAAAATTATCTTATTTAATGTTTTTCTGAACACATATTTCATACGTAACCGTATCTCATTGTTTCATAACAACAGTTGTATTCTTTTTTATCTAACAATCTCCGGAGAACAGAAATGGTCTGATATTGTTCACAAATATTTCATGTAATATCAATAGGTTTATTCAATATTACCAATTTTGATCAAGCTTCTCTATCAAACCCCGTGAGAGCCCCCTTTTTTCCCACGACACCAGAAACTATTTTCGCAAACCCTTTGGGTGCGTATGAACTTAGGTTGGTGACCATAGCCCTACATAGGAAACGTATAACGAGAACGAGTATCAGTAAATACATAGAATATACATGCATGATACATTGAATAAGTCACAACGAAAACAAAAACTCACTCGAAAAATGCAATAAGTATTTATTATGTAGTTCCTTTTTTTGCCTTTCTTTCTTTCTCTTTCTTTCACTCTCTCATTCTCTCTCTTCTGTTAACTCAGGTAAGTATAAAATGGACGGATTTTTTTTTTGTTTTTTTTCTTTTTTATTTATTCATGTGACAATCTCACGGCAAATATTCATAACAAGGTGCATAAGTCTTTGGTTTCTATTACATCCCAAACAAGATTTTCATTTGAAAACAAAGCACCGTCTTTTCTCTTTTTAATTTTGAAAATTTTAAATTTTAATTTATTTATTATATTATTTATCAATTCTTTTTTGTGTGTGTGTGCGTTCACCCAGGGTGACTGGAATTACAGGCGGGAAGTGCTCCGTGGACCCTGGAAAAGGAAGATTGACAGACGGGCGCTTTGAGGGCAGAAGGTGGACTAGAGAAAGCAGGGGGGAAAAAAGATGGTGGAGAAAGAGCGAGAGAAATAGAAAGATGCAGAAAATAAAAAAGTAGGGGAAAATTTGCAGGATAAAAAATGAAAATGTAAGAAGAAAGAAAGGATGCAGAAGAAGGAGAAGGAGAGGAAGAGAGAAAGAAAGAGTTGAAAAAGGGTGGGAGGAGTAAACGAGGGGGAAATTGCGAGTGGAGAGACGTAAGAAGAAAAGAATAAGAGGAGAGAGAGTAGAAAAAACGCGGGAGAAATGGGGAGAGAAGAGGTGTCAGAGAGCTGGAGCTGAAAAGGGAGAGAGAGAGAGAGGAAGAAAGAATATAAAAATGATGGGAAGAGCGAAATTGAGAGAGAAGAACGGAGGAAAAGGAGTGAATTAACCCTTTCGAGACTCCTGGGATATATATATATATATATATATATATATATATATATATATATATATATATATATACATATATATATATCCTGAAATTTCTATGACAGCTGGAATATATGTCCAGTAGATCTCTTTCAGAAGTTCACTAGGACATTTTAATTCAGGCATTAAGCATCTTTATGATAGCTTGGCTCCGCAAGCGAAGATCTGGATGGGTTTCCCTACGTCTTTACAGATCCTGAATGAGCAGGGCATGTCCGTGAATTGCCTAAAATTCTGCACAATTGAGTTTAAAGGTCAAGTTCGGCGTACGCACTGTCGACCCAACCTTTGAAATCGTGGGTTTGCATACCATAACTACCAAAGTGGAAAGATTTCAGCAAGGTCCTTAGGTTGTAGATTTTGTTGAAGTTTCCTACTGGCAGATGCCTGGCTCAGCTGTGGAGGGCTGCCGTCCACTGTTTGTCTTGAAAGGAGACTCGAGAGAATTATCTTTTTAATAAACAATAATCTGGAATGTTAGAGTGTGTTCTGTCGGTTGATTTTCATTGTAAACTCAATTTTTCATTGAAAGAAGAAAAAAACGAGACCAATCAATGGATTTAGGAGAAAGAAGGGGAATGGGAAAGGCGAAGAAAAGAACAAATAAAAAGAGTGTAAAGAAAGAAAGAAAGAAAAGAATAAAAGCTGGGAGAATGAAGAAAGATGCATGGACGATCTTGGGAAGGACGAGACGGAAAAGGGAGAAAAGGCGAAAAAAAAAAAAAAAACAGAAAGAAATAAAAGAAGAACCTCCCTAAATAAACGGTCTAAATACAATAAGTGAAAAATAGAAGAATAAAAGTCGATAGATAGATAGATAGATAGATAGATAGATAGATAGATAGATAGATATGGACGGACTGAGATAGTTATGAACAGAATGGAATAGATAAATAGATAGTGGTTGTGCTTAATATGATGAACTCAGTTTGTAGTAAAAGTATTATGTTCGTTCCTCTGACGTCAGCAGTCTCAGCTGGAAAAAGGATGCGCATACCTGGAACTTCCGGTGGCAGTCATAAAACTTTCTCAATGTCACATGCACTGTTTTTTTTTTTTTTTTTTCTCATCAAGAAAAATGTTTCGCCCACTGACAAAGCGGACGAAAGGACGGCCATTGAAGCAGTGGCTTTTTAACAATTAGGCTGAGTAGACTTAAACTTAGGGACCCGGAAGTGTGGGAGTCCGAGAGCAAAACAACAGAAAATGGTTCAGTTAAGTGTACACGTGTGTAATTTTGATGATATTTGAGTACTTTTGCATATATATGATACATGTAGTACATTATACATAGTACAACGTTACTTTATCCTAATCAACAAAGGTAGGACGGGGAAACAAATTATGGGGGAGCAGTGTACCAATCAGCATAGATTTGTCAAGACACATATGTCCACCTTACGCCGGTTTTAGATCCTTGTCTGATCATATTATAGTTTTCATTAAATAATGATTTTTTTTTGTTCTTCGATAAAAATGGACGGTTATTTGATTTTTTTTTTTGTATATGTTTGTGCATTTTTTGTGCTGTTTCAGAAGTTGTTTTTATAGCTTGCTTTTTCTTTTTTCGTTAGTCTCTCTCAAACGCAAAAGCATTTTGGTACAATGGTTAACTTGAATCATGTTTGCGTTCTGAGCTTAGAGACATTATGACGCCCGTCAGCCATAACAGAATTGGTGTGTACTAGGACAGCAGAAGGCACAATACTGTTTACCTTGCGTCGTTATTTCTATTTTATTCTTCTCTCAAGTACAAAGAAAAATTATTTTGAAGTTTTTAGTCAGTAGCGGCAAAAATAGGCAACATAGTCAAATTACAGAAAAATTTGAAAAATCAAACCATGTTAAAATATAATGATAATAATATCTATTATTGCTGAGTCAATAAAGGATTAAATAAAGAAAACTATTTTTACTTACCCAATTTCACGGCATATAAACCCCATCCATTCCCCCCATAAATGGCTCAAAAGGTAAATGTAACCTCTGTTGTCTTGCCCCATATTGATCAGAACTTGATAAATAAGAAGAACCCTGGGAAATGCGTCTTTATTCAATATTCCCTTCTAAAATAAGGAAGGGGTCTTATATGCCATCAAATATGGTATTTTGTATAGATTGAAATGAAAAAAATTGTTTGGCTTCTCTAACTTCACTTTTGTCATTATTATTGATATGATAAATATTATTTCAAGTATTTGGCGATCCTATTGATCAACATTTGAAGAAAGTGTATGAAACCTGCTAAATTGAGAAAAATAAAGGATTTTGAAAAATCAAAATAAACAACATTGCAGTATATTCAGTTTAAAGAATTTAGGGTTAGTTTTTTTAATTGTAAGAAAAACTAAGAATACTGTTTTGTTCAGACCAAAAATTTTCTTTTTTTTTTTACACTCAAGGAGAAAAAAAAAAGATGGCGTCTCAGGATGACGCTGAAATTCAATGGACGGAGTGCTTCAATTGGAAAAAAATTCACAAGGTTATTGATACTTCCAACAGCAGTGGAAAAATAGAGAAGAAAGTAAAAATAAGGCTGTTCTTTTTTCTTCTTGATTGAAAGTTCGGAAACCATATTGAATAGCTTTAAAAGTTCATCCCTGTTTTCTTTTCAAACGCTGGTATATTTCAATGTGGATCAATCTGCGTGAGTTCTGTGTGCGTAAAACAATTTAGAATGTGTAGATGTACGTTTGTGTCTTGCATTATGTATGCATGCATGAACATTATGTATGAGCGTTTTGCTGTATGCTTGTATGTTTGTGTGAATAAATGCTTGCATATATGCGTGATTGCGAGGATTATGTTTATGTATATGTGTATAAGTATGTATGTATATGTGCATATATATATACATGCATACGTATATGTAGGAGAATACATATATATATATATATATATATATATATATATATGGGTTTATTGTTTACACACACACACATATATATATATATATATATATATGCATATATATGCATGACTCAATATATATTCATATAGATGTGTGTACTTATTTATATAATTATATATATGTATAAATGCGTGTATGTGCAAACATACATATATATAGTGCTATTATATAAATGTATGCATATGTTTGTACAAATACATGTATTTGCATACATGTGTGTACGTATGTATTCATATGTATGTATGTATTTATATATGTATGTATTTATGCATGGGTAGGTGGTTGTCGGCACAGTGAGGGAAAACAGAGCCTCGTACACTACGTGTCTGTTTTATATAATTGATGTAAAATCAAAGTCCGCTGCGATGTCGACTGTTTGATTGCGTTTTTCCGCCCAAGGATGCTGATTCTCTGGGATCGGTGAGTTCGACTCGGGAGTGTTCAATCCATCGGAGCCCTCAGCCATTCCGAACATAGTCGCGTTCAAGAGGTCCCTCGTCTCGGCGCTCAAATTTAGACTGCTACCATACATATCAGTATTGTTCCACCACGGTTTCATACCAGTTCCCTTAACGGTCAAATCTAGCGGGTTATTGGTCGTCGGACCCTCCGGCCGATTTATAATATTACTACAGAAGAAATTGTCCATGCTAATATCGTCCGAATTAGACCCGTCCGACTGTGGTGGACTGAGAGCCATTAGCGATCCGTAATCCACTTCTTCGTCAATAATAGTTTCCGTTTTAACTTTTACATCACCCACCATGATGTCCTGATCGAAGAGGAAGTTCAGGTTTAATTCGTTGGCGATGTCGTCGTTCTGTGGTAAGTGAACCACATTTGACAGCATCTCTGCGGCTTTGTTGCCTTCCCAATCCGGACCGGACGGCGGGCTCGAACCGTCTGATTGACGACCGCTGTCGGGTAGATTGCGTTTCGCCGGTGTATAGCCGCCGCCGTTGCTGTCGTTGTGTTTCCTCTTCTTCAAGATTCCGTTCTCGATTTGATCTATGTACTCCGGGTTTACCTTCCAGAAACCACCTTTCCCTGGCTCGTCTTTTCGCCGTGGAACTTTCTGGAAACACTTATTCAAGGATAGATTATGACGAATGGAATTCTGCAGAAAGAAAATAGAAAGAGAGAAAGATTAGTCAGCGGTTAAAAACAAATAATATATACATAATGGAAAATAAGGTATGATACTAAGTTAGTTAATTGGGCTGCACTATAACGTCCTCATCCCACAGCCTACTCTTCCAGAAAATTTCATTGATAACTTTTTTGAGATATTATGCGGACGGACGAGAAGACAGACAAGAGTGAAAACATATACCTCTTCCAATTTTGTAGGCAGAAGTTAATATCAAGTTTGAACATTATCATTAGATCCCTCCAAAAGAGTGAGAAATCAGGCGGCAAATCTCTCTAGGCTGGCAAACTTTCGGTGCACCAAGCTCTAACTTAACGGACAAGAAAATCCCATCAGTCCTAAAAATAAGGGTATATAACCAATGCAGCCTTCCGATAGTCACACATGGAGCTGTTACATGGAACCTAACCAAAAGATTGCCCCTTAAACTTAAATCAATCTATTAGGATGTTGGTGCGTATGTGCGCACGTGTTTGTGTGTGAAGTTATCATCATCATCATCATTTGTGTAAGGTCCGTCGTTGGACATAGACCTATATCAGGATTTGCCAGACCTCTCTATCATGGGCATCGCGGGTATTCAGACGTTTGTATTACTAGAAATCAGCTAGAATACAGACACTCTCCCTCGGGGTTACTCGGCGGCGAGACACCACTGAGTGGGCTTCCGCAGTGTATGACTGTCGCATTCGCAATGATGATGCGCCTGGCCATTTTTCACGCTTCGAGCAGGATTTGATGGGGGGGGGGGGCGGGGCGGATGCTTTGCATCACCCGGGTGTAATATTCCCACCTAGAGTCTAGATTTGGCTCCCTACAACTTCTGACTTTTCTCTAAGAAGTTTCAGATCGTGAGATTAAGCAGAACACAACGAGAAAACTGATGACAATCCTGAAAGTGGACCTTGCATATTGGTAGATTTGTTTTCGTTAACATGAAATGGCTAGACATTTTCTAAATAAACCAATTGAAAGAAAACCTTTCTTTTTTTCAAATTTAGAAATTATGCAATACATTGTTATTTGATTCAAATATTTAATAAGTGAATATTTGAATGTTATGGAAGTTTTTCTATGTATCATAGTGAGTAACAACCCCTCTTTTTTTTACTTTTCTAGATCTTTGCATCGTAGCTATCATAAAATGTCCAACCATTCGACAAATCATTCGTCGAAAATTGCTTTTCGTTTCTATTGAAACGTTAATTTCCATTGCAAATTTTCACCTCGGAGAAAACAAGCAAAGCAATAATTTACTTGCAGTTCTCTCCTTCCCGTCCCCTTTCTAAAAAAAAAATAATTTGAAGACGTGAAATCAGAACATGAAGTTGACACGGGAGAAGAAGACTGCTTATGTTTTATGATTGGCGTAGCACTCGTCAAAAAATTACGGGATTATCGACAAATGGATGAATTATGTAAAATTTATTAGAATTAGAAACCGTCAACCAAAACTGTCAACATAGGTCAACAAAAATTTCTTCAGTTTTTAAGTGATTCTGGCTGGCCGGTTGGTTATGGACGCGTCATGCATATACGCTGCACCAATGGAACTAGAGGGCTGAATATTTACTCCTTATTATGCTTAGAAAGACATTTTTTTATTTTGAATAATATTTTTTGATGAGGTCAATTTACAATGTAAGTTCATGCTAAACTGGTTCATTAGTTTGTGTCCAGCAGCGTTCACGTATGATTCATTCTTTTTTTTTTTTTTGAAAATTAGAACTTTTTAGTGCTGCAACCAAAGGTACAAAAAGTTACTCATTGATCTACCACTTCCCAATTTTTTAATTGATCACCCCCAAAACGATATACTGCCAAAAGAAGTTGGTCACTCGATAATTTCAATTGAGTGATGTACCACACCTGTTTTAGTATAAACGTATTCATTGCTAAAAAAAAAAAACGCGTACCAGGAATTAAATTTATTTTTCTGTCGATTTTCTCTCTTTTTAATGATTTTTAAAACAACGAGGGAACAATTCGGGGGAAAATGAAAATGGAACCTTAGCAAGAGCAGCAGCAGTAGTGTTGATAATACCGACAGAATTTACCTGCCTAGCTTTATCAACAGCAGCCCATCTGTGTTTGTGTGTTTACGATATTTCTTTCCTCATTCTCAGTTTGCTTTAACGTGACAGAAAAACGACCAACCAACAAACAACCCAAGTGACAAATCTTTTTATATTAGAAGATTGTTTATTTCGCGTTTGTCATGTACTCGAAATGTATGACCCTTGTTAAGTGGATATTATATGAACAACCTTCGCATATTTTAGAACAATGATGCACTTATAACAACCACATCACGTGGAATGTGCAAACGCAATCCTGTTCGGACCACACAGAGTTTAAAAACAAAAGAAGTGATAGGAGAAAAATAAAGTGTAAGTCTAAAGGTTAGATTTGATCTGCCAATCGTAAGGATTTGATCCTGTCCCAAACACTTGGAACGTATTCTGTTTACTTATACCCATGGACTAACGATCTGAGTAGCAATGAAAAGCAACAAAGATGGAAGAAATAGTTGAACATAAATAATGGTGAACCAAATGTTGTATGAGAAACAACTGGATCTAGTGAATCGGAGAAGCCTATTCACCTACTGGGCAATGCTACATCGCACGTTATAAATTTTTACACGAATTTCGTTTAATATATTTAACCTGTCTCCGCCAGTAGTAAGCAGCTTTCCAATTTTGGACTGAAAGAAAGTAAATTAGGCTTTCATAGACCTGGCAACTTTCTCCCGTCTCCCCTTCACAGCAAGCAGATTCTTTCTTTTCCTACTCTCTCATTGATGTACATAACCCGTCGCTGCCAAGTAGCAAGTAGCTCACAAACTTTCTCAAATTGGTCTGAAAGAAAGCCCCTCCCTCTCTCTCTCTCTCTCTCTCTCTCTCTCTCTATATATATATATATATATATATATATATATATATATGTGTGTGTGTGTGTGTGTATATATATTGATAGATAGATAGATGCCTTCAAAATTTAGTCTGAACTGAAAGAAAATTTTAATCTCATCAGCCAAGCGACTTCGTTGCAGATAAATTTTCGTTCATATCTTGAGATTTTGTCTTTCATAGATAATGCTGTAACTAATTCAGGGAAATCTTATGCTAGACAGGGTATGGTCAGAGATGTATAATTCTATGAATCATGCTTCACAATTTTGGTCTTTATTTCCTTCCATAACTCGGTCTTCTAAAACGATATTTATTTCCAATCCTCGTACTCATTCATCTATTTTTTTATTGCCTCTCTTGCTTAAAATCAGTTCATATATAGCTACGATAGATGGAAAGTTAAAAATTCTTGAATCCACTCTTTAATTGGATCGCTCATTCCACAGCCTATGACTAATTTTTTTTTTTGAAATTCATTGGAAACTTTTGGAGATATCGTATGGACAGACAGACATCAGTGAATACATATATAACACCCAACTTCGTAAATTATGATTTCAGAAACTATATTTTATCACTAACAATAACGAATTACTTGGCTAGTTGAGCAAATAATATCCTTCCTTCAATGAATAATTCTTAACACTGTCACGTCTTAAGTTGAACAAACAAACAAACAAACAAAGCACCTTGACCTTTTCGAGAGTTCCCAATAGCCAACTCTTGCCTTGCTGTATAACGTGACCACTTTTCAACCAGCGTTGGGTTTCCCAAGATTCTTTATGACAGTCTGAGAGGTCAGAGTGGGAGTTTTTTTTTTTTTTTTTTTTTTTTTAAATGGAGAGAGGAGATGGAATGACGTTAACAAACAGGTTCAAACGTGTTGCATTCTTTTTTCTTTTCTTGTTGCCTGTGTTGTCAGGTGGATTGTGATTGACTCACAATCAGACAAATGGAAGCCGATACATGCAAAGACAGGAGGCATTGAATGTAAAATAGTTCAGGGAAGAACTGTCTGTCGCTGCTGTGGCAGATAGTTCTCGATATTCCAATTCGAGAAAAAAAACTTCGGCAATCTTTGCTTTGACGTGTACAAACACAAAGCGGTGTTCACTAAGCAAAGAGAGACCCAAAAGTATTGCAAAGGCTCTCAAAAGTATAATTCTTTATTTACATTGTATAATTAAAGTAAATGTTCATCATAAATTAACTCAATAATGAAATTAAACGCACGTCTTTATCAGTCTTTATCGCACCATGGATTCGTCAGTTCAGAACGTCATAAGCACTGTTTCTATCATACTTCGACGAGTTCATATGCGTAATCTTATTCAAGCATCCGTTTAATTTGATTTGCAAAGATTAGTAAAGCTTCAGTCTTCGCCTGCTAGGAATGCCAGTACATGTATACCTTGAATAGTGCGGTTGATTTGTTCTAAAATTTCTCTGTAGTGCTCAAAACTGCACTGTCTTACTATAATTAGATGTTTTTTCTTCAATTATCATTACAATAATTCGTACAGGAATACCTTTACCTTTCTACATCAAAACCGGCACTAATCAAAGCCCTATTATTCAAGTTATTCCTTTACTATATAACGCGTAACAGACTGCTTTCTATCTCAGTTTGGCATACCAAAGAACAATGACATGACTCTTCTCCGTCAAGGCTGACAACGAGTATAACAGCTTTATTTACTGTTACTTCCGCCCAGGCAGCATGGTTTACCCAAATATTTACTCACATACTCCCCCCTTTGTCAATCATTGTGGTATGCCAGGGACAAGACATTGTTGTCATGATATCTGGAACTAAAAGTGGAACGTTCACATAAAAAACCTCAGCGAGCCGAAATGGAATATGAGGAAAAAAGGCGTTCCCAGACCCCTTCCTCAAATGGTGATGATGGTATATTAGGCTCAGTAGTTTGAGGTTGGGGTGGAAGGAGGTGCAGTGGACTAGGGCGAAAGAGGATGAAAGTTAGAGGGGGAGAATGTGTGTGCTGCCTGTGTAACAGCTCACTGCAAAACAAACGCCGAACAATATTTTTGTTTCGCTTTTTTCTCGTAAAATCAAAGCTATGGCATTAAGCAAACTTTAAAAGCGGGTTATAACTGTAATTTATAGTTATTTAATTGGTGTTAGTACCTATAACCGTTGGAACATGGGAAAATGAAATGAGAACAAGAATTGACACAATCAAAGAAAGACTGATCGATATGGATACCTTAGCTTAGAAGGTTCAGAATTGAAAATACCAGTGCCTGTTCTCCGTGGCCAATGTCAAATTCTTACAATGGCCAGTTATCGAATAATCGCAGCGAATTCAGCCACGATAACATCGTGAAAAAAGCACAGTTTTTCTATATTATAGATTTTTATGGATGTTTGATCGTTTTTATTTCTTTTAATATGAAGTATGTACATACACACTCAGATATATATATATATATATATATATATATATATATATATATATATATATATATATATATATATATATATATATATATGCACCTACATATGTATACACAAAGTATATACATACACATACGTATATATACATATATATATATATATATATATAGTGTGTGTATATATATATATATATATATATATATATATATATATATAGTCTCGAAAGAGGTTTATAATCTATCAATACGAGAACAGATTTAGCCATCGTTCTTGATAATCGGCATCTTTTCTCTAAAAGTCACTGATCCTCGATCAAGGTTTTCCTATGCTCTAACTATTAAGCTATACTTTCAATTGCCAAGCATTTGGTGTCTTGTTTGGACAAGTTTCAAGAAAAACAAAATAAAATGAAGACATTGAACGCGGCATTTTTTGTACAAAAGCTTTAGTTGATCATAAAACATTGATAGCAGTTTTTTTTCTTTCGCTTGTAAAATTTGTACAATATAAAGCAATTTCAAGCCCCTAAATTTGATCCAGCAGAATTAAGTGCTCAACATAATTCCTAGCAATAAAACTGAAGTGAGTGCGACTCATTAGTATGTTAGTGGCCATGAGGTTCACAACTTTACAGATTATTTTTCCTGTTGTTGACAGATAAGCAATTTCAGAATTCTATTTTGAAAAGTTCGTCTTTGAACAGGTGGCCAGTCCCCCATGATCTTCCGTACCTCGCAGTGCACGAAGCATCTACAAGTAATGCTTCGTATTTTCTATTTAAAAGAATATTCTCATAACTTTTTAGAAGATCAGGGTGATACTTCAATGTAAAATACTTACAGGTACAGGATTCGTCCTGAAACCTCAAAAAAGTAAAATATGTCCCTTCTCAATCGGAGGGAGAGTTGCCCTGAGACAACATCTTCCAAGATCCACATCCACTCACCCTGACGCAATAATGACACTTTGCAGGGTAAGTAAAGCTAAAGTGCCCCATCTCTTAAAAGAAATCTCTCAACGGAGATTGGGAGCCGGTGACAAACTCCCGGTTCCGTTGCCTGCGCCAGCTCTGTGGTTCTTGCAAGTCTTAAATCTTGTCGAAACCAGGACATAATTTCTACAAGTTTTATGACCATTCCCTTGGCGGAAGTCAAGTCCACCGACGGTATACCTTCACCATAATCACCCAGCTCAGATTATATTTAATTAGCTATGAATTGCACAGAGAAATTTGACCTTTTAATAAATTTTCCACAATTACCCTATCCGAACGGATTACTTTGCAGGACAGCATTTTGTCGTTGCCTACGCGTATTCGTGTGGGCGCCCACTAAAAACTGACTTTGTGTCAAGTTTGCCTTCGTGGGGAAGCAAATAAATCTAATGCGTACATGGAACCTTCGCTGCAACGGTCAAATAGAGGGGAAGGGTGTCTGAGATAACCGATGATTGGGGTTAATACAGTATACGTATACAATATTGGAAATTAAATGTGCTCTATGATACACCATATAACTATATAAAACACACACACACACACACACACTTACACACACACACACACACACACACATATATATATATATATATATATATATATATATATATAATGATATTATTTAATACATAACGAGGTTGATTAGATCAGTTCTAATTGATTAAGAAACCCTTCTGAGTGAAGAAGATTACTTCGACTTCTCTTTCTTCTCTGGAATCGAAGTAAAAGGAATAATCAACACGTGATAACTCGCATTCAAATGAAAATGAATATGAAATACAATTTATAACTAAAGAATATTCATTATTGTAAAGAAGATGTTGTTACAATTTCTTGTGAGGCGGTTACATTTCCGAAAAGTTCCGGAGAAAGAATATCAGTGATGTCCCGAAGAATGAGTCGAGTTACAGTTGTTCACACTGTTGTCGGCCATTCACTCATCACAGATGCCGTCCGTCTTATCCGATGTCCGGCTAAACGGGTCCGTTTCAACGAGGGTTAACTGTATCTTGGAGTAAACCGCACGGATCGGAAGTAAAGGATAAGATCTCAGTTGGACTCGAACATTATTCAAAATAACAGCTGAAAGCAGCTTAATGAGCAATGATATATCGTTGTCCCTGGCTTGCATGACTAACCACGGCCCTACATCGAGTACCCTCACCTTTCTATCAATAATTGATATTCTGTAATATCAGACCCTACGTTGTCAGTTCTATATTTTATCGATATTTATTGACCTTAGCTTAGTACGGCACAAGGATAAGATAATGAGGCACCTAGTGAGGACCCAACTCACTACAGCAGTAATGGTCTGTGAGACAAACTCGCTAATCACTACTCTACGGCAAAGCATCCCAAAATATTTACAAGCCTAGCATTATCAGACACGAAGCTACAAGTATGGGGGCACCCAATGGAGATTGAACTTACTAAAGAAATACTAATCTGCGACAGTATCTAAGTTATTGACCAATGCCCTAAGGCACCGAAAAATATTTACAAAGCTTAACATAGTTCAGCAAAAAGCTACGAGTGTGGGGCACCCAGTAAGGATCGAATTCATTGCAGTGTTATATAGTCTACTAGACAGCTTGCTTACAACTACTTCACGAGGAGGCAGTCGATGTATAAGTATTTTACAAACTTGGTACGACAGAAAGCCACAAGTGTAGAGCACCCTTTGAGTACCAAACTCTTTAGAGTAGTAATGGTCAACGAGACTAGCTTGCTAACCACTTTGCTAGGAACGAAATAGGTATTTACTGAGTATAACTTAGTCCTCCATAAATCTAGGAGTGTTGGGCGCCCAGTGAGGACTGAACTCACCGCAGTGGTAATAGTCTGCTAGACTATCCAGCTTATTAACCAAACACAAAATGAAGTACCCAGTCTGTAATTTCATAACAGAGCCAAATACGAGGCCTTGATGTAACTTGGCAACTCATCAGAGGAAACCTGTACTGTACATGCATGGATGGATACTCTCCCGTGGGGTCACTCAGTATGCAGTGAGATGCTGCTGAGTGTGCTTGTGTAACGTGTGATCGTCGAATTTACGAAGCCTGAGCGAATCGTTCTTGACTTCTATTGCAGTTTTTTTTAGCGAAACATCGCATCACCCAGGTCTGTCATCAATGTACTGATTCGAATCTCTCTGACTCTTGCTTTTCACAATTTAAAGGGGTGAGATTCCCGACCGTAGACGAGATTGAGTAGCTGAAGACAATCGCGAAAGAGTGACTTTGCGAACTGTTTTGAATAGTGGAAGATATTCTGGGATAGGTGCGCAAAGTCCTACCACAGAGGGGTACTTTGAATGGATTGCCCTAGGTAGTCTATTTTTTCGATAATTTCAAATGGCTGGATACCTTTTGGACAGACCTTGTAACGTACGCTGGCTTTTATTTATGTTTGTGCTCAAGTCAATAGCTTAGATATGACCATTTCTAAACGATTTTTTAATTGTTGCAGCTGACAGCAGCTTAATTCATTACGACTGCAAGTAGGCCTTAAAAACTTCCGACGATAAAATCTCCCTTTGGAGACCAATCCCTGTCAGTCCTCACCCTTTTTCACAAAAGGGGTTCTTACAGCCCTGTTGGACAGTCCCTAGTTAGCTCTACGAACAGCTGGACCCAATCACGCAAAATTGTAAAAAAAAAAAATCTGCAGGGAAAAATTATCTGATTGGAAATCTGCAATGATCACTGAAGCATATCATCTCTCTCTCTCTCTCTCTCTCTCTCTCTCTCTCTCTCTCTCTCTCTCTCTCTCTCTCTCTCTCCAGCTGGTTTTCCTCTCACCTTGTTTGAAGATCCCCGTTATTGAAAAAGTGGCAGGTTACCCAGGTGAGATTTTACTTGCTTTTCAGGCCTAGAAAACTATTTTAGATAATGTTGCCATAGAAATTATTTCTTCCCGCGATTCATTGACAATCGTCATGTGTGTGTGTATGTGTGTTATTTACAGTGAATGTACAGCTTATACAACGTTTACTGTACATAAAAAAAGGCAAAGCTGCATAAGTATACACAGAGTCACAAACAGACAAAGAATACTTATATGATATTTATATAAGTGGGTAGATCAATAAGCGCGTAGCCTTATAGTTATTTTTACTGTATGATGTTCAACCTATATGAACTATGGAGAAGTTGACTGCTTAAAGGCGTTTAACTGAAGTGAAAACTAAAAACATTTTTTTTAATTCAAAATAAAAGCAACAAAAAACAAACAAATAAAAATGAACTGAGGATAAAATAAATAGATAAATAAAAATCCTAGGAGCAACGTGCGCTAATACATCTCTAACATATGATTACTCGAAAAATGCTCAATGCAGAGAAACATATCAGCCGACTGTAGTTATCAATATAATAAAATTATATCTATCTATCTATCTATCTATCTATCTATCTATCTATATATATATATATATATATATATATATATATATATATATATATATAAGAGTTTCAGTATAATATAACGCAACTACTTATCATTCTGTCAGATCATATATCCATTCCTTAATAACATGATTGTCGCATGGAAAGAAACAAATAGAGCAGATATAGACCGTAAATAAACAAGATGAGACTTTGAAGTTAAAGCACTTATTTGAGTACTTGCATTACCGGCAGCTCAACGGTAAGAGCAACGCTACGTTGAAGCAGCTATCCTATCGATCGCAGGTTCTTTTCCTGCAGCAGCCCCATTTCCTTATATATATATATATATATATATATATATATATATATATATATATATATATAAGCCCCTATGTCCCATTAGATATCCTACCTGTATATTTTTATGCATTAAAACGAACGACAGATTTGTTCTATTCGGCCATATGCCCACTTGAGTAAATGCCAATTCGGCCAAACATCTGTCGGCCAAGTAACCGGAAGCAGCTTATTAAGTATTTAAGTGGAGCAGTCACACATGACTATTGCAACTAATGAGTTCATTTTCACCTGGTGTGCCACACACCTGGCCTTGTACCAAACAAAGCATTGCTTAGTAAAAAAAACCCCAAGTATCCACTGTTCTTGAGATTTACTTAATACGGCACAATTAGAGAAATCCTACTTACTTAGAGATTCGGCATTCGGATCCTGACTTTCACCTGGGTTCGAACACTTAATTCTTGCATAGGGGCTAAATACGCAACTATCTCTGCCACAGGGCAGGCCAACAAAAGTTTTATGGTGTTATTTTCGAAGTGTGACTTAGTACGATAGAAGACCAAACAGAAGGTGATAGGAATTGGAATACTGTGTAGCGCCAATCTTCCAAGTGAGGAAGGCCTGCTGCCAAACTCAGAATTTGAAATCCTGCTTTTATCAAACATCGAACTACTGACGCCGGGGTCTGAAAAGCAACAATTTCATCTACCAGGAATGCCCATGTATCAAGAGTTCTTTCAAGTTTTTGTAATGACTGAAACCTGCAACTGCTTTTATTGGGGGGGGGGCGCAAACCAAAATTTTCCATAAGACCTCTTCCTAACAAATTAAAAAGTATGTCAGAGAAATTTCAAAATACGACAAGCAAATTAAAAGTAAAGCAGGTAAACTGGAAAATACGTCAGATCAATTAAAACTACAGGTAATTTTTTAGATATAGCGAGCAAATCAATGAATACGTTAAGCGAATAAAAAAGTACATCAGGCAAATTAAAGTATAAGGCAAGCAAATTAAAAAGACAAGCGAGTTGACTCAATGAATACAACTTATCACACATAAACAATTACAGCTACGGTCACTGTAAATGTTAAAGTTTTCAAGTGTAATGGATTGAAACTTGTCTCTGCATATATTTTGTATGAATGATAATTCATCTTGTGTTTTAACTTATGTATCAAATTTTGATATCGACCTGTGCATATTCAGGCTGTGAGCCACACAATGAATTTGCAGAAGCAAGTTTCAACTAATTTCTCTTCAAAAATAACGTTTCCATAGACTGCAGCAGTTACTGTATACGTGCTATTAGTCATGTCCATCGATTCAGTTCACTTGCCTTTTTAATTTGCTTGCTGTATTTTTTAATATGCTCGCTTTATTTTCTAATTGTTTGCAGTATTTTTTGTTTTACTTGCTTTATTCATCAATTTGCTTGCATTGTTCTTCAATTTGCTTCATTCTTTCAAATTGCTTACCTTACTTTTGAATTTGCTTAAGAAAATGTATAGAGCACTTGGCAGGAGACAAGCTGATTTTCATTGGGTAGTGGAGCCCATAACGAGATCTTCAATTATAGCTATTATTTCAAGAGATGTCTTGATATCCTCAAGCAGCAACACCGATGTGAAATAGACAGCTGAAGCCCCAAAGTAAAGAATAGACAAGCTGACAGCAGCCAAATCTCCCTAACCATAAACTCGAGGGCCGTAACGAATAATAAACAATGAATATAGCTCGGAAATGACCGCTTAAAAATTATGGAAATGGGCGAATGGTTCCCGTGTAGAAAAACTGACTGTCTCTTTCAATAACTCTCATGATTTTAGCAGTTTGTAGCCAATGAATAATGAGACATTTTATTTTCTTCATTGGGGAGACGATAATTATTTGTTTCGTATTCAATAAGGTTGATGATTTTTTACAATGTCCCTGGGTTATAAGAATAATAAGTAATTGTAAATGATAAATCTTTCATTGCTTGATTTTATTCTTCCAAGTTTATCACGAAATCCAAAGTATAAAATCTGCCCTCGTACATCCATCAGGTTGAAATTTCAAAGAGCTTATTTTTCTCGTTCAAACTAAGTTATCGTGATATATTCAGCAATTTGAAGTGAACAAAGAGAATCGTGGCTGAAATGTCACTCATATTCATGAAGTGATTAAATGAAGACACGACACGTCTCGAATCATGTGACCAAATATGTACACATCACCATGAGGTGATATGGAGAACGCATATATACATATATATATGTAAAAAGTTCATTCGGTTGATTAAGTATGAAATAAGAAAGAAATTTTCGACATTAACTGAATTGAACAACGGTTCAAAGCATCAAGCCATAACAAAATAACTCTGTCCAATTTTTTATAACATCGGTTGATCACACTGTGAAAACGATAAACTGTTTTCATTTTTATTCATATGATACATATGAAACATAGAAAATTGAATTATTTCTTATCATGCACATATCTACTGCCGTAGATATTACAAACTTGATACTAAGTCAATATGATCTACTCCACAATTCTATCGAATGACCTGAGTTATTACTATTTGGGAGCGTATGGAATCAGCCAACGACACACCTGCCCTGTCTAAGTATTGATTACTTATTGAGATTTCAGGCTCTACCAAAACACAGTTCGTGATCAAAATCTCTGATTATTTATTTATTAATAGGAGGACTTGAGTGTTGTGAATAAAAGATCTTTACCGTTAGTTATGTATGGAATTCGGCGCTAAGGTAGTTCAACTAACGGCAATGCTGACGTCAATGCTAACGCGAGAACGAGAACAAGAACGAGAATTCATTACATGCTCAAACAAGATGCAAGAAACCTGACCTAGCAGTGGCCTTAATAAAAAGCAAGCCTACGTGGTTAAAAGGTGGGTATTATGGCTCACTTGATTAGATTATATTCAGATATTTATTTTACTTCAAACAAGGCTGGTTGGAATTTGAAACTATTGGTGGACATTTAGCTGTCGGAAATGTCTTCTGCTTATTTCAACGTTTTTGCACAGTTACTATGAGAACTGAAAAGAATAGATACGGATTATATGTATTTCACTTGTAACTGGGTAAAAAAAGGGACAAAACTAAAATGATGTAAAATGAAAATTTAGATTTACGAATGACTGTCGTCGAAAAAACAAACAAAAAGCAACAGATAAACTGGCTTTTAACATTATAAAAGGTTTATCCGGAAAGTATTTTGAATATTTTGAGTACTGGTTGAGTAGCCTTGATGAAAAATCCAATCATATATTGTGTACGCATGAAAAGTCTCTCTTGTGGGATTACTCACTTGGTAGTGAGACGCCATGAGTGAGCTGGTGTACTGTGTGACTGTCGTGGCAGGGTTTTTTTTCACAAAACATCGAATAATCCAAGTCTATCAGTCCTCCCCAGCTCAGATTTGTCCCCCCATCGGGTTCACTAACCGCTAATCGATATGAGTTTAGTCTCATGCTTGAACACTTGCAAAAACTAGGACTTGACTTGCAAACGCACTATCTTTCTCATAGTAACACAGTCAGAGACAATTTACTACTATTATTTATAACAGACTTAACAAGCATGAAAGTAAGATCATATATGCGCTAGTTTAATCTTCAATGCTTTAAATCATCTTGGAAATTCATTCATTTTAGAGCTCCCACCTTTAAAACTCCTTTCCTCTGGAAAAAAATTAATTTAACGGTAATAACGTAGTTAAATAGAATTTAATTAATGCAATTGACTATTGCTTGTATTCTGACGTAGTGAATTAGAATTTCATTCATGCAATTGACTAATGTTTGTATTCTTACGTAGTAAAATAGAATTTCATTCATGCAATTGATTCGTGTTTGTATTCTAACGTAGTAAAATAGAATTGCATGTTTTGATGACGTATTAATATAATGTCATTTAACCGACATCAGATTCATAGAAGGAATGGGAAAGAGTGTTTCGTGGAGATGGTAAGAGGTGTTTAATATGTTGATTTTTCAGCAATCGTTGCTGTAGATGCAAGCAAATCTAAAAATAAAACCCACAAACCAATTTTTATTGACAATCCCCGGTCTTTGTCTTCTCTTCTACTGACTATGTACACCCGTAACTTACATAATTCAACAATTTCATTACTCGGCCAATCGAGAAAATGAATGCAATTACAAGGAAAGGCGATACACCTCTAAAATGTAATAGGATAATTTAGACACACGAAGACTTTGGTGTCATTTAATGCAACTGTTTTTTAGTTGATATAATTAACAGTGGAGGTGTAGGCGACAAAATGGTTACCAACACGGAAAACAGAATTCACAAACAGAGTTCGAATTTCGACTGGGACTGCTTATGTTCACTGCACTATGATAATTTTGGAAAAAAGCATAAAATTCTCCTCCCTGCGAAGTAACGGTTACAAGCAAAGAGAACGAAACAGCGAACTGAGTTTTGGCTGAGAATATTCATGACTACTTGGCACTAATGCCTTTGGGAAAGGCGTAGATCCAATTCTCCCTGCGTTCTGTGTTAGATATCTTGATAATAAACGGCTCGCTATTGGCTCGACCCAACGGATCTAGACAAGAGTCGGTGAGTGAGCCATTGAACAAGCCACATTCCCACAACTAACTCACCAGCCAAGGCAGTAGCAGTTGAAAGTCATTACCTCTATAAGCAACCTTGACAGGGGCCAATTAGGAATAGAGTAATAGTATAATAAAGAGAACCACTTTTCCTAGACTTAGTGAGAGAGAGAGAGAGAGAGAGAGAGAGAGAGAGAGAGAGAGAGAGAGAGAGCGTGGAAAAAGTATATAATAACTTACCTGCCAACTAGGGTCTGCCATCTTATAATAGACAAAGTTTTCTGTAATCCAGGAATAGATGGCAGATAAAGTCATTTTATTGTTAGGACTTTCCCTCATGGCCATGCATATAAGAGCCGCGTACGAGAAAGGAGGTTTTACGTAAGGATTAGTTTTATAGTCAACTGTCTGTTGTTTGCTAGGGCCCCTGGAATTGTTCACGTAGAACAGGCGACCATATCTGAGCCTAGAAGCCGCCTCCCCGACACCACCTCCACATGTGCTACTGCCGTCGTCGTGCACTACCCGTAATACTCCGTTTTCGTCCGTCTCTGCCGTTTGTTCACGCCGTTCCACGGGGTCGACCGGCGACCGCGGTAATTCGTTACAAGGAAGCGGGGTTGGGTTTGGTACCCTGAGTATCTTAAGGTTTTGTAGCCAATTGAGACTGGTCAGACTATCGTCGAGATTTATGGAGCCCGTGTTGTAGGAATCCATCGGATGTTTGGACAACCAGTTATCGCGTAATTGCTTGGCTAAATTGCTCGTCCTGTAAACCGGCATGGCTGCTCGCCGTTCACTCCGATATTTCAGTAAAACGTCACAACAAATTATGGAAGCACCTTTGGTGGGTCCGTTCACCTAAAAAAAAAAAGAAAGAATAATCAGATTGGCCAATCTCATACTAGTTACAAGACTGCTTCAAGAGAAGTTAACGAGGGAGAACAATTTCGGCTCATGGCTTTTCCCGAATCCTGTAGAAAATTGCGATCTGGCAAGGTGATGATAATCGATAGTTCTGACAATATTCCGAACTAGCGAGACAGTAATAATCAATACTTATTTCTTTGAATACACCGGACTGCTAAGAGAATAATAATCCTTATTAATTTCTTAGATTATTCCGAACTGGTGAGACAATGATAATCGATAGAAACTCCTTAGATTATTCCGGTCTGATATGGCAATAATAATTGATATTTGCTTCTCAGGTTATTCCGAACAGGCAAGGCAGTAATAATCGATAATTATTTCTTAGATTATTCCGGTTTGGTAAAACAGTGATAATTGATACTTATCTCTTACATTATTACAGACTGGCAAGACAGTAATGATCGATACTTATCTCTGAGATCATTCTGGGTTGGTATGACAGTAATAATCGATACATATTTCTTATCATTTATTTATCTTTTGATATTTATCACAACTTTCTGGGTCGAATGATGTAGCCTGAACCGGAAGAAAGTAGTAGCTTCCAATAAGACTTGAATGCGTCTGCCATATCCCGAGTGCTTGTCTTACACAAATGATGCTCTAACCAATTCGATCACCTGATGTTCTTTTTCACATTCACTGCAGTGTCTTATTCCAAATTAGAGGCAAGTTATTTAAGTGAACGAAATAAGAGGCTATGCTGATTCCAAGGAAATTCCATCTGTCAGTTAAGTTAGGCACTATTCCATTGAGCACTCTAGTGTATATCCCTGGTCAGGACGAAAACACACATACACCATGTATAGATGTGTGCAAGAGAAAATATACATGATGGCGGTTTAAATTAAACAGAAAAAAAACAAGGAAAAGAATAGATTCTATTTAAAATCTGCGACGTTATATATATATATATATATATATATATATATATATATATATATATATATATATATATATATATATGGCATGTTTGACGACATTTGGCAACATTTGACATTAGCTTCAACTGATTTTTCAAGTTAATCCCTGTTAAAACGCCCGGAACAAAAATAAAAATAAATAATCATTACTTCAAAAGTAAAGCAAAAACATTGTCCAAACTGAAAATGATTCATTGGTAAATAAAAAAAAGTTATATATATATATATATATATATATATATATATATATATATATATATATATGAAGAGTATACATTAGTTATAAACACTGTATAGTCTTTTTTGGTACCTTATATTTTTTATCTGGAGAATTTTAAAAAGAAAATGAATTATATAACGTCTTTCCCCCGCCCACTCTCTCTTCCCTTCCTCTGCTATGAACCGATTCAAATTTAGTCCGAACGAAAGACTCATTGGCATTCAGAGAACTGAAGTTAAAAAGGGAAAACGAATGTCTGGAGGGAAGAAGAATCAATAACAATAAAAAGTGATTATAAATAAATAAAGTGTAGTGAATCAAAATCATATAGTGTCGAAGAGGCTTGCGTCCAACATTATTTCGCAAGTGTTAAATAATGGAGTGAGTCATGAAAAGGCGTTTGGGACGAAAAAAAGGCAAGAGAGAACTTGTTTCTAAATTGCAAAACGGCATAGTAAATAAATGAGTGCAAAAACATGACCCAAACACCTGAACAGATTAATGCCTTATATATATATATATATATATATGTGTGTGTGTGTGTGTGTGTGTGTGCGTGTCTGTGTGTCTGTGTGTGTCTGTGTGGGGGAGGCGAGGAGTATACCAGAGGGAATAGAAGAAGAGAGATATAGAGAGAACGAGACAAATATTCAAAATATGACCATAATATGTTGCACTCTACTGTCAATTGCACTGATATATAGATGATATATATACATCATATCTTTCTATCAACCTCACTTTCTCTCTATGCACGTATGATATTTCATTACGATGACATCACTGACTGGCATCTATCAAAGCTGACTACAGATGTATTGGACCAACAGGGAGAGTTGGATTTGTGCTTTTATTCCAGGTGCATTTATGCGAAAGTGACAGAAATCTCGAACGGCAATCGAACTCGGTTCGCCGATTTTCTGAATTGGTAAGCGTCATACTCCCAAACAAAAAACCATGCAACGTGCCTAAAGAGAGGAATATGCTTAATATTACGAGGGAGATCACACGACTGCACAGTAAATTAGCGAAAAAAAAAGCAGAATCATGGAATCCATTAGGAAACTCAAATGGCAATCGGTAGGCCATGTTGCAATAATGTCGGATCATGACTCACAACGTGTATCCCCAGGGATCGTATGTGGAATTGCAGCCGACAGAAAATAAGACGACGTAACGATTTAGACAGATTCGGGAGATACTGGAAGCTCAGCGCCCAAGATAGAGGGATCTAGCAAATCTTGGGGAAAGATTTCCGATGACATTAAGAGTCTAATGATGAAGCGTCATACCCATAATAATTCGCGCATCTGGAACGTGCCAAAACCACCAGAGGCGAGTTTTTAAAAATTGAAAAAATGAGAAAGGGCAGCGACTGACCAGGCTTCGGCTATACTCTGGGGTCTGCAAAGATACTAAAATGGTGCTAGAGATTTTTGAAGTGTCACTTTGACTCAATCCCGAGCAATAACCACCAGATATCTGGAGTGTATATGCAGATAATTCACAAACAAGCCTGGCTGCTGCAAGGTCAAACTCCACTCTTACTTCTATTCTGACTTAATCGCTGAAACTTATGCATTGTATATAATGAATTCGTAGATATATAACACTTTCTAGCTTATTTGGTATGAGAACCACTTTGTAATCACTTGGTCGTAATTTCAAATCATCGTAGGGAAATGTTAATTTTATAGATAGGCATGGTTCAACGTGACTTGATAGGCGAACAATGAAGACTTAACGCCTCTAGATCTGGCAAAGAGAGTTCTTGTCCTTGTTACGGGACAAAAATAAAGCCAACACAAACTTGGACTGGAGTTTGACAAAAAAGAGAACAGATGATGACACTATGCATAAAAGGCAATCAAAAATTCTTTAAGCACTTTTGTAGACGTCAGAGGAGACTAAACATACTTAACGTCATTAGCAGATGAGCCACGACCCACACCTAAAATACATGTTAGATTCGACGAAAAGTCTATCTGCCTTTTTGATGAGCTTGTCCAACTGGATGTTTTAGAATTGATTGATTGATCGATTCAGGTCTTTTTTTCCCCATCCAACCACTGGATAGATCTGATGTTGCGTGACCCGATCAGCTGCACCTTTCTTGTCAAATCCCAAGTGGCTCAACGCAGGCATAACTCAACAAGGAGGTGCCAGTGGCTTAGTGGTTAAGAATACAGAAAATGAAATCGGTGAAAGAAAGGCATGAATCAGATCATCCACTTCCCAGCTCTTTGTTAATAGAGGAACAGTACAGCTTAGTAGCCTTGGTCTTCCCCCAGCATTGGATAAATATTAGGGTGGACTGGGTGCTCTGGCTTTGATTGACAACCAGTCTAGGAGATGGACAACTCTGATTCCAAACAAAGAGTGGCGACCCCACGCAGATCAGTTCCATTTCTTGCCATAATTTAGGTCAGGGATTACCATGTGACCCATTACAACCTGTTGCATGTCGCTTTAAGAGAAGGTGGACACCGCTACATAGTCTGTTTGCATTTTCAGCAAATTAACTTCCAAAAGAAGTATATACTTTAAAAAATCCGGGCATTCTTTTTCAAAGGAATATATATTGAGTACATCACCGGTCCATTCCCAATTATTCAGCAGGGTTGCCACATCAGCCATTTTCTAGCTAGATCTGGCTGATTTTTTTTTTCAATTCATTTGATAAGCATCTACGATAGCCGATTGAATCTAGTAACTTTAATTAAAGTAAGTGTTCAATTTTTTCTTGCGTTGCACGCACGCACATGCGCGCGCAAGCGCAAGCGCACATGCGCAAGCGCACATACACACATATACTCATGAATATATTTACATAGACGTTAGCCAGAAATTTGATTTCCCCACCGTTTTAAAGGATTTGGTAGTTTACCAAGGTCTGCATTCTTGTATTTGAATTTATTTTAAATGGCTAGTGAGAATACTGGCTAGAAGCTTGATAAGATATTTGAATATATAAAATTTGGCCGATTTTAGCCATTTTTAAAAACAGTTGTAGCTATAAATAACAATCCATACTTGGCAACACTGGTAGTCGGCCATGTTTGAAGATAAAGGTGAGGACCTGTCAAGAGGTAAACACATGAATTATTAATTCATGCAGTTTCGATTGCAGGTCATTTGAATGGTATGTTGGGTATCAGAACACTTTGTTCTTTAGTTAGAAGTAGCGGGAGATTTATAGTATTAACAATACATTTCTATGCATACAATTGGTAGTGGTGAAACTTTTCCGCTGAATATAGCACTAGATCTCAATAAGACAGAAAAAAATCCCTAGTAAAAACACCCCGAACACAAAATTCTTTAATTACTTCTAATTTTTGGCAGTTTTCTACAATCAATTTCATTTTTTTTTCTGTCCAGATTATACTTTGACTGTGGGGGTTTTGTTTTACGAGATATCGTAGGGGGTGTTGGGATCTCATTCCTGTCAGTCTTTTCTCTCATTTTAACAGAATTCAGATCTTAAGATTGAAATTTGTAAAATCTATGCTATCTCCATGGAATAAATAATTCAATTTTAACATATGCTGAGGGTGAGGCACAATGACAGGTCTTGAAAAACAGCATTAGATATTTGGGATTTGATTCTTGGCAACATCCGAAAAGACTTACCATCATAGTCAATAACTGAATAACCGTAGGGTCAAATTTTGAACTCATGTAAAAAAAAAATTCAATCGAAGAATAAACATGGTCAGGATAAATTTTATTTATGACATCATTGGTATTTTCCTCTTGAAAACATCTACAATTGAGTAAAACGTATCTAGAAATATCCCAGATCAGAGTAGGAAAAAAAATAGGATAAAAGAGGTTTGGGGGAGTATTAATGCCAATTTTCAAGTCTGTAGACAAAATGGTATGGCCAGGAGCGCTGGAAGGCTCAATCAAACACATGAACAAACACACGCATGTATCAAAAAAAAAGATTGAACCCTTCGCTATCTTTGATGGCAATGGTTATTCAAATGAAAGTAATGATGTATGAAGGAAACTGTTCCTTCCTATTTCATTCTCATACTCGTAAAATCCCAAATACTCCAATTGTATAATTTCTGTCTGAGTTATGGAACGGCACATTGTTATGATAAGTATAAAAATCATATTCTATCAGTAACGCTTGCATTAATTTCTGACCACGGACAATACCATTCCTCCTGATTTTTTTATACATTTCTAGTAAAAATTTCCAATGCATTTCTCAAGTAAAATGGATTTACACTGTACATAACACTATAACAATATAACAGTCATATTCTGTCAGTAACGTGTGTCGTAATTCCTGATAGATGAGAATCTTTTTTCCTGATTTTCCAAGCGCATTATGCAGACTGAGTGCTGGAACCTGCTCATTCGAAGATTAGCTTTCCCTACTCCTAGAAATATCTACTCAATTAGAGTAGAAAATAACTTATTAGAGGTAGAGTCACTGTGCAGAGATAAGAAAAGTCGAAACTTTGACTAAGTATCATCATCAGTCTTCTAACGTCGGTCAGTGAACATAAACCTTTCTCGGGATTCGCTATATCTCTCTATCATAAGCATTGCCCAAACAATACTTTTTGATTTTGTCTAGTTCGCCTCACCATCTTGTATTTTGCCGGCCTCAGTTGGGCATGTGTTCTCTGGGGATCCCTGTTGTTAGTTGTGATGTCCATCGATTGTCTGCCATTCTTGCAACATGACGTACCATCTGAGTTTTCTAATGGATTTTATGTTATCTTGGACTCCCATTTTCTCCCTGATATATTGTGCTGTCTTGCGATCTCTCCATGTGAGGTTGAGCATAATTCTCTCATGAGCACGTTGCATGATTCTCAGTTTGCAGGTTAGTCTCTTGGTTAGGTTCCATGTTTTGGCTCCATGTATAATACAACATTGATTATTGCATTATTCCCACTCACCCTGCAGCGCCAGAATTTGCTATGTTAATAATTATGTAATCATTTGAGAGGATGAGAGTTCTGCCGAATTTGTTACATAAATTGAACCAACTAAATCACAGGTTTCATAAACAGCTACTTGCTATATCATAAGCCAGGAACAAGATTGGGGAACGGGTCGGGTTTGGCTACATACTTTGTTGGGGGTGATCAATTAAATAATTGGAAAACAGGGTGCCCAATGAATAAGTTGATCTCTGGTCTTTTGACAAGAATACTGCTGGATATAAACTAAGGGATCATTTCAGCATAAAAATTACATTGTAAATTGAACACCCAATAAAAAAAAAAATCCTGGTGGAAAAAGCAAAAATGTTTTTCCTGTACATAATTAGAAGAATATTTTTATTTTCAGCCCTCTAGCTCCATTAGTGCGGCCTATGTGCACGATGCATAGATAGTCAATCTGCCTGACCCACTTCAGAACTGAAGAAACCCATGTTGACAGTTTTGGTTGACGGTTTCCCACGAGTCGATCAGAAGAATCAGCACATATGGTGTTGCCGCAGAGATGCCATAAGCAAGCCTAGAAAAGACACGGACACCAAATGGGAGCCTATAATCAGAAGTGGAAAAAAACCGAAGGTTTCAGGTTTTGAAATCACACTGAATTTTCTTCCCGGGATCCAACTAGTAGAAACGACAGGCTCTGTTTCTTGAAAATCATTTAATCCCCGTGTCAAGTAATACAGGAGAGGATCGGCTCAATGAAAGCCGACAATAATGAAGTTTGATATCCCGGATGTAACAACGATCACAAACATTTTGTACTCCAATAATTATTATTATTACAAACTAGCGAATCTCTGGTTCCAGGCAGGTGGCACTCGTTACTCCACACCCACAAATCGATTTTACAAACTAACAAGCTAGGATTTAAAAAAAAAAACTCACATTACCTGCAAGGTATACAAAAAAGTTCGGGTTGAGGTTAAGCACGAGAGGCAATAGGAATCGAAGAAAAGATTTGTATTACGAGTGAAAATTGTTCTATTCAATGAATAATCCTACCCCTGACACTGTATTATTGAATTAAACCTCTACATAAATGTGTTTGTAAAATGATGTCCCCATGGGTTTGCTTCTCGTTACGAGAAGCAATGGAAAGTAACTATAAGCGAAACAAAGATACCATTTATCACCAGTAAGAATTGCTCTAATCAATGAATAACCCCAGCCTGCCCTTACTTCTAACCTTAAATTAGTTCATTAATCACCACAAACCTTTGTATAAAAGCCTTTTCGAATTAGATCCCCTATGCTTCTCTTGGCTTCCCGTGGCTTCACAGGTTTTACAGAGGCTGAGATAGTCACAAGTTTATCCCTTTGGGACATCTATCTATTCTGGTTGGTATACCGTTTGTTATTGAGTTGCCTGCCGCTCCCACGTCACGGACCATTTCCCTCCAGGTGAAACAACGTCCATCAGGGGAAAAAGAAGGGTATTCTAGCAACATGAACCTAGCTGCAGCAGGATATCTAAGGCTACCCATTCATAAGTATAAAATCAATACAAAAATAGATGATAATTCATACTGAATCCCTATCAACGGTAGCACAAAACAAATCTATTAGAGCACATGTTAAGGTCAAGATAAACAAAACACTGCAGTATAGTAAATATCGCCCGACAGAAATAAGACCACTAATCATATAATAAACGAATGCAGCAAATTAGCCCTTAGGAAATACAAAAGTAAACATGAGTGGATGGGAACGGTAATCCACTTGGAATTGCGCAAACGACTGGAATGCGGCAGTTCAAACCAAAATAGTAAATCTGTCATAAATTGAATGCCGTTGTTCCAGCAGACCATAGAAAAAATTGAAAGAAGGGAAAATCTAGATGTACACACAACACAGATAGCCTGCAAGACCAACTGAAAAACTGAAGAAACCTATGTTGACAGTTTTTGTTGACGGTTTCTAATGAAAGTAATGATAACTGAACAAAGAAGCCGGATTATTCTGGAACTTGCTTACGGTAATAAAAAAAATAATCCTCATTTTCTATTTTACTCCTTTCCCATCCATGTATGATCATTCTCTTTTCATTTCCAATCCCCGATACTCATTGTATGCCAAACACTCCTTATTTATGATATATTGTGTGTGTGCAAAAGTCTCCAGCGAAAAACCGGTTTTTCATCTGTGTATCCAGCCTTTAGTTTTCAATAAAAGAGCGCTGGGAATTTTTGAATATACTCAAAACATACGTACATATTTGTGGTGGTGGGATTTTCATTTTGCGTCACTGGTCAAATTAGAAAACAAAGAATAAGCGTTGAATAAGGTAATAAAGGTGTTGCGATAAACACAGGTTACCGATTCATTTTCATGATAGGTCTGAAGTGATAAATCTGTTTACGACTATTGAGTCATTGATAATAAGGATATTACATCATAGTCAAAAAACATTAGTGTATATAAACAATATCTATCTATCTATCTATGTGTCCATATAAACCTACACACATACATATATCTTCTTGTATAATGAACAGAGTAAGAGTTTTAATAAAAAATAGCTCCTACCGACAATTTGAAACTATAGACTATTCCGGTGGAACGAATTCAGTGTTTTGGCTTTCTTCTAAAAACATCTCATAGAAATGAAAATATATCCGTAAATCTTTTCACTTGGATTATTCAGTTAACCATATGAAATAAATAACAGATCAGGACTCACGTCGTGGAGCAATGTTTAGCGAGCTAATCTTACTGACTGTTAATTACGGGTTCAATCCACATTGGATCCCCCATCTATTGATGGTTTGATATCAACCTGTAAAAATTTACAATTCCAGTTATTTCTATTAAAAAAAAAACATGTCATGAAAATTGGAAATATATCCGTGATTTCCTTTCACGGGAATTAACAAATGTTAATGAAGGACACTCGATACTATTTTTATGAAAAAAGTGTGAATGAAATCCCATTGAGGTGTTTAATATCTGAATAAAATGTCCAGGTGGACTTCGAAAAAGAGATCTACAAGAATTAAAGAATAATCCCAGCAGTCAAAGAAACCTCTGGGTATATGCCCTAGGTGTCTTGAAAGTGCTAGGATCATTTTGTGTCATTCGCGCGCGCGTGCCTCTGTGTGTCTGTGTGTGTGTGTGTGTGTGTACTTGTACTTATCACCTGTAAGCATGAATACAAATCCGACGAACATTCTATTTAATTCGTTCACCCCTCCCTCACTAATCTACCTGCCCAACTGATTTCGAACCAAAAGTTATCAATGTCAATCGCGTAATATCGGCATCAATTTAGGCGCGGATCCAGGATTTGGAGTGGGGTCTGGGGGGCAAGCAGAAACATCTGAGCGGGATGGGGTGTCCAAATGGAAGCATTTAATAATGGGTGTGAGAGAAAACAGATTTAAAACATCAAAAACAAGAAAGCAATACCCGATCTGGCATTATTCACTTTTCATTTACGTTTGAGTCGTGACTTTTAAGCAAAGAAATTGACAAAATAGGAAAGCAAAAAAAAAAAAAAAAAATCAAAGAAGACAATGAATAAAAAATATGAAGAATAAGACGGAAGACATCTTATTAAGATAGAAAGCAAAATATTTTTTGTCTGTTTTTGAGGTTAAATCATGATTACTTGGGAATTGAAATTTTTTTTTTTTTTTGTATCTATAGCATTTATTTCGCTTCTTATTCAAAAATACAAATCTAAATGTTCCTTTGCTGGAGCAGGGGGAGGTCCAGATCCCCCAATGGATCCTCGCCTGCAACGCGTCAATGTCAGAGTCTTACGCCATCTTCTCTCGTCATCTTCATCAGTAAATAACTTGATAAAAGCTTCCCCCAAATCCTCCTTACAGAACAGTCTCTGGTATACGTTAACTTATAAAACCGGAAAATAGCGCAGTTCTTTACCAACAAAACCAGCTACACCCATGCACATAAAAAGGGCCTCACTTAACGAAGTGTAAACGGTGCTGCTATACAGGGCCCCAAGATTTTAGTGGTACCTCTCCCTGACATTATATTAGATAATATTGTTTCGTTTTTATTTGTTTTTCCGTGTTTCAATTTGTTTGGGGATTTATTATGTTACATAAGGATAAATTTATCGATCCATAAAGGACTTTACACTAAATTAACCATAATGATTTTATGAATATTACATTTTTATTTTGACTTGTTTGAAAATAATAGTTTGATACAAAAATAAAAGATCCCCCCAAAATGCTTTGCGCTGGACCCCAACAATGTTGAATTCGGTACTGCATATACATATGCTTATATATATATATATATATATATATATATATATATATATATATATATATATATATATATATATATATATATACATATATATATATATATACAAAGCAGTAAGCCTACCTGAATCACTCGCTACTCTTAATTGACAGCCACAGGTACAGGTGTAAATATAATAAACTCGGATGATCACAATTCGACCAGCTGCACGAATACTAACTACAACAGTAGAAAAACATGAACATCTATTCTCAATAATAAAAACTAAAAAAAAAAGATTTTCATCAATATATTAAAACCTAGAAAATAAACAAAAAAATAATGGACAGTTTAACTTATAAACCAGCAAACAACGCCTCACACGCACACATATTTAAAAACAAAACTCTTACCTGCTTTTTCTCCCTTTACAGGTATAAAGAGGTTATGCCAAAAACATTGTAATTATATGTAAAATATATAATACAGTAGTGAAGAAGTCCAACTTACTGGTTCGATCGGTAAACATTAGTACTGACTCCGACACCCTTGAGCTGTATATATTTGTATGGTACCTTTATTATAGGTCTGCTAAGCATACCCTGCGAGTTCCGAGCCGACCTGTGCTGGCTTGCATGTATAACAGGATATACATGTCAGCCGAAAGACGCAGCAAATCCACGGTCGCCCGACAACAACCAGTTCTCCTCAGCGATGGGCCCGTCTGGACATGCCAACGTCCAATACTAGGCTGCCTGTGTTCACCACTCATTTTGCCTATAAAGAGGACCATGGCTCCATTAAAAAGAGGTAGCAGGGGCGCTGGACTACTACTGCTATCTGGCTTAACATCTTCATACGGCTTTCTTAACCGACCAAAACAATTTAAGGTCCTCTTGTCATAATTCGTACCGCTTTTGTGTTATGTTCGTGTTAGTATTTTCAAGGGTAAATGATTTCAGAGTCTTCATGAACTTGCTTTTGTGTTAGCTTAGCGCGCGTATCAATCAAAACATACCCCCTGTATACAGATCGTGGACCCATTTGAACGTGTTGAGTCAGAATCTTGTAACTTGTCTGTTGAAGATCACTTGTTGATAGTTTATTCTGTTATTAGAAACCGTCAACATAGTCAATATCAACATAAGTTTCTTCAGTTTTCAAGTAGGTCTTTCTGGCTGGCTGGCTACGTATGAATTGCGCGTACAGGCAACACAAATGGAACTAAACAGTTGAAAATTCATACATTTACTCCCTATCATGTCTAGAAAGAATCTCCTCATAAAATGGATTTTAGGTCGGGAGGCTGAATTTACAATGTAAGTTTATGTTAGAATGGTCCCTTAGTTTATGTCCGTCAGCATTCACCCCCTTTTTTTGTCTTCTTTTTGGCGATCACTGTCCAACAAAAAGCGAGAGAAATAACGTTGATAATCTTTTTTTTTAATCATTTTTATTTGATCACCCCAACACAGCAAAAGATGCTGGTCAAGTGACGGTTTCCATTGAGCTACAGACCAGATCAATTGAATATAGGAGTTTTCAGAATATTTCAGGTTTGGGCGAGAAAAGACTGAGGTACGGAAAGTTGGTGGGGATGAGGGTGAAGCGGCTTGGATGGTCAACTTTGAACAATATCACAGAGGTTCTCAAACTTTATTGCTTAACGGCACGCTTGGACATATATTTGACTCACAAGGCATACTAACTGTAAAAATGGAATGAAAAAGACAAAAATATTTCAATGATTAATGAATGAAATTTCTATATCAACATACTGATATACATATTTTCCCTTTCATCGGTTGCTAAAAGATTCAGATCTCACCATAACATGTAATAAAACCACCAGTTTGATAACTGCGTGGTGGAAGCAGGACACGCATACTGGATATATTCAAGGCTCGAAAATACATACTTGCATATTTGGAAAAAATACGCAACACACTTGGGATATAGTCGTGGCGTACTATTGCACCGCAGAACAGTTTAAGAACCACTCCAACATTGGGTAACCCACATTTGCATAGGGATATGTTGGTACACATCAATATTTTTAACCATGGAAATATTTTTTTGGCATCCGTCTTTTAATTTAATAGAGCACGTTTGTACATGTATATATGAATAAAATCGATAACAAGTGGTCAGTCCAATCGATCTTTAAAGTGGTTATTGCTTTTACTGTCTTGGCAACATCCATATTTTATGATCTGTTGTGAGTTTAAACGTGTTCAACTCAGATGAATATTTTATCTTGTAGACTTTTGAGAAGCGTTATGATCATTTCAAGAGTTTTTCGGGCTTATTGTTTTTGTTGCTTTTGTAGTTACCAAATAGTTCCTACCTACCCACTGTGCACTCTTCTTCACGGGTAAAATCCGTAATGAACGAGAATAAATCTTTTTTCTTTAAAAAAATTTTTTTTTTAGAAATTGCAGCAACAAAAAAAGGATACTGGTAAGTACACTGATCGGCTTTGCTCATTCCCAGCAACGTGCGTCTCACAGGGCGATTTCATTCTTAATAACTCGAGTAACCCGAATGATACCATTTTAATACGCAGGGATGCTCTACGATACTTTCCCTACTAAGCAGAGAAATCCATGACACGTTGAAATCCATACTAGCCTGACTTATACTGTTTATAGTTTTGAGAATGGTCATTAACATCCAAAGTGTTCTTTGGACTATTGAAGCCTTTCTGGCTGTTTGTATAGTTAACATCACGTTTCGGCCGATCCATTCTACGGATCAAAGACGAGATACAAAAATCTGGGATGGCTGACCACATCTGGTGAGAGATAGGATGAGATACCCTATGAGGGAAGAAGTTCGGATTATAGACTGAGAACACTGTTGCATACTGAGAAAAAATCTAAAAAGCAATATAAATCAATATGATGATTGAATGTATAAGTGAGATAAATGCAGAGTTTAGCTCGATGTGCCTTCGGCTACTCAACTGGGACAAGGTATGAAAATCCAGACCTAACAAAGAAAGGAAGGAAAAACACCCGAATCCTACGTTATAATCATTGCTACCACAGGAAAGAAAAATGTTTACCACCATCATAATCGGATAGTACAACCCAAGAAGGCCGAATGATAGCACACCTGGAGAAGGTTGTAGAATGGATTGGCCGAAACATTGTATGAACAACACATAGAAGAAGGAGTTCAATTTTTTTTTTAAATTCTTAAAAAACCTGACTTATTCTTTTCGTTTAAATAATGTATGCTGCTTCCTTCAATATTCTCTCCAGTAATATTCTCTATATATTATTTGGATTTCATTTAAGAAAGGGTAATGATAACTCTTCTCTTCTCAGATATGTAAAGCCTCTCTCCTCTCTTTCTTTCTGTGTTGAATCAATAACCGTCCATGTTCAATGATTAGCTGAGAAATCAAGTGGGTTCAACACTGACAGAGGAATATTTTACCGTTTATATTTTTGTATACATTTTATCTACTAGCGCACATACAGCAACGAGACAATAACAATAAAGAATAAGCTCGAGACATGCGTCCCTTGCAGGAAACTGCCTACGTATGGAACTGCTCTACCGACTGGTCTAATAGAATTCTTAGCGCTGGCAGACTATCAGAGGTAACCTTTGAACTCACCTCTCGTCCTTTCCCGATCATTAGGTACAATTTTCTGTTACGTACTCTTTCTCTTGTCGAAATTGATGAGAATAATGGACAGTTGAACAATAGGATAGTATTCGAGACTTGGATTCATACTAAGTATAGACTGCAAAATATATTAGCTACAACAGGATCATGTCGACTAATCGGGTTGTTGCTGATACTAACATGATCAAAGTTGCCAGTGTCTTCGAATGGGTTCGTTTTTCATTTTGTATAAATCAAGTCTAGAACGTCTCCATATTTGGGAATATAAGGTCGATACGCACCATCTTGGTTCAGTAAATCCTCGATTTAACGGACCCCACTATAACGGATTTCCGATTTGAAGGACCTTATCACTTTATCAATCCATGAACTATTTTATATCTGTGTATTAGTCTTAGTAAGAATTGAAATTCAACTCCCATGTTTGTATTTACCAATATTTGTAATTATGCTTAAAATGAGTTTTATGTATGAGAACATGGGTCTTCATTATACATATTCTAGATGAGATTTTGAGTCACCACCCCCAAAAATTAAGAACCACTGAACTGCACTGTCAAAAAGGTGAGTAAATATAACATATTTTTTTAATCATAATTTCATAATTTCATAATGTATACTAACGTTTGGCTTTAATAGACGCAACTTCTTTTTTTGATGTGTTTGATCGTGGGTTTACAGTATTTTAAAGTATCTGTCCAACTTTGCTAGTATAAACTTAACTTCCTAGCATCAATTGAAGAGGTTTGACAAATGCCATTTCGAAGAAAAGTTTCTCTAGATATTTCAAGGCAAAGCTTAGTCAAGCACAGAGTCATAATACCTGGGTACACGCTGAGGACCGAACTTACTACACTATCAATGGTCTGCGAGGATACCTTGCTACCAATGGCTTTATGACAGGTGCCTACATTAGTTTTTGCTATAAGTAACGTAATGACTACCATTATCAGTTCCAAAGTAGAATTTTGTCAATCCTAATTTTAGCAGCTCTTCATTGCAACTACTCCGACAGTCAGTGTACACTTATTAGCAAATATCACGAGACTGAAATAAGGAAAACGCTCTTGTTGCTCAAGCAGTAGTGCAGCTGTTAGAGAAAGACGACCTTATTGAGGCTGGAGTCTCGCCTAGGGCTCACTTTCGATTTCTGATCCACGCTGTTTAATAAAGATCGTAGAGTGACAGTCTGAGCAGTTGCAATAGAAAGCAAGTAAAATTGAGATAAAAGAAATACTAGTAAAATAAATTCATAATGATTAACAAAGCTTAATCTATTACAAAAAGTTAAGATAATATCATTACCAACATAGCAATAATCCTTTCTTTTTTGGGATACATTTAGGGGACAAGGGAGTTCTTTTAGGAGCACGCAGACTAAAATAAAGCTCTTCTCCGCAGCGTCAACACAGGTCAGTACATGTTGAAGTGCTAACTTCGAGTAACGTTAAATAATGGATTCGAAAATATTAATAAATGTTAGATATCTACATAGATACAGTTCTATATGTAGAAATACGTTGTTTTTTTTTCTCTAACAAGCAATACCCTTACGTTTGCCACGACTTCAGACGCCCTCCCTGGGTTCAATGTATCACATTACTACTTTTTCAGCCTGTTTGCAAAAAGTGAATTAGATTTAAAGAATGGCTTTACTCACTTCACTCTTTACTATTTTACCCATGGCTGGAGGGAGAGATGGGTTCATGCCTTTCCCGAGGATATGATGTCGCACCGAATAAAAGCTGAAGCCTATGCTCAGTTTTGATTGGCGATTTACTGTGAAAAACTTGAGTCGGAATAACATGAATAATATATAACACGTTTGTTGATTCTACATAAGATATTCTGAGTGTCTTTTTACTGCATTTTAAACTTTAAAAAGTTTCCAAATATATAACAATCTGCTTTGATCGCGAATCACGTAATTTGACACAAGAATGTTGTCCATTTTTCTCTGTGTAATTATATTACGTATTAGCACCCAAATACCTGGAAAGAGAGTTACTTATTAAAAAGGGCGTCTGAATTTTGGATATCCGATTACTTCTGACAGCAGCTGTAACATGAAAGTGTATACACCGATGAGCCAAAACATCATGACCACCGGCTTAATAAGGGGTTGGTTATCCATGTGTATACAAAATAACTCTTACCTGATGATGCACAGATTCTGCAAGAAATCTAAATGTTT
>OY735233.1:12242032-12244532 GCA_963457665.1 Thysanoteuthis rhombus
AGCAGAAAAGACAAGACTCTTTAGTATTTGTTGGCAACCAGTCTAGGAGACCAACAACCCTGATTCCTACTATAGGAGACAGACAACTCCGAATCCAAAAAAAAAACAAAAAACAAAAAACCCCTGAGCCTTTGACCACCGTCGTGAGAGTTGACCGGCGCAAAAAGTAGGTAAAACTTGGACAGGTCTAGCAAGCGGGAAGTGGATTATGCTGAAATGTCCAAGTAGAATTAAGGAGAATAAAAGGACAAACGAAATAATACCACTAATGTCTCCACCTCCCCACGATACCTCGAGTAAGAGTAAAAATTCATTTTTAAATAGTATCGAAAAGTTCCAATGATCTTCTTCGTCTTAGTAGTAAGGTATAGAAAAATTACAAAATGGATTTCTGTCGTTGTTGTTGAAAGTTCTTGCTTTATTATATTTTAGGATATAAAATGAAAAGGGAATAAGAGGTCGAACAAGGGATGAAGTTACATATATATGTATAATAGGGGATTTCTATCTTTTGACTCTGACTGCCGTACTATTTTTGTTGTTTCTTGTTTGCTGTGGCTATCTAGTCGCTTTTTATACGTTTTTAGGGTTAAAGTCACGTTATCCTGACGTATACTTGTCACTTGACCATATTACGTACTTTGTTCTCATTCGACCATGTTAAACATTGATGTGTCCTTTTGGACACACCACTATGACCTTGTACTTTCAAGCTACATTATTGAATGCATTTAGGATGGTTGTTTGATCTTAAATCAAGTTAAATAGACGGAACAAAATATCATATGATACTTCGATCAATCGGTAGCCAAAATATGGTTGGACTGTTATCCTACATGTTTCCGGGCACAACCAGTAAACAAGCCATTTCCTTTCCAAGTGTTTTTCATTACAAATCTACAACTTGTTCGCCCACGTTTCTAAATCTAATACAAAATCTGTCCACTTTAACTCTTAATACCCAACATCTATAATTTATGGCGAAGCTTTTTAGATAAGGACATTGGTTATTATTTAATTAACTGTGAATAAAATGGATTTGATCTCGAAATGTGTGAGAAGAACAATGCTAGGTCTAGAGTTCTCCCAAAATGAATCTTGTATGCGTTTTTATTAGAATGAAACTGGCCCCTGCATATTAGTAACTCAAATGTTCATAGATTTGTTGGACTTGTTTTGCTCAGACGGTAAGTGAGTCAATTGCTAATCATTTGGTCATAGGGAAATGATGATTTTAAATCGGTTTGATTTAAAATGATGGGACAGTGACACAGAGAAGAGTTTACTATCCTAAATTAGGTGGGGATTTTCGTGTCATTGTTGTTACGGCGGAAAACCGTTACATTTCCAACCTCTGACTTGGACTGGTGTTTAACAAAAATTCACCAACCCACAAACGAACGCAGTAGAAAAAAAGATAAATTTGTGACTGTCTATATTTTTAGGGAAATATATATGTCCTAACGGACGTGTGGGTGTTTTTGGCGTAGACGAGACTATGCATGTCTTGTGTGTAATCGATAAATTAGAATTATCAAGAAGAAAAAAAAAAGACGCCAAATGATAATCTCAGACTGTGTGAAATAGTTACCGAGTCTCCTGATTTTGGACTGGAGAAATGATATATGTTACTTCATACCAATGTTGTTAGGGTCATTGTAGTTAATACTAAGGGAAAAAGAAAAAAAAAAGAAAAGCTGTCCGATCCCAGCAGAGAGAAGTTTAAAAACAAAGAAGTAAATAAGAGAAAGAGAGAGGGTGGGAGAGAGAGAGAAAGAGAAAAGACTTTTTGTGAGAAGAAGAGAGAGAAGAAAAACGAAGAAGAAACTTGGAGAGAGAGAGAGTAAGAGAGAGAGAATCGAAGAATATTATTACAGGGTGATAAAGGGAGAAGCGAAGGAGTAGATTAGAGAGAAGAAGAAGAAGAAGAAGAAGAAGAAGAAGAAGAAGAAGAAGAAGAAGAAGAAGAAGAAGAAGAAGAGGCAGGAGGTTATAGGGAGAGATGTGAAGGAATTGGTGTTGAAGATTAGAGAGAGAAGGGGGGTACAGAGAGAGAGAGAGAGAGAAAGAAAGAAATAGGCGAAGAGGGTTAGAGACAGTGGAGTAAAGACGAAAAGAGACTGAGAGTAAAACATGTATTGAAAATCCCCGTCTTAAGCAGCCATGTTTTTAAAAAATTATCTAACAATTTTGAATCGCAGAAAACAAGCAGAGATTAAATAGGGTACATTCGTAGTCAAATCTATTTACTATTTTGAACCCAAATGTACATAAATTATTTATTTCCACCCCATACGTCACTCCATTAGAAGAAAAAAACAGGACATGTCCACCCGGTTTTTGACCTGAGCAATCGTCTTCTGTCAATCTTGCATATTATTCACAATAATATTTTGCACGCCAAATTGACTGAAAACTCAAAAAAGTTAGAATTTGTCTGCATATTGATCTGCCATGGTTGCTTGATAATTATGATTTAGTCCTTCGTCAAGACTATTTT
>OY735233.1:12247032-12264532 GCA_963457665.1 Thysanoteuthis rhombus
TATATATATATATATATATATATATATATATATATATATATATATATATATATATATATATATATATATATATATATATATATCGTACGGTATGTCTTTCTAGTGCATTAACATTTTCTCGTGTTCATGCTGGCAAAAATGACTGATAGTTTGTCAAAATGTAATACAATTAATTTCGGAGTTTCAACAATATCATCCAAAATATAATTGGGAAATATCGACTTTCACTCGTGTAAATACGCTATATTCCCTTCGAAATTGTCTTCCCCTGGCAATTTAGAACAAGAAAACAAAATTACTTACAAAATCAGCTGTGAACAGGTCAAGATTTTCATAAAAAGTTGAGCTTGATCAAATGTCACTCCGGCTTTTATCTGCTAAATCTTCTGAGAGCAAAAATCTGTATTCGATGCTGTTTTCTGTTGCATCAACTTTATACGGTGGACGATAATAGTGATAATTACACTTATATTAATAAGATGACATAAATGAAAAAGTTGAAATACGAGAAGCGATCAGATCGACCCGAGTGGAAAGAAGATCCATTCTTGACTGAACATGCGATCTGTCTAAACACGTCTGCTATCACACACGGACCATTTCATCTGAGTAAACATGTCTCTTCTTCAGTCTGATTCTCATCTGACTGTGACCAATTGGTCCAATTCAATTTAGGCTGCTAAACATAGTTGGTATCCTTCTGTAGCGGCCCCAGCTGGTACAGGCGATTCCCGGGTTACGAACAAGATCCGTTCCTAGGTCTGTCTTAATATCAGAATTGTAGGTAAATTGGGACAGGTACATACAGTTCTTATTTAGTATCAGTTAGTCAATTGTTGTTTTTTTTAGTATATAGTACATACATTACTTGCAACAAAGTCTTCATCACGATCACCCGAATCACTGATTTTGATCGTCTCACCAAAATATCAATAATTTTCTTTCTGATGTATCGCTAGATAGATAAAAGAAACATTCAAGTATTCAATATATTTAACTCTAATTTCTAACATAATAGGATTCATAGCTGTCCGTTCGTTAGTACGAGTTGTCCATAAGTCAGACCCGGGAACTTGCTGTATTATTCATTATTGACTACCACTTTGTGCAGCCTTGAGAGCGAAAATTTTCAAGAATGCTGAAAAATCTCTTTCTGGCAGAGATAATAAAATCAACAACGTTTAAATAAAAAATGAATATAACGAAAACTAATGATTCATGAAACGGTTTATTTCTTGGAGTTGCATTCTGGGTACCTAAACGACCTTCAGAGAGGCTGGCTCACCATATTCTCAAGGCCTGACTTACTAAATTCGTATCACATTGTACCTCTTTAATGAGGCAACCTTTTGGGCACGGCTATTGCCGAATCACTGAAAATGCTAGAAAACAATACCTTATAAGTTTTTGTAGTTTATCGATTTTTAACGATTTTTCAATAGTGTGGATAAAAGAAAAATATATTTTAGATAAAATTTATCTTATACAAATTATATTAGAACTAGTTTACCTGTGTCATCAAAAATGACGGTGTATATGAAATACATGGATACACTTTGCATTTTATAAACGTATATCAGAATTTCAGTGAGCAGTCGACTATAAATGGACTTTTTAATTATATTTTTGATTTTTTATATCTTATTATTTTCAAAATTCAGCATTTTTTAAAGGTCATTAGAACATGAATGAAATTTTACTACGTCACTTACGTCCCCTACCTTGACAAAAGATATCAGCACATTGCTAATTATCATATATGTGGATAAATTGAGATTACTTGTGTGTACTTATGCTTCTTACTTAGTTGTATTACAAATAATTTTCAAACTTCAGAAAAAATAATGGATACATGTATAATCTTGTATTAAAATAAACGTCCAAAGTTGTCAAATTTAGAGTTCTTCAGTTCAATTTCAAAGTGTGACCAGGTTTTAACACGTTCGAATCAATGAGTCGGTATATAATCCACTAAATTGCGAATCGAAGAACAATAATGACGTATCCACGAACTAATGGTGTTAGGTTTCAAACGTGAACATAGAGCACCAGTTCAAAGAGTAAAGTCTTTAATGATGATCTCTTGGAAACTACTGTTTTTACTACTTAAATTTGCAGCACATTTTTCATCACTGAAGGAGTGCAATAGATGTATTGGGATCATATTATGATTTCAATTGTGAAAAAAACGCTATTTCAATGAGCCTGTCTCGAGATGATATTCCGAAACCTAGACTGGCAAAATGTATGAACCGGAATAGAAGGCGATTTCCTAAGTAATCTAAGATTTGCTGACGACGTCATCCTTTTTTAGAGAATTTTCGTGATCTCCAAGTTATGCTAAACGAACTAAATGAAGAAAGTTGGTCGCCACATCAACTTCTTTTGAACGATTGTCATGTACAACTAAAACGTTTTGGACGAAGATACAGAAAACGCAAAACTGGAGAAAGTAGACCACTTCATCGAACTAGGACAACGAATCTCCGTGAAATCTTTAGGATAGGAAGAAATCAAGTGAAGAATCACTCTATGTTGGCATGCTTTCGATAATGCAAACGACCATCAAGAACGAGAAAATCCCAATAGCTCTCAAAAGAAGGGTATATAAACCAATGCATCTGCTTGATAGTCACCTATAAAGCTAACCAAAAGATTGACCTTCAAACTGAGGATCATGCAATGTGCACGGATGAAAATCGTGCTGAACATCACATGTAGAGATCACAAGACAACACAGTATATTACAGAAAAACTGGTGTCAGATATTCCATGGAATCGATTAGAAAACTTAAATGCCTATAGGCTAGACACGTTGTAAGAATCTCGAACCATCGCTGGACATCACAACTCACAGCGTGGTTACCCAGAGATCATAAGCGAAACTATGATCGACAGAACAAAAGATGGCGTGACGAACTAAACAAATTCAAAATGTGCAGGTCCCATGACGCCCATGATAGAGAGGCTGTGAATCTAACGACGAACACTAAAAGGCTGATGGTGATGATTTCGACGTGTATCTCATTAAACCACGGTCATCACTGCCAGAACAATCGCAGTTACCTGCCCCTTTTTCATTTACAATGCTATTTGATCAAGAAAATATGTTTTGATTCCAGTAGAGAGAGAGAGTAGTTTTATTGGAAACTCTCAAAATTATTCCGAATATCATAAATGTAGCTCCAATGGAACCTAGATCGGATATTGTTTTGGTTTATCATAAATGTATAATTAGCCACTATAATTAGTTTTATATCAATTAAAAATCTTTCCATCGAAATACATGTATCAATAGAATATGATAATATTGCTAATACTCCTACAATTAGAATTTGTAAAAAACGCACAGGTCTGGTTGGTCACTCAATAGAAACCTACAAGCGAACCATATCTTTACGCAACACGTTTATAGTGATCAATTATAAAATTAAAGAGGGTTGATCGATGAATAAGTTACTTCTCACGCCTTTTGCTGGGCAGTGATTACTAAAAGAAGCCAGACAAAATCTAAGGGGTCAATTTGGCATAAACTTACATTGCAAATTGAACTTCCACTAAAAACCCAGTTGATGGGGGATTTTCAAAAAAGCATTTTTTCTTGACACAATAAGAAGTGAATGTTTAAATTTTCAGCCCTCTAGCCCCATTGGTGCGGCCTGTACGCCTTTTACATACATAGCGAACCAGACCGACGTAAAAAATTGAGAAACCTATGTTGACGGTTCTACTGACAGGTGACAGTTTTAATTGACGGCTTCTAATATGAGTTTAAAAGTTCGATTTGCTCTTTTGTCAGTTGTGAGAGCTCTTATAGCAAAGCTGATAGTGCCGTAAATAGACAGCTTCCCGAGATAAATAGGATGAGAGTTCGAGTCTTGCCTAAAGCTTATTCTTTATTCATTATTTCCGATCGATGCAAACTGACGGTTTGAGTAAAGTTGCGATAAAAAGCAACTAAAAAATTCAAGATGAGAGAAAATCCTATTAACAATTAATACTTGACAACGCTTCACCCAATAAAAAATAAATCAGGATAATATAACTAATGGTTTATTTATAAAACAGTGCGTGGGCGTAGATCGGAATGTTTATTGTGTTCCAGGCATCACAAACCGGATAAGAAGCTGCTGACAAGAATTGAAACTGGGAAGGAGTCGAAAAGGAAACAGAAAGGAAGAGGACTGCAGTTTGGCATCTAGAAAAGCACCCAGAGAACGCATACCTCTGTCAAAGTCATTGTCAGAGAAAGCTCTTCTTCTTCCGTAGCCTGTAGTCCACCCTTCAACAAAATGTCATTGAACTTTTGGAGATACAAAATGGATAGTCATGATCATATACATAAATGTATGAGAACAAGACCCGGAAAAATATCACTCAAAAACAAAATCAAAATCAATAAAAAGAATATACCAGAATAAATCCCCAAATTTAACCCACTCTTCGTCACCCCATTGCCCAACCTCCCACAAAACTTCATTGAAATTCTTTGAGTACCTTTGGATATATTGTATCGACAGACAGAGAGATGGATAGACGAAGAGATAGGCGGAAACGACCGAATACTTACATCCCTCCAACTTCGTTGGCGGACGTAAATAACTATACTTTTTACATAACCATTGTAATAGAGTCAACTGTTCTTAGTGCTCTTTTAAAGAAAATACTTATGCATGCCATTGATAGAGAGTTCAATCTGCATTGGATCCTTAAAATAAATTGTGTCGAACTAGTTGCTTTAATAACTTAAGATTATGTCTATTATTACCACAATCAACATAAATAAGATGAAAGAAAGACTAGTCAAAACAACGGTTGCCAATTTTGATGTGATTTTTCAATTTTCCTGTTCTGGAAAATAGTCTTAAATTCGAAAAATGAAAATAAAAACATCTCAATTGGCAACACTGGAATTTAAAACACGAAGAAAGTTTCAAAATATCTAGATATTGTCAACACTGGAAACTTCTTCGCAGAAAAACTGAACAAAAAAAATATCTGAATTTGCAGTCTTGGTCAGAATTGATAATACGGATAATAAGTGTCGAAGAGAATATGAAGTCATTATGAGTAATCAATTCAACAACTTGTGTACTTGACAAGACATCTGTAAAAGACTAGTCTGAACTAGACGGTGCTGACGTGAATGAAACATGTCAAAAAAGCAAATTAACTAGCCAACACCCAGAACTGAGATGGTACCATTTTTTTTTTAAAATGAAGAATACGTCGCCAGACCGCAATAGAGCAACGTAGGTGTCGGTACAGAGTAACGATGAAGAGATATTTTCCAACATGTGTTGTCTTGTCAGAAAACATTGAATGGCCTTTTATACTTGACTCTGTTGAGTCAATTTATTACTCTATTCAGGAATCGATTTATCAATCTGGTAGATTAAAGACTTCCCAGTTATAAATTGTGACTCAGTTAAGCGTCGTATTTCAATGGAAAACAAATTCCTAACCATTACAGCGCACCAAAAACAGTGTCAGCTAGCCAGGTGATAAGACAGTTTTAATGGAACAGAGTTTATGTTGAAAGAAAAGAAAACGTATTACGGTCATATTCATTCGTGGGAATATTTCAATGGGCAATGGGCAATCTTTCTGAATTAGGGGGTCACATAGGATATTTTTCATCTTTATTTGAGACATACATTCACTTGAAAACGTTTTTCTAAGGAGTAAATGTTTAAATTTTGAAGTCTCTAGCTCTGTCAGTGCAGCCTGTACACGCAATACATTCATAAATAGCCAGCCAGCCAGACAAACTTGAAAAGTGAAGAAACCTATGTAAACAAATTTTGGTCGACGGTTTCTAATAGCACTCATTACACAGAAATAAGCATCACGTTGCATGATGTTATTGTTACCTGAAGATAATCACAAAGATTGTCTATGAAAAGGGTAGGGATAAAAGTACATTTACTTGAATTTTTAATTAGAAAGCATACGCTTTCCGTTCAAAAGCTTTTGTCGACACGCATGCGCTCTCAAGAGCGAAAGCAAAAATGCAGTTAAAGAACATTTGTTTTTCTTTTTTTTTACATGATTTCAGAAATGTTAGTTATGCCTGCCATGCTCTAGTTGTTACCGATCAATTCGGGGAGTCGATAAAAGATATTACTGCAATTAAACACAATTCGCCGGCATTTGCCCACAGTCAAAAGCACAAAAGAACAGTCATAGCCCATTAACCAGTCTATAAGAAGCACGTTTTTGGACTGTTGCACACTGCAGCTCATCTCGACTCAGAGACCTTCGACTCATAATGCCTACGCATTGGATACAGAGCATCATTTGGGTCTATTTTAAGGAACGATTTAGGCTTTAGAAGTCCCTTAAACACATTCGATCAATTTAAGCGTAGATAAGAACAATCACGAAGTCCCACGTATGCTGACAGGAAGATTGGGGAATAAACAAATGAAAAAATGTATATTTACATTGCGTTAGACAAATAAAAACACTCACACATGAATACACACATTCACAAATATAAATCCCCCAAAGAATGAAATATAAATATCCCATTATATATATATATATATATATATATATATATATATATATCATATAATTGATTTGAGCCTTTCGTTTGTTTATTCCTGCCTCTTCTCCTCTAAAACTATGAGGCCTATTGACCTAATATTCCGAATGTAGAACGATAAAAGGTCAGCTTACCATATAGGCTATGTGAGTCTAACCCCGGTGGTCATTCGAGATCACCCGAGGATATTTCAACATTTTGGACACAATTTAGCACCCATGAAACTGAAATTAGAGATACACCTTTCCGTGGCGAAGGTCATGTGCAATGCAGAGTTGACCTCTGAGGTCACCAGAGTTCAGGCATCTACAAACTATAGAATGTTTACGTTCCATAGTTTATTCAGGGGTTAGCCATACTGTTAGAATATTCCAACAAAGCGGAGGTAGACCATCATAGCTACTGCAGGCATCTGCCCGGGGAGGACAATCTTGTCAGACCTACGACCTAAGGAACTAGTTCCTATTCGGACCACCTCGGTGGACCATACTATGCAAATCCTTGATTTTATTTGAAACTCGATCGCGCAGGCAAGGGGATTACTCGTTGTGCACGGAGCCAAGCTATTCATTCATATATACAAGTGTGTTTTTAAGAATAGACTGTTATGGAAAATAAGTTATCTGTTATTAGGCATTAGTATAAGCCTCATTGAATCTGAAACTGATTTATTTCTAAGATTTCGTTGATGTTGTCTAGCAACAGTATTTTTTAATGCAAGGATAATTAGAAATTAAAGTATTAGAATATAATATTTAAGCAGCCAAATATTACCATTGCGATATAGCATATCGGGCATAGATTGAAAACAACAAATTTAATCATTGCAATAGAGCATATTGGGCATAAATTGAAAATAGATTCGGAATGTCCATCAGTACTAGATTGGACTTTATTTTGCGTCAATGGCTGACTGAATATGTCGTGGTGTTAAAGAAACCAGCCTGTTGCAATGCTCAGGTATGATGAACGACCATGAGGAGTCGATAGCACCCTTGACACCTGCCCGGTCCCTGGAACGCCAGCAGGCCATCTTTCCCTCAGCTATGTACCATAAATTCTGTATGATGTTCAAGTCCAGTGAGTTACCAAGCCAAAGAAGGGCATTGGTGTGATGATTGGCAATACGAGCAATGATTGTTTCTGGGTTATGCGCAAGAGCCAAATCCTGCTGGCATGTAAATTCTGTATCACCAAAAAGATTTTCCATTGACAAAATGATATACTGCTCTGAGGTTTCCTTGTAGGCTACTGCGTCGACTGTAACCTTGAGAAAACACAGTGACTCTACATCTATAGATGACACGGTGCCCCTACCATCACTAACTTCGGTAATAGGGTGCTCGACAACCTGGATTTTGTGCCTCTCTAGTACTCCTCCAAATCTTTTGCAACTATGGTTTACGAGCGAGATACAAACCTTGCTCCCATCAGAAAACTCACTCTGGACCAATTCTGCCTATTGTTGAAAAGAATCTCGGCTCGTATACACCATATCCAAAGTCTGTCTGTGCGTGGTTGCCACTGACACACTCGCAACCGTCTCTGTCTACTTTTCATAGATCACATGAAAATTGACAAAGTGTCTCTTCTGGGCGGTTCTCACAGGGTTACCGTCGTCCATCTTTCTAAAGCACCTTTTTGGCCACACCTTGCTTGTCCAAATGGTGCTCTTTTGAGATAAAACTCTGGGAACAACCTGCTTTTTTCAGCTTTGACCTTTTGTGGAATGTGTCAATAATGGTCTTTTGGAAAACTGTTAGATCAGAAGTCTTTCCCGTGATGACAGGACTAGATTTATTCCTGAAATAAAGTGAATACATTCACTAATTGATGTTTTGATTATTCAAATATTGTATTCTGATATTTTAAGAAGCCTGCTCTTCAATAATTCTTCCATTAAAAAACACAGTTGCAAGATTATATCAACAAAATACTAAGAATATATCGATTTAGTTCCGGTAAGACTGAATTGAAATTTTGAATTTCAGAATTGCCTGATAATCAATATCCGATTCTTTCATAATATTCTATTTTTTTTTAACCAAATATGATTTTTTAAACATTTTTCTATGAACCCATTTAGTATTTTTCTTGTTAGCCTTTAGGTTAAGTCTTCTTTTGTGTATAAGCTTACTTATAACCGCTGGGTAAGTACTTTTATATATAAGGCTTCTTTCACATATCTGATTCATATTTGGGGATCTACTCTGAAGTACTAACGCAACACTGAATGAAAAGTATTGCACGCTCATATATATATATATATATATATATATATATATATATATATATATATATATATATATATATATATATATATATATATACATATATATATATATATATATATATATATATATACATATACATATATATATATATATATGTATATATGTATATATCGATGAATAAATGTATACATAGATACTGATATATATGTGGAATATAATTATATGTATATTTATCAACGAACAAATGAATACGTACGTACATATATGAATATATATACATATATATGTATGTATATATATATATATATATATATATATATATATATATATATATATATATACATATATCGATCAATTTTTACATACATAGTGATATATATGTGAAGTATGTATATATATATATATATCAACGAATAAATGAATACGTAAGTATTAACATATATATATATATATATATATATATATATATATATATATATATATATATATATATATATATATATATATATATATATATATATGTTCATGCATAGTTATATACACAATGAGTTATATACAAACATTAGTCTGCACACCTGTCTTCCGCACAATGTAAAATAAATGGCTATCGTTCGGAAATGGTTCTTCATGCTCCAAAGATCTAACTAGCAATTTCAGCTATTAATAGACTGATTATTCCACCTCTAAGTTAAAAACAAATGCATGCATCAATAAACCAGATTTGAGTAAAATAGAATGTCTTTGTATCAGCAAAAAAGTGCTACATGGCAAAATCTGTTAGAAGTTTACACTATATAGGTTTGGGGGAGAGGTTTTATCGCTGTTAGGTTAAGGTGAGAAACCTTTAAGTGCTTTTATTGAATTAACGGGATAACAGCTTCGTTAAAAATTTATATCTATAGACTGAAATAATAAGCTACTATTTTGTTGATATTCATGAAATACTCTTTTTTTATTTCGTTGAGAATAATGCTAAAAGTGGGGGGTTTACTAATGTAATTGCATTTTTATTGCCACATTCAATGGAAATAGAAATAGAAATCATTATTATAGGAGGGTGAGCCCTCAATAGCAATGGTGTCGACCCAAGAACTTGGACTAATTTTTAAGTACAATTTCAAAGTTAATGTAGCTCTAGTTGCTAATAACGTCAGGAAAGCGCAGTGGATACTACTATAGTGCCAACTGTCCAACATTGGTTCAATAGGTTTAGATCTGGAAAAATAATGATCATTCTTGAGGGAGGCCAAAACCTATCATTGATTATGAAGAATTATCGACAACGTAGGCCAAGGGCCCACGAATAATGGTTCGAGCATTTTCCGGGGACTTCAGGACTTCAATAGCGACCATATCACGTAATCTTAAGTAACGTAAAAAATTTGAAAACATGGATCACATGAATTTAATGAAATGCCCCATAACAATTCTGGACTTCAAAAACTCAGCTGACAGGAGAATTGGGATATGAAGTCTCGAAGTATCTTCCCTATTCATCTGACATTTCTCCTATCTTTTCAAGCTCCATATTCATTAAGAAAAGATCCAATTCTATAGAGATGGCATATTACCATTTGATGACTATTTGAAGAAGGTTATTGCTTCAAATGGGTCATATTTTGATTAAATATTTACCGTGTTTTGTTGTTGATAACATCCTTCATCTTTCTATTCAAACACATTTCATATGTGATAACCTGGTAGAAAAATCGGTTGTATTAATTGTTCTCAACATGAGTGTTTTGTGTGAATTAGATACTTCAGTATCAGGATAAACTTCCGTGCGGAAATAAACCGCAGAGAACAAGAAAAAAAGGTTTGCTACACAAGGTGGGAGCTCCATCCAGCAGCAAGAATTTCGCCTTCAGTCACAGCGGAAAGGCCTAACTCTCCTGCATAGCCTTTGCTAACCAACTTAGGACCGGAAAAAAGACATGAAAATCCTTCCCATATCTTCGTTCGCGAATTCAATCCATAAATATCTTAGGTGCTGTAAGGAATTGTCCAGGTTCTGTTTCTAATTCTTGTATGTTTACTAGAGATTAATGAATAAAAGACGTCTTAGTCCCCTGTCGGCAAAGGTTGACCTTGGGTGAATAGCCTTTACCTGCTATCCCTTGGCCCACAGAATGGAGGAAGTATTGTGACCAAGTTCCATTCCCCTGACCATGCTGAAGACTTCGAAAGGAAGGAAGTCTTCAGTGTGTTTGGAAATTAGCATTGCTGCATGAAAAGTACCCCCTGAGCTGTTTACAGCGTTTGATATTCCCAGGCAGTCACCAATCTTGGTACGGACCAGGCTCGACGTTGCTTAACCTCGGTGACCTTAACTAGAACCGGTGTATCCAGTGCTATTGGCTGTCGTAAGAAAAGATATCTGTCACTTAATTAAAATAATAATAGAATGGATAGATCCCATTTTTTATATTTCTAAGCTTAGCTCAGGACGGTACCGGACCTAGTGTTATTGTTTGTCAGCAATAAATTTTCATGGAACACGCATGTTTCTATATGTACGAACATTAGTGAAAACACGTATCTGCACTTGTGTGTTAGTATCCCATTGTATACTGGTATGTTTGTACGGAATAAGCTGTTTTTCTCTTCTGTGTTCAGGTCTAGTTCATACTTCAAATTTCCTGAGTAGCCACTGCGATTTTGAATAAAATCTTGGCAAATGCATACAGACTGGCTCATAAATATAGAGGAAGCTGTTTATTATGATCTCTTGGGGACAATGTCTTTTAGATAAGAATAACAGCCTGATAACATTGATCAAAGGCTTTATGGAGGGAGACGCTTATGGTTATCACTTTAAATAAAATGTGTTGTACCGATTGATTATGATAACAATAACCGTTTGATATCAATACTGGTTTGATAACATTATCCGTGATTATGATGGGCAGCTCCCTCTGTTGTATCACACAATGACTATAGGTATGAGAAAATGTATCACCTAATCAAATTAAGCTCCTTTCTTGTGGGTGTTAAAGCGTATACAAATATGACCACTTTCAGAGACGCGGATCAGATGGTCTCATGACCAGAGAAGTTGTCGGCGTACAATGCTGGGTTCCTTATGGCATCTCTGGGGTAAAAGCGGTCAACTAAGCAGTGCCCAGCTCCTCTCCAAGCAGTATGAGACATCTAGTATTGGGTTACACAATATCAGTACAAGGGAAGAATCCCCAACCATGCCAGTCAAGACAGAACATCTTGTAAGAAGACAGAGCTCAGATGGAGTTGAGTCTATTCCAATGATTTTCAGAGTCCTTGTTCACATTCCTCAACTTGCAGATTTTCTAAATTCCTCCCCCGTCTTAAATAGCCATCTAGTATTTTTTTTATAGTTATACTAAGGTAAAATAGCAAAAGAGATTGGGCTCTCTAGCCATAGGAAGGTAACCCGTCTAGAAGAAAGACAGCTCTGATTCCAAACCAGAGAGTGGATCCTCTTGAGACGACTTGACGTCCTATTTGACGTCTCTCCAGCAGCTTCCGTAGCGAAGTTAGTGCCAGACGTATCACTCTCTGTTTTCCTCTGGACTACGTCAGCAAGGATGAGAGGGAGATTCTAAGCATTCCATACGCTTCGCCCAGGCATGCGACCTGAAGGGGACACTCCAGGGTCGTTCTGGGGAGACAAAACGAAAGCCAATCATACTTGTACAGTTATTCTTATTGAAACAATTTATTCCTCCCAATTCTTCACATGGCTAAGATTCATCTCTTTAGACGTAAAATTCTCCTCTTGTGAACCAAATGCCCCCTGCATGAGACTCTCTGGATGCCTTTCCCGAAAATACATTAGAGAAAAGTGAATACAACCCCTGCTGAATTTGAACTAGGTTTGCTAATTCTGAACATTTAACCCAAGGCTTCCAAAACTGTGAATCGGCAACACTTTGCTGTGTCACCAATAATCTCTAGATGAGTCGCGAGATCAAGTATAATTTCGTATAAATTTCAAAAGATAAATTGAACTGCTTTGGATTACATTATATATTTGGCTTGGTTAACAAAACTAAAGTGATGTGTCGCATTTTTTTTTGGATTGAGGAGTTGAACTTCTTTTCCTACTGCAACTAGAACTAGAACAATCCTCACCAAAATGAGATGCAAAGCCTGCATGCCGCTGTCGCAATTTGGACTCATGACCATCTGATTACTAGCAGGATGTATAACTGACAGAGCTAAATCGATAAGTCTCACCAATTGACGAAAATTTATCATACAGATACGCACGAACCTATATCAGTCTAATAAATGAATATATTTTTACAACACACACACACACACACACACACATATATATATATATATATATATATATATATATATAATTCTTAATTTATTGCATACACAATACATAAGTTAGAGTAATCATGTTCAATCAGATTAGAAACTGGAGTTGAGTTTGATACAGCAGCAGTCAGGCTTGTAATTTCAAAAAGTGAGTCTCCAATGCAAAAAGTTATCTCTGCTCCGACCATAAGGCCACCTAGCACCTCTGAAGATTATAAACACGATATACCTTCAGATGGCACAATGCTGTATGGATTGAGTGTTGCTGTGAGAATCAAGGTGTAATTTTACCTCTACTTATGCGACTATTTATTACCTTCTCTCCGATCATAAGGCGACGTCAGGCGGCCCAGTTAGCCTAGGTACGCGATCACGTCTGTACATGCCTGAGGCGGGGTGGCCACGGCCTTGTTCGGCTCATTCCAATCTGTGGGGTGTGATGCACGCGTCAATGAACCAAATTGAAAGCCCGAGAGACCAGCCGACTGACCCACTCTCTTTGTTCTCATTGGCTCGAACACGTATAAACGACCACGACTAGATACACAACAGAACGCACACACACGAAACAGATACACATTCACACAGATATACGCGCACGCAAATAGATGCAAACAAGTGCCCACGAATGGACACGAAATAGATGGATACGAATAGACCCACTCGCATGAGTCGACACGCACATAAACACTGACACATACAGAGGAATAGACACACGAACACGCACAATAAAGATAGATAGGTATGAACAGAGATAGATAGATGGATAGATTGATAGATAGACATGAATAGACTGGGACAGACGGATATGAACAGACGGTCAGATAAATATAAATAGATAGATGTGAACAGATAGATAGATATGAACAGACTGAGATAGATGGATAGAAACAGAGATAGATATGAACAGATATAGATAGATAGATAGATAGATAGATAGATATGAACAGATATCTAGATATGAACAAACTGATAAAGATAGACATGAGCATAGATAGAGATAGATGAACATGAACAGAGCCGAAATAACGTGGCATCAAATACACTGCACTGGTAAGGGTCGAACAAGATGGTATATATATATATATATATATATATATATATATATATATATATATATATATATATATATATATATATATATATATATATATATATATATATATATATATATATATATATATATATAGGAACCTCCGATTGATAAAGTAGCAAATAATATAGCATTTAAATGTTTAAAAAAAACATTATATTCAAAGGATATTGTCTAAAAATAGATTTCATAGGGACACCATCACCCACGTTTAAAAGTATCCACTTGTAAACCTGATAATATCATATTTAATAAAATCATATAACGCAAAACGTTAGGACTTAGGTCAGATGAAAATATACAAAAGATATCAATTATATATTGGATTTCTAAAATGAGCAAAAATCCAATAGGTGCCCGCTTCATTGTGGTCTCTAGAGTTTGTAGTACTAAACCTATTAGCAAAGCTGTTTCTAAAGTTTTTGACTGGCTATACAATCAAATATAGAAGTTCCATATCTAATGTAATTCCTACAGTAATTTAAATCTCTTTTATGGAGTAAATGATTCTATGTCCGATAAAGGAAAAATGAATATCATAAATACCTGTAAAGGGGATAAATCTATCTTAACCTACGATTTTAGTATTCTTTATACAAACATTTCGCATGAAGATTATATAAAGAATTAAATGAAATGATAGACTTGGCTTTTGCCGGGGAAAATACTAAGTATATTGGGTTTCCAAACGCTAAATATTTCTGGTGTAAAAGTAAAAAAGGCAAGACTTACTTCACGTGTTTTACCCTTAAGGCGATCGTTAGTCATCTTATTGGGGAAAGTTACTTCAAAATAGGTAATAAATTATTTCATCAGATTGTATGTATCCCCCTGGAAATTTATCCTGCGCCTTATTGGGCAAATATGTATTTACATAGACCTGAATATATATTCATGTCGTCTTTAAGTAGAACTAATATAAAGCAAACTCGTGCATTTTTTGGTTGTACGCATTTATTGATGACTTATGTTCTCCTAATGATGAAGGAAAACTCAGAAAATCAAGAAAATCGTATAGTACTATATACATTAGACATCTGGAACTAAAGTGAGAAAATAACGGACTGTGAGTAACGTTCCTAGATTTTGATAACAAAATCAAGGATATAATGTTTGTCAATGAATTGTTTGACAAACGAAATTCATTTCCGTTCCATAATCTACGTATTCCATTTAGAACAAATAGTATTCCATATTATACTATACTATATTATCAGAATATTCAAGAATAGCATGCGCTACAATTTGATTTATTGATTTTATACCGAAAATTATTTCTTTACTTGTAAAAATGGTCAATCAAGACGGAGAAATTAGTTGGAGTTTTAGACTATTTAATGAGGCCATAATCAGACATCCTGATTCCTTTAAAACTTATCAGCTTGACTATAATGAAATAATAACGGAAATCAAGGAATAAGTTAACGAAAGTATATAAACAGAATAAATGAATAACGTATAATAAATCAAATATATTTGTATTTACGTTAGAGAAATTAGGTAATCAACAGAGATGGATTTAGTCTTTGTCAGTGTGGAAGGTCATTGTAAGGACTAGCTAAAATATTTCCCTCTCAGTATTTCATCTATTGTCTCTTTAAAAATACCCCAACCTTCGCCTAAAATTGCACTTCCAGCTGACACTGTATTCTTATCTATGAATACATTTCATGAGTTGTTATTTAGATGAAGTATTTCCCTCATTCTAAATATATTTTCGTATATTTCTTTCCACGCAAAATTTTAGCCAGCACTCTCTTTGGCCTTTAAAGGCTAAAGAATGTACTTGCTAAAATTAATTAAAAAGTACAAAGATGAAGACAATAGAAAATATATCGCTTCTAACCTATAGTACTTTATTTGTATACGTGAATATAAAAAGTTTTAAGCCTTTCAACAGATTAACGAAAATATTTCCCATGATAACATAACATGTAGGGACAAAACTCAAGATGCTAACTATTATTCCTAATAAATCAACGAGTTTCTACAACGGAGGAATTTTAAAATTTCATTATGAATATACCCAAGATCTTGATATTCTTTAAATAATGATATTATCATTATTCATTGTGTATAAGTGAGAGATATCACACCGATCTGTTCGTGTACCTATCACGCTATAGAAACGATGAAAACTGAGGGATAAGCCCAACCAAATTTAACCCTAATGCTAAACTGGACCCTTCGGTTTAATATAGATATAAACGTATACATATCTTCAAGTCTGAAAGCCTTAGTCCTTTTTTATTCCTTAATAATATTTCATTCGGCGTTGACAGGCACTTCAGCTAGTTCTATATGACAGTAATTTCGACAATCGAAGAGAATGGACGTCATCGTTTTTCAAAGTTTTTTAAAAGGGTCTAATTGAAAACTAGATATGTCAGGGGGCAAATAAAAAAGGAAGAAAAAAGGGGTGCGGAGTGGCGTAGCAGTCAGAAGCCAGGAAAATAGACTTGGCGGACTTAAATAAAGTTTCAGTCTGGGCCCAATTATGAATAAAATAACAAGGCAATTACAAATCTTTGTTTGGGCGTAGGGACAGCACCCTTGCTCCGTAGAAAACCGACATTGAACACAGGAACAATGTGTAAAAATCTCCAAAGTGGATGCAGCCATTTAGCGTTCAAATGGAGACAAGACATTGACAAATATGCCTTTTGGCACATAAGAACCTCGTTCAGTAGTGTAGTAAACATAGATATATTGATCGATATAATTACATGGACGTGAATGTAATCTCTATGAAAATTCCGTGCAGATTAAAATGTGCTAATTGTGAACTACTTCCCGTCTTCAACAAATGCGCGCGTAATTTTTCTTGTAACTTCTGATACACTGTCGAATACTCAAGACACCATGATCTACATTCACCACGATACACAGAGAAGATATGACTCACGTATCAGTCCAGACATCAAGATGAACTCTAACGCGCATACATAAACACACAAATAGATACTTGTGCATGCATGCAACCACATACATAATTTACAAAAACACACATGATCATGCAACATACATACATATATATATATATATATATATATATATATATATATATATATATATATATATTTGAAAATTATGGTCTTTTCGTGGTAAAATCATTCTATTACAATTAACCGCCCATAAAAAAAGGAGAAGCAGTACATCAGATTGATACAAAACTTCCCGGCATCATCTTCTAACCAACGTTAGGGAAGTCGTAGAAGTGTCTTACTCGACTCTTCATTGCTTGTACAATCAATTGACTGTTGTGCACCATTTACAAATCTTGAGCTATCTAAAATCCCCACGTACAAATCACCT
>OY735233.1:12269532-12404532 GCA_963457665.1 Thysanoteuthis rhombus
TCTCTCTCTTTCTCTCTCTCTCTCTCTCTCTCTCTCTCTCTATATATATATATATATATATATATATATATATATATATATATATATATATATTTGGGTTTGTATGTGTGCACACCGAACCTAATCATTCGATGGAGGCTTTGTTGGCGCCACATCTGTTGTTTTCACAGCAGCATGAGTATCAAATTATATCAATTATATCTGTTATAGGCTTCCAGGAAATTTCGGGAGACACTAGGAGAGACTAGTGGCAGTTATAAAAGACCATCATGTGGAGCAATAAGGGTTGATAGCTCGATTCAAGATTTGAACACCTTGAAATTCAAGGAGGGTTGGTCAGTATTTTTTCATAACACACACTCACGAATATATATATATATATATATATATATATATATATATATATATATATATATTGAGATAGAGAGAGAGAGAGAGAGAGAGAGAATTTTCAGAATACCTTGTTTTGTACAAATTAAATTCTTTCATTTACTTCAGCGTTTTGCGATGCATAGATTTTTCAAGAAAGTATTATGGAGATACGAGAGATTGCGTGTTTATATGGGGTCTGTGTGTTGTAGCGGGTGGGATTGATGATTAACTTGGTGAATTCTGAGGGTATGAAGAGATCAGGACTAGATCAAGCTGTGTGACACACACACACACACACGCATATGTATATATGTATACGTTTCTTTTCTGGAAAAGTACTGACTATACCCTTTCCCTTTAAATTTCAAGGTGCTCAACTCGTTTTAAAAGTGCGTGTACATTTCTTTGAGACACGCTGTGTATATTCTGGAGGTGTTAAAGTCAAACTGTCGGTATATGGCCATCCATTTATAGTACCTGCGCATTAATCAGTGTAACAGTTTTCAGGGAGAAATATGTGTGTCTCATAGGCCGAAAAATAGGACAAACTCTTTTTGTTTTCGACAAGACTTTTCTTATTTATGCATATTTTGTTTATTTGACAATTGTTTATTTTTCAGTATAGAATATTTCTTCTCAACCCATTAACTACAAATGACTGGAATTTCAGCGATTGAAGTAATAGTTATAACTATTACTGTTCGCCACTTGCCGTAATTTATGACCCAACATCGCTCTTCTTGCCTTTATCATTTTCAACAACAGAACAATCGCAGTGAAAAGCAACTGGTATAAAAGATAGAAGATTTGTCTTACTCAGGTATTCAATTTATATTTCTGTTCTAATTCCAATAAAAAAAATGACTGGATTATTTATGTTATGTATGGATAGATTATGAATTGGTGCAACACACTCTTCTGGACCCCATTTCCCTTCATTTGACTCTGTGCAGTACCACGTACTAGCTGTAAACAAGAGAGGTGGCAGGCAAGTGAGTAAAGTTGTTTTCAGTCGCAGCTATTCGAGTTGTCCCTGCGGCTTGCTTGGTCGATTACTCAGATGTAACTTAATTTCACCCAATATTCACGCCGGTTAGTCTAAGAGATACATTTCTTGTCTACCTGCCTCTATTCAGATGATCAAATCACGGCAGGGTTTCATAGATCAGTTTGCTTTAGCATGACAGAAACTAGCCAACAAATAAATGAATAAACAGAGAAAAAAGTGACAACGGCTTCTTTACGATAAGATTTCGATTGTCTATTGTCGTTCATTTATTCATTTGATGATCTATTCTATTCCAAGAAGATGCTTTGTTCGTTCTATTATATAATATTATGCGAGAGAATCCACTAAATCTAGACATAGCTCAACAGTAAAAAAAACTTCGTCATTCTTAAATCATAAATATCAGGTTCTTTCATCCTTGGACATCTCACAAAAGTATCTGCGCTTTTATTCGACGTTTTGACCTCGTTCTAAATTTCAAATAAAGACAAGCTGAGGGTTCAAATTTCCCCTTGTTTTCTTATTCATGAAAAATTTCAGAAAGCCATTCTGCTGTTTAGATTCCAGTAATAAAGTATTCATGATAAGTCTTCATTATTGTTCCACTCCCAGTTATAGACAGCGAAGTCATTAAAAAAGTGGGGTGAAAATAAGTATTTGATACAATACAGCAAAATACACACAGCGAGCCACTGAGCCGGGTAAATTGCTTGGGTAATTTCCGGTGTTGGGGAAAATGCAGTCCTTGGACCTGACCGAACCTGTTTCCATAGCGGATGCAGTGGATACAGGGAATACAGTTAACTTGGTCACCGGACGCGTACCTATTAGATAGTTAGCCTATTTTCCTCATTCTGACGTCGAGTGAACAAGGACGCCCCTAAAGTACATAGATAGATAGCCAGACAGATAGAAGCGAGAAAGTAAGAGTAAAACAGTTTCCCCTGCTATCTGAAAGTAGAGTGTTCATATGAAAACATTTCGTAACTCAAAATAGCATAGAGCGAGGAAGTAGTCGCCAATAACTTGATGGGATTTTTTCAGCGTTCCTGGACATCTAAAATGTTGATGATGGTATGTTAAGCTGAGTCATCTGAGGTTGGGGTTATGGAAGGTATAGGAAACTGGGGTGCAGGAAATAGAGGAAGAGGGTGCGCATTCCTTCTATAACGGCTCGCTGCAAAACAGATCGCCGAACGATATTTTTGCTTTTTGCCTCTTTTTGTAAAAGCCAAAAAAGTGGCGTAGAGCGGACTATCTAAACGTGGGAATACCTGTAATTCACGCATACAATAATTAGTAATATGTATATGTCTTCTGTCACGTTAAGTGACGCAACTGCCTCGGTAAAATATAATGTTATTTGTGTAACAGATGTAGTAAAATACAATTCTATTCATAAGGACGAAATAAAAATAATGAATTTTAAGAGCAATAGGAAAAGAACAAATTGTAATGAAAATGCAAAAAATAAAAATCCGTTCTTGGTTAACAGAACTGTATTTTCTAAGCTCACTGCAGCGCAAACTTCTATTATCCAAATATATAAAATTCAATGTGTATATCCATTTATTTCATATACGACGTAATTTTTGACGACACGGGTGAACTATAATTATAAAATATAATAGAGAATACACCAAGATAAGGGAGACAACTCGCACGAGTAAAGATGAAAATGGATGACTTGGATTCTCGGAATTAGAGCTCTCACTTTCGATGTAAATGGTAAACAGTATATCCCTTTGGCACTTGACCACTTGGGATCCGTCCCCAGAACACCACTTCACTCTTACCCTCAACCTAAAAGCAATGCGATATTTTTTTACGAAAAATTAAACCAAACATATTTTTTTTCAAATACATATTTGTTTTATTATTTTACTGAAAATAGAATTGAAAACATCTAGAAATATCTGGATTCTGGATAATCTATATACTATTGATACCCCTCGCCAGAAAAAAAGGGCCCCAAAAGGGTCAAAAATGCTTTTTTTACAACATTTTAGAAGGGGTTTGGCTTTGGAGTAGCGGAACCATTTTTCAAATCTGTAAACAAAATAGTATGGCCAGGAGCGCTGGAACCCACGAAAAAAAAAATCATAAGCAAGCATGCGCACATTTTTAAAAAAAGGGATAGAACCCTTCGTCGTCTTTGATTGCTTATAAAACACTGCAAAATTGAATTTCACGCTAAGAAAATTATCAAAAGATACTATTGCAACAAGGTCCAAATGGCCCTAAATTTGAATATGGCCAAACCAAAAAGTCCTTGGCCAAAATCTCTCCCGAAAGACCAGAATTAAGTGAAATTGCTAAAATGACTACCCTGTGGAAGCAAAGACTAAGTCTCCTGCAACAACTCCAATCAAAATATTATTTCTCCCTTCTGGTGCGTCCAATTAACCCGAAGGACATCGGAACTGAGCATGTTTCTTGGAAGCCAACTTATTGTCTGCTTAATGATTTTAGATAATGAACAGGAAAAACCAAGATATTAAATCTGGAAGCAAGCGGAAATCTATCTGCAGGGGCTAATTTGTTCCTATCTTTCATCAAAACGATATTCATTATCATCGTTTCCATTATCTTCTTTTTTTTTATTCCTTTGATCTTCATCGTTGTTATTGGAGTATTATAATAGCTATCCAATGCCCTACATGCTGAAAGCAATATCCTCTCTTTTCTCTCCATCATCATCATCATCATCATCATTATCATCATCATCATCATCATCATCATCATCATCATCATCATCATCATCGACTAAGCACCTCCATACTCTCCAAATAATCATTATTGGTTTCACTGTACTTTGCGTTAACAATGTCGGCATAATGATTTGGACCATTATCTATATTATAATGACCCACTTGTTTGTATGTTTGATGCAGTAAGGTAATGATAAAAAAACGGCACATCTTACCACAATTTTTGTTTATGCAATGTTCTAACTTAGAGAATGAAGCAAAATCAATTCCATTGGGCCATTGGTTTCCAAGTAATCTTAGCGTCAACAATAAGGAGTGGTTTAAGATTTCAATAGTTTATATTTGATTTTAAATTTAAAACCTTACTTCAACAATGTTGCTTTCATATCGAGGTATATAGTTTTTTAGGGTTTTTTTTCTAGTTGAAACCTTTCAAATTCAATTATAGAGATAAATGATTGTTTCTTACATAAACCAAAATTATCTAAGATTAATTGCAATGTTGATCTTTCCTGTGGGTGACTTGCTATTGAGCGGGGACTACTTTCGGTGGCTTTCGAGCAAGTCGTTATTGAATGCACGAGCTTTTAAAAAGTTCAGGTAACTCTTGATTGTTTAATTCGCTAAAAAGTATTTCGATGCACTTCAGGGTTTTCCTTCTTAACAAAGAGCTAAACAAAATAAATAAAACAAAAATGAATGTGTCTTTTTCTTTGCTATCCCAAATCAGACTATTTTTTGCACTAATCTAAGTTTGAAATAACTTGAAGACTTCCTTAAAACAGATCGTTTACTAAAAGATAACACTCATAGTATACGTACAGTAGAAACGAGTGAAATCATGGCGACCAAAAAGTTGATTTTCAGAGGGTTGTCTGCAGTAAGAACCTAAACTTGGAACAATAACAGGAGAAGCAGCCTAGAGAGTATATACAGCATTCCGTCGAGGTGAAGTAAGTGACCGTGCCGTTCAAAAATGGCTCAGGAGATTTTCTACTAGTCTACTAGTCATTCAAAGATGCACCTTTTACAAGACAAGCAGTAGGCATTGACAATCTGACTTGTGGAACCAAAGTTGCTTCATGCATGTCAAATGCTTGCGTTTGAGTTCAACAAAAGTGAAAAAACTAGACACCCACACTTTTGCCGCATCAAAAACTGATACATGCCAAAGAAATGGATGTACTACATCAACTCTTTAGTTACCAGATGAAATAATTGCAAATCTGAATAAATTAAAAAATAAATGCAAAATCTGGGAGTTGCAACTATCATTATTATTACTAGCTGAAACCTGTCCCTACTGGGCATGATTCCTGCTAGTTCCTGTGAAAGGCTAAAATGAGGCCTTTGGTCCTAATGAAAGATCAAAACTGCTTTTCAAGTGTACCTCAATTCTATAACATTTGTTACAATGCACCATTTCGGCTACTTGGAGCTCACATGCAGATTAGATGAATAATATTATTCAGATGGTTAGATACATGGAAATCAGACCATCATTATCTACAATCTGGTAAAACTCGAGTGAATGAATCGAATGTTGTCGAGAAATAGAGTATCGTTTATTCATCCACAAAATACTAAGAGGGAACAGACATCAGTTTATCACCAGCTGTTACGGTCATGTCTTTACCTTAACTCCATCAGTCAGAGAATTCATACATTAGAGTGTTCACACCAAGTGTCTGATGGCTATGCAGAGGATCAAATGACAGCAAGTCCCTTAAAATATCAAGCGCGCTCCCCAGTATTTTACCCAGTATTTTAGCGAAACCTAACACTATCGTTACATACGATATATAAAATGACAAAAAGCAGCCATTTTATAGATAGGCCTCCGATATTGTAGTTAGCAAGCAAGCCTCACTAGAGTGAGTTCGTTCTCATGATGTTCCATGATTATAGCTTTGAGCCAAAGTTTCCAACTCTAACAAATATCTACGTACTGTGTGGATAACCAAGCCCAAAATGTACAGATCAATATGCGATCTATTTTCAACCGTACGATCCATGGCTTTTAGACGCCTCGTCTGTCATGCTTTCAAAAGCACTCTTAATTTGTTGGAGTTACTTCTGTGAAACATTTTTATAGTGTTATTAGATGTACAATGTAAGTGCATTGTTAGTGATTTTACAATGGAAATTTATTGAAAATCAACAAAACAGGATTGTCAGTGGTCAATACTTAACGCAAGAGTTACTGACAGAATAGATTTTTAGTATAACAAGTTGCTTGTGTAACTTGTGATATCACGAGGAAGATTTGTGGAACAAATATGTTGAACCCTTCATTAATTTCAAATATTACATATATGAATGAATGGTTTGCCTTCGCAAGCGAAGATTACTGAGGGAGTTTTCCCGCAGCAGTAGGACCTGAGACGACAGGGCCTGTGCTAGGAACAATCCCCCAGCCTCAACAAGATTTTTAAGGTGATTTGACCAGGACCGAACCAACACTTTAAACAAGGGTTGGCTGTCTATGGTTCATTGAGTGACACAGCAAATACTAAAGTCATATATGAAAATGATTTGCAATTTATTCTACTATAGTAATGTATTGCAAATAATTCTATCATATAAATGCATTAAAATGATTTTATCCTAGAAATGCAATGAAAAATAGGAAAAAATTAATTGACGATGGTCGGGAATTAAGAAAGTTACTGAATAAATGGGTTTTTTGCATTTTGTGCAAAGATTTCTTGTTTGAACAGCAGACACCTTTTAAAATAACATGGGCTTCAATCTTCAGCTACCTGTGCGTGTGAGTGAAAGAAAAAACAGAGTAAAGCAAACAGAGAGAGGCAGAGGAGATAGAAAGAGTGAAGGTGCGTGCAATTACCGACACAAAATTATTTTTCCTTTCATTTCCTTTCCCCCCTTAGACAATGCACGTTTAGCTATTGTCAATTGTGTATAACACGGTAGGAAAGTACACGTGACTCTATCGACAAATTCATACTCTGATGAAGATGGATAACCCATCGGTCAGCCTAAAGCCTCCACACACGTTTCATGTATATATATATATATATATATATATATATATATATATATATATATATATATATATATATATATATATATATACATGGACTCAAGCACACACAAAGCCACATATGGCTCACTCACATATACATAAAGAAACAAACCTGGTCACACGCACAAAAATGCTCACATGCACATACACACACACACACACACACACATATATATATATATATATATATACAAAGAAATGGATTGGCTATCGATCCGTCGTAAATGCCTTTATCAACCCCATAATGCCATTGTCATCTGTCAGCGACTAATATGTCCACGGGGTCTGGAGTCGGAAGACCAGCAGAATCAAACAATGGCTATAAGAAGTAGGATAATCAATTGCCTGTGACAAAGCATGTCGTCTGGCTCGATAGAGTTTCGCCGCTGGGCGTCAGCGTGTCCCTAAAGACCGTGCACACTCATTGGTAGAGGCCTGATGACAAATATTGAAAAGAGTTAAGTTGGTCCAGATGAGAAGTTAGGGCGGTGTACTATATTGCAAAATATCGCATATCACGGTGACAAAAATGCGTCTATTGTATTGTGATTTTTTTAACTGTTAGCTGCAATGAATGAAAACGGAATATATTGATTTCAAGTTTATATTCGTAAATTTGCAGACCAAGTCTTACCTTAAAAATCAAGAAAGCAACAAAAAGAGATGGACACAGTGTACAATAAGGGGCCATCAACTCTGTACACTGTATGGCTGCTGACCTTCAATTCGTATACCAAACATTCTGAAAATCTATTAGGGGGCTGGGTTAGCAGTCTAATTGGGGTCCTAATGAAAAAAAGAATTGAAGCAATCGAAATGTGGTTTTATAGACGAATGTTGCGAATATCCTAGACAAAGCATGTAACAACTTAAGAAGATTTGAGGAGATTAAAAACTACAAGGAAACACTTGCTAACAATAAGAGACCGTTGAGATGTTTCGGATTCATGATGAGGAAGAGTGGTTTAAAGAATTTAAAGGTTATTGGGTGCATAGAAGACAAAAGGAGCAAAGGTAAGCAGCGAGTAACCTACTTGAACGGTTTGAGCAGATAGATGACATAAAGATTACAGAAAGGTGTAAGGGAGTTATGGTGTAGAGATCGCCCAAGTACAAAAAGGATTTGACACCTGAAGAAATAGAATTGGGGCCCTAGTAGAAACCAGGGTTTCGAAAGATGATTTTGCAAAACACAATCTTCAAAGTGGAGTGGGCCTGCTTGTTGCTGAATTAGATGCGTATTTTGTATTCATACCAAAGGTCAGATTTCGAGAGTAGGAAAGCTAAGATTTGGAATGCTGATTTTTAAAGCAGACATGCACCACCCGTCTTCACCATCTTTGTCGAACAGTTTAGTAAATATACGTTCTGTGTCCGTCAGCAAGCAACACAGATCGGAGATGAAATATATGCTTCGGGTGGAACTCAAACTAACCTAATCGGTAATGTAGCCGTCGTGCTTCCCTCGGAAAAGAGATGCTAGTTTGTGTCTCACCGGACCTAGAATTTATTTCTGATACTAACGGCTGCAGAATGACAGTCTGAGTAGTTGCAATAAAATATAAATGAAACTAAGATAGAAGACATACCGGTCGGAGATTTGATAACTAATACAGTGTCCGTTTCGAAGGCACATGTTTGGGAGGAGTCGGACTCTACGGCGTGTTGATTCATGGGAAATAATTTTCCGTCCGTCTTTTAAAACTGCAGCTTCAGAGTATTTTGGTAACTTCTCTTTAGAGCTGTCATTTAAGATTTTATGTCTACGATCTTTTTAATAACCGATCTATGATCTGAATTTTTAAAAATTTATCTTATTAAATCTCTCCAGAACAGCTGATCCCAAAAACTTCAAACTCGACACTGTACTTCGAATATGAGCTGATGTGTAACCCCATGGGGACGTTTTATTAGATGCATGCAGTAAGGTTTTTATGAATCCTCAATATAAGTACTCTAAAAAATATGTCGCCAATTTTTCCTATGGCCAGTTCCGTATGATTTTAAAGATGGTATCCAAGATGGAAGCTAAATATTTATAATATTCATTACTCTTTCATTATTTACCATAGACAAGTTGAATGGAATCAAAATACTATAATTTTTAAGAAGGCATTCAAATTGACTTCCAAATTATCTGGCTTCCCGAACAAAATCATACCCTTCAAAAAATACAATAAATGGTTTCTCAACGTTTTAGGAGTATCAGATGTGCGCAATAACATCCTAAAAGTCTACCACATAATTTTCAAGGCCTTACTTCATAAGTTATAGATGTTTTCATACACTGTACTGACGAATTCCTGGATCCATCCCTAAATTTGACCTCTTCTCTCTTACCCCATGACCCTCATTTTCACAAAATTTCATTGAAATTGATTGGGAAGATATTGTTTGGACAGACATTATAGAATGCAAGAAATGTATGGAAAGAAACGAAAAATACGAAAAAAAAATCAATCAAAAACAAATTCCTGGATTAGCCCCTAAATTCAATTACTCCTTCCTAACAATATGCCATATCTTTCCACCAAATTTCATTGACATTCGTGGTTTTTAGAAAGACGGGAGCAAATATAGAAATGTATAAGAGAAAAAATCCTGGATCCGCCCCCAAATTAACCAAAATTAATCTTTCTTGATAGCTTCGTCACTCTTCCACAAATGTTTTTTTTACAATTAATCGAGAACTTCCAGAGATTTCGTGTTGACAAACAGTAGTGAAATTGAAATCAATTAAGAAAAACGCAGAAATATCTCTCAATAAAAAAGATACCTAGGTTTACCACAAAATTTAATCACTTCTTCCTTATGGCTCACCAATCCATGAAACTCTTTTGAAATTCATTGAAAACTTCTGGTGATATCGTGTAGACAGATAGAAGCGAATATAGGAATGTATAAAGTATTACAACGGAAAAATATGTTTCAATGAAAAATGAATTCTGGATCCGCCCCCATAATTAGTTACTTCTCCCTTACCCGTACCTTACCCTTCCTTTTATTGAAAACTTTTGCAGAAATCGTATGGACAAACAGGAACGAATATAGAAACCAACTAATTTGGCAATCAATTAGATCGTCACCTTGAAAATTATACCATTCCAGTGGCTAGACTGTAGTAGAATTTGATTTATTATCAATTATACTTTATACTACAAAACTTCTTTAGAGTGAATAATGAACAAGTTATGAGGCATTATAAGTATTTGGCGATGATCTGGTTGATGCGCTAAGAGAGGAACCCATGCACTTGTCTGACATCAATGAATGATCCAGCAGTCAACAAGGACCAGTACAAACAGTATATCAGGAACGTGCTAAAAGCTGAAGCAAGGACCAACAATGGCCAAGCTAATGAAAATGATGACTGGAATACATTTATACGGGTTAAAATATTCTACTGTTATCGTGCAAGGGATACGTAAAGATTTCAAATCCTATTAAAGGAAATAAGAAAGCGGTGAGCCGTGAAACGTTCCAGAGCAGAAGTCATTGACAGGAATAATCTATAACGTCAAAGGTTTATTGGTTGGATTGTCACGTAATGGAAAGATCAGCTGGTGCTGTTCACTCTTTCATGCCTTAGTGCGATCACGTGAAAATTTTTATAAAAAAACATTTCTAACTGAGCATCTAGAGAACAAGGGGATAAACCAAGTGAAGAAAAACAACAAAAGGAGAACTATCTAGTTTGTAAGCAACATGGAGCGAAATTATCCTCTAATTCATTAAGTCTTTCTTGGTTCACTTCGAATCGATGTAACGCATTGTTCTGACTTTTGCAAGCGGGAGAATGGAGATAAAAGGGAGAACTACCACCCAGGCAATAATAAATGTAAAAAGATTTTACACACATTGTCAACTTTATATATATATATATATATATATATATATATATATATATGCAAGGTGTGTCCAGAAAGAAAACGAACTTTTTCAAAAACAAATTCAATTTGCTCTACCCACAATCTTACGAGACGTGTTCAAAATAGTCCCCTTTTTTCCAGTTGTCGGACGTGTTCTGGAAGTCGTTTTGAGGTCGTGGGTACATTTTATCCTATCTTTTCTATCGTCTGAAATTGACAAGTTCACAGATTGGATTTCAGCGTTGGGAATAAAAAGAAGTCAGCAAGGCCAAATCAGGAAAGTTGGGCCGCTGTGAGATAAGAACTGTCTCGTGCTTCACCAAAGGTTTTGTCCATCCATCAACAGGTGCAGAACAAATTTTGCAGCAACACAACATCAGTTTTTTTCTGTCAAAATCATGTGGTGCAAACTTTTACACACATTCTTCCCTCTTCTGGAACTTCCCAGACTGTCAGGCGACGATTTCCACATATCACAGCACACATTTCGTTGTGTATGCCGTCCGTCGATGTGAAAGGCTGTCTTTATATTTTATTGTTGTCGGTTGATATTCTTCCCGATTCGAAACACTGGTGAAAACAGTACCCTCTAGGCCTTTTGAAACATTGGAAAATTCTATAAAAAATTTTTTCCTAATTTGAAACAGAATTTTGCACAAAGACGTTACTCTTCAAGATCATTGTTCAACTGGGGGAAGAAAAAAACCAAACGCATATACGCACGTTTAATGTGGACACGTGTTGCTCAAGAACTAACCAACATAGCTTTACACAATTTTGGTTTCATACAAAAGGATAAGTCACTGGTACATAATATTAGTCCTGGGTCCCTAAAATGTCTCATTGACGTGCAGTTTTTGAAATTTGGTTTCATTATGGACATAACCCGTGAGTGTGTATGTGTGCGTATATATATATATATATATATATATATATATATATATATATATATGGGGGGTTGTGCTATGTATGACTCATGATTATAAACTGTTTATTATATAATATATGATATACATGATTGTATATGAATATGAATTATTATATATAATTACATTTGAATTATGCTAATAAATTATGTATACTTTTTCTGTTTCTTCATTTTTCTATGTTCATTCATTCACTCAGTTGCTTCCACCACCAAAGTTGCATGCGGTAAGAGACATTTTCTCGAGAACACAGTTCGCAAATTCTACTTTCTGAGTAGGGAACCGTAGTGCAACCTTCTCGAAAATTCAATTTAACTTTAAGAGAATAATAATAGTTCTTCTTTTGACAAGAAGCCTATGGAAAGCAGCTCTAAAGAATATATTCAAGTAAGCAAAAGTTCACAGACACTACACAACTAATCATGATTGAAATTTTCTTGCGTAGAAACGATATCGGGCTTTTTCGTTAGTCCCCACTGGAAGCTAACAACCATACTCACAAAATGCATTAAAAAAAAATATCGAGTTTCATTTAACTATTCCTCGCCGAAAAAAAACCCAAATGAACACCGGGTGTTTGATCCAGAAATACATTTAATCATAATGAAAATCTCGTTTGTAGCTGTACATAAGCACCTGCTTAAGGCAGTTGAACTGATAAATCACCTCTGTACATACTTACATATGTATATCAATATTCTCAGTGAACTATTATCGGGGTATTTCCGTGGCTGAATCGTTCTAAAATTCTTACTGACAGAGCTTAGCAAATTTATCATAATCAGAAACGTTTTAGACAGCACCGTGGGGCTCTACAATCTAATCCTTCTCCAAACTGATAGGACACATTTTCCCTTGATTCCTAAACAACTATATTGATATGCCCAAACCTGTTCACGATCAGGTTTTTCTAAGACATCTTAAGACCTGGTGATACTATTTTCTCACTTGTCTTGTACACGTGTCATCATTGTTGGAGGAACAAAAAAAAAAGACGTTCTTGGTTTTTCTTGATAATCGTTATTGATTTTCAAAATTAAGAATTGAAAAAGTCTTGGACATGATAGGAAAGGTTGAACCAGCAGCCCATGATGGTGGGACATGTAGCACTGACTTCCATATCATATATTTTATATTTAATGTCCTTTGGGTGGGAGGGAACAGAAAATAGTTGAGTATCTTGGAATTTTCATCAAAATAAACAAGTGTGAAGAAATCTCTATTCCTGTTTACTGCTGAATAGTGACAATTATTTTTAGACTGTACCGCATATACATTTTTTAACATACTGATGTGTCGTTGGCTGTACATATGATATTTTTATGCAGGGATTCTTCAATATACAAAATTTGTTTGAAATGTTACTCTAGCCAGAAAAGTTTGAAAAGGGCAGCTCAACTCCTTAGAGCTAGCAGAAAGAAAATCAAAGTTGATATGATGAGTAATCTTTTTCCATTGGCTCCAAAAATGTTACTCGTCCTATACTGACGGAATCGAACAATGATTTATCAAAAACGATTCGCTTTTACTACATATCTCCATTCATCTAAGCCAGCTTCCCAACTCATACTGTCGATAGAAAAAAACAAAATGTCTCCCAGATTTGATACACCCCGTATTAAGTAGACGACAACACAAGATGTAATGTCGCTCCTTGTTCATCGCCCAAAACACAACCCCCAGTTAACACTGATTACCAAGTCTTTTCCTTCGTGCATGTTTTTTCATATTTCCTGACCACCATAACACAAACCGACTCTTGTTGTTTGAACACACACGCTTAAATCCTAATAGCACTTTAATTACGACTGTTGGGCTGGTCGGTTTGCATTACTCCATTTTCTGACTGCGACGACAGAAATCCACAGTAAAATAACCAAGTTAGCCAATGAACATATTTGCTTTCGGAATCAAAGAATGCTATGATGTCATTTTATTTATATAGTTACTGGAGATGGGTCTGATTGTGTTTCTGTTTACTGCACTGTTTCTTTGTCGAAATGTGTAGTTTGCGGTATGATTAAGGCAAAAAAACGTGTATTTTGGAAAACCAAAATAATGATATAAATACGAATCTGTACGTAAATAAAAGTTATCTGTATAAGGTCAGTGTGAGTAGCAAAAATAGCAACAACAAATTATAATTATCAGGAATTATATGTATATATATATATATATATATATATATATATATAGAGAGAGAGAGAGAGAGAGAGAGAGAGAGAGATAGATATCGGGTCTGAAGCTAAGGTTTTGATCCTACCTCGTGGTACTGGATGAGATAATGGATAGTCTATAACCACACTGAAGAATTGTAATACAACGAAATAGCTGTCTGCAGATGACACAATATATATATATATATATATGCATGCATGCATGCATTGGGTCGTGTGAAATAAGGTAAGACAGGTTAAGAATTGAATGCTAAACAACGGTGGTGATCGGAGAATAAAGAAATGAACCCCGAGAGGGATTTGAACCCATGGGAGCATCTGTGTTGCCTAGATCTGCGCTAGCTGATTGAACCACCAATACCTTCACAGTAGGCAGAGGTTTTGATAACACCGTCAACTCATTTTTCTCTTCCTCTGCACACTGGCTTGTTCTGTTTATGTGTCCTGTTAGTCTCGAAACTACTTATATTTTTACGTATTTCTATGTAGATATTGTTCCTATGTCGACAATACAAGTAATAGATATTAGTACGATTGAGATATTGCTGTATGAAGTATGTACAGTAAACTTAGTTGCTTCCCTTAGAACTGGAAACTTGGATGTTACTTTTGTGACACCCAGTATAAACGTGTGCTAGTGCGTGCTTACGTTGTCTGTCTACATCTGAGCGAGTGTGATCAGCCATTTGCCAATGAATTTTGATATTTTATTGTAGTCTTAGCTTTCTTTCTAAATTATAAGTGTACAAATGATTAGCCAAATGAAAGAGTTTATGTCTTTGTAATGACGTACTAACGCTCATTAGTTGCCATTTTCTATGCACATGCGTGCGCAAACAGAAAAAGAAAGTGCAACTTCGATTATAAATATCTTCTCGGCTGGTAGCCTGGTTCGGATTATCAATCCCTAAATGTCAACATACCGAGCCATATTTTTTCATTTTTTTTTCTTTTATCATTATTATTATCAGTCTTCAATTCAACATCAAACTTTTCTTTCAGTCACTTACACACGCTTTTTTTCTTCTATTTTAGTTTCAAACGCCTAGCGAATCTGTGACGTATTATTCATTGTTATGTCACAACAGCTTATCCCGTTTTATTTCAACCATTTCATTGTTCTTTGGGGGGGGGGTTAAATCCTTGTTAATCTTTTTCATATGGACCAATCCATTATAACTTTCGGGTTATACCAGGGATTGGACAGGACATACAATCATACAATTAAACATACTGATTTTCATGTTTGTATTTATATGGGTAGATCACCGGTCTCCCAAAATCAAACGTCACGATATTCAATTTTCCTTATCCATTAACACGTTTTTGATGCTTACAAATGTAAAGAATTTAAGTTCTTTGGGATCACTCTTCTACAATTATAGAATATTGCTACGATGGTAGAATGGCTTGGGCTTACCTCCTAGCTTAGATAGTTGTGTATTTCCCACGGGAGACAGCGGCTAGTGTTCGAGCCCAGCTAAAAGCACAAGATTTCGGAAGATTACTTTCATGACAGCTGAGTCCTTTTCACTTTGAAAATTAGCGCAGCACAATCTTTCTATTTTATCCCCATTTCCTCTGGGGCTAAAATAGCTAAATTTTGTAAATATAAGCTCACGATCGCTCTACGACAGGCCCCCTAACGGCAATTTTCGGTATTATCATAACAAAATCATTTGAGACCAAATCCTAGCTATTACGTTGCTTTTCCTGAAATGTCATTTTTTACATCATAATACTTGAATCAGTCGATTTTCTGAAGATGTATGCTCAATTATGAACTCGTCTTATACTTATGGTCAACTTATATTAAAGAATATTCGATACCTACCTCATTAACTTTTTCAAAGTCAGTTCGTTCCTCTATGTCTACGATTTCACAGAGTTGCCACAGATATTTTTTGTGAAATAAAAAAATGTTTATGTTAAATAGAATCCTAACCCTACATTACGTGGGGATACAGAAAATATTTATTATAGCTTCAGTGGAAATGTCTGTCCATTGTCGGAATAGACAGTGTTAAATGTAATACCATACTTGAAGCTACTTAAATAATTACTTAGCCAAATGCCGACCTGAATCAAACACAACACACCGTTTAGTAACTGATATAAATGTTCAACCCTTACCTACTTACTAAATGCAGTCGGTAATTTGATACCTATCGTGTCAGCCATTGTGATTCAAAATAGACTAATAATGTGAGAACTTGATAAATCGAGACAGAAAAGACAAAAAAGGATATGCTTACGTGAGAAGAAAAGGTTGACTTTTCTAACCACAATTTTCTAATGAATGATCAGCACCAGGGTAACATACGAATCGGGGAAGTGTCAACACTGGTCGCATGAAGGGAAAATAATAATGAAGGACGCCCCCGCCAGAAAAAAAACCCTTTTATATACAATTACCAAGTTTCGATTTCTGATGAAGGCCACAATACCTAAAATTAAAATTTCATTGAACCTCTGTCTAATTTTGTTACTTTTCTGCTTTCAACTGTGATGATTTGCTCTTATTTCTACTCGCTCAAAGGCTACATTCGGCAGCCATTAAGCTCGATGTGTACTCACTCCCTATTTATAGAATTTACAATATACTTATTTGCAAATAAATAAATATGGACAAATATTCATTTAGCATTCAATGTACATGGGGTTATCCCCCTTGAGAAATCAGATCATAGTTCACCTGCGTAAGCGCGAAAGCGGAACACCACTCTATCATTATTGTTACAAATTCGACAGGAAATTCCTTCAATTTCCACGTTAAAACATCTATATCTAGAACATGCTTGCAACAGTTAATACCGAACAAGCATCTCTATTATTGTTCGGACTATTCTAATCTTGTTTGTTTTCCATACAACTTTTCGGCAGTTGTACTCTACGGCCTTCATCAGGTATCTTCTGCTAGGTGTGGGAGAAGTAACGAACCGAACCCTTTATTTAACCGACGGGGGTATATAGACTGCACTCCCCTCTTAGCAGTAGTATTTTGTTTTTCTTTTGCATGGAAAACAACCAAGATGAGGATAGTCCGAACAATAATAGAGATAATAATAATACCTCATCTCAAAAATTCAGAGAAACACTGAACTAGCAATTTACTAATTTTTTTTCATTGTATCTCATTCATCTTCAAACGTATGTATTCGATCTCATCTACTTGTCTTTCCAGTGGTTTGATTGTCGACAAGATATCTCCGAAAGTATCAAATAGATTTCAATGAGATTGCAGGAGTGGGTGGGCAATGGGGTAAGGGGTGGATTTTGGAGCGGATCCAGGAATTCCTTCTTCGGAGATATTCTTCTGGGTTTTTCTCATACATTTATTCATACACTTGTAGGGTAAATTTGGGAACGGATCCAGGAATTCCTTTTTCAGAAATATTCTGCCAGGTTTTTCTCATACATTTATTCATACACTTGTCCGTCCACACGATATCTCCAAAGGTTCCCGGTAAATTTCAATGAAAGTTTGTGGAAGGATGGACATGAAAAATGATGAATAAATTTTTGAGCGGATCCATGCAAAATTACATCCCCTACGTCGTATTTATAAGTCCACACTATATATTATCGCCTAAACTTCATGACTGTCCACATCATATTTTCAAATGTTCTGCATAAATTTCAATGAAATTTTGTTGAACAGTGGACAGTGGGTTAAGCAAGAAGTGATTACATATCTTAGGGCAGATCCATACACAATAACTTCCCCTACGTCGTAGTTATGTCTACACTACATAAAATTGCCAAAATGCCTTCTCTGTTCACACGATATCTCTAAAAGTTCTGTATAAATTTTAATGAAATTTTGTAGAGCAGTCGACAATATACTACGCGAGAAATAATTGAGTTTTGGGGGCAGATTCATATACAATTAATTCTCCTGGCAATGGCGTTGGTAGAGATATACACCATCTGAGTGCTTTTCATTGCAAATACTCAGACCGCCAGTCTACGGTCATTTGTAAATAGGAGATTTCCAAAAAGGAAAAATGTGCACCGTAGAATTTCGTCCTCCTACTTTTCCTCTTTCTTCTGCCCATATTATGATAGATCGTCCGGAAGACGTAGACGATTAGCTTTATATCTGCGTACACACAGGTGTGTCTCCCGGTGTGAATGGCCATCCCATACCTCAATTCTCACATGATCAAATCAAAATCAAATGCCAATTACGAGACCAACTGACAGGACACATGTCGACAAGACTTAATACGTAATTGCCAGCACCCCATTCCATAATTACTCGAACTACTATCTCCATCTTGGTTGTCTTGATTTTGACCTTCTGATCAATCATTCTTCAGTTTTCCCCAGGTGTATGTATGTACTATCTAGTAGTCATTGTGTAAATTATCAAATCAGAGGAACTTGTGTACTGTGATCACTTTGGTACAGGGTCTTTTAAATAACAATGGCTGACTCATAACATTAAATGAAGTATATTCAAAAGAAGCCGATTATTGTGATCACTTAGAATGATGATTTTCATCACAATTACCGGCTGATAATATAGTCAGTGATTATGATAAGTGACCTCCTACGTATATCTGGTCTATATAAAAAGTTATTTTTCGAAGTCAACATACACCTTTGACGTTTTCAGAGTGAGTCTTTTGTGAGAATCCCTTATTTCTGTACTTATGAGACATATTAAAAGTCAAGATTGAACTACCTTCAGTATTCGCAGTCTGCAAAGCTTGCTAACCATTGCTTCTTGACGCTGCTATCAAGTACTGCTTTGTTTTCTGATTACTCGATTTTGAATGGCTTCATCTACACACTCAGCTGACTACTGCTCTTTTCAACAAACTCATATTTGTTGCCTCTTTCATTAAACTAACTAAATAATTAGAAACCATCAATTAAAACTGTCTTCAAAACTGTCCGCATGTTTTTTTTTGTTTTGTTTTTTGTTTTTTTCGTTTTTTTTTAAGCTGTTCTGGTTGGCTGGCTGGCTATGTATGTATTTATCGCCCGTACAGGCCATACCTATTCAGTTAGAGGGTTGGAAATTTGAACATTCATTCCTTATTGTCTAGAAAGAAATTTCAAATTCCTACCTTAAATATGTTTTTAGTGGAGGTTTCAATTTACAAAGTAAGTTTATGCTACATTGGTCCCTTGTTTGTGTCCGACAGTGTTCACGCTTGGATTTTTTTCTAATTCGTACTTTTTTTAGTGACTACCACCGAACAAAGGGCGATAGAAGTAACTTTTCATCGATCAACCTTTTATCAATTTTTATTGATCAACATAAAACACCGTATGCTGCCAAAAGAAGTTGGTCACGTGACGTACTCAATAGAGTGACAAACCAAACCTGTTTAGTTTTCTGTCTGTTATTTTTACCTCGTTTCAGAAGAGACAGAGGGACGGTTAATCTAACGGTTAATGGTATCCAAAAAGGTTTCGTTCTCTTCGCACAAATACCTTAGGGGAAAGTGCATTGAATCCATTTCTTTTCTCCCGGCTATGAGTAAATTGCAAGACAGTTTTTTGAGCTCCTCAGCCCGGTAAAGCAGTCCATGTTGGTTATCGGTCTGGCACCGCAGCCCCGTAAAAACCAACACTTGCAACAAACGGATCATTTGAGAAATGGAGACAAAATTATTGCCGCGTGTGTCACACGAAACGGGAGCAACTGAGACAAGTGGAAACAGTGCACTACATATCCCCCTTCATGCTATCTCTCTATCTTTTTTTTTTAATCAACTGCCAGTTTTAGGCATAATGCCAGGTATTGCAAAGAAAAGAGGCGGCTGTTCAATGGTTTAATCGCAACAAGTCCAAGCTTTGAAAGCAGGCAAACAAGAAAAGAAAATTAGCCAGGATTACGTAAGATTTGAGATTTCTAGTTGTGCAATTGCTTGTTGAACGTGTAGGCTACTAAACCTTTCAGAGAATTGAGTTTTTATCAAACCTTAACGTTCTCAACAGTGTTACACATAACTCCTTCGCTCGATATTTTGTACTTGCAGGTGTAGCTCACAGGTTAGGAGGCAGGCTTACCCTCAACTACATTTGAATTTGAGCCACTAATGACATTTTTGATCAACCTGATGAAAAAGTGACTCCTTACTGATCTAATGTTGAGGTAGTTTGGAATTTAACACTTGTGTATGATTTGTTCATTTCCTAATTAATATTTTCAAGTTATTGTCCTTGTTTACAGATAAGTTTGGTCTGGTTAGCTTAAAGTAGGTGTTAAAATATCTACCAGCGAAAAAATATAAATGCCTTTCATGATTGCCATAATGATGCTGGATTTTTCCAGAAAATTTCCGGACACATGTATTACTATTGATTAAATCATGGAACAGTATCCATAAAACACACACACACACACACACACACACACACACACATATATATATATATATATATATATATATATATATATATATATATATATATGTATATATGATCCGACTAAATGACTACAAATTGCGTTATATTGTATTGAATCTATATTTGAAATGATCTCCCGTTATTACACGGTGAATAATGACATAATTGTCGCGTTCAAATAAATAAATAAATAAATAGAGCTGATATAGACTGTGAGTGAATAAAAATGAGAATTTGGAGTTAAAACAGTTATTTTGACTTTTGCATTGACACCAGCTGTTTAGCTCAATGGTAAGAGCAACGCTACGTTGAAGCAGCAAGATATTGGTAGCAGGTTTGGTTCCTGCAGTATACCTATTTATTTTGTTTATTTTTATTCACACTGTCTAGACCAAATGATACATTCACCGTGTAAAAACAGGATATCATTTCAAATAGAGTTTCGAGGTAATATAGCACATTCATGATTATTACTGTCGGATTATATATCCATTTGTCAACGAAATATATATGCATCTGTCCTTTTATTCTATTTATATATAAGCATATACATATACAAACACACACGCACAACACATGTATCTGTTCTCTTATTCTCCCTTCATTTGCACGTATATATGTGTGAGTGTGTATCAGTCTATGTATATGGCGCCACCAAAAAAATCAATTAGTTTGAACTGCGCTAACAAATATCTGTATTTATTCAAATCAAATTCAAGTTAATACGTCATAAAGATCAGATGAATGTAAATTACGTAAGGAGGGAAGCAATTCTTATTTTTGAACCCATGTAAGCAGAATAAATTTAACAATTTGGTGACCCCTTTTGATCCCAAATCTTACAATTTTTCAGGGTAACTTCCTTTCTGCCCAACATACGTATTGCTAACAATGTGATTTGAACGTTTTCGCAATTAAAGGGGTTGTTACTAATTTGGCAGCGTTAAATAATAATCTTGTAAGTAGCTAGCACTAAATTATGAATTGAAATACTCAAATAACATTATTGATTTAAACTTTACCCGAGAGAATATTGTATTAACTTATTTTCTATGTGGAGAAAATTGTAATGATCTATTCTCGTCATGGACTAGATACCATGTTTCCTCTGAAAGTACATGTATCAGATTGATACAGTAACAATGAAACTTCTGCTTACTTGAACAATAACTCCTGCCTTCCGCTATGTGTCACTCACAGCGAATTCGACTTGACTCCTTGAGACGAGCGCTCATTCACTCACGTAACACAACTTACAACCATTTATACATTCTGGCCCTTGGACGAACAATAGTAGCAGGAGGTGACATCGCTGTAGTAAAGAGAACAGTCTTCATTCAACTATCCAATAAATTTTAACCAATAATTATAGGGTAGCCACTAACAGAGAGAGACAGACAGACAGATAAACAGAGAAAAAGAAAGAGAGATAGATAGATGTGTTTGCTGCACGTTACCAAGAATGTGTTTTTTTATTAATGCACATCATCTGATGTACATTAACCAGAGGGACATGAGTCCTTTGTATACAACTCCCCTTTCCACTAAGCCCATTAACCGTTGATAGTTTTCAATGACGCCATATTGTTTTTTCCAGGCAGATATTTTTAGCTCAACTTCCTTTATTGCTACTTTGAATATTTAACCAGCAGTAAACCGCGAGTACGATTTCCTTTCTTTCTCTTGATTTCTTTCTTCTTACATTATTTCTCTCTTTAGTTTTCCTTTATCTCTTTTTACAGCTTTCCTCTTTACTCACTTTGTAACCCTTTCAATTCTATTTACCTGCGTCATTTGTTAATTTGTATTTTGTTTTATAATTTTTCTTTCCGTCTTTTTCCTTCAGCTTTTTTCTTTTTCTTACCACTTCCATTTCTCTACTTCCTGAGTTCAAATAAGGCTGTTACGTACAAAATGTCGCTTTTCTACAGCATAGAGAATAATACTAAAAGAGAATGATTTACTAATATAATTACTTTTTTGTACATTCAATGTAAATAGGGATATAATTCGTCGTTATAGGAAATTTTGAGCCCTTAGGTGCAATGGAGAAGTTAGACGAATTTAAATACGATCTCTAATTAGGACATAACGCTGATCAAGGTGCTAAAAAATTAACAAAGTATTTGGAGGGAACACTTCTACAATGCAAACTGTTCATCTTTGGTTCAATAGGTTTATCTCTGGAAAATATGGATACTATTGATAGACCTCCAGAGGGGCCCAAACCTGTCCTGAATGATGAAGAATTATCAATAACAATGGCCAATAAACCATGAACAACAGCTCAAGCACTTTCTCGATATTTTAAGACTTCAACGGCAACTGTATCACGTCATCCCAAGACAATCAGAATGGTTAAAAAGTTGGAAAAATCCATTGGAAAAAATATCGAAAACGACGCTAACAGAAAATTTGTTATGCAAGCGTTTAAATCATATGATAGAGAAGTGTGGCGAATCCTGGGGTAGGTCTATGTCCAACGACGGACGTTGAAAAACTGATGATGATGTTGGTGATGATGATGTGATTTTCAAAGACGTAGTTTCACCAAAGAGGGTCATGACTGGCGAGATCAAAGGGAATCACTCATTGTCTATAACTTATGCGAGAATTTTAGGGATTTTGAAGATTTGACCGGAGAATTTCATAGAATAATGTCACTGTCCGATTTTTCCTTTTTTTTCTTTTTTTTTTTTTTTTTGAATTTCGTAAAAAATCGGAGCTATTATCTAAAAGGATTGAATATAAACATTGAAATATCAACAAAATCAACTTGCTTTTCCTCTCCTAACACGGGTGAAAGTTTTACTGACAAATTTTACTGTACTTTCGTCAGGATTGAGGAGATATACATTTTCTTTCTTTCTTTTCATTCCTTTCTTTCTTTCTTTTCTTACAGTGGTTTGTATTCTCTCTTTTGTGGGCACAGTTTCCATTTCCCGGACATTTATCCATTGAACAACGTCACATTCCTCATCTCACTTGGATACAAACACGCGAATGAATTAGTTAGTCTTTATAGCACAAAACCAATTAGGAAGTGTTCAACTGAGATTAATAGTCCTCGTCTCATCTACGCACCAAGACAAATGCTATCAACCAATATGGCTTTGAATCGAATCACATGACAGCCAAGGTTTGAAATTCTATGACATTACTGCCGTTGGGCACCTGCCTGGCCGCCTCTATGACTGGCATACATTTCTCTTGCACGCAATTCCCCCATTCACAATTTGAAAACAAAATATATTACAATACACTGCTAACCTATTTGGCCACTCACACATGCACACAGCTACGACGTCTGTCCGGACAGTTTCAATTCATTTTGAATACCTCCAAAACCTGTACGCGATCTAGATGTAACTTGGCAACTGACCAGAGGGGCCCTTACTGCCGATGTATGCACAGATTAATTTGTGTATTGACTAGTGCGTTCGCAATGGTAATTGTGACGATGCGCCCGCCCATTCTTCACGTCTTATGCTGGGTCTTTTGGCAAAAAATCGCATCGTCCATACCTATCACACACCTACACCACCACCACAGTCCAGATTTAACTCACTATGACGACTGGCTTTTCCTTGGAAGAAAGCAAAGAGATTACAGATCATGGGCGAGATTAAGAAGAACGCAACAAGGCAGCTAATACCGACTCCTCGAAGAAGTCTTTGTAGATTAGTGTTTCTCTGAATTTTTGAGATGAGGCATTATTATTATCTCTATTATTGTTTGGACTATCTTCAAGAAGATACCTGATGAAGGTCGTAGAGTACAACGGCTGAAGTCTTTGCAAATTGTTTTGAAAAGTAAAAATGATAAGATAGATGTGTTACGTCCCATAGAGCCTACTTTGAATGGAACTAGGGCGCTTTTGCCCTTGGTAGACTCATCATTTGTTAATATTTTCCAGATCGATCTCCTAATATATATATATATAGAGAGAGAGTGATAGATAGATAGATAGATAGATAGATAAGAACCTATCTACAGCAATGTATACTTATGTGTGTGTGTGTAAACTTTCTCTTTTGATAATTGCTAAAACTAGTCAGAGAAAACGTACGCCCTTTTTACAAAATATCCCAAGTTATTGAATATCAAATAACCTCCAATAAGTGTGGCTTTCCCTTACTTTCTACTTCTCTCTTACATTTATTGGACCCTTCTTGTGGAATACTAGTGATATGTATGTATATATATGGCGCAGGTTTGTTTCCCGGTACGAGCGAAGAGTGTGGGTTAATCTTTGTAGGACAAAGTAGTAGATCAGATTGAGCTCTGTAGGCTTGGGAAGGCAACCAATCACGGAGAAATTGAGGTGGTTTGACGCTCCATTTGATGTCCTTTCTATGGCCCCTTGCAGCCAAGCTGGCGCAAGATGTATCGCTCTCTTTCTTTCTCCTTTCTACATCAGCAACACTGAAAAGAGGATTCTGACAATCGAGCATCCCGGGATCTCTATACGCTTCCACCCAGATATGCGCCCTTGGGGGAACGCTCTAATGTTGTTCTATTGTCTGTTGAGTCAGAATGGAGACCACACACACACACACACACACATTACTGCTGAAGTATATTCGATCATCACTGAATATCTCCTATACTTGTGCTCGCCAAAACTAAACTTTAATAATCATAGTGATGCAGAATACAACACACACACACACACACACACACACACACACACACACACACACATAGTTGCATCGCTGTGGTGTAATGGCCGGCAAACTAATTTCGAAGGCCATTACTGCTGTACTGAGTCCAATTCTCATCACTTATCCATCTATTTCAGTATTATCTATCTATCTATCTATCTATCTATCTATATATATATATATATATATATATATATATATATATATATATAGTTACACATATGCAGACACATACACATGCTGGCACAAACACTTTGTTTTACTGGGCATTCGCATGTAGTCAGTGATAATGTCATCGTTCTCGAATAGATGAAGCTTTCACCAGCCCTGTATTGGTTCGAATCAATCGAAACTTGAAGCCCACACGATTCATCGTTTGTACTATGATCAAATTGATTTACACAGTTGAATAAGCTTTTCAACGTATTTGGAATTCGATTTTTTCTCACGTGAAACACTCTTATGTTGAGATTCGATCAATCGCACAAAAAATTGGTCCTTACCCCCGAAACAAAAGAGTACCCTACTTCTCTGCTCCTTAGAGATCAAAATCTCAGCAACACCTTTTATCCCTTAATAGGAGGCTTATTTATTACCTGAAATGACATTGTTAAGGAGACCTCTAACGATTTCATCAGATTCATTTTGCCTTTGCATGGGCAGTTAGCATGAGTGATAATTCAATATCGTCTTAAGAGAGTATGGACATGTTTATTACGTCCCTTGTCGCTGGCTTTTGTTTATTGTCTACTTTGGATATTTGACTATGGATTGAAGAACCAATAAGTTTTAAAAGAAAAAGGCAAAAAGGGAAAGAAGCAGAGAGAGGGAGAAAGGAGGAAGTAGGGGACAGGGGCAGGAGAGGAGGGGGAGGAGAAAAAAGGGCAAAGAAACAAAACGGAAGAACCGGAAGTGAGCCAAGAACAAAACGAGATCCGCAGAGTGATAAGAAAACCATTTGGTGCAATGGCACAATTAAGCAATGAGAATGCAAAAAGGAAGAAAGAGAGAATATTAGGCTACGGTAAAAGAGTCTTTAGAGGGCACTGTCAAGAGCCAGGGTGGCCATGTTCTGGTGATTGTGCTTCTGTTTTGTTTAGCAGTAGTAGTAGTAGTAGTAGTAGTTGTCTACTGCTGCTGCATATTCATACCATTCTCTGGGGGTCATCATCGAAGACTAGGTGACAGCAATTCTCCTCAGGTCTCCAACCCTTTCTCAGCATTTCTGCTCTACACAGCAGTGCTGTGGTTTGTACTTTCTCATCTCTGGTGGTCATCACAGAAGGCTGAGAGACAGTGTCTCCTCAGGCCTGCAATGCTCCTCTCAGAATCCTCTCATATCACAACAGCACTGTGGTTTGTAAGCGTGTCAGTCTTCCCCAACTTCAGTTATACATGCCTTCTTCATTTTAGTTGTTAGACCATTTGCTGGCGACTGGAGGTCGTCTCATATTCCCAGTGCTCTCCCAAGTATTTGTGCTGAGCTAAGTAGCACCGTGGTCTGTATGGTATCGATCTTCATTCTTATGTCCAGTTCCCCCACATCAATGTATTATTATTATTATTATTATTATTATTATTATTATTATTATTATTATTATTATTTGCAATCTCACACCAGTTGCCCAGTGGTATCTGCTGAAGTTTGAGTGACAGCAAGTCTCCTCAAGTCTCCAGCCCTTCTCTCCTAGTGCTCATAGGTCGCAGTAATACTGTAGGTTTACAGTTTCACACCGGTTGCCTGGTGGTCATTGTTGAAGGCTGAGTGACAATAAGTCTCCTCAGGTCTTCAGCCAACATCTCCTCCCTCCCCCACCCATCATGTCAGTGCTGCAGCTCACATTTCTGCTTTCATTTCCCTTCTTCTGTTGGGTCACTATTAATATCTATCGTTGCAGTCTTTCAATTTCTAACACTTTCCTCAGTATCCGCGCAGTTCCTAGCAATGCTGTGGTCTGTATAGTCTCAATCCTTCCCCTTATCCCGATCTCCTCCAGTCTCACCATAAGTGTCTTTGGGACAGTTCCCAGTGCGCCTACTATAACTGACACTACCCTGGCTTTCATGTTCCACATCTTCTTCAGTTCCCTCGCTAGGTCCTGGTATTTTTCCCGTTTTCACTCTCCTTCTTCCTTACTCTATGGTCTGCAGGTACAGCCACGTATACTATTTGGCAGGTCTTCCTCTTCTTGTCTACAATTACCAAGTCCAGTCTTCTCACCTGGATGAGGTGGTCGGTTTGGATGTCATAGTCCCAGAGTAGTTTTGGGTTGTCATTCTCCAGGGCTGCCTCTGGTTTGTGCTGGTACCACTTTTCCACATGGTTGAATCCCATTTGTTTACTAAGTTCCCAGTGTATCATTGTTGCTACTCTATCATGTCTGTGCTTATACTCCTTCTGAGCGAGTTGACTGCATTCACTTATTATGTGATTTACGGTCTCATCTCTTTCTCCACATAGGCGGCACTTGCTGTTTGTCCGTGTTCTTTCGATTTTTGTTTTTATATAGTTTGTCCTAATGCTTTTGTTCTGAGCTGCCATGATGAGCGATTCTGTTTCTCTCTTCAGAATTCTGTTGAGTGGTATCATGGTGAGAACAAATAATAGTTGGGACAACGAGTCTTCTTCGAATATTACTCTTTTTATCCTTACCTCGGCTAAGTTTTCTCCCGCAGCTGTCAGGTCTACTTTCCAGTTTTTCATAGAGTTTTCGATGAATCTAACCAGTGGTTTGGTGTTCTCGAACATTCGAAGGCATTCAAGTATCCAGCTATGTGGGATTATATCGTAAGCTTTTTTGTAATCTATCCATCCCATTGCAATGTTCTTTTCCTTGCTTCTTTTAAGATCATCTGGTCGATGTAGAGTAAGTCATTTGCCCCCTTGGTTCCTTTTCTGCAACCCTTCTGTTCTTCAGGTAATAGCCCCCTTCTCTCCATGGATACATACAATATTATTATTATTATTATTATTATTATTATTATTATTATTATTATTATTATTATTATTATTATTATATCTTAGATGAAGCATTGCCAATCATTAATATTTTTTATAGGTTTATTCTCTATTTCCGATCTGGTTTGAGAATTTTGAGGATTGCAATAAAAATAAACTAAAATTAAGATGAAAGAAATACTAGTCGAGAATTAATAGCGAGTGAGTAAAAGTTACCTCGAAAAACATGCTTGCAGTTAAGCAAAATGAGGTGGAGACCATCAAAAAGTTCAGGTGGGAAATAGACAACGTATATTTATGTGCATGTATCAGTGTGTAGATGTACATGTATGCGTGAAAATAACATTCAATGCATTTTGTTAGCCAGAATTTATCTTCATCACATGCGACATTCATAAAACACCCAGTGAGGAACAACATCATTCATATTTTGCTTTTGAAGTTGAGTTACCGAAACTAGTCTGCTAATGAACCAAAAAAAAAAAATAAAATGAAAAAATATGATAAATTCTTTTTCAGATAAACTCCTGTTTTGTTTTGAAATAACTTGAACACTTTATGGCTCCGAAGGCCCTGAAAAACGTGACCCCCTATGCGTTAATAACCCTAAGAGCTGCGTGATAAACTTTTAGGCGTGGTGCAGCGTGCGCGTGAACGATCCTATTCTTCAAACCAAGGGTTTGTATGCCATTGCCCACTACAGTGGGACGCAGAGAGAAAAGTTCTCAAGGTCGTGTGTGTGTGTGTGTGTGTGTGTGTGTGTGTGTGTGTGTGTGTGTGCACGCGCACGCGTGTGTGCATGTGCATGTGTACATACATACGTATATTCATACGTATATTCATACGTACATAAAAACTTGGAATTAAATAAAAATGTTAAAATACACTCTACATCGTAAAAAGTTATGTTTTGATTTTATTCAATTTGGTGCAATTACGATTCAAAGGCCTAGAAATTCAACTGAAATTTTCTCTTACGAAAGTTATTTTCCTCCCGATTTTTTTGTAGTCCATTTTAATACGTGCGCTTTAGTATGTAGACCAGCTAAAATTAAATTAGTCAGCAAAAGTTACTCATGAGTCCGGAAACCATTTCAACCAAGATAACAACAGTAATATCGCTTAATTCGTGGGCGTGTTACATTTTGTTAATGCTTTTACTTCAAAGGCGGGGGGAAAGGCAAGGGAGATAATTGAGATTGGCATTATGCTCGTGCACCTGCGTTAATATACTTTTGTTCTGGGTAATTTGCAATCAATGTCGTTCAACTATCAATATAGAACTGTACCTTGAAAACAATGACCATCTACCGAGTCAATTGTTATAAGAATAAGCACTCATACGTATTCATTGATTTTTTACTGACTTCTCTCTCTCTATATATATATATGTATGTTTGTATACATAGATATATATATGTATGTGTGTGTGTGTATGTGCATATATATATGAATACATATGTGCATATATATATGCATGTATATGTTCACACACACACACACACACACACATATATGTGTGTGTGTGCGTGTGTGTGTGCATATGTATACGTGCATATGTATATATGGTTATATATGTATATATATATATGTAAACCGAGACATAGTTTCAAATGGCTGATTTTCAAGGAATGTTTACACAGCTACCAACTAAGTAGACAAATTCAAATCATAGACAACCACCACGTCAATGTACAGTTACCGGAAGATTTTTCAGAATATGGGAATTACTGATGGTATGTAGCGACTTGCACAGCAAAACAATAGTAGATATATTTTACTCAGTTTCAACGAAATGGTTAAAAAAAAACACTCAGAACTGTTTTCATGTCATTACGGAGCATCCCCTTATTGTCTGTCAACAGTTGTTTGTAGATGATTGAGTGTTCATGAGAGGTCTGCGTTGGTTCAGTTGTACATGATGATTCCTGGATAAAGGAGGAAAAAAGGACTTTTTCTATCCCAAAGGAACTAAACTGCAGTGTTTTCACGTAACACATAATGCTCAAGGGTCTGTACTCAACCAAAAGAACAATAAAGCGTTAAGATCTAACCAAATATATACGTGCTCAACATTAATGGATGTTTTAAATAGAAGACTCTTTTGAAGAGTTCAGGATCATAATTGATTCCTGCCGTTGGATGATACTCACTTTCGGGATAAGATGAGAGATTTTGATTCGTGATCAATGCTATGCTTTTAACGATTGGCAATATTGATCTTCTGGTCGAAAGAACACGCAAACAACGATGTGATCGAAGACCATGATGAAACTATCAAATTCGCATCTTGAAGAGAACTACACAGGAAATCGATATCTTTGCTTAGTCAGAGTCACAAAATTATTCAGATGAATATCTTCACCGATTTTTCCTTTTCTTTCTTATGCTTCGACCGGTTTACTCTCCAATCTACATCAAATTTCGTGGTCAATAGTCATAATCTTTTCTACTGGAATGAGATAATATCACTTGCCTTATTGAAACACAAAGGTCTAAACTAAGGGTGAATGCTGCTGGAAAAAACTATGGGGTCAACTTAGCATTATTTGCATTGCAAATTAACCCTATGTGAAAACCTACTGGGGGCATATTTTAAGAAACAAAAAACGTTCTTTCTAGACTTAATAAGTAACTGTTTACATTTACTGCTCTCAAGCTCCTTTGGTGCAACTCGTAGTTACGATACATACATACATAGCCAGGCAGCCATACCAACTCAAAAACGAAGAAACCTATCTCGAGAGTTTGGGGAACATAGTTTGGGTTGACGGTTTCTAATAAGTTTAAATTTCAAGTACATTTACCTGCTGAAATTTTGAGAAGTATCATTATCATGAGATGAGCGAGGTATCGCGTCTGTCCGTAGGTCCATCAGTTCACACGATATCTCCGAAATAACTGTATAAATTTCAATGAGATGTGGAATGGTGGGTGGATTTGGGCGGAGATCCAGAAATTTTATTTTGATCGAAAAATATTTTTCCTTTTCATTCCACACATTTATGTATACGCTCCTGATTGTCCACACGATATCGCCAAAAGTTCTCCGTTATTTTCAATGAGATTTAGTGGAAGGATGGACAGTCAGCTACAGAAGAATTGATTGAATTTTTGAACGTGTACAAATACTTCCCCAGACAATGATGTTGACAAACGTCTGCGCTCTCTGTGTTTTTCCGGTCCTAAGCGTTGTCCGGACTTTTGAACTCATTTATTTTGTTCAACATATATTCTGTACTTTTGTGAGAACAGTTGGTGCAGATAACCAGGCTTTCTTGTTGCAAAAGAAATGTGAGCTTATCCTCTATTCTCGATTCACGCTGTTTATTCACTGACGTAGATTGACGGCCTGAGTGGTTACGATTTAAAACAAGCAAAATCAAGATGAAAGAAAACACTAGATAAGAACAGGTTAGGGATTGATGGATATATGCATAGATCGAAGACTGACTGATATCAATAATTAGCAACTATATCTTATCGGCTCATAAACCGCCTGAGACGACAATAGTATTCACAAAGTGAGAGGTTTTGCTTTAAAGAAGTTAAACAGAATTTAAAAGCCCTTCCTTTTCCTTTGCCCTTACATCTAGGTTCTTCTCAGTTCGATCCTGCTATTATCTTAGGGAGCCATTAAAAGCAAAAAAAAATATCCAGTTTAGCAGCAACGACCCAATTAAGCTTCCGCTTGGTTATTACTGGTGGCATTTAGTAATTCATTGTGCCAAGTCCTTTGTATCGAGACTGTTACCAACAACGTGAATTGAGAGGTCGATATCGACCATACCCCCTCGAAGCATCTAAAGTCATCGATCCTAAGGGTTTCATGGTAGATTTCAAGCAAGTGAGTGGTACATATACACGTAGGAACATTAATGAATCCGCAGCTTATTGGTGAAAAAAGCATTCATTTTAGATAACAAATATCTATTTTTCCACACGATCTCCTCCCTTGTCTATATACGTGACCCAATGCTTTCCAATATATTGATATTCTATAGTGAAATTTTCAGATAAAAATTCAACTAATAACCGAGTCAGACAATGGATCCCCCTTATATATACATATATATAGAGAGAGATGGGGGAGAAGGAGGGAGAGTGGGGGAGAGAAGAGATACATAGATAGATATAGATACATAGATATAGTCTGGACGAGATGTTTAATTGTTGTGTGTGTGCTTGTTCGGACTAATCAAATGAAGAGTTCCATTCAACATTCCCTAAAAGTTATCGAATGTGACTGATACCAGCAGAAGGCCTGAAGACATAGCAGACAAAATGGTGTGATAAAAATGATAAAGACGAGTAAGATCCATTGAGCAGAACGAGCCAAGTTAGATGTTATCATACAATGCAAATATCAGACGGTAATTTTTATCTCTGCCACTCGCAGTTAATGAAACATTTCGATGTAAAAATATCTATCCCACGCGTCAATGAAATATTTCGATGCAAAATATTTCTATTCCATCGTTTTTTTTAATCTTATTTTCCTATTTTTTCCCTTGAGGTAATATATGAAAGTGTTTATTGCTTTCTAAGTAAGTATTCAGCATACTTGGATCAATAGTTTTGAAATTATTGATTTTTTAGTCATATTAAAAACTGCCTTTTTAGTGTCCATATAGTGAATATTCAATTTACGAAAGTGTGGCAGGGAAAGCAGGAAGTGACAGCGATAGTTTTTCCATCGAAATATTTCATCTATGCGTCGTAGGGAATGGCATGGAGTGGCCGAGGTAACAAGTACAGTCGCAAATAGCTGAACCAAAACTCACCCGTACCCCAAACAATTTAAAGCAAAAGCATTAAATGGCTATTATTCCTTGCTTTGTTCTGTTCATTCAAATAAAAACACAAGTTTTTCTAGCAATGAATGTGAGACGCGAAAAAAACATGGCGTCAAAATATTGTCCTTTGAGTCCAACGGGAAGTGACGGATGCAAAACATTTTTTTTTTAAACTTAGGAAAGATATTATTTCCAATAGATTAGAATTTGTGCTCGGTTAACCATGAAAGGTAAAATAGGGGTTATATTTAGACCTTCATGAATGAATATATATTTTTTTTTTTTTTTTTTGGTTTTTGGAGTTAATTTATTCTGTTGGACCATTATGCAGGATTTAGCTGACCGATTTCACATGCATGTTAAGTTGTCTGCCAACATAGATAAATAGTAGATTCTGCAGGCACCACGTCGTGGTTAGTAATTTAGTAGTGCAGATCAATTACTACTAATCAGAGAATTTGATTCTCACACATGCGTAGCCTCCTATGTGTGGCCAATTCTAAGTTACGCTTAATAAGTAACTATATAGTAAACTGTTTAATTTAAGCTCTGGGTAATCAGAGCGTATATATATAGGTATATCCTGATTGGTGCGGGTGATTCGTTCTAAAATTTTCCGTACTGATCAAAACTACATTTTCACGTTATATCATAATCTAATATGTTTTTTGTTCAGCTTATAATTGGCTACATTAATGTGTACAGCAATAATTCACCTCTGACACATCAAAGCCTGCACTAACCAGACACACAGGAACAGATAGTAGGAGACTAATAGTATATTTCTTAAACCCTGATATTGAATTCTTCACACCTTCTGTAATTTGGAGATGAATTACAGGTATACTTCGCTTCTCAAAAGTTCTGCCACTCTTTCGTTTTTACGGAAAAGGGCGACAAGCGAGAATAGCGTCCAGCGTTGGTTTCGCAGTGAGTCATTATAAAGACAGCTCAACCTCTTCACTCCCCCCTTCTCTCTCCCCTACACGCCAGTCTCTTTAACCACCCACTGCTAAACCCCTGACGACCCAGCCTAGAACACCCCATCGCCATATTTGGGATCTGGGAATGCTTAAAATGTTTTCCCATATAAATGAATGTTAATGCCTCTTCGCTTTATGTCAGTTCAGCTTACGAAATGTTTTTTTATGGAAATGCTCTTCTTTCCGATCGGGGAAACCTATATTTCAATTCCAAGAGGTCGTTGTGTTCACTCGTTGGCATTTTCTGGCCGAACCATTATTCGGCCTTCTTCAGTCTTGTACACCTGAAGAAAGCTGCAGATTGGTCGGTAGAAAAGTAGTTGTAAAAGTAAAATCAACCAAAAGAATAAGTGCAATCGCCCGTACAACCATGAAATTGACTTCCTCATCTTCATTAGAAATAAGTGCCCTCACTTTGACCCTTGTGCCAGACTAAGCCAAGCTTAGTTAATACTTATTACAGGCAAACAGACAGAAAAGCCGACTATTATACACTGATTTACTCTTAAGATGCCTGCCGTATTCAAGCTGAGATTTTTATTGATAATAAAGGGTCAAGTTCAAAATTCCAAGAATGTTACTGAATACAATAGGTACATAAAGGCTGAGAGTACAGCGACCGAAATGTTTTGGCTATAACAACAAGATGGGGACTCTAGTCCAAGTAAATAAATCTCATCTCAGAAGTAAACCAAACATTTATAGACTAATAATATATTCCTTGAACCGAAATCTTGATTTCTCATTTCCACGAGGAACGAGTTTGAATGAGGTTACTCGAGGGAGGGATACCGGAAAAAGCAAGGGACAAAAAGTCATGGAAAAATAGTCATTATGTACGATAATGTGCAATAGGAAAAATTGGAAAATGCCATAGGAATAAAAATTATAACTTAGGTTTCTTATCGGGAAGAAGAGTCACACGAAGAATGTTTTAAAATAAAATAAATAATATTTTGATTAACCCAAGGTATCGTGGAAAATGATAATTTTAATATTTTCCTATATTTCTGATCGTCAACATTTGATATACTTCTTTTATCAAAATATCATTTTATTACTGTAAATTAAACTCTTACGTATCTTATTAAGAATATTACTTATTCTATTACTATGAATTGAATCAAATAAGATATCAACTATTTGATCAAACATTTTCGCTATGATTTTTTCCAGCTCAAAATTTGAGTTATGACTTTTTTCCTGTCACAGTTAAGTGTGCGTTATGACTTTTTTCCATGACTTTTACCTGCTGTGACTTTTCCCCCAATGTCTTTTTTCCCCGATCACCAAAAATACACTTATGATAATTTATAGCTCTCATTTATGATAGATGCGTTCTCCGGACGACAGCCGAACTGATGACAGGCAGGCAATCAAAAATATTTCCTGGCACAGGTTCAGGCGATCTTAAACCTAAAGGAGGCGACGTTTAACAACCGGCAGCTGCTGTCTAACAAAGACGTTTATTGTGCACAACAGCGAATCAAAGGCTCCATCCCACGTCGTCGATTACGACCGTGTCTATAGGCCACGTGCCACGTCTTCGATCATAATTAGGGTGCCTTATCCCTTCCTGGCTGCCTGATGGAGGGATCCTTCAGCATGTTATTTTACGCTCGTCATCTTCCTGCTCGCGTGTCATATCGACACAAGTTTAGCAGTATTCCTTTTATGGGCTTATGAACAACTGAAGCAGCGCTATCAACCATGGTTTTTCGAATGCATCATACCGGGGGTGGGATAGGCTGGTCCAAACACCTTGATGGCCCAACCCAAACCATATACCAAAAACGGCTTATTGTAACTTTGAATTTTTCATGCATATTTCGTTGATGATCGCTGCCATTTGATACAAGTATGACGGCTCCTAGGAGACCACGCTGTCATGTGTCCTAAATGGAGCAGTCCGTTGCCAGATTGGAAAGATGTTCAGTTTATCGACTGCAGAGCAGAGGCTGAAGCAGCCGCAGGACAATCTTGTTGCTGCTTACGGAACCTGGTATTCCCAGACGATCACCCTCATGGGTAATGACCATACTTGACGTCGCTCAACCTCGCTGATCTTACGAAAACCGGTGATTCTAACGCGATTTGGCCGTATACATGATAAGATAGACCTCGTATACTAACAAACGCTCTAGATATTAAGATTGATTTGGATTTCAGTGACAATCAGAAACTGATGTATCCAACGCGATTTGGCCGTATACATATCAAGATAGACCTCGTATACTAACAGACGCTCTTGATATTTAGATTAGTCTACCTATCATTGACGATCGCGCTTACTACATCAACAAGCAATCTGCGAGTCTAACTTACAATACTAACAAACAATCTGCGAGTCTAACTTACTAACGATAGCTCTTGTGGCAGGCCTTTAGATGTTTATTAGGCTTAGTCTAGTCTTGAGCCATAATTGTCAAGCAGTGAAGTTCGAACTTACTAAAGCAGCAATGATCAGTGAGACTAGGTTACTCCCTATCGCTCCACAGGAAGTGTTCCAAATATTTAGTCTGGTATAGCAGCCACAGCAATGTAGCAGCCAGTGAAGATCGAACATATTACCAAGTAGTCTGAGAGACTAGCTAAGTAACCACTGCTTCGTCATAGGTGCATCATGTGTATGACATGCAAATTCACACACACACACACACATATACACACACACACACACACATATATATATATATATGTACATATATATATATATATATATATATATATATATATATATATATATATATATATATATATATGTATATTGTGTGTGTGTAACACTTTTCAATGAGTGCACAAATACTACACTTTGATCCGAGGTAGAAGTTCCAATACATACTTAAATAACCCTGTCATTTTTACAGGTACTATGCTAATATACACGTATAATCATTAGCAATGTGTTTGTACTCTGTCATCGTAAATAGAATTTTATGTTCTGATTATGTAATAAAAATGCAGAATTCATAGGACAATAAAAAAAATACAAACGTCTATTTCAAATTCAATAGATAGTTAACTGAGTTTTATTCAAAAAATATCGATTCACTACGTTTTATTAGATATGAGAGATAGGCTGCACCAAAATTTATTGAAACAATTTCAAGTTTACATTTACATAAACATTTAGTGAGCACATACTTTTGTCTTCTGAAAAAAAAATTGCACAATTTTGCGTACTTTGCCTACTAATAGAAAAAGCATTGCCAAAAGAACATTAGTGAAAATAAATAGAATTCTGTGAAGAGTAGAGAAAAGGGGTATCTTCTTCCAATTTATTCTTCTTTCTAATCCGGCAAAGTGCAAGTCTTGAATTAGTGTTGGACAAGTCGTAACAAGTATAGTTAGAGTAAATCAATGGAACTGAATCCGAAATCGGAACTGTGGTGGAGCAGGTAACTCTATCCAACAAGTGGTGGAAAAACACGTTATTATCAGGCGGGTTTATCAGATACAACAGAATACTGTTAAGTATTGATTTGGAGAATACAATCATAGGAATACATTTGAAATACTTGGGAAAATATATACACTCTTCTATCCAACTGACCTGCCAAGGAATGCAATGGCCGAGACGTTTTAACATTGTCAAGCAACTGCTTGTTCAATACAGATCGATAGTATCTGAGTGCATCCAGTGATGTAGCTAGAGGGAGGTGGGCACATTCCTCAAGTGAGGAGTTATGTTAACAATTTTTCAACTCTTTAGTTCCCTCGGTGCGATAAAAGCCGAATCTCATTATCAAATTACCATAGCCCCAATTACCAAATGGCCTAACCGACCGACCAACCAACTAAGTTGGCTACAGATTCTTCTCACTCTGTCAGCCAGTCTGTCTGTCTGTGTCTCCTGGTGCTCCTGATCACATTCTTTGGGAGCTACAACCATTAAATATTGCATAATTACACTACAAGGCGCCACCAAAATCTTTTAGATAATTAGTTCTGCTGCTCATGTGGGCTACGGTAATTCATTCATGGGAAGTACGGATGTATCATTTTATTGGTATTTTTAAAACTTTACCGGACAACATTAAGAGAGCTTTCTGGACATATTACTTTATTCGACTAACCTTCCAGTGCGCGCTTCATAATCTTTCTGTACTGATTAGTTTTTGTTTTTATTTCATATATATATATATATATATATATATATATATATATATATATATATATATATATATATATATATACTAGTCAGTTGAGATACAAGTTTTGAAATTCTAGCAATTTCGAGGCATTATTTTAAAGTGGGCCTAAAAGTTGCTAAAGGTACTTGCAGAAATCGGGAAGTAGAAGGAAATAAAACAATAAATGCCTAAATCTGGTTCAAGTGTTTTATAGGTCGTGGCTTTTCCTTCGAAAAGGAGCCTAGAAGTGGACGACTATCACTTGTCGATTATGATGAATTAAAACGCCAAGTAGAGGAGAGCCCAGCCACCAACACACAAACAATTTCAGATGAGCCAGGATCACCGTATCAATAATATAGTAAAGTCATAGATAGCCTTTAGATATGTGCTTGAATTATTTTGGGGGTAGAAGTCTGTAAAAAACAAAACTACTTTCAATGCACCCTAATATAGAAAATGAAATAAAAACGTCGGTTGTATCAAACTTAGAGAAGAAAAACAAAATAGCGTGCGTTTGTCATGAAAAAAAAAAATAAGCAAGCGGAAAGACAAACATATATGGGAGGACACATTAACGCTTTCACTAAGCGTCAACAAAAATGTTTCTACTTTCCGCTTCCGTAGTTGACCCCAAAATCTGTCAAGGTGTCATTTTTTCAGTGTCACAAAATGGGAGTGATTCTTCTTTGTTCAGTCTCCAGTAGGGTTAAGCATTCTTCTTTTCTTCCAGGGTGTATTCATATGTGAATGCGTGTGTACTAAGGAAGCCATTTATTATAATTACGAATAATGTTTATCAGTCAGTCACAAACGCTTTGTTTAAAATGGATTAAACTTTTTTTAAATTAAGAATATGAATTTCAAACCAATTTTTTATTGTGTGATTAAAAATAGATAATGAATTTAATAACAATAATCAATATCTATCCATTGGTCCCATTTTTATATCCTTTGCTCAGGAAGAAAACGGGAGTGCAAGATATTGTAGGATCTATTTGAAAACTTAAATGGCAATGGGCAGGCCATGCTGCAAGAATGATAGACAAGTGATGGACATCACGACTCACAACACAGGTCCCCAGAGTTTGCACATGAAACCGAGGCCGACAGAATCCAAGATGGAGAGATGAACTAGACAAATTTACAGAATCCTGGAGAAGGTCTATGTCCAACGACAGAGGTTAAAAGACTGATAATGATGATGATGATGATCAGTCGGTTATTTATATCGAAGAGACCTTGTCCCAATATGATCACAATATACAGTTTTCTCTGAATTTGTAAAAGTAGGTTAAAGCACATGCCTTTCACTAGAACTCGGAATGACAATCATTGTCGATAACAAAGTTGAAATTCTAGAAAGCAAAGATGAACCCCAGAACCAACACATCAACAATATCTTACGATGTCCCTCTCTCTTTAGATGGGTGTAAATTTACCTTTATAGAGATTATAGATTCTTGGTGAGAAATATATGTCCATTGTTTTTAGAAACAGATTCTCAAATTTCGAAAAATAACAAAAACGTTTTAATATATTGACATCGAACGTACAGTTTAGCTCTCAAAACCAAGTAACTGATGACCCCAAAAGATTTTTCATGACTTAAGTTCGGTCAGAGTTTCTCGAACCTTTTTGGCTGCAACCAAAAAAATGGAATTTTTCTAGCCAGGCGACCATCGAGTAAAATTTCAGTGTTTCTCCGTTTATCCACTATATTACGCTGAATTTTCATTCAATTTAACAATCAAGAACAAGTATTGAGCATAAACTGATTGGAATACGTCAGAAGTGTTCATACATTTGTAGTTACTCGAGTATTCACGATTATTTCCCTGTTCCCGAGTCTCAATAGAGCTTTGCACAATTTTGTACTTTTTTACTTTTACTCATTTTCAAAGAGAGAGCTGCTTCTGTCATCATACGTACACACGCGCACGCACACACACACACACACACACACACATATATATATATATATATATATATATATATATATATATATATATATATATATATATATATATATATATATAAACGTTCATACATTTTAACCAAAATTCCAAAGCAAGCAAATTATGATAAAATATAGAACTCATTATTGTGATAAACAAGGTAAACAACGAAAGCGTAAAAAGATTTCACCTTGAAAGGGGAGATAACCAAGAAACAAAGGGAGGTAAAAAAATGTAAATAACTCAATTTTCGATTCTGTAAACGAAAAGGTTTCACTTACCTGTGTAGAGTTCCTAATGCAGTACAGTTGCCATTTCTAAAATGAATAAATAAATATATTAACATCCAAATCGCTCTTGAATGTAGAATTTAAAAGAATACTCAAAGTTCTTCTCATTACACGATAATTAATTATTTGAAAAAATAATTTTGTATCTCTTTAATCCGGTCATAGCCGGATCACAGAAAATGTCGGAAAACTGACGTTATTTCTCCCATTCTGTTACGTAATAAAATATTAGCAGTTTAGATTATTAACGATTTTTTTGGATAATGTGAAAAATAGGACGATATATTTTGATAATTCAAATATAATAAATCACATGAAAAGAAATGAAAATTATTTGTTTTTGCTTATGTTTTCTAGTATCAAACATAATTCATAAGATTTAGAAAAAAAAATGATCAAATACATGCATAATAAACATCAAAAGTTATTGAGTTCTTGAATTCAATTTCAAACAATGATTACATTTTTGTGGTCTGTTTATAAACCTCTAACTTACGGTTCAAACCGCGTTTTGAAACCTAATCGAAGAAATCTAGCGCCAGAATAACAAACTAATGGCATCAAAATGGACAGGATCATGAGAGTTTCTGGGCCTAGGAGTGCCGGATCAAAGTGATGCCACCTATAATAGAAAAACTGAGTTCAACGAATAAGTTACATTTCTCGCCTTTAGTTGGGCGGTGATCACTTAAAAAAAGTCTCAATTTTCAGAAAAAAAATCTTACACACTGTCGGACTCGAACAAAGCGACCAATTTAGTATAAACTTACTTGACCGCCTCTATGCTTACATTTTCAGCCCGTTAGCTCCATTTTTTTCGACCTTTACGTGGCCTGTTGCTTGCATACATAGGTAGCCAGTCAACCAACTAACTTAAAAAATGAATAAACTTATGTTTATGTTGACAGCTTTACTTGGCAGTTTCTAATGACGATTTTCGTTTATAGCAACGTTTGATATTAATGTGCACGATAAGTTTAGGCCAACAAGAGCTTACTCAAATATTCCTGTGTAGATACATTATTCCACATTTAACACTACGTACACACGCACATTTAAATTTTGAGCACCAGTCGTCAAGGGAGGTTAATAAGTTGATCATGCCAGACATTGCTAGAGAATTCACTTCTTACAGGATCTTTCTTTGATCGTAACCATCGTTGTTTCGGGGCCTATTTCTATTCAAGTGGCTCCAGCGAATGACGAATGCCCCTTAAATACATCAAAACATAGATCGGTGGATAGATAGACTGATAGATAGATAGATAGATATGAATAGACAGAGATAGATATGAATAGACAGAGATATATATGAATAGATGGAGATAGCTGTGAATAGACTGATAGTTGTGAAGAGACTGATAGATAGATATGAATAGACTGAGATAAATATGAAATTTAATGACATATATGAATTGCATATACTCGTACGTGTATAAACATGGATTACAGTGAAAACAGAAGATTATAATCAAATGGTTTATAATAATATCATTATAATAAAAAGTAAGTGATTAACACATACGGTGATATGAGCATGGATTAAACGTTAACAAGCTAATCATCCAGACCATGAGTTCGATTCTCACTGGATGCCTCACATTAGTGACTTTGTGCCAGACTAAGTAATTCTTAGTGATAATCGATATGTACAATAACAAAGTGGCAGAAAAAATGAAATAGCCTTTTAGCAAAAGGGCAAAACATCATTGATCGTAATTTATAGGGAATAAACCATCTTTAATGAATTATATGCTTTTATTTAATAAAGTTGTAACACATGACATTTCGTTTTTAACTGCAATGAAAGTAGATATTTCTCTCAAAAAGCTTTTCATTCAGACCAAATTTGAATCTGTTCATAGCATTCATAAAAAGGGAAGGATGGAGAGAGTATGAATACTTGTTTGTTTGTTTTTTACGTCACCCTACGTCATATCATTCTTTTCTAGATTAATCCTCGAGATGGAAGAATATAAAGTACAAGAAAAAGAAAAAAATGATGGAGAGAAAGAAAAAAAAAAACACTATACAGTGCTTGTAACTAAGGTATACACTTCATACATGTATTTAGAACTTTTTCATTTCCCAATGAATTCTATTGCATTTCGGACGATATTATCGATCTATTTTTGATGCAATGATTATTCATTTTTGTTTTGGACTTTTTAGAAGGGATTAGCTTGGAAAATCAATTGGAAAAAAAGTTTCATTACAGTAATAAATGTTGTCAAATGTTGCAGAGTGATATCAAAAATTGTCAGGTTTTGAACAGAGTCATTTTTTTTTTTGGTTGTTGTTTTTTACGTATTACTTTTTTTTATTATTTTTTAAATTCAGCTTATTTATCATGTCATCAGAACATCCAATTCATCTCTTGGCTTGAGAGAGTGCAAACATACATTGCTACTATTATATGTGTGGATATGGATTATTATTATTATTATTATTATTATTATTATTATTATTATTATTATTATTATTATTATTATTATTATTATTATTATTATTATTATTATTATTATTATTTGGAATCTCACACCAGTTGCCCGGTGGTAACCGCTGGAGTTTGAGTGACAGCAAGTCTCCTCAAGTCTCCAGCCCTCCTCCCCCAGTACTCATAGGTCGCAGTAATTCTACGATTTACAGTTTCACACCGGTTGCCCAGTGGTTATCGCCGAAGGCTGAGTGACAATAAGTCTCCTCAGGTCTTCAGCTAACGTCTCCTCTCTCTTGCATATCATGACAGAGCTACAATTCGTTGCAGAACTTATATCTCTAGCACCTTCCTCAGTATCCGTGCAGTTCACAGTAGTGCTGTGGTCTGTACGGTCTCTATCCTCTCCCTAATCCCGATCTCCTCCAGTCTCTCCCTCAGCGTTTTGGGGACGGTTCCTAGTGCGCCCACTATGACCGGTACTACCCTGGTTTTCATGTTCCACATTTTCCTTAACTCCCTTGCTAGGTCCTGGTATTTTTCCCTTTTTTCACCCTCCTTCTTTTTTACTTTATGGTCTGCAGGTACAGCAACGTCTACTATTTGGCAGGCCTTCCTTTTTTTGTCTACTATTACTAAGTCCGGTCTTCTTGCCTGGATGAGGTGGTCAGTTTGGATGTCAAAGTCCCAGATTATTATTATTATTATTATTATTATTATTATTATTATTATTATTATTATTATTATTATTATTATCATTATTATTATTTGCAATCTCACATCAGTTGCCTTATGGTTACTGCTGTAGGTTGAGTGACAGCAAGTCTCCTCGTCTCCAGCCCTCCTCTCCTCGTTCTCATAGACCACAGTAATACTGCAGTTTACAGTTTCACACCGGTTGCCCAGTGGTCATTGCTGAAGGCTGAGTGACATATTATTATTATTATTATTATCATTATTATTATCATTATTATTATTGTTGTTGTTGTTGTTATTATTATTATTATTATTATTATTATTATTATTATTATTATTATTATTATCCTGTTCTTTATTTCCCCGTTGAAAAGTGATTGCTGAACCTGTTATCAGTTTTCAAGTGTGATGCTTCTAATATAACGTACTCGAGTGCTTGAGTCAGTGTACGTTTAACAAGATGAAAATTATGGATCATAAGTAGCATCCTCTAAAGTCTCTTATGAAAAAAGTCCATTCAAAAAAATGCATACAATGTTATCAATTGATAACATTCTAAGACTCTTCTTTTAAACTTCGAACACTTGAAGCGCTATTTAAAAAATAAACACCTGACGTTTTTCTTTTTAAAAAGTTCATAAAACACTTTTGTAAAAATGAATTATACATATGATAGCTCTCTTGTGTCAGTAACACTTTCAATAATTCCTCACCACTGACATACCGTTCTTCCTGATTTCAATGATTTTTTTCTATGATTACAATTCATTAACATTATACACTGTCGTTGGCAATTGCACACACTCCTGACCATTGACAATCTCTTTCTGCCTAAATTTCAATGAATTTCCTTTGAATAACCATTTACAATGGGTTAAAACCATTAGTAAAACTAGAGTAAAACCATTGGAAACACATTTCATAATCATCATAATCATCATCAGCAGCAGCAGCAACCTTTTAACATCGGTTGTTGGACATAGACCTTCGCAAAGATTCACCAGACCTCTCTATGATGGGCTTTGCAGTGCCAATACTTTCTGAACTTGTGTAGTTCGTCATATCATTTGAATTTTTGCCGGTCACAGTTTCGCATGTGATCTGTGTGGATCCACATACTGAGTCGTGATGTCCATTGCTGGTCTGACATTCTTGCAAAATGGCCAGCCCTTGGCCATTTGAGTTTTCTAATGGATTCTATGATATTTCCGAATCTTTTTTTTTTCTCTTGTATTCTGAGCTGTCTTACTGATGCGAAACTGGTCGGCAATCTTGAGAAAGTTCTATGTCAAACGACACATGCTGAAAGGATGATGATTATGATGATACGTTTCGAGGGGTTGAGATGTTCCAAAGACATTAATTTTTTTTGTAATTTCAAAACGTCGGGAATCACTATCAGCAATACAGGTTTCCCACGTTGTCAAAAAGTGAAACATTTCGTAAGCCGAAATGGCGTAAAGCAAAGAAGATTTGTGCATTCAAGATCTTTAAAAAATGGTGATTATGGTACGTTAGACTAAGTCGCTGGAGGTTGAAGTGGTATGAGGTACATGAGACTGAGGTTTAGGATTGAAAGGGAGAGAGTGGGTGCTTTGTACATCCTGTGAATAAAAACTCGTCCCTGGCCTTAACAGTTACGTCTCCCAAAACAAAGAGGTGAACAGCTCTTACTCAACTGACTCAGGATCAAATATTTGAACCGAATTAATGCATACGTCAACAACGGATCAGAAGTTCCAGCACCGAATTTATATAGATCAGTGATCGTTCTGTAAGTTGTTCATATCAAACACTAAGCCTCTGTAACAGCTCACTGTAAAACAAACGCTGAACGGATTTTCGCTTTTCGCCGGCTGGTGCTTTTCATCCCTGCCACTAATACTAGTTCTCAAACAGAAACTAACTCTCTGCTATTCCCTAATACTACTAGATCTTAAACCTAAACAAATTTTCTGCTATTTCCTACCACATGTTTCACTAAGAACTACTAGTATTAAGAAGTAGCAGTTTTTGCATCAAAATATTTCATTAATGTGTAGTAGAGATAAATATTTCGTTAATGTGGGCATGCAATGGTAGGTTATGGTAGGGATAAGAACTGCCATTTTTCGCTTTTTTTTTGTTGTTAAAGAGAAAGTGGGGGGGTGAAATCCTGTTTTTTTCTGAACGGTTTTCCATTCGTATTTGAAATCAGAATATACTTTGACAAATAAAAACGAGGCTCACTAATCTGGACTGCTGGAATTTGTCAAAAAGCCCAATTGATTCGTACTCAGCAGGATAGAAGAAATGTTGTTTCCGATTTATAGGTCGATAAGTATCAGACGGATAAGGAAGCTCTTGACGTCCCAGCGGTCAACAACTTAGCCTAGATAGATAAGGAAACGGCCCTTTATACATCCTGTGAATTAAAACTTGCCCTGTCCTTGACAGTTATGCAAATCGTTCCTCACAAAACGAAGAGGTGAACGGCTCTTACTTAACTGACTCAGGTTCAAATATTTGAATCGAATTAACGCATACATCAACAACGGATCAAAAGTTTCAGCGCCGAATTTATATAGATATTCTTTATTCTACACGAACGGTGAACGTTCTGTGTGTTTTGCATACCAAACGCTGAACTTCTCGAACAATTTTGAGCAGATCCGAGGTCAATTTGTTCTAATATTCCTATTATCGGGGTGTCATTGGCAAACATACATGTTTTTTTTTTCAGCATTAGATAAATACTTATAGATAGAGAGCCTATTTTTCTTATATAAACTTAGAGCTCAATAAAACACAACTTGAAATTTCTAAATATATATATAAAAATTGGATAATAGATTGAATTTTAAAAAGTCAAAGTCCATCGTATGTCATAAAAAAACCTGCAGTGTTTCACTGCTAATACACGTGTCGTAAGTTCGTCATCACTGCCCCAGATGAACTGCATACAAGAGAACAACATAACTTCGTCTTAATTGTTGCTCACATCTTGAGGAATTATCTTATGTAAATTCAGACTTGAGTCTGAGATTTGGTTGCTTCGTAAAATAATACAATATAGATAAACAAAGGGGCTATATCAGTAATCTAAATCACAATAAGGCAATTAAGCAATGGTTTAAAGAAGGGCTACATGCACTCAGGATATTCAGCGTCTTGGGCCAATGATGTATCCAGTGTCGTAGTCCAGGGACAGAGAAACACTTCGAACGATTTTTCCCGGAATTGCTTGCTATCACCTGTCATAGCCACCTCTCTCTCTCTCTCTCTCTCTCTCTCTCTCCCTCTCTCTCTCTCTTACAGAGATTTTGTGTTTTAGTTGGATTAAGATATGTTGTTTATGTTGTTCAAGATATCTGTGGTGTCTTGGATTTCTGCACTCTCGGACGTCGTTTAGTTTGCATAGTGCGTAACGCCGGCGTTGTAAACACTCACTAACCTCAGCAACGCATTAGTCTTGTGGGTAATGGCTATCAACACTGACAAGGTAATTCCACCTAATCGACCAGACGTAGTCCTGAAAAGGACAGCGAAGATATCACGATCACAAACAATGTACATCTCTTTGAGAAAACAGAAGACATACTTTAGTACTGAGATCTACAAATCGAGAGCTGATGAATGTGGAATGTGGATACAATACCAATTGCCATTGTAACGTTTGGTGTTGAGACTGGAACTTGCAGCTATCTTGGGTACATCCTAGTAAAGCTATGTATAACAGAAGAGACAAAAAATCAAATTCTTAGGAACTTGGAGATTTCCTCAAGCAAAATGACAATTGCTTTGTTAAACCGACGAAAAACCGTTTGATATAGAATAAAATAATTAATTTCTGTCGCGTTAACAAAACAAACAAGTAGGAGTTCAATCTTCCGAAAAACTCTTTGAATGTTAATGACCCTTCTCAAAACTATAGACAGTTTAATAATTAATTGTTTGGAATCATTTTTTGGAAAGCCTTTCATCAAGTGATGTAGCGGCCTTAAACTGACTACGGTATCGACAATCCTTACATTAGCTTCTTATATCACATTTCTCTGTCTCGAATAGCTCTTCGATGTTTGCAATATGTGAACTAGACTTAGGGGCGAAGAGCAGCGAAATAGCACTACTCACTTCACAATACGCTATTTTACCCATAGATGTGGGAGCAGAGACGAATTCAAGACTTTTCCAAGGGCATTAGTGCTGGTCTCAGTCAAAGTTTTGACTTGAGACACTAAGTCCATTTTCTGCACAACTCACCAAGAGGCAACCAGTACTTCCAAGCATCTAATAAACTTTTCTAATTTTAATTTCCGTCGTGGTAAACAGCATCTACTCCTCTAGAGATACACATAGGATTATTGTTTCTTAAACTCCTTTTTGAATCTGACATCGTCAAATAATTAAGCAAAATTCAAAGCACGAGAAAAAGGCCTGCGATTTTAAACCAATCAGAATGTCGCTTTGCCTTCACTGCAAAGAATCATACCAAGGTTGCTAAATTAGCCATTTTTCGGCTAGATCTGGCAGATTTTTCCTAATATCGCCGATGATAATCTATGATAGCTAAAATTCTGGCTAATTTTTTAAATATTTAGAAAGATTACAATATCATTCGTATCAATCTTTTGATTAAATTTAGCGAACAAATGCTTGCTTTATTTTGCGTAATTAAAGCAGTTAACCTATTCGGGATTTTTTTTAACGGCTAAGATAACGCTCAATACAAAAATTCTTAATGTATTGTTGGTTGATTTTGATTTTTCAATTGAGACGTTATGATTGTCATTATGCACATGAGTCAAAATCCATTTTCAGCTACACCAGTCATCGGTATGGACAGTGTTTGTGTTTACAGTAACCGCATAAAATTATTCCAGTAGTTGTGCAAAGAAAGCTATGGAGCTTTTCTTCGACAAGCTAGGATCAATCTCATTATATTTTTAACGTTAACCCCCCCCCCGTGTTCAATAAGCGTGCATACTAGATTTGCTATCTGCATCAAACCATTTGGCCGTCTATAGAAAACGGACAAACTCTTCCCAATTATTGATATAGATTAAGCGCCGACCGTGGGAAAATCCGATTTAAAAAAACTTGCTTGATACAAAATCTTCATCAGTAGAAGAAAAAATAACAAATAGAATAGACTCTGTTCAAAATCTGCGACGTTGTTAATACAATTTTTGACAGCACTTGGTTACTTTTGTCAATATTTGTTTCTGTAATAAAACTATTTGTTTTCAATTGATTTTTCAAAGTTAATCCCCGTTGATTCGTCCGAAGCAAACATAAATAATCATAGCATAAAAAAATAAAACAAATATCGTCCGAAATACGAAATGATTCATCAGAAAATGAAAAAGTTATGAATATATACAAGAAGTGTATACATCAATTATAAACACTATATATTCTGCTCTCTCTCTCGCTCTCTCTCTCTCTCTCTCTTTCGAGACCTGATTTTTTTTTAACAAAATGTGATGTAAAAAAATGTTTCCTCTTCCTTCGCCCACTCAATCTATCCTCCCTTTCTTATGAACGTTATTAACCGATTCAAATTTGATCTGAACGAAAAACTTTTTGGCACTCAAAGAACTGTCGACTTTCGTCTCAGTTAAACACGACTGCTTAAAGAAGGTCGGCGTCCAACGACGGACGCTAAAAGGCTGCTACTGATGATGATTTATGTGGAATATTAAGTCTGATCTTTTAAAAAAGCAAGAAAAAAAAGTGAAAGAAAGAAAATCCATGAAAGGTTTCTCCATCTAATTTCTTTGTTTATTCAGCGTTTTCTATTGTCCGTTAACCACATGTCGAGGAGTTCCTCATTAATGGCTCACGTGGTTTTGTTGGTCGGGAAAAATAGACTCAGCGCTTTAAATTAGTCTGATCAGAACACGGAGGAATACATCGAAGTTAATCCCATCCTTCGCTACTCAATGTCTTTATCAATCTGCACATCTCTTTTTCTATCAACTACACACAAATAACTGGCACGCATAGGTCGAAGATTACAACCCAACGGTTAGGTTAAAGAAACGAGAAATGAGAGAGCTACGTGTACCAAGTCGTTGAGTTGGTGCTCCTGCAGGTGCTGAGTGAAACTTATATGTAAAAGGTTTATTTCCTGCACGATAAATTTTGAACCCACTCTTCGCTTTATTGGAAACAAACGCGCGTTTTTACGCCGAAAAATACGTTTGTTTCTGTTTAACACTGTTAATTACGATTGTTTATTGTTCATTATAACTAATTACTTTTGCCAACGAAGTTAGAGAGGAATATGTATTCGGTCACATCTTTCTGTCTTTCGTCATTTGTCTGTCTGTCCCCAAGATATCTCCGAAAGCACTCATAAATTTCAATGGAAGTTTGTGGAAGAACAAGTTATGGCATACAGAAGAAGTTGTTGAATTTTGGTGACCAACGACCCAGGAATTCTTCATGATTGAGAGATACCTTTCAGTTTTTTTCCATCCATTTATGTATACGCTTATATCTGTTCGTACGATGTCTTCAGAAGTTCTCAATGAAATTTAACCATATGTTGTGGATGGGTTGGCAATAGGCTACAATAGGTGTGTTTAAATTTGAGGGTGGATCCATGCATAGTTACTTCTCTTGACAATGACATTGGCAGAGATATGCGCTCACTGGGCGTTTTCTAGTTTACTTGGTTATTAATTTGAGAAATGGAGATTGTTAGTTTTAAGGAGATGGGTTAATTGCATGAGGATCTTAGTGTAACGATCAATATCACTAATTAGCTAAAAAGTATGTGTAGATCGGCATACTTTATGTTTAATAGGTTATTGATATAAATACTTTCATGGTACCCATGGAAAATGACTGGACTATTTACCTATGGAGCGGTACTTCTGCCATCAGGATCAGTGTATCTGTGCGCTTTATCTAGGATCAAAGTGTCACTTCTCGGACCTTTGTATAAAATCAGTGTGTGTGCTACCCATCACTTCTGTCTAGGATCAGAGTGCTTTATGTGTGCACCCATTTAAAACTGTACCACACACATATAAATGTATAGAGAGAGAGAAGGTTTCAGGTTGTGAACAAGATTAGGGCATCTGATGGGGAATCTGGAAAGAGGACTTTGCAGACTGTTTTGAGAAATGGAAGGGACGCTTGGATGTGACGTTCCATGGAGAGTATTTTCGAAGTTGACTAAGGCGCCATTGCCCTAAGAAGGCTATTTTGTCGTTAATATAAAACGGTTGGATACTTTCCTGAAAGACCTCGTATGCCGTAAAATACTAAAACAATGATCTTTATTATCATCATTATTGGATGAAGTATTCATCACAATATTTCCATTAAATTTGATAAGTTTTTATCTTCATCTAAAACAATTAAGAAGTCAAAAACTAGTCAAATTTAATAACAATATTGAAAAAAAGTACTTCAAAAATGCTATTAAAAGAACTCTATTGGTTCTCTTCATGTATTAGATTATTAGGAATCTGTTCTGCACTGAGTGGCAGTAACCTTTATCTGATGAGCCACATCGTCAACCAACCTTTCTGGCTTTTGTGGTTTGCCGTATAATGGATGTGACAGTAATGAATAACTCTTTATGCTGTCTTTTCCTGGACTCCGGAGACAATACTCAATCCGTCTTTAGGTCATTTTACTAATTTCTGTGCTGTTCATCTCTAGGGAAACAGGATTCAATTAAAAAGAAAACAGATGTTTGCGTGTTGAATGCTGATTGTTGTATAGAAATAGTTGGCAATTGGGTCTGTGCGAGCTCACATTTATAAATTGGTGTCCGTGTAAATATTTGCTGGACGAAGCCAGCTTAAGCACAAGGCCAGCTCATCGGAGCACCCAGTGGGGATCGAATCTACTTGAATGTTTGGTACTACCTGTCATTAGTGATGTTTAACAATTCAGAAAGTCAGGTTGCGGAACATTCATTCCTAACAGTTCATAGCCATATACAGTTCATCCCGGAACAATTCGTAGCCGTTAATTACAGAACATTTGACCTTTTTTCTTTCCAGCAAAAACAAGAAAACGTTTGAGAACTTCTTTTTTAAATTGCGTGTTAAAAAAAAAAACCCAAAAAAAAACACAGAAAAATAGCGCCCCAAGTGTCCCTTACTACATCGAAACCGTATTGAAAATATATACATACAAAGAACACTACAAACATTACCGTAGAGTTATATGGACATTTTAGATTTAATATGAATTTATCTACAAACCGTTTAGTGGCAAGTAGCAACGAGATTAGTCTATTAGTTTAGTTTATTGTCATAAATATGGGACTTTTACGATTCATTTATAACAGGTGTTAATATTTTTAAACTAGGTTGGGAATAAATTGTTGGGAATGAATGTACGTAATGAATTGTTAAGTGATTACTTGTTGGGGACGAATGGCTATGAACTACTGGGGATGATCTCTCCGGTACTTCAGAGAGTCAGTCTATGGCATATATATACAGCACGTATCGGACCTCCTGAATAAGCTCAAGGGTGAGACTCGAATTCACATCTCTTTTGCCCAGGGAAGCCAGCATATGTTCGGCAACTGCTCCACCGATTGAGTCTCCAGAGCTTTTACAATCGGAAGGATATCTAATGTAACTTTTATCATTGAAAAAAATGAATCAAGATGATATTACGATTAGGGTAAAATGACACAAAAAGTACTGACTATATATATATATATATATATATATATATATATATATATATATATATATATATATATATATATATATATATATATATATATATATATATATAATGCTCTTCCAATATAAGAATAGAACACTCTGGTGGATGGACAATATATGCGTGAATAAATATATCGCTTAAATTCAACCTTACTGACCGTCCAGTCCCGTGGGATAGCGGTGAGATACCAGCCTCTGGGTCTAAAGCGAAGGTTTCGATCCTACCAGGTGGTATTGGATGAGATAATGGATAGTCTATAGCAACACTGAAGCGTTGTAATACAACGAAACAGCTGTCTGTGGATGACACAATAATATATGTGTATACATATATGAGTTTGTGAATTGATTAATTGACAAATTAATTAATTAGTATGTTATATATCTTCACAGAGTTCTTCAGTTATCATTAATAGATACTTTGCTCAGCACAGAAGCCATTGGGGTGAAATAAATCATTTTACATCAATCTTCCAAGTACAGAGCATTCAAAACTCTCGCTTGAACACTGGCCACCCTGGCTGGTATAGATGTCATAATTGTCACTGACAACAGTGGTCAGTATTCCATCCCAGTTGAAAAGCCACGATTTTTCCATTGGGATAGTTTTTTTTAACAAGATAGCTGAAATGCCATCCCATCCTTCCGTTACAGTCAGGCGAACAATTCAATAATAGCCGTATGACCATTCATCGCAATTTGAAGAAATTAGGAAGAGTGTTGCAACAATAGACCTGTGTCACACCCAAGAGTTGAACATCATTCGAAGATCTTTTTTTCATCACGATAATGCCCGTGCAAATGCCGCTCGAATGACCAAATACCACATAGAGACATTCAGCCGGGGAAAAAGAATCTATCCATCATACTTTCCTGATTTTGTTCCCACTGATTATCACTTGTTTCGGAGTTTGAAGAAATATTTTGATGAACAAAGACTCATTTCCAGAAAAGAGGCCGAAAATCAGTTAATTCATGGTCAAAATCGAAGAAAATCTTACAAATCCAGTATTGAAAAAATTGTTGATAAGTGGAATAAGGTTATCGAGACTGAGGCGCGGGATATTAATAATTAGGAGTATTTTTCATCACAACACATTTTTCACTAAAGACTTCCTGTTGTGGTGAAACTAAAAAAAGCTATTGACATAGGAACTTAGCATGTCCAAAAACAATTAGTTCATATAATTAGTGCATTGTAATTTTAATTATTGGTATTTACTGTCAATCAGTATAGTATAGCATACTCGTGCATATATATATATATATATATATATATATATATATATATATATATATATATATATATATATATATATATATATATATATATACATGGATATATTTTTACTCCTACCACGCTCCAAAAATAAAATCCAAAAGTAAAATCAGGATTAATCATAGGCTCTTACCTATGGGCCCACAGAATGTCTGGTCCTTAATGCTTTGATGATGAACGAGAATAAATTAAACAATCCTTTCGTTCATTCCAGTACCCGCGACACTTCATATACAACACAAGGAGGAAAGCATATAAGATTTATAAAACTAACACTAAATAAGACAAAAAGAATAGAAAACATTACCATCAGACGCATTACATCACCCACCAACACAACCACCACCGACCTCACCTCAAATCCCGAGCAAGCTGGAAATACACATTGCCACCAACACCTCAAAAACCATCAAAGATTTGGGGAAAAAAATACCATGCAAACCCTCACCACCCAAAGCTGGTGTTTACAGAGTTCTGTGCAAGGACTGCAACAAGCTCTACATCGGAGAGACATCGAGACCTCGCAAGAAAAGGATGTATAAACATAAGAGCCCTAAAATTGGATGAAAAGACGGACGCCTTGATCGAACATAGAAACCCACACAACCACAATTTCAACTTTCATAAAACCCATCTCATCAAAAATATTCATGACTTCCCGACACGCAGATACATCGAATGAACCCTTATATTCCAATGCAATACGATAACACAAATGTATGGACACTTCTACAAACTATCTAAATGCATTGACTTGGAAACAGAATCACATGAAAATAATACACTGCATTAACATACAGCGAATTAGTTAACACCCAACAGTCCATTTACGACATGATATAAGCACACACATAACACCCTTTTAGGAAAAGAAAGTAACACTCCTTACTTCCATCTCGCCCAAGATATGACATCAGCTATCCATCAAATGCTAGCCAGCACCACTCCACTCTGAAAATAAAACCACAATCAAGCAAACCTTTCCCGAGGACTGGCCATTTTCATCATGATCCTTCCTCTCACTACCCCTTCTTATCTAAGACAAGCCCAACACTCATAGGAACAGATACAAACATCCTCTGACCCCTCCTCTCGCAGACCGTTCTTATTTCAGACCAAATTTGACTCTCACCTACACAGATACAAACACCTCCCATCCTGCTCCTACCTAACAAACCACAACACAGAAATATCCTGATTTCTTTCTTCAGACTCAAACGAATGAACAGCACACAATTTTCTCTGCAACGCTACAAGTTCCTCTTTAAAAGATGGCTGGCAACCGTCGAAATGCATTGATACATACCCACGTGATAATAAGATTTTTCGAGGAGGAAGATCTTTTCCCTTTTTTATCCTTTTCACCTCCCAATTTTCACTTCCATCAACATTCTGTCAGATCACCTCACATCCACTTAACAAACCAATATATATTATCAAGAAATGGATATATAATCTGACAGATTATTCATGAAAGCATTATATTATTTGAAAACATATCTTATTTACACTATCTAGGCCAAGTGACTCATTCACCATAAATTTGAGAAAGAAATGACAGGTCTGGTAGTGTTGGGGTGATCAATTAAGAAATTGGAAAAAGCTATGTGCAATGGATAAGTTACTTCTCTCTGTTGGGTCGTGATCACAAAAAGTCTGAATTTTGCAAAAGAAAGCTAGCGTGAATGCTGGTGGGTACAAACTAGGGGTCAGTTTAACATAAACTTACATTGCAAATTACCTTATTATGGGGTATTCTAAAAAAAAGTCATGGTAAGGAATAAATTTTCAAATTTACAGTCCTTTACATCCAATGGTGCGGCCTGTGCTCGTGATGCATATATACATACATAGCAAGCCAGACCGACTTGAAAACCGAAGAAACCTATACTGACAGTTTTGTTTGTCAGTTTCGAAAAGAAGATAACCTCCCAAACTCATACAGTCCCAGACTTCTTCTAAGAGTTCGAATTTGCACGTGCCAGGTGTGCATGAGTTTCTGTGTCGGGTTGAAGGGTCAGTAAGAAATTGATTTGGTAACCGGAAATTGAGTTGAATTCAAGTAGTTCTCAACAGTGAATAACAGATAAGATCTGTCAACTCCTGAAGTCGTGATAACTATGTGCGGGAGGTTGCCGGATCCGATCTTACGTCCCGTGGAAAAATACAAAAATGCCTTCGTCTCACCTTCTCCACCGCCTTCATGTATTAGGTCATGACAAAGAAAAGAGATAAAAACGCCCAAGTGGTTAAATAAACATTCACACACAGCCATAGACGCACAGACACACACTTTTTTCACTCAGGGAGTTTTGGGGGACAACAATGTATTTTTAGGTCCCACGAAGGATGAATATCTTACAAGACTCCTTAGTTCGAGAAGATAATATCATATATGGGCCTTTCCATGTCAAGTGGATCAATTTTGGGAAAGTGCCCTGCCCAACAATCTCGAATTTTGTCCTTACTTTGGGCGCAGGTTCTTTTGGGTCTGAAAAGAAATCCCACAGAAATTTAGTTCAATATCTTTACTCATTCAGTCACTATGGATCCAGGAACAACGACTGCTTTGTTCGGTGCGACAACTAACAAATTATTTCTTCCATTTTCAATTAGCCACCTCTCCATAGCATGAAGTTATACTGCGTTCAAAATTTATTGTCAGGATCAACTGCGTGTGTTTATTTTGAAAATGTTATCAGACTAGCTCTTGAAATGTCATTTTTTTTTCAGAAGAATATGTCAAATGTGGGTTCAAAATTTCATCGGTATTTCTGAGAAGCCATTCTCAAGTGATCATAACTCAGGACCTGGCCTCACCTCGTGAGCTTTGTCTGGCAACCTTCCGCACAGTACCTTATCCGTTCCCTTGATTGGTTACCAACAAAGACTACAGATCTACAGGCTGTACTGCTTTTTAACCGTAGCCAGGGGGCTGTAAATGGATCCATGCCTTCCGTAAATGCATTAGTGCGAAGTAAACGTAAGCAGCTGAAGCCAAAACTCGAATCTGGTTTGCTGACTCTGTTTCCCATGCCAGTAACCGTTAGGCCATTCAGCATTTCATCATGATCATCATTATCGTCATGACCTGCTTGATAGCTGAAGTAGTTGCAACCGACGCCAGTGGCGTGATTTTGCTCGCAAATCATTTTCAAATGCTGAGCTCAAAGGTAGACACGCTCTCTCGACTTGGAAAATTGTCGCAATACAGTCTTTCTATTCTCCAATTAAGCCCTGTTTTTAACAAGGCGGATCTTCGTAAATATCGATATAATCCAATGAACAGATTCAAAAATTCTCAAGTCATCTCAATTCTCATTGGGCTCTTATACGACATCAATAATGAACTGATTCCAAAAATCTCAAGTCATCCCAATTCTTATTGGGGTCTTATATAACATCAAATTCATCTCTTTATTGTTGTAATAAAAAGCATTTGGTCGAATTCTCGCATACAAAGTAATAATGATATGTAGAAAAAAACTTCATCTAAGAATTAAGATAACTTGAGATTATTGCTTCTATTACAAGTAGGTAGTAAACAAAATTATGGCGTGAATAATCGAAGATGACTGTAGATTAGGGCCTTGCCGACCCGTTAGCCTCCGTTGTCTTATCGATCAAGGATACGCCCTAGTCAGACGATATACCGGGATATGTAATATTTATTTTAGCAGTCGGAAGGTATTGGGCCAAAAAAGTTGTGATAAAAAAGATGAATGAAACTAGTCAAAATTACTAATAACCAGTGGCTGTTGCCAAAATAGTGAATCGCGGTACTGATTCACTATAACCCAGGAAATCATTTCTTTTTTTTCTTCTTTGAACCAGGGTGTCGTATTAAAGGGGTTTGCCGGATTAAAGATAGAAGTTAACCAAAGTTAATGCCTACAGGACCGTGGAACTAAAATTAATGTCGACAGGACCACGATTGTCAATAGGTGTTAATCAGACCGACGTAAAAGTAGAACGAAAACGTCAAGACAGAATTTAGGAAGGAATGAACATAAAGCCTGAGAAGGAAATTACGCGAAGAACGCTTTGGCAGAATGGAAGTCATAAGTCAAACCGACGTAAAAATAAAAAGAGAACTTGTAGACAGGATTCAGGATATCAATTCTAAGGAGGAAAAAATTACGTAAAGAATGTTTCATGGCAGAAGGCATATATATATATATATATATATATATATATATATATATATATATATATATATATATATATATACATATATCCTTATGGGTTTATAATGCATCGTTAACACGATCCACAATAAAGATTCCACAAGCTTTTGACTCGAGATGCATGCATGTATATGTGTATGCGCACTCAGATATACCCATACATGTACTTAAATATAAACCCACACCTATTGCCTAATGTAAAGCAATGGTTAGCAAGCTCGTCTCGCTGACCGATTGTCGTAAATAGTGTGTTCAATCTTCACACTGGTCTGCCAGACAATAGTCCATATTTGAATCCTAGCTACCACTAGTTTTTCCAAAAGCTAAAACCGCCTTCGAAATGGAGAAAATTCCAGACTTTTGGTGAGATAAAAGAGAATATTACGAGGCAGCTGATGGTGACCCCGAAAGAGGACTTTACTAGAGTGTTTTTAAAAGTGGAAGGGACGCTGTGATAATGAGCTAGGCATGCTATTTCGTCCGTTAATATCAACTTTCTTTCCGGAAATATTTTGTATATAAACACACATGCATACACGCTAACACATCGTATCTATTCGCTGTCACGCCTTTCAGTACTGACCTATCGTACTTTATCCATATCTTCATTTTACGTAGACAAATAAAATTTGCAATTGTATAATAATAATAATAATAATAATAATAATAATAATAATAATAATAACAATAATAATAATAATAATAGTAATAATAATAATAATAATGTGGGGTCTGCGCTTGTTTCACCCCGATATCTATCGAAGACTAAAATTTTAATTCCGTTATCTGTATGTGACCTTCAAGTAGCCGAAACGGCGCATTGCAGCCGGATTTTTTGAATTAAGGTACCCTTACCAATAGTTTTGATCTCCCATAGAGGGAAAGATCTCATTTAAGTTTTCCATTGAGGCTAGCTGAAAAAACGACTATGGGCGGGTTTTTCAGCTAGTATAAACAATTATAGTGGAAAGGAAAGAATGATAAACAAGTGATCTGAACTGAAGAAAAGAAGGCAAGCGTTTACATTTAGTCGCTAGCTTAGTGTTCCCCATAAACGGTTGGCCAATAAGCCGTCGTCAACTCTAGTCATACGACTACGCGTAACTTAAGCTACCTGCAAGTGGACACGTTAGTGTTTGTTTTAATCACTTATTAATTGAAGTAGCCGTATGCTGAAGGCAGACTCACACACGCACTAGGTCAGCGACAGCACGTCGTTGACAGCACTAAAACACGAAGACTTTTCTGCTTCTTTTCTTTTTTTTTTCGACTTTTCCCGTTTCTTTTTCAAGCAAAAGGCTAAAACAATAACCATGCGGTTACCTCATACCACACCCTAACCCCAGAAAGGTCCAATGTTATAATAAAGCTGCATGCTTTGCGGATATTTCAAGGCGCAGACGGCTATTATTTCCCTTCCCACAACCGTTGCCCCACGACTTCAGAACGAGGCTTATCAGAAAATAAATGGAGGTTTTTTCATTTTCGTCGGCATTTTGTTCTTTTCAAGATGAGTTGTTTCTTAAAAGAATAGCGATTAAGAAAAATATTCAATGTCTACGTGCAATTTGTTTATTTACTTCTTTTGATTATTAATCATTGTTTATGCCATTTTTTAAGCCTGAGTATCGGTTTACGGCGACTACGCTTTTCATAAAAACCGGAACTTGAAAGCGGCAAAGGAGGGCATCTCATGTTTCGACTTAGAAGAAGTGGAAACAATACTAATTCAGGTGTAAAGGATGGGATAATCAGTTTCCCCTGAAATAAATTAACGTTTTTATTTGATAAGACGGGCAGTTTCTTCTGTAAACACTTGAAAAGATAATTGAGAGATGATAAGAACGCTCTAAAAATAAGTAAGCTAATTAGTTTAGATAATAGAAAATGGTTGATGTACTCGAACACACTAGCGCACGTATAATCCATGTTTATCAAGGTTTATATAAAACTGTTTCGTTACTGAAATTACTTTCATTATTCTTGCTTAGCAAGAAAAAAGTCCCTAACAGAAACTGTTTGTGCTTAGAGAACATGAATACATATATATTGGATACAAGTATGTAATTATATACGATGTCGACGAATGGTATTAGCGCCAACCAGAGACAGTCATCGAAAGTAGAAATCAGAAGATACACTGGGATTTTGAAGTTCAGACCGACCATCCCACCTTAGCAAGAAAACCGGGTCTGATAGTCGTCAATAAGGAAAAGGGGGCTTTCAGAGATTGTTGACGTGACTGTATCAATGGATCATAGTGTGAATGCAAAGTAGCATTAAAAAATCAGAAAAATGCCAGGACCCGGCCTGGAATATGAGAAAGACGTGGAATAGAAAGATTGAAAGTGTCCATCATCGTGGGCGCGTGGAGAATCCAGCCAAAACTCTAAAATCAAGAATGGATGAGATAAAATCCAGAGGAAGGGTTGATACTGTACAGACCACGGCATTGCTGAGATCTGCGAGGATACTGAGAAGGGTGCTGGATATTTGGGGAGACTTTCTGTCGCTCTACGACAGTGAACAAACAATGCAAAGGTAAATAGAAATCAAAATTAATACCGTGGGTTACAATACTTAGCAAAAATGGATGATAAAATAATTTCTTCAATGATAATACTAGTACGGAAACGTAAAGAACAAGCTTGGTGTTGATATATGGAGTAAGAGGTAGAATTCTGCAAGTCATGAAGCTTCCGTGACCGAGTGGCCAAAGCAGCTGGACGAACTTTTTCGCTGTCGTAGAGTGACGGCCGAGTTGAGTTATGATAAATACAGCTAAAAATCAATATAAAGGTAAGCACTTGTCAATGGTAATAAAATTGGTTATACAACTTGATATAGTAATTAAACAAAATGAAGACGACCATTTTTAACTCAAAAAAACCTTTATCTTCAATTTTTTGTAAACTTTATAACAACCCCAACCCTACAGCTGTTAGATTACCAGCCTTAATTACAATCACTGATCATAATTTAGTCTCGTTTGTTGATTAATACGAGTTGTCTGAATAGTTGGCATAGTTTTCCACAATGTCAATACTGCTATCTACAAAGGAAGTCGGCATATCTTAGAGCTTAAGAGTGAATTACTTTTAATGTCAAAAACTATCAAGAAGGCGAGAGAGATAGCCAACAGCAAATTATCTTCGGTCAGATTTTCATCAAGTTTGCCTCCACCAACCACCTTGAGGAGATAATGGGCTTTATTATTTGTTAAGCGATAAGGTTCTTAATCTTGTCACCGCCATTTCGTAAGATATTCTGTTAATATCAAGTGTTCCTTTCTCTGAGAAAAATCAACAGATATATCGTGATTTTAGCTGACTCAAGTAAAATCGGGAACTCTTGTCAGAATCAGACGATATCAGGTAACACACGGTTCAGACACTATCGAGCAATGGCGGCAATCACTAAGACTAATGCAGCTATCTACATCATCATCATCGTTATCATCAATTCTCTCGCTTTTCTCTCTTATTGCAAAAATATTTTTATTAGAGAGCGTCAACCAAGACTGTCACCAAAGATGTTAACGTAGATTTCTCAAGTTTTCAAGTTGGTTTGGATAGCTGACTGGCTATATATCGATATATTATGCATACAGTACACACCAATGGAACAAGAAGGGGAGGAATTTCAACATTTATTCCTCATTGTGTATAAATAAAACTTTTTTCTAATCCCCTCCCCCTAAAATGGTTTTTAGTGTGTGTGGGGGGGGGGGTCATCCTGAAATGTGAGTTCATGCTAAATTGATCCGTTAGTTTGTGTCTGACAGTATTCACACTTGGTTTTTTGTTGTTGTTGTTGTTTTTAAATTCGGACTTTTTAGTGATCGCTGCCCCCCAAATGAAATATTCAATTATCATCCCATTTAATTGACCACCCTAACACGGCATGCTGCCAAAATCTGTTTCCAAAATCCGTTTCTATTTATTCGCCAGGCCTGTTTTTACGAAGTAATTCATCAGGCCTGTTTTTACGAAGACTTGAAAACTGATTTAACTGATTAAAAATCGTAACGGAGAAGAGAGATTTTTTTTTTCTGTCTAACGTAACACTCCTCCAGGTTGGCTCAGAGCAGGATGCCTCAAGAATGAAGTGTTTTGTGTAGCCCACGAGCAGGAATGTGTGAACGTAGTTTTTTTTTTAAATAATGAAGACCTTGAAATTATTTCAACCTGATGAATGATGTTTACACCGCGAAAAATGTGTTTTCAGGAAGTTTCTTTGTATAGAGGATCAGCTTTCTTTTCAAAAGGAAAGATTGAAAAACGATCCGATAAGAATTTGCCAATCAAGTGTTAAATTTCAGTGATGAAAATCTATTTTGCTGCTGATAATCCCAAGTTACTTTGACATTTTACATATATACACTTGCATAGTACCCGTCATAAATGACAGAATTATTTACGTATGGACTGGCACATCCACCTACAATGAGACTATCTGTGCGCTGCACCTAAGATCGGAGTGTCGCCCCCGGCACTTCTACCAAGGATCAGAAAGTATTGTCTGAGCATTCCCTGAAAAGTGCTACGTACAAAAAATATCATGGCGACGTACTGGAGAGCGAAGAAAAGAATGCAGCAGTATGTCTTATTTGAACGTCTACTAAGGAAACCTTCGTGGCCTAATTAATAAGTTGCATTAAGGCAGACTTCAAAGGGAAAGGGTGCAGGCTCGAGAGTATAATTGGTTTTCTTCAAACCTTCATGATACATATATATTTTCAAGAGAAAGACCTCTTCCCCTTGTAAATTTCGATGTAGGAACGAATGTCTCCAATACCGCTGCTGTTGATTTCTGTGAACCTCAAAAATTGGAAGCCATTGTCTATACAATCGAAACAGCAAAATTCTAATACAACAAAGACCACTAAATACGTGTGTATAAGTATGTAATGACGCTGTGTTTGGAAAGGAATACACAGCGTGAATGTATTCCACACTGTCACTTCATCTGCAATTAAATTAGTTATTCCGTTCTTAGTGCTGTACCGTTCGAACCAACAGATCTAGAAAAAATTAATACTTTAATTGGGATTTAAAAATTAATAGCTTACACACAAAAGTACGTTCGTATGGGCTGAATACCATCACTCAGAACCTAGTAAGAATGGGAACGCCTCAATCAAATACTATTCCGAGGATTTTCAGATGTATGAACACAATGAGTAAATCTTCTTTGCAAACTCTTCAACATTTCTGAGTATGATGTGGAAAGATCCACAACCAATGCGTCCTCCTGATAGTGGAGCTGAAATATGGAACCTAACTAAAAGATTGGCTCTGAAACTAACAACTATGCAACGTGCCCAGGAGAGGAACATGTTTGATATCGCATGGAGGACGATCTGACAGACAAATCGACATAGCAAACCTCTCACACCATCTCCATGGAGCATAACCTGCAATTCCTTCTATGAACCAAATGTCGTTTAAGTGACATTTATGATCATCAGAATACGTAATTCTATTTCATTAAGACAGAAGCCGTACGCGCGTCAATTGCATGAATGAAATGCTATTTTACAACGATATTACCGTTAAACGGATGTGCTCTCAGAGGAACGGAAATTTAGAGGTAGGGACTTTAAAAGGAATCGGCTTTTAAAAGCAAGGACTTTTAAAAGCACTAAAGATCGAACATACACATCTATGGTCTGACTTTCAGGGTTGTCTTACTCATACATCTCGAAACCTCCAAGAACACCTTATGCCAAACTAATATTTACTTCTGGGGACCTTAAAGTTATTGGGTAGACTTCAACCAGATCTTGGTTAGTGGCATTTGCTAAGCTGAGTTTGTTCTAGCACTAGACCAAAAGTGGAAGGCACCTAGTGAGAATCAAACTCCCTACACAGCAGTAATGGTCTGCTAGACTAGCTATCTAAATATTAACGCACGGTGATGCATCTCAGAGTTTAGTCTTACACAAAGAAACAAAATAAAGATAGGTATTTCAATAAAATAAAAAAAGTGGGAAGAGAGAGTGGAAAAATAAAGTTAGATAGTTTAATAAGAGGGTGGGAAGGGAGAGGGGGAAAAGGAAGGTAGTTTGATAAGATGGTATGAAGGGAGAGGGGCTGGTGGCTACTATTGTTACTATAAGTATATAAGAGACGGCTCTAATTATATATGTGGTTGTTATTTAAATGAAAAGGGGGACAGCTTGTACTGTACGAGTAGTCGGGCACTGTGTTAGACTTGGTATATATATATATATATATATATATATATATATATATATATATATATTAGTAGGAGTAGTAGCGGTAGTTGTTGTTGTTGTTGTTGTTGTTGTTTATGCAACCTGTGATATCACGAAGAAAATTTAATAAACGAGTGTGTCAAAACTCCCACTAATTTATAATGACAAATCTAGCTGTAAGAAAAACAGAACAATAATCACAGTAGTATTTTAACGCTGACTGCGTTTTAACCGAGTATACGTTGACAAAACTTCTTCTTGTAGCTGCCCGTTGACTTTATCACTACTCAATCAATCACGTGATTCGTTTCGGCGATTTTCTGTCCTAAAAGGCTAAAACATTTCTGGTTGTGGGTAAAAATAGATTATAAAGCATTGTTTTTTGCAATTTTTTTACCTAAATTTGTTTGGGCAAGTTTTGGTATAGTATGCTTTGAAAATCGGGAGTGGGTGTCATTCATCATTGGCGAGGAATTAAGGCAAGCTTCACTGACAGGACATTGCTATTATATCCATTATGATAGTTATTTAAGTGAAAAGAGGGAAAGACAGAGACTGTAGTGGTAGTAATGATGATGTACGACTTACCATTTATCATCATTATTATTATCATTATAGTCTACTTATGCCTGTTGCCTCCTTGTGGAGCATGAGACTGCAACCACTCTGCAATAGCAAATTGGTTTTTACGGCCTGGAATTGGGACCAGCTATCAAGATATATGTTGTTGTTTTTTTACTGTCAGATTAACCTTCTCTAACATAGAATGTTACATGAACCTAAAGGACTCCAATTTCCTTACTATTTATCCATAACTGGAGATCCATTGAATTCATACCTTTCCCAAGAATATTAGAGCGAAGTGAACGTAAACTTCAGCTCAGTATGCAATTCCATTTTTACTGGTAACCGTTACGCCACGCTGCATCTCCATTATCATTATTATTATTATTAGTAGTAGTAGTAGTAGTAGTAGTAGTAGTAGTAGTTGGAATTGATTAGAGTTAAGATATTAATCTAGTCCAAACATGGGTCCTTGAATTTAAAGAACTTCGAGCTCATTCAGAGTACATGTCGTTTTATTTTTCTTTCTTACTCTATGAGCCATGTATTCTTTTTCAATATTTTATGGGTGTTCCTCTTCTGTATTTTTTCATATTTGGCTATGACGGCTCTCCACTTTTACCTCTGTCATTTTATTAATGACTTACAACTGATATCGTTGATGTTTTCATAGCCGACATCCAGTTTTGTTCTATTTCCGGGTTCTTGTACTCAACGGGGTTTGATAATTTCCTTTATTCACGCGACATCTCTAATGGTCAAATCATTTTGACAAAAAGTAATGTGAACCATAATTAATTATTAATTCTTTTTACTAGTATTCTTTTCATCTTAAATTTAGTTGCTTTTCATCGCGACGACTCAGACCGCCAGACTACAGCCGTTTGTAAATAGTCATCATCATCATCATCATCATCATCATCATCATCATCAATCTTTTAACGTCCGTCGTTGAACATAGACCTTCCCTAGGATCCACCACAATTCCCTATCATGGGCATCGCGGAGCCAGTATTTCCTGAATCTGTCAAGTTCATCTCTCAATCTTGTGTTCTGTCGGCCTCAGTTTCTTATGTGATCTCTGTGGATCCATGTTGCGAGACGTGATGTCCATCGGTTGTCTTTCATTCTCGCAACATGACCTGCCCATTGCTATTTGAGTTTTTTAATAGTTTCTATGATGTCACGGACACCCATTTTCTTCCTTATATACTGTGCTGTCTTGTGATCTCTCTATCTAAGGTAGTGCATGATTCTCTCATGTGCACGTTGCATACTTCTCAGTTTGCAGGCCTGTCTCATGGTTAGGTTCCATGTTTCAGCTCCATAAGTGACTATTGGGAGGATGCATTGGTTGTTTACTCATCTTTTTAGAATTATTGGGATCATCTGGTTCTTGAAATAAATGATTAATAATGATCGACAATGTTTCATCTAATCTATCAAATAAGCAACATGTCCTTCTGTCTGTCTGTCACACTTTCCGTCCGTCCGTCCGTCCGTCCGTCTACAACAAATTAAAAGTACAAATTCTACGTTGAAAGAGGTGGGGCATAGGCAAGGTTCTGAGAATAGAATCGCAACACGGAGGGGGTGTAGAAGGAGAGAGAAGCACGATAGGGGTACCCAAAAGGTCCAGTGTTGAAACATAAAGATCATCGCTAAAGAAGGACGACTGAACTCGGCCACCCAGAAAATAAGAAGGGCCAGAAAGTAAAATGTGGTGGAACTGAACCCGCTTTCGAGTGTCTGTGAGCGAAGATTTGCCAAGTATGTTCACTTCAGGCAACACCCAATAATTTTGTTTTTTGTTTGTTTTTTCTTTCAGGCACACCACAGCCCTTTCCACAACGTATACCATTAGCAAAGCAACGAGTTTCACAATTCTCGAACCAGACAGAGAACGCCTTTATTTATACACATTCTAACTTTTGTTCGGACGATGTAATCTCTTCTTCCCATCAGTGCTGTTGACACAACGTTTTAGCTGATCCATTCTTTAGATGTTATTGACAATGCATTCACAGTTTTTATAAATGTCTGGTGATTTTTTTCTTTCGTCGTATCATTGTTGCTTTTTATTGTGATGCTCAGGCCGTTTTTACATTCTACGATTGTAAAGTGAGTAAAATGTGAGAGAGAAGTCTGTAGCTATACGACTAAATTTGATAACATCTACTAGTTAGCTTCTATAGCCTAATCAGTGGGATGCAGGATACGGAATACCCGTTCAAACCTCGTCAATTCTTCATGTTCCTACCTACGTTGCTTACTTGATTGTCATAGATAGTAAAAAGGACTTCAGAGAGAAAATAGAAAAAAAGTAACAAAAAGATGAAAGAAAAACTAGTCAAAAATTTATGATTATAATGTTAGCTGAAATCTGGACAATCGATGGTTATTACATCTACTATTACTAGGTAAACAATATGGTATTGTGTAAAATATGTTGCAGAATGATGTAACTATATGGCTAAATTTAAATGATGTCAGTTACTGACACCTATGCCCTAATCTGTTAAGTGCTGTCCATGTTAAACAGTCTCGCAAGAATACTGGATACACGTTTGAATTTCGTCAGATGTTAAATCATTCTTTTCCAATCTATTTAACTTGTTGAACGGCCGTATGTTATAAAAGAAACTATATGAGCGTTTTCCGTTAATAGTTAAGACCTCTCAATTTAGCTCTCTCAATCATGGTAGGGGAATGTGGGTTTTACACATCGGTTTACACCCGTCTTTTTGGTGAGGAGTCTTCTTGTTGTTACAGTGTAAAAGCAAAGTCAGCTCCAGACATAGTACTGGAGTCTGACCGGAAATAATAATTAAATAGTAGTACAGACCGGTTTTCTGGCAACAGATAGTTCAATACTTCTTATAACCCGGACAAAATTTCTCGTACCTCTCACACTAGTTCTCTGAGAGGCCAAAGGTCAGAACATATGAAACAACATTTGTTAGTATTCTAACTTATTTTAATCACGTCTGGATGGTTCTAATTCTTTCTCGGATTTCTAATTCTTCCTACTTCCTTGTAAGGCTCTTCGGGAGTGTTACAAAAGCGCCGGTAATTATGGGTACACAGTTTTTTCAGTTCTCTAGCAAGTTCTTGACATTTTTCCAGCTTTTCACTCATTTCTAATTTTGCTTAGTGATCTTCTTGAAGAGCGACATCTACTTTCTGCCAAAGTTTCTCCTCCTTGTCAACGATGTGTAGATCTGGTCTTTTGGCATGGATTGGGTGATCCGTTTGATATCTAAAACCTGAGATATTAATTATTGTTACTAAATTTTCACACACGCAGTGACTGATAGCTCTCACGGAAGATCAAGCGTGAGCAAGTCTCCACAATACTCCAGGACTCTCCTCGGTATTCTAGTTGATTTTTGTAGTGCTGTCGTCTCGATATTCTCAGTTGTTTCCCAGATTTCCAGTTCCCTTAACCTATTTGCTAGGCTCTTCGCTTCTGTTTCCTGGGCTTTTGTCTTCATCCTTCAACTTCCAATTGGTTTAATTGGAAACTATACTTGTTCTATTCAATCCTTTGTTTCGCCAGGAAAAGCTCATAGTAGAAGACTCCCTTTCAATCCCACAATATACACAGTATCTTCAGATGAAGGCCGATATTTCACATGACCCATGAGGTTTTGCATGCAATGTTGTTGTAAAGTACCTCATCATTCACATCACAGTAAAAATTTGTTTCAAAAATGAAAATTTTTTGTTACTTTTAAGTAGCAAATACGGTCCAATTGTTTCTTTCTCTTTCGCTTAACCTATCTCGAAGCTACACATCAAAGTGACTAACATAACCAAACTGATGCAAATGATTTTCAGCACTAGTTTTGAATATTTTGAATATGCTGGCTATTTCATACAATGTTGATTACTATGCATTGATTTGGTTACTATTAACTTTTGTCGACCTGACAATTGAGCATTATTCAGTGAGAAATGTTAAGCACGAAACTCTGCAAAACATTTTTGACACGTTCATTCATTTACAGTACCTTCTCCATAAACTGCCAGGATCTTTTTCTGGGGTTTGAGTCCCATTTTTATCTTTCTTAGAATAAAAAGGTATGATACACCAAAAAATATTGCTTATTTTCTACCATCTTCAATGTTAGAATCAATAAACAATGAAGAATAGTTTAAAGTATTGTTAAATGGAGATAGTTAAAAACTAAAAACTCCTAATGCCATCACAGGGCAAAAACGGAACAAACTTATTAAACCGTCCTAATATATGCCTCAGATTTACATTTTCCATTACTCATAAATTCGAATTCAAACTATGTTTAATAATAGAAATTACGTCTCTATTAGATGAGTTACAACACAAAAATCATTTATTAGCTTCAGCTTGCGTAAATATCAAAAGTTGTACATGCCTTACAGAGAAAGGATATCTGTCTCTTAAAAAAAACATTAGATTAATTTATTTGTAGAGGTGAGGTAATAAAATCAGTGTCACCGACTTGGTATTAATGCCATTTTTAAAAAAAACTTACTGCGTTTTCACTCTTTGTTAGATATTGTTGTTATAGATAATAATTTGGAATAAATCCAATAAATGGTACTAATGGAAAATTCGCAATAATTTCAGTCACCAAGCATGTTTCGTGGATAGACAGAGAGACAGAGAGACAGACAGATAGTTACATAAATAGACAGATATTTTCAACTGATCTTGCTTCACTCAAGAATCATAGTTGAATGAACCGAACGCAAAGTAACAAAAATAAAAATTAAAATTGTGTCTCTTCAAAAATATAGAAATACCAAATGATTTTTTTTTTTTTTTTTGAAACTACTATTATAAATTTGCCGCGTGTCTGAACTGTTTCCGCTTTTGTTTTTGCTTTTTTCTCTATTTATTTTCCGATATTACTAAATTGAAATAAGAAACTCAAACAGGCTAATAAACAATCAAAAGTTCGAAATAAACACATGTACAATGCATTCCATTTGTGGTAACGAACACTCATTCATTTCATCTAGGTACGAACTTACAAGTAACATTTATTTTGGGGAAAAAACTCCACAAAAAAAAGGTAAACATTTAGATTTTTTTTCTTTTGTTTCGTGTCAACAATACGAAAACAGATAGACGTAGGTCATAAATAGACACGAAGAGACTGATTGATAGATAGATGGACAGACAGACAGACAGACAGACAGATAGATAGATAGATAGATAGATAGATAGATAGATAGATCTTCAGCTAGAGTGACAGAGAGTGACATAAACTGCTTAAAGCGCCGGCCCGTGGCCACCGGAGGGTCCCCAAATAGATGGGGGTCCCAAGGAGCGTTTGAATGCCCCAAATCATATTCTGCTTGGTGCTCCATAAAAACTTGGGCCGGCCCTGTCCATGTTTTCAATTTAACGCAGAAAAGGTAACAATCGCCTTAATGACAACAACAACAACAACAAAGAAAAATCAAGATAACGGTAAGTAAAGATATTGTAAATTGAACAGTTGAGTAATTAATTAGACTCACGTTGGTAGTAGTGAAAGAAGTAGTAGCAGAAATGTAGGTAAATAAAATAAAAAAACAATAATTGCTTACGTTTTCATCCGAGCAGTACAACACACCTGTGTACACCTGTGTTCTAAAAGCACTTGTGATGTGGTGATGAGGCTGGGGAGGCCGTGATGCTGCTATGATGATGATAAAGAGTAGGAGGAAAGGGGACAACTGCAAAGGAGGGGGAAGAGTATTGAAATATAAGAGAGTAGGAAGAGTGGCTCGTTACCGTTAGAGAGGGTGGGGGTGTCCCCTGGGAGGCACAGGTGGGCTGGGTCGACTACGTTCCAGCCAAGGTGGGCAAATATACCTGGCACTTAAATACACACCTGAGTTGAAGCGATCTTAATGCATTTGTCTGTAGTCCTTGTTGATCTAATTGTCATTATTGAGGGTAGCTAATATTAAAATAAAATCTCCGAGAATTTGTTTGTTTTTCCATTAAAAAAAATGATGCATTTACAGGGTAAATAAATCGGGTGGATTTTAAATACACACCTTCGGTTGATCCAGATTTGTTTTTTAATACCTTTGTTTTACTTGCGGATGTAATAATCGTTGTTCGTGCTATTTTTTAAAAAGAAAATGGAGCTTCCTTTTCTCCAAGAATATTTTCCTTGTATTTAGGCATTTATATATATACACACATACATATATATGTATGTGTGTGTGTGTGTGTGTGTGTGTGTGTGTGTGTGTGTGTGTGTGTGTATGCACCTGATTTTTTTATGCACACCTGAGTTGACACCGTTCGAGAACTGTTGTTATTATGTTGATGTTATCCGATTGTTATTTCAAATGAGAAAGGGTAGTTCTCTCCGTAAGTATATTTTTTGAATAGATAAAACATGTGCCCCATCTTAAGGGGCAGATCAAGGGTCAACATTTTTAGAAATATGCAAGAAAAAAGACATTAGAAATATGAACAGTGAACACTAAGTTCGCTTTTTCTCAGAAAGTATTTTCCTGGTTCTTTGCCTCCTTTCGTTAAGATTGTGGTTTTGTTTTGTTTAGGGTTTTATCCCTCGATCCATTTTTATTGTTTGTTTATTTTTCTTTATCCTCCATCCTAAGCTTTTTGTTCTCTTCCTGTTATTGTATGTTTCCTTTCTTTCTCTTTCTCTTACCCCATCCCTCTCTCTTTGTTTCTCTTTTCTCCCTCTTTTTGTTTTCCTTGTTTTTCTTCTTTTTTAATAGTGGCTCCAAAGGGCTTTTAGCACTGCCCTCGTTATACTAGTTTCCTTTCTTTATCCTTTATCCTTAGCCTTTTCTCTCTTCGTTTTCACTTTCTTTTTAATGTTTACTCTCTGCCATTCTCCTTTTTCTCGTCCTCTCTTTTCCCCCTCTTTTTGTTTTCCTGGTTTTTCTTTTTCTTTTTTTTTTTAAAACAGTGGCCCAAATGGCCCCTTTAAAGGGTTTTGGCACTGTGGCTTCTTGTAAGAAAAAGTAAATCCATGCTGGGGTTATGCGACGCTCTGTTCTGTTTGAACCGAGCAAGGGAACCGTTGGCAACGCTAAACAAAGACGAACAAGAATAAGAAAGTTTTAGTTATACATAAAGGAAAGAAGAGAAAAATGAAATTTAAATTAAAAAGAAATAGATTGAAAATAAGAATTCTTCTTTCTTCTCCCTCTCTTTTTTAAAATTCTCCCTGATATAACACGTTAAAAAATAACACGGGATAACTGTGCCCCGAAGATCCTTTTTTTTTTTTGTCTTCTTTTATTTTATTCATTTCCTTATCGTTGTTGCTGTCGAATAATTTTTTTTCAATTTTTTCACCTATTGATCTATTAATACGTCGGACTTCTTATGTTTAATTCACTTTATTGTGTGCCTCTAACGGCAACAGTTGTTGTTATTGTTCATCATCATCATCATCATCATCATCATCATTGTCCCACTTTTGTTATTATTTGATAGTTAAATAAAAAAAAACACTGTTACTACTACTAATAATAATGATAATAATAATAATCATAATACTGGCGATGATCATGATGATGATGATGATATCTACGAGATCAGTCCTCTTGCCGTACCTACCCTTCTAGGAGTAGTAATTGTGAGATGCCTTTTTTTTCATTGGAAGTGGAAGAAAAGAAAGAGAAAAGAGTTTGAGAAGAAAAATCTTTTTTTGAGACGTGACCACAACTGACATTCATTAACCGGTGGACATTAACTCGAATGGCATTGAAGGAAAGTTGAGTCAGTGAATCAGTTTTTATCAATGATAATAGTAGTAGACATCTTTACGCAATTAATGGTAATAAAAATTGTCAGATGATGATGATGCTACTGCTGATATTAATGAATAAAATAATAAGAAGATGAAGAATTATTATTATCATTATTATTACGTTTATAATTATCATCATTACTTTTTTATCAATATTATTACTTTTATATTATAATTATCACTTTTATATTATTATCATTATTACTTTTGTATTGATATTATCATTACTTTTATATCATTATTATTACTTTTATATCATTATTATTACTTTTATATCATTATTATTACTTTTATATCATTATTATTATTTTTATATCATTTTTACTTTTATATTATTATAAGCATTATCATTACTTTTATATTATTTTTACTTTTATACTATCATTACTTTCATATTATTATTACTTTTATATCACTATTATTACTTTTATATTATTACTTTTATGTTATCATTACTTTTATGTTATTATTATCAGTATCGTTATCATTATTACTTTTTTATTTTATCAATGCTTTCACATTATTATCAATACTGATTTCATATTATTATTATTGTTGTAATTGTTATCATTGCAATATCATTATTATAATATTATTAGTAGTATCATATTATCATTATAATGATAATATCATATTATCATTATTATTATTACTATTATTATCATCATTATCATTATCATTATTATCATTATTACTGTTGTTGTTATAAACTAATCGTCGTATCACGTATGATCATGATTAGAAGTAACAAAAATGATAAGAGAATCGATAATAAATGTATTAATAAAAAAACAAAGGAATAAAAAAAATAATGATAATAATAGTTAATTGGTTGATAATCACACTAAGTAGTAATGGTAATTTTTTACCAGGTGTAACAAAACGAGTAAGAAAAAATACAGCCTTCAATCAATAATTATTTGTTGGTGGTGGTGGTGGCCGGGGGGGTGATGGATGTCCTACGGGGGTGGTGATGTGGGTGTATGGATGTGGTCACCGTGCATGCAACAAATGACATTGTTATTATTTTTGTTGTTGTTGTTGTTGTTGTTGCTGTGGGTGCTGATAATCGAGAGGCGGTGGTAATTTTCAGTTAGTTGTCGTATCCAATAAATAATTGATGACTCTGACAGGGGCGTGTCAATTTGCCAGGTAAACGGTTGTCATAGCAACGTTTCTCCCCAAGAGGCTGAGACAAAGAAAGAGAACATGGGAAAGAAAAAAGAAAGGAAGGGAGGAAGAGTCAGAGAAAGAGATAGAAAGTGATAGAGACTAAGAGTAACAGACAGTCTAAAGACGGTCGGGTACCAGGTCTTACTACCAGATATCACACACCTGTTGAAAGAACACTTCACTGCTGTACGATTTTTCCCAAACATATATAACTGTCATATTTGACCACGGATTCTACCACCCAAGCCCCTTGGCTGAGCTTCAGTGGGTCATCCTCTTACCTTAATATGTTTGGAGCCCCAGTCCAGAGAACAAAACATTGTTTTTTTTTTCCATTTTATGTAATGAAGTATTATGAATAATCTTAATTAAGCGAGCCACTCTCCGCTAAGTCGTTAGTTCGATTCTCACCTGGAGCTTATTCTTTATTCCAATTCGCGCTGATAATTTATTTACTCATCACTGAAAGGAACTCAGCCAGAATTTAGTTGCGATAAAAAGCAACAACAAGTAAGATGAAGGTAAATAGTAGCAACAAATTAATAATAATGAAAATACTGTTCGTATGAAATAAATACGCATAAGTTTTGAAACATCACCAAAATAATCACATATGCTCAATTGTAGACTCAATTAAACCTTTTTTTCTCTCTCAGACCTCTTTGTCTTTCAGGCCCCTGTGCTTAAGTCTACTCAGCCTAATGGTTAATCAGGCACCGGTTATATCGAACAAATTCACCTTTCTTCGCCAATCAATGCGAGTTTTAACGAGTTAGATTCCAGGGCCTCTTTAGAGAGGCTTCTTCTACAAGCGCACACCTGGGATGAAAACTTCAATTTTAAACATAGGTAAAAGGCCCACCTCGTTAAATTCAATTAAAGTGAAAACCTGCAATATCAAAAATGACAAAAAACAAGGTATATCAGCATTTTGATAGAAAAAACACCCGTTAATTTTTAACAACATGTAGTCGCCGTTTCATGAGACCGGCGAATTTATCTGCAATAATCACATGGATTGTTATTAGTCACTTTCATATTCTTAACCAGCTCACCCAAACTCTTTACAGCCTGCTTCGAGATGATCATCCAAAACCTAGACTGGGAAAATGAAGGAATCAGGATAAACAGTGAATACCTAAATGAAGTCAAATTTGCTGACAACATCGTCCGTTTTTTAAGAAAAAAAATCATGACTTAACAAAGTACACCATTATATCTACCTACGACAACGCATTTCTTTGAAACGCTCAAAAGAAGAAATCAAGCGAGGAATCACTGTAGGTTGGCAAGCTTTTGGTAGAGCAAGAAAATCCCATTTGCTATTAAAAGAAGGGTCTACAACCAATGCATCCTCTCCATAGTTACCTGTAGGGCTGAAACATTGGACCTGACCAAAAGATTGACCCTCAAACTGAGAACCATGCAACATTCCATGGAGAGATAAAAAAACAGTACAGTACATTGGAGAAAAACCAGGAGCCAGGGATATCATACAATCCATTAGAAAACTCAAATGGCAATGGACTGGTCAAGTTGCAAGAATGCCAGACAACCGGTGGACATAAAGGCTCACAACATTGATCCCCAGAGATCATATGCGAAACTCTAGCCGATAAAATATAAGATGGCGTGACGAACTACACAAGCTCAGAGAGTAATAGCTCTGCAACGCCCATGATAGAGGGATCTGGTTAATCCAGTGGAAAGTCTATGTCCAACAACAGACGCTGAAAGGCTACTGCTGCTGCTGCTGCTGCTGATGATGATGATGATGATGACAAGTCTAGGACGCAAATGTCCCAAGGGCGCACTCCAAACTGAAAATAATAGTCGTTTGAATATCACCAGGGGTGCAAATTTCAAGTCTCGCCTACGGTACATGAAACCTTTGTTGGCTGTTTTGGAGACAGTTTCGATTGACAGTCTCTGATATCAAACAAAATACGAAGTAGAACTTGATGAAACATTAATCTATTCAACAATGCGAAAGATCTTCATGATAGAATAACAAATGCGATCAGTCTTTTAAGTAAAGGACAGCTGCAGAATGTGGTCAGTGAACCTAAAAAACGTATTAACCTTTGCATTCAAGAAGGTGGTGACTATGTTGAAAATTAATATTCATTCATATATAGCTTGAATGAATATTAAATGGTTTCCAATATTTACGAGGCTTGTCCATAAAGTATCCAGCCATTCATTATTAACAGGAAAAAAGCCTGTCTTGGGCAATGGCGCTTATTTCTCCTCGGAGTATCCCCTTTGGGACCTCACTCACTCATCTCAGTGTCACTTTCATTTTTAAAAACAATGTGCAAAGACCACTTTGGGAATTGCCATCAGCCATCTCATCATATTCTCCTTCTCTCACTCATGGTCTGCAATGCTATATCAATTTTGTTGTAAATGGGGAAGTAGCGTTGTTAATAGGGCTATTTACCAGCTAATTTGAGAGAAAATGTTTCAAACATTTCCTGAGGCCTATGTTTGCAATATTTGGAATCGTCAACAAAAACCGATTGGTTTTTAGTGGTGGTTCAATTTGCTATGTACTTCTTCGCTAAACTGGTCCCTGAGTTTGTGCCCAGCAGTATTTGTGTTTGTTTGTTTTTTTGAATTCAGACATTTTAGTGATCTCTACCCTACAAATGGCAATAGAAGTAACTGATCATTCCTTTTTCAATGTTTTCAATTGATCAACCCAAATATGATACTCTTTTGTTGGGATCAGTTGTGTTTTGTCTTGAGCCGAAATACGATATAAATCATGCGAGAATGGTCCTGGGGATTCCAACATTGGGAAAGCACTACTCCATTGCACTAAAAGAGGACATCATCCTGTTTTCCGATGTTCATAAGGTCAGTCTAGGAACTACCCAACCATTTAATATAAGGAAAATGAATAGCCTACCATGGACAATGGTGTCTTAGTTCTCGTCGATGTAAACCCCCCCCCCTTTGAGACTGCACACACGCACACACTTAACCCTGCATCCTTTATATAGTTCAAAAGAGCCTGAAAAGTCTTCTTTCGGTGTCACCATCAGCTGCCTCGTCAAGTTCTCTTTAATCTCACCCGATGTCTGAAATTCATATTGAAAAAGCCAGAAGTTGCAGGAAGCCAAATCTGGACTACAGGGGGGCTGATAGATCTGGATGATGTGATGTTTTGCCAAAAAAAGATTGCACGATATTTGAAGGATGAGCAGGCTTGGTCATTGTCAATATGACAGTCACACAGTACACAATCTAATTCACTGGGGTCTCACTGCCGACTGAGTAACCCCATGGGGGATCGCTGTTCACGCATGCACATTAAGGTTCCCCCTGATTTATTATCAAGCTACATCAAGGCTGTGTAACTGTGGATACTTTCTGGGCAGACCTTGTATATCTAATATGAAAAAGGCCTTTATGCGTATCGAATAGACCTCAACTGTCACTGCATGAAATGTCCATCAAAGATAACGCTGAGCCCATCACTCGACCCAACACGAGGTTATAGCACAAAGCTCCAAGCACAATAATCTACTGGTGTTCGACACCATACCTTCTCTCGAGTTACCAGTCTACAGAATAGTCTCAGTGTGAAAACAGCCCCTTCCAAAAATATGAATCATTTCAATATTAATCGAAAAATGACACTGACCACAATATGTTTACCTATAAATTCAGTTCTTATTCGTCTCAAAATCTACCAACGAACTGACAAGTAAAAATAACCAGCATGTAAAATAATCGTATCAGCAGACTGGTATGATAAACCTTTTTGTTTGGTTTATATCCACCAGAAATAGAGGTAATGGAGGCAATAAGCTATAAGTAAAGTGAGCTATCAGTGCATTTTTATATAAGGTTTTTATAACTAGTTTAACAGGGAGACCTAGTGGAGATAGCGTAACAGTCATCAGCATGGTTAACAGAATTGGAAGACTGACTTCTATTTTAGCTAGGGCTGCCTGCGTTCGCTTAGCACTAAGACGCTAGGAAAATGCTTGCATCCACAGTCCTGAGTTCTGTCCCGCCGAGAGAGTGTCTAAAATGTCTCGCCATTAGCATGCTACTATAGTTGAGTGAGAACATAAGCTTACGAGCCAGGGTGGTACAGAGGCAACTGCCCCTCGCCATTCGGGCAAATCAATATAATTCGGACAAAAGCGAGTATATTTGGGGGGCAAATCAAGCTTTCTGTTTCTCTCTAACCAAAGAGTACCCATACACCTATGATAATGATCCACTCTCTCATAAGCATCCTCCCGCCCAGGCAGTATATAAGCTATTACGCCCATTGCAGTCCTTAACAAAAACAACAACAAAAAACGAGAGGAATGCACCGACAAGTGCTAGACTCCTTATCAGAGTTTACGTAGAGACCAAGATTTGGAAAAGAGCCATTTTGAAAATTTGATTAAGCAAATAAATTCACTGTATCAAGTTTGAACTTAACAAACATAAATAAAATTTGCTCAGACAAGTGACAGCGGGGAATATATAGAAGTACCCAGCTGCCAGAGAGACATTTGCCGAAAATGGTCACTCCCTATTTTTTATGAATATAGATAAACGCCCATTTGTCTTGACCTTACCTTGTCTTTATATGAATTGTTGTGAACATATGTTCTAAGATGTGGCTTACCATTCAGCATGTTGGAAGCTGAAATTTGGTATGGGGTACATCTTTTCACAGCAAACGTCATAGGCTATAGGTTGACCTTGGAGCTTATTAGAGGTCACCAGAAATTATTTCAAGTAATTCCTAATCAATTGAAGCAATTTCTAGCATTGTATTTAGTTTGCTATGAAGTATAAGAATTTTTATGGCCTCACAGATTGTAGGGCGGATAAGATTAATTTCGATAGGATTGGCGGTACTGAGCTCAAGGGTCATTAGGGGTCACAAGAAGTCAATTTAGGATTGATTGTTTTTTCCAAGCCAAACAAAAAAAAACTTGAAAAACATTGATTTATTGTTTTTGTTTGGGAAACGCTGGGCACGTAACTGTTTCTATTGAATGGCTAACCAGGCTTGTATATTGAAGAGGTTAAAAAATCGAGCTAGTTGATGTAGAAAGTGTATGAATTATGATAAAATGTTATTTAAAAGAAACGGTTTTGATGGTTATGAGCTCATTCAAAATGGTTTGGGCAATGGAACTGATTGAAAAAAAGGATTTTTTTGTTGCTGTTGAAAGAAAATGTACTGAGATCTTGTTGCTAGTTATCCAAAGGCACATGATGAAATGTCACGTCTGATAAATGCCATGATTATGCGGAACTTTCTGCCTTTCGCTACATGATTCCGTTAATCTCTTGACTGCTATCATCATCGGGGCCGGGAGGTGAGATGCACGAGGAACGAAGAAGCTGAAGTCCCTTCCCTGTTAGTCTGTGGTCTGCACCAACAATTGTTCTGCTTCCTCTTCCTCGTATCCTTTCAGTGGGTTTCCTAGAGGTCGGTGACGCCCTGTGCCTCTTCAAGCTGATGACCAACATACAGGTTTAAAGCGCGCGGAATTATGATAAGTATTGAACAAAAACTACAGAAATCACAACAAAAATAATAAGAGCGCACAGACTAATACTGGACGCCTGCCTAGAGTTTACTTAAAGACCAGAATTTGGAAAAGAGTCATTCATGAGTTCAATTCTCGAGGGGAGGAGTTCGTGCATGGATCTGCCGCCAAATTCACTCTATTCTTCTATAGTGTATTGTCCACCTTTCCACAAGATATCATTGAAATTTATTCCGAAGTTTTGGAGATATCGTGTGTACAAAAAGGAAAATGTGGCAATAATATATGGTGTGGAAATTGAACGACAACTTACAAGAGATATCTGTGCATGGATCTGCTCCAAATTTCAATTAGTTCTGTCGGGGCCTATTGCCCACCCTACCACGTCGAAATTCATTGAGAACTTTTAGGGATATCGTGTAGAGAGTCATGAGCGTATACATAAATGTATTTGAAAAAAAAACGAAACATATCTCAATTTTAAAAAAAATTCCTCTAGATTTGCCTGCCAAATTTTACCACCTCTTACCTCATTGCAAATTCTTTTGAAAATTTTTAATGAAATTCATTCAGAACTATCGGATACATCGTGCGGACAGAAGAACAAACAGACGCGACCAAAAACATACCTGGGGTGAATTAAGCTAATAAATTCATTGTATAAAGTTTGATCTTTAAAAACATATTGAAAATTTGCCAAGACGAATGGTAGTGGAGGATCTATATAATCATCTAGTTGCCACAGATATACGCTAATGGACACTCCCTACTTCAAAAAATCAAATGAACGCCCAACCATCTTGACCTTGAGACTTACCAGTGCAAATCGTGACAAAGAAAAGGTAAGTGTGATTGCATGACCGGATCTCTACGTGATAAAAACCTATACCAGAGTTGGCGAACCTACGGCACGCATGCGTAATGTAGTTCGCGAAAACATTTTATTGGCACGCAGGATATATATATATATATATATATATATATATATATATATATATATATATATATATATATATATATATATATATATATAGTGATTGTTTTTTTTTTCAAAAAATCAGCAACCTTTGATTTTTCAGCTGTTTATTCAGACATTTCAAAATGCTTTCAAACACTTAATTTTCTTTCTCCATGAAATATTTTTCAAAATGTAAATATTGATATAATATAAATGGCAATCTGCTACTCAAAAGTGCCCATGGACACGTTGGGGAATTTTTTAGAAGATTATCGCCGATGTGGGCACGTGCTCTCAAAAAGGTTTGTCACCTCTGACCTACACCGTATTGACAATGACTTTTATCAACGTTATAAGGGAGCCTGTCGTGGGGCAATGATTCGTAAGATAGCCTCGTAGTCCATTCTTGGTGCGGTTATTTCAAACCTCTCTGAAAGCTCCCGGTATTGTGACTCTCCCCCCAGACGAAACTAAGCCTAGTACGTAATTATCTCCGGCGCCTGTCGCAGAATCATGGTTAAAGAAATTAATTTTTCTGCCGATTTCGTACAACTTTTTATATGGTCTCTCTTTTTTTTTATATAATTGTAAAGCAAAGAAGCCACAGATTTGAGTACAAATGAATTTAAGCAACAAGATTGTTCCATAGCTGTCTTAGCCTATACTCTGCCGCCGATTAACAGAACGTCTTGCCTGGAATCGGACTGTGCACCTGGTCCCTTTTCTCAGGAACACTCTGATCCATAGAGTACGAATGACAGAGTACTCTCTTAGGAGGTGCTGTACTCGTCTCGAGTGGCCGTGATCATCATCATCGTCGTTGTCGTCGTCGTCATAGTAATAATCAGTAAAGCAATGATTCACATAAAAGTGAGTGTAGTAGTGAGTTTAAACCCCACCAAATGCCCCCACTATGTGATTCTTAAAGAGATTTATTTTTATCAGTATATTTTTCTATTTTTTTTTTATAGTTTCAAAGCAACGAGGCCACAGATTTGAGTAAAAACGAATCCTCGCTTGATATGTGAAAACATTTGTTTTATTCATGAAAAATCTGAGATGCCTATATTTATTTTCTGTCCTACTACGGAGACAACAACAGAAGCATGAGTAGTTGTAGTGACATACAAACAAAGACATAAACACATGGCTGAATGTTTTAATGAAAACGCTGACACGATCTTTGCTTTATTCCTCCTCTCTTTCCGTTTCCTTTAGCGTGACAGAAAAAAACGAAGTGACAACGGCTTTTAAATTACATGATCATATCACAAAAATATATCCATTGAAATACAAAAGTATATATCAAATATAATTGTATATCAAATAGAGGCGTACAAATACGCCGCTTTTAAACGTTGGGGGCGAGGCCACATGCTAAAGTGTTGGTAGAGAAGTTGTGGTTGCATAATGTTTGTTATCTGCGCTAGGTGTCATGAGCAAATTTTTGCATATGTACGAAAATATTATTTTGGTTTTTCAATTTTAAAAAATGTTCATAGAGAAGTTTGACAATGTAGCTTTATGAAGCAATTTAATGTTGCATTTTATTTGAGAAACTGAATTAGATGGATTCACTTGCAACTATTTCCGCTGTGGAATTATTACCTTTACCCACAGAAACTGAAAGATCACTATGATATAATGCCATTTTCTCCAAGTTTACTGTCAGTTCAAAGTTAAGAAGCATAAATAAAAATATAATTTTATTGAAAATCATCTAAATAGCGATTTCTGACATCTATACGCAACTCAAAACATCAAGATCTAGATGAAACACGTCTAAAAACATCTGAACAGTGGATTTCAATCATCTCCCTTTCTGTCGCCTGCCTGTTGCGTTACCGGATTTGACGCTGCTACCGTTCAGTTGGATGGGGGCTCCCACCGCTCAAAAAGAACTGACCCCGATCATTCGAACTGGAACTGAAGAATAGATATGAACACCGAGCCGAGCCAGATAAGAACATCAACGAACTCAGCAACGATATTACAACCTCCCTATTTGAAGTCGCCAGTATGGTTAAGCCGAAGAGCTCAATAAATATTAGCAAATTCTCAGAAGAAACCAAAGTCTCATGAAAAAACGCAGAAACCTCAAGCCACCAACAACAACAATTGAAAAGATAGAGGCAACAGAGCTGAGCAAAGCCATCTAAAAAGATGAAGAGAAGACGAAACAAGATACACAACAGCAGTCATTGAAAGCATTCTTGAAAAAGGCAAGGAATTCAAAATAATTTGAAAATCTCTCAATACAAAGAAAACTAATAACTAGCGTGCTCGAAGCAAATGAAAAGGTGACAATGGATAGGGACTGAATAGTCGAACATGCTCAGAAATTGTACACAACGATTTCCCAGAAGTTACCCAGTAGGAATTGAAGCAGGCCATCAAACAAACAAAGAAAGGAAAGGCCCCTGGACATCACCATCGACCTACTCAAAAAAGCTAGAAAAGTCATCACTAGGAAAATAATCATCCTATTCAAATTACGCCTCAAACAAAATAAAGTCCTAGGGGACTGGAACGCTGCAATCATAATGCTGTTATACAAAAAAGGAAATCTGAAAGACCCCAACAACTACAGGCCAAAAAGCCTACTCAAGTACATCTACAAACTCTTCTCTAAAGTAATCACGAAAACGCTAGATGAAAACCAACCACAGGAACATCTGGCTTCAGAAAAAGCTACTCAACCATCTTCATTCAGTAAATCAACTTAAAGAGAAAGCAGCAGAATATAGAATGTCACTAGCTGCAGCATTTGTTGACTTCAAAAAGGCCTTCGATTCAGCAGAAACCCCCAAAGTCATTGAAACAACAACAACAACAACAACAATAATAATAATAATAATAATAATAATAATAATAATAATAATAATAATAATAATATAAAGACTGCAACACTAATTGTTAACAGTGACCTAACAATGGAAGGGAAATGAAAGAAACGTAAACCACAGCATAGGCATGATAGGCAAAGGAGAGAAGAGGTGTTGGCTGAAGACCTGAGGAGACTTATTGTCACTCAGCCTTCAGCAATGACCACTGGGCAACCGGTGTGAAACTGTAAATGCAGTATTACTGTGGCCTATGAGAACCAGGAGAGAAGGGCTGGAGACTTGAGGAGACTTGCTGTCACTCAAACTCCAGCGGTAACCACCAGGCAACTGGTGTGAGATTGCAAAATAATAATAATGATAATAATGACCCCGTATATGTCAGAGTACTGCAACATATCTAACGATGCAGCAGTTCCTTCGTCGGGCAACATAAAGTCTGAGTCCTTTCAACTAGAAAAAGGAATGAAACAAGGTGACACCAGCACACCCAAACTCTTGACATCCTGCCTTGAGATGATCTTCCGAAACTTAGAATGGGAACACAAAAGAAACAGGATTGACGGCGAATACCAAAGTAACCTCAGATTTGCAGACCACATCGACCTCTTCGCTAAGAACCTTAGCAATCTCAAAATAATGTTAGACAAACTAAATGAAGCAAGCAAGAAAGTTGGCCTCTACATGAACTTCAGCAAAACAGATGTCATGTACAGCAAACATGTTGGGAACAAAGACAAAACGATCGAAATCGAAAATGCAGAACTGGAGAAAGTAGACCACTACATCTACCTAGGACAGCAGGTCACTGTGAAATCATCAAAAGAAAAAAAAAATCAAGCGAAGAATCACACTAGGTTGGCAATCTTTCGCTAAAGTAAGCTCGGCTTTCAAGAACAGCAAAAATCCCATTAGTCCTAAAAAGAGGGGTAAACGAAGGAACCTAACCAAAATATTAATCCTCAAACTGAGAACTATGCAACGTGCGTTTGAAAGAATCATGCTCAACCTCACATGTAGATATCATAGGACAGGACAGCATATCAGAGAAAAGACAGGAGTCTGAGACATAAAAACTGTTAGAAAACTCATATAGCAATGGGCTGGACATGTTGCAAGAATGTCAGACAACCACTGGACACCACGACTCACGACGTGGATCTCCAGTGATCAAATGCGAAACTGTGTCTGACAGAAAGTAAGATGGTGTGACGAACTACATAAATTCAGAAAGTACTGGCTCCGCGATGCTCATGATAGAGAGGCCTGGTGAATCTTAGGAAACCTCTATGTCCAATGACGGATGCGAACAGACTGATGATGATCATCACCATGATGAAAATTACAAAACTCATACTGTTAACAGCAGAATCGAAGAAATGTATTGAGACGCTAAGATCGAACATAAGCTGCATCTGCATGGATCTGGAATTCCCACAGTGTGACTGGAAATCAACAAAGTCTGGTGATATTGTGTGGTATTGCTAAAGGGCCTTGACTAATGATGTTTCAGCCTCGAAACCACGCTTGATCTAAAGATCAGGCATGGTTTCAAGGCACGGCTCTTGTTTTCGCTGTAATAGTTGTATGAAACTATTATTATCATTTTCATATTTGAAAAAAACATTATACAGTTGATATTAAAATTATCAATGTCAAATGCAAAGAAAGGAAGAAAGAGAGGCAAGGAGGAAAAATGAAAAAAAAATCGGAAAAATCAACTAATTTACTTCTTCAATCAACGTAAATATTTTGATCAGATCAGTGATAAATATGAATTTACTAAGAAACAATCTAGATTTGTCCGTTTTCTCAGGTTTTATGTAATTTCTTCCCGTGCGAGGTGCTGGTAGCTTAGCAGTTAACGGCATGGTTATAGAATCGGCTCCAACACTTCGCGTTCAATGCGCACTTATACCCTTCAGAAAAGCATGAATCCACTTCCCTCAGCAATGGATAAATTGCAGGGTAGTTGAAGCCCTTCACCCCTGTTGTAAGGTAGGCTATGCCAGGCGTTAGTCTCCATGCCCCCCATTGGTGATAATGTACACCTGGGACCTCCTCATGGGCGGTACTTTTTATACCTGACACTCCCTCTCAGTTTTTGAAACTACTAATTCTCAAACTCCCTGCCATTCCCTGTCACGTGTCTCGGTAGTACTGAGAAGTGTCAGAGATTTTGCATCGAAATATTTCATTAACGTGTGGCGAGAAATGGCTGGGATAAAAAGTTCTGCCACCATTTTTCCTCTATTCTTTAATTGTGACCTTTATACCACACAGGATAAGATAAGACGAAGTGAGACTGAGGGATAAATATCGCTTTTTCTTGTACCTCTCGTTTCAGTTCTTAACATTTCTGTCGGTTATGATCCACTGAGGTTATCATATATCAGGTTTTTGTATGACTGCGGTTGTCAGCAGTAGTAGTAGTAATACTAGTAATGGCAGTCACAGCGGTAGTACGTACGTAAAGGTAAATGGTTAATGATAGGCTCTAATTTATAGTCAGGACTAAGAAAGCGACAACAGTTACTACAAGCAGACATCTGGCGTTGGTTCCCGTCTCTCTCTCTCTCTCTCTCTCTCTCTCTCTCTCTCTCTCTCTCTCTCTCTCTCTCTCTCTCTCTCTCTTCATATCTCTTTATTTCCCTCTTACAATCTTCTCATTTCGCTCTTGTTCTTCCTCTCTCCTCATTTCCCTTATTCTCTTCTCATTTCCCTCTCGTTCTTACTCTCTCTTTATTTCCCTTATTTACTTCTCATTTCCCTCTTGTTCTTTCTCTCTCTTTATTTCCCTTATTCTCTTCTCATTTCCCTCTTGTTCCTTCTCTCTCATTATTTCCTTTCTTCTCTTCTCATCTTACCTCGATCTTTCTCTCTCTTTATTTTTCTTACTCTCTTCTCATTTCCCTTTCGTTTTTCTCTTCCTGTCTCTATCTCTTTCTTCTTTACCTTCTTCTCTCTTTTTCGTTTTCTCTTTCTCTGATTTCCCCCCATTGGTTTCCTTAAAATCAATAATCGACTTCTCCGATGTTGTTAAACTTTTTTTCATCAAAAATGTTCTCCTTTCAACAGTGGAATTAAAACCCTCTAACTGAGTCGCATAAAGATCAATGGAAAGAGCGATTATGGGAATAACTCCGGGAGTGTCAACAAGAGAAGAGACTAGGTTGGTAGAAATCAGAAAAGCGTTTAGACGATAAAAATGTAGTTAGGTATGACATAGTAATAAAGGAGAACTTTCAGATCGTGGACGAGATCAAGTTGAATGCAACTAACCATCAGCTGATGGTGATCGCGAAATACGACATTGCAGAAGTTGAAGGGGTGCTGGGATAAGCGTGAGTAATTTGAAAAGGACTAAGGCACTATTGCCAAAGGTAAACCATTTTCCCATCGATATGAAATGGCTGGATACTTCCCAGATATACCTAACTAGGCCTGCAATATGTCACAACAGATTGATAATAATTATAGCCTTTGTACAGCCCATTTTCTCCCTTAAACGTTTTTGCTTCCCTTAATTTTCCTTCTTCAGCAACCAAGACATTTTCTTTCCTCCGTCCTCGAGCAATCACTCGAGGAGGAGATCGATATTCTTGATTGATCTACGGCTTCCGGTGGGACAGCGTATGGTCGCCATGTGTGAAGGAAGTCCAGGTTTCCGGTCAGTTCACTGGCCGCTTGCTCGCCACGCCAGTTGTCCGGGGAGCCAGTATCGATCCCTTCATCACCAGAAAAGGTAGGTAGCCAGAGCGGAGGGAAAGAATAAAAGAAAAGATGGTGGAGTGTGAGAATCAAATATAAAGTTCTAGAAGATGTTGTTTTTAGCAAGTAAGTTGTGTATATGGGAGGATTGGAGAACAAACTATGGTAGCCAATAGATCTCCACAACTGCCGTTGATTTTGGACAGGAGTTCGCAGCCGGAGACCCTCACCCACAAGGGAGAATTTAAACAGTCTAAGTAGGGAATAAGGCTACTAGGTAAAAATGAGAGTCGTCATGAATATTTTTGCCTTAGGGGTATGGGGATATGTGATGTTTGGTGTAGTATAACTCCAACCAAGGGTCTGAATTTTCCTTACCAGTGTTGTTCATCAAAATCATTTCAAACTTGGTTATGGTGTTAGCTTTTTGTCACCGTGTTTAATTAGTTTAAATTAGACAGCGAGCGGTTGTTGGGGTAGTAATCCCCTTGACGAAGGTAGGGAATGACTTGAAAAGGTTGGGAACCATAGTTTTAGGACAATGTTTTCAAAGTATTTGGTCAATTTTGATCATTTCAAGATAAATGAGATTCAATTCAAACTTACTTTTTACTAGTCAACCAAAACTGTCTACATAGGTTTCTTCACCCTCTAAGATGGGCTGGCTGGCTGGCTGGCTGGCTATGTGTGTCTGTATCAAGAGCACAGGTCGCCCCGATGGATCTAGGGGATTGGACATTTAAACACCTACTCCTGATAATATCTAGAAAAAAAAACAACTTTTTTTACCCTACCTATAGGTTTTTTTCGTGCTGTTTCAATTTACAATGTAAGTGAATGCTAAATTGATCACTTATTTTGTATCCGGTAGTGCATGCTGCCAAAAGACGTTGATCACGTGACGGTTTTATATTGAGTGACTAATTAGACCAATTTTATTTCTAATCAGATGGAGCATTGTCAACTATAATCAATTTTGACTAGTATTTCTTTCATCTTAATTTTAGTTGCTTTTTATCACAGTCAGTTCACGGCAGTAAATGAATAGCGTAACTTGAAAATAGAAAATTAGCTTCCGGCCAGAAAAAAAAAGTGGTCGTAGGACTTAGTCATCATCATCATCATCATCATCATCATCATCAGTCTTTTAACGTCCATTGTTGGACATAGACCTTCCACGGGATTTTCCACACTTCTCAATCGTGAGCGTTGCAGAGCCAATACTTTCTGAATTTGTCTGGTTCGTCTCTCCATCTAGTATTCCACCCGCCTCAGGGGTCCATTTTCTGAATCGCGATGTCCATCAGTTGTCTGCCATTCTTGCAACATGACCGCCCATTGTCATTTGAGTTTTCTAATGGATTTTATGATGTCTCTGACTCCTATTTTCTCCTCGCTGGAGAACTATGAAAATGGCTTAGATTCAATCATTTACACAAAAGGTATCAGCACAATCCTGAGGCCGTCTAGGAAAGTAGAAATCAAAAAGTGCTCTGGTATTTTGACATCTTGACCGACCACCTGACCAAAGCAAGAGTCTTGAATAAGGGGGAAAAAAGCCTGCTAGATTTTTGACGTAGCGCTGCTCGGACCACAGGGTAAATGAGAGTGAAACGCTGGAAGAATATCAGGATCTTGCCCGGGGGTAAATAATGGTTAGGCTGTTACCCATAATTGCAGAATGAAGATTAGACGAGTTAAGAATTAGAATAGAGGAGGGTGCTAAAGATCTGAAGAAACTTTCTGTTTTCAGCGATGATCACCAGATAATTATTAAATGAATAGATGAAAAAAAAAAAGAAGACAGATAATGTATAAAAATATAATGACCATTCGAAAAGTATGGAATCATTTAACATTTACGATAAAATAGCCTACTTAGGGGAATGTGGCCTTAGATTCCTTCAAAGTACACCCCTTAGGATCTTACATACTTTTTGTGTAGTAGGCTTTATTTTCTAGATCCAATGATGATACATACATGAATAGCCAGCCAGCCAGTCAGTAATACCCACTTAAAAACTGAAGAAACCCTTGTTGAAAGTTTTGATCGACGGTTTCTTATTTAATCGACAAGGAACATTCAGGTTTGGTAACGAAACGTGTCGCGTAGTACGCTATCTAAAGACAGCAGAAGAAATCTAACACTCACGAGTCGTTAGAGAATTGGTATAACATTGGCGGCACCCGTCAGTCTCGCGAGACTATGGATCATCAGTCAGAAAGTCTTACTTTCTGTCTCTCCAGGGTGCACACTTTAGCACGGTTGTATGGGAGACAGACGGGTGCGCATGCAACATCTCCCCTCTCAACGAACAAATGTTGTCCATGGGAGGGGCAATGGCCGACACAGTTTGGAACTTGTGTCTTCGCTGGAAATTGCCAGAACGGGACTGAAAACAACATCGGACTGTCTTAGAGACCACAGCTCCTTGTTTTAGATTCAGAGTTGTCTTTCCCAAGGAAATAGAATGGACAAAAACTGTATTTCCATCAACGAAGAAATTGAATCCTTGGATAAAAATATATCATTGCTGGACCGTTTTTGTCCGAATAGACCAACCGGAGGTAAGCAGCCCCAAAAACACTGAGGTCGGAGGAGGGGGGGGGGAGATCATCCCACAAACACAGACACACAAAAAAAACGGATGTGATGTGATCGTACGAGGAATAAGCATGCTCCACAGGAACTAGTTTCAATATTTCTAGAACACACGACACCTGACGAATGGCTAAGGGACATTGCGGGAAAATTACAATAAACAAATGAACTCGCTATTACAGTCAATAATTGAACGACTGTAGCATCCAAATTTAAAATCATGTAAAAATGTTCAATTGGAAAATAAATACGATCAGAATAAATTATATTTATGACATCATTGGCGTTTTCAAGTGGATTCAGAAGAATTTGGATGTTTTTCAAAATTCCACCAAGATGAGGCCCCCAAAATGACAAAAATAGAACCCTTATCATATAAAAAAGATTTTAGAAAAATAAAAAACAAATACGAGGGAAAAAGCCGAATAAACCACACACAATCATAACATTGCTTAAATCGCGTCCTACACCGTGACAAGCTCGAACCTGGTATGATTCGATCGCACGAATGTTACAGAGTTCATCGAACTCTCTGTCCAGATAGTCCAATTATTGACGGCCTTCTTTTCGTCGGCGCAATGTTTGGTGTATCTTCCGTACGTAGAATCATTTGACCTGCATATCGTTTCTTGTCAGTCATATTTCCAAGATAACGCGCTGATCAACCTCAAAACCGATGGATAAACTTAGCATTTCCTAACCATGATTTGAAATCATGACCAAGTTGGCGACTCTCTTACCAACTGAGCCAAACTGACAATTCTTACAGATCTTCGGAAAGTTTTTTTTCGAAATATTCCAGTCTTACAAAAACATCTAAACTAAAAAACAAGTATATTGTTAATTTTTATTCATAATATATGCAATAAAAATTGCACTATTCATCTTCAGTTGGAATAGGGAAGTGAAGGGTGCACCAGTGCACAGGGCTGGTGAAAAGAAACTCCTTATTGGTCAATTGTAGTCAAACTAGCTTTACTTTGGACCATATAATGGTAAAATTGGTCTGTTTTGTTAAAATTCAAAAATAGGCACCAATTTCCGCGAGTGTTTCGGTATGGCTTTGATAAACTTTTGGAGGAAGTCCGGCGGCATTTGGCCATAAGATGTCCAGTGCGCTCCTCTAGTTGATCGAGGGTTTGTGGTTTGGTGCAGTACACCCCCCTTCGCCCACAGGAAGATATCACGAAAATAGAGCAATATTTACAAAAGTTATCATATTTTGTAGAAAATAAGAAGCAACTCCCAACCCTGCAAGGTCAAAAATATTGCCCTGCGTCTTATATGTGAAGTTGCGACGTACCATAGGCTAAGGAATTGTCGAAACGGCTTCCAATTGGCTATAGGTAACATCTACCTATCCTAACTCCAGAAGAGATAAGTTATTGTTCAATTAAAGCATTATTAATTACCAATTTTGATTAACTATTAATTTTTCTGACTTTTTACCTCATCTTTTTAGTTGCTTTTTATAACCGGCCTAAAAAGAGTTACGATAAAAATAAAGCAACCGAAAAATTAAAATCGAATTTCTAACTTTTTGTTCCCTTCATTCGTGGATTTAAGTACTTTTTTTCTAGGTAAATTAATCCGCAAGGGAAGAAAACATTTGAATCTTCGAACGAGGAGTGAAGGGAACAAAAAGTTATTGAATTGATACAGGGAGAAATCTCATTTTTTTCTGGTCATGTATAAACTTTAATGCAGTTAAAAATCCGACTCCCAAGCGGAGTGTTAGATACGATGTTTTAATTGCAAATTATTTTTTTTAAAACCCCTGTATTCTCCGATAAATAAGCATGCATTCTAATTTTACTTTCTTTAACCAGACTACGATGAAACAAAATTTTCGAGACCGTGTGCCAAAAGCGCAGGACGCTTAATACCTTTTTTTACCTCGACATTCTCTGATGAAATAGGAGGGCGTCTTAAATGCCTGTGCATTTTATATGCCACGAAATACGGTACATATAATTTCTAATAGGGAGTTAATTCCCACCTATCCTGCATATATATGGTTCGGTGGGCGAAGTTGCTTGATAAGGCTATCCTTTTCAGCAGGTAATCCACTTGTTGAGAATTTAGACAAGAGGTACGTCGGACTTACATAGCAATGTCCGCTCGCAGCTGTAGCGTTCAAGAAACCAACTCTCTTAAATCAGTCATTAGCAGTGGACAGAGCCGTTATTACCGGTAATTGATATGTTAAGTGACGGTTTTCGGTGTATCATTTATCTGTTGTAATGCCATCTATTTTCATGCTGCAACGGTAGATAATCACCTGAACTACTAATCCAGTTGATTGAAGTAATCGGTCATTAAAACCAGCAAGGTAAGAGGGGATAGCGGAAGCAATCAAAGTTAACCGGAAGTCATAATGAGATGTCTGCACGAAGCTGTATGTTTGTAAACAGACGTAAGAGTTTTATCCTCCTTCAAATATTTTTCAATGTGATATGAAAGATCGAATATTTTACACGCAGTTCGATCTTGGTTAAGTGCCTCACATTTATATCTTTGGATCATACAAAGCTAATATACTCTAATAATGAACTGCGTGATTTTCTTGGTTCGCTGGTCGTAATACCGAAGTCTTTCAACTAAGAGGGGGGGTGAAATTTTGTTGAAAAAATACTTCCCGTCCGATTCAAACTATGCACTATTCCAGGTAAACAATTTCATTATTTTTCTTTGCAGAAAAATAAACAAAAACTATCTCAAATCAAATATATCCATGATTTTTTCATGGGAATAAATGAGTGGATCATACATAAAAAAAAAACAAGAACAGACTTCGTATAGCAATGATCAGCAAGCTAATCTTGCTGGCTGTTGTTCGTGAGTTCGAGCCTCATCGGGTCTCCCAGTATAAATGGTCTGATACCAATCCATGCTAAACTACTATACTCATATAATGAACAGAGGTGTACGAATCAAGGGACAGGGGACAACTTCCTCTCTCCCATATTTTTGCTCTAAATCAAGGTAATAATACAATATTTCTCTTAAATCACATATTGTGTGGTTTGTTCTAAGTATCGTAGATTGATAAAAAGGCTTTTTATTGGAAATTAGTGCCTGTGTTTTTAATCAGTATAATATTGGGGGGGGGGGCAAATCAAGCCTTCTGTCCCCTACCCTCCAATTCATACCCCTATGATTTTCTTGGTTTGCACTTCTTTACACTAGCAGGGGTAAAAGACTTTCATTTTTTTTTCTTTTTTAAACAAGCGTAAAATTTCTATTCACGTCTTCCGCGCATAAAAATGTTACCTTAAGATTTTGAAAGCTTTAAACGGGTGAATAATGGAAGAAACTGATAATGAATCCATTGATGGAAGAAATTTCGTCTTGCTGTTTTTAGTAGCTTTCTTGTCATAAAGGAAAGAATGGAAATATCTCTATCTGAGAAAACCACGAAGCTAACAACTAACACATGGACACATAGCGTAGTGGTTACAGAATCAGACAAAATTACTGCAAGTAATTTGATGGTTCTAGGTTCAATCCCAGTGTGAGACATTAATAATACTAATGCTAAGGGGGGGTACAGTCAATATACCCCCGTCGGTTAATTAAAGGGTCCGGTTTGTTACTTCCCCACACCTACCTGATGGAGGCCGTAGAGTACAACGAAAAACAACGAAGGTGAGGATGGTCCGAATAATAATAATACTTCATCTCAAAAATTCAGAGATAAAATAACAGGAGAGTTTTATCGTAATTTTCATACAAGCCGGTTAAAAAAAGTTTTTAAAAAAAGCAACTAAAGAATTAAGCTGAAAATAAGGTGTAATCATAAAAATTAATTATAATGATTTGTAATACTACATTGAATAGAATTAAATGAAAAATATCTTTATCTAAAACCTAGTTATATAGCTCATACCTGGAACCCCTTCGTTAGGATTTATTTTCATGTACGTCCAGCCTTTAAAAAAAAATATCTAAGGGGAATAACTTTTTTGGCTTGGTCATTGGACCCCACCTTTGTATGAAACCCCGTCTACCAGTAAGAAAAATTGATATACGACACAGAGACGTTTAGATGGAGGGATAAGTGATAGCCTTCTTCTCCAACGTACTCGAAGACGCGTGGGTAAGGTGTCACAAACATATTGTTGAAATAAACAAATGTAATTCTCTGTTTGATCTCATATTTAGAATCCATTAAAATAACCCCAGAACTATAACAACAGAAGTCTACGTTATAATTTTTTTTCACCCACCAAGATGGAAGGTCAGTGGCCTATCAACACCTATTGTTATGTTGGTAGATCAGCATCAAATCTTATCATACTAAGCTTGATAAATATACATATATACACCTCTTGTAAATGTACGATAGGGTTCACCATTTACTGGGCTCCGCGCACATGTGTCAGACTTGGCTAAACTTAAATACCTATACTAGTTCGAAAGAAAAAAAAAAAAAAAAAAAAAATCACTGGCGTCATCCAGATAGGATGTGTGACGATTGTTCCGTCCTGTGTATTTCCTTTCTAGTTGCGATGGTGACACCAAGCAGAACAACTTTTAATGTTTTATGTTTGTTTTGCTGGCATTTTATGACGCTTTTTTTTTTTTTTTTTTTTTCCCCCATTCAATTGTAAATCTATCAATAGACGAAGTCAACCAGATCGATGCTATTTACTACCGGGTTCCAACTATATATATATTTCACAAGTCATGCTATGTCATGTTTCTTCAGGAGTTATGGAGTAAATTCCATCTGAGTCTGTAACAGACTAGGCTTATCTTGGTAAATTTCTACAATAAAAAGAATCTCGCCAATCTTTGCAATAACACTGAGAGAACAGCCATTTTTTAATGGCTAAAGTTTCTCTAAAAGATGGCTAAAATTGGGTTGATTTTATTTTAAGGTTACTGCCTACGCCCCAATACAATCTAAGTCTCAAAAAAGTATAGATATACATAGATCTTAATGTTCAAATAATGTTATTCTCAATCTAGAGATACCGTTCTTTATATAGGGATATTTATTCTATTCATACATTTTGGAGCAGTTGTATGAGTATTTGGGAGCATATACAGTTACCTGAAAATGAAATCTAATTTTAGCCATTTGGAAAAAAAAAAAAAAAGGATCCAGCGACTTGTAGCCATTCAAGTGGCTGTTATTCCAGGGATTTATTGCAAAGATTGTTGCTAAAATCTCAGAGTTGCATAATTTCTTGTACCAGTGGTCAGCATTCAGTCCCAGCTCAAAGCCACAATTTTGAGTGCTTATATGTCAAAAGGTTACTTTTTCTGATTGTCTTAGGGTTAGAATAAGCATAAGCTTTCCAAATTTTTTTAATTTGCAACACTTTTTAGAAATAAAATTTGTAATATTGGGTCTTGTTAGCAAAACCAATTATATGACATTATAGAAGTTCAACTGATCCAGGAAAAGTATCTTCTGAAAGATACGCAGAATTATACTCAATTTTGTAACAAGCCTAGAGATTAATGGCAACACAGTTTGGAAAACTCTGTCCTGGGTAATGTAAGTTAGAAAGTAATCTGAACAAATTGTATTAATTATACTCAGTAAATAAACAATAGTATAAATAATGAAAATATATGTAATAAAAATAAATTACCATATCAGTCTACTAAAGCAGACAAGCTAACCTAGAATAGTTGTAAACTTAGTATTGTGTAGTAAGAAAAAAAGAAAACTTACTATAAGTGGTCAAGTGTATCTACATATCACAAAGCCACACACCCCAAAAAAATATCTTGGGAATTAAAGTAGGTGAAAGTGCTGAGGTCATAATTTTATGTTTATTTTTTTGTTAAAAATCTTGCATGTCAAAATAAGGAAGCATCCTCGACTGGGAAATAAGGTAGTTATGATAGCATGATACACACAAATGAAGGTGACATTTCTAAATGGCTGAGCAGGACTCGCAAAAAAAAAATTTTTTTTCTTTTAAAAGGTGTGTGTGGGGGGACCTAAGAACAAAAACAAAATAAAAACTAAAAGGTAAAGCATCCATCTCTTAAGAGATCTCCCATTTTAGTATATATGGCTGGTGAGGAGTCCCCGTCTCTATTGCATGCATCAGCTTAGTGGTCATCACAAGTTTCAAAGATGGTTGAGACCAGGACTTCATTTTATGACCACCCATTGGCAGGATGCCAGTCCAATGAAGAAATACCACCTCTCTAATCAGTTTACAGTGTACTCAATTAGCTCCTGAGGGAAATTTGACCAAATAAAGAGTCTCACACAGTAATTGCTCATAATGGAATTAGAACCCATGACTTTCTGCATGCAAGGCAGAAATGCTGACCATTACATTATCTGAAAGGATATTAACAGCCAGAAATAATCAGAATCTGGAAACAAAACACTCAACCTTTTTTGGGACATTTGCACAAATATACAAATATTAACTTGGAAGCCCTCATTCCTATCAATGCAATTGTCACTAAAAACTGAATAGGCTACAGATCCCAGATGATGCTGTGACAAAAGCTTTTAACAATTATTCATCAGGCATCCCTTTGAACCTTGATTCATTTCAACACTCGATTATTTCCCTTGAACTGAGTAACTTTGTCATTACAGATTTCTCTTGACTTAAATTAATCAAACAATCCTCAGATGTTACTGCATATATAAAAAAATAGCAATAATTAAATATAATAATCAGTTCTAAAAATTACCTGATCAATTGTTAGTGATCTGAAAAATTCAAGTATAGATACTCTCAAAGAAAATAACAACAAATGTGAAATAAATGTTTATTGAATACATTAAAGTAGTTTTTGCAACATTTACTCACAGAAAGATTTATCAAGGGTCATTTGAACAGTTTTGGCTTTCTTTTCAGCATAGATTCTGCAAAAATAAGCAATCCCATTCTCTAGATCGTGAAAAACAAATATACTTCGATAGACATCTGGATATGTATTCATCATTTGTTGTTTAAAACCCTTCAAGTGCCAGTGTAGCTAAAATGCGACCACACTTTCACTATCGATAGATATAAACAGAAATATGGCCAGAAATCAGCTGCGCATGACCAATAGCTAACGCAAAGATATTGGCATAATCCTGAAGTAAAATACTGCAGTAGTTTTATTCAGAATTTTGCGGTAATTTAGAGTTGAAAAAAAAAAAAATAAAAAAAAAAATAAAAGAAAGAAAAAAAATGGAAAGGAGCATAGGGCTACCGAGCAGCTCCCAGGTTTTAAAGATATACTGTATGAAGAGGGACTTGAAAGATCACCTACCCTGGTTTACCAAAGAACCGTGGGGATATGATCCAAGCATATAAAATGATAACTGACAAATATGGCAATGATTTGACAAATTTTCTGTTTCTATTGCCGAGTATTCATGATACACAAGGACATAGGTACGAACCAGTACACAAAAACATTCAGCTGAATGTGATCAAATTTCTTTAGCATTAGAATAAAAATGTGGAATAGCTTGCCTGAATCAGTCATAGCAGCTGAATGCAGAATCATTTGAAGCAAAACTGGATAAATTATGGAAAAATTAGGACTGTAGGGATTAAATCCAGCATGAAGTATTACTATGAATAAAGATGGCCACCACCTGATGATGTTATATGCTAATTACATTTTTTTTCCCCTCACCAACATAAACCTTGTACCATACCGATCATTTCATTTCTTTAAAGCAACCTTTCAGAAGTCAAATTCACAAAATTGTCCTAAAGAAAGAAAAAAAAAAGAAACTTAGCACACAAAAGGTTAACTGACCGTAATTTACAAAATTATCCCAATTAGAATTTCTAAATGGGGCAAAAGTAAAAAGTTATCAAGTTTAATGTCCGAAGTGATTTCTTCCATTTATTTTTACCTAATTGTTGTATCATTCTTACTCTAAAACATGGTTAAAGGGGGCATATATTTTAGTAGGTAAGCAAGTAATCTGTTCAAGGAAAAGATTGATTTGTAATATAATACCAGTTCTGCAGAGAGTGTGGATGGGGTGAATGTGGCAGACATGAAAGAAGGTGATATGAAATCACGTTGATAATAAGTGGAGATTGGTCCAGAGTGTAAGATGATTTAGTAGACAATAAGAGAAATAGAATGAAAAGATCAGTTCTTTTATTTTGGATCTATGCTTATCAGAATTTTCACCGTGTACATACTGGGATAGTTGCAATTAATTTCATTGCATCAATCAAAACTTGCGTTCAGTAAAACCACATCTATTAAGCGACACCTGAAGTGTTATTACATCCAAAAAAACTCCTGAATCAGCCCCCAAATTTAAGCAATTATTTTTTGGCCCATGGCTTACCCTTCTACAAAATGTCATTAAAAATTCAGGGAGAATTATTTGAGATTGTGTGGACAAACAGACAATCTTTTTTTTTTTTTTTTTTTTTTTTTTTTTTCTTACATGGGTGAATACAAAATTCTGTTCAACTTAGTTTGCAGAGGTAATAAAGGTTGATTATCATCAAGATGCAATATACAGGGAGTGAAAAAGTATCCAATACGTTTCTTCAAAATTGACAGAATTTGGATCAAAGATTGGAGAGAGAAAAAAAAAAAGATATTGAAACAAGTGTGAACTTTGATAAGTTATGTATAAAAATCAGAAATCTTTCGAACAAATTCTGTCTATTTTGAAGTTGCATCAGATGCTAAAATGAACTTTTTTGAAATGTAACAGATATTGGTGAACTCAACCTTTTTTGAAAAACTTAACCAAAAAACAAATGTTTTATAATAAACATAAGATTTTATTGTTATTATAATTATTATTTAATGAAAAGACTTCCTCCAAGCCCAGATAATGAAAACATTGAAAAGGGTACAGAGAAGCCATTAAATTAAGAAAAGTGGTCACTCTACTGTCCGGCAGTGTCCCGGGCCTCAACACTCTACAGCTGGGATACAGGTCAAAGGTCTGGGAGGGGGGAGTCGAGTCCAGTGCACCAGCCTGTCAGTCAGGAATTGGGGAGGGGAAAGGGGATGGATCAGGCAGTAGGTGGGTAAGTATGAGTGGAGTGGGATGGGTGTGGTCAGGATGGGGACCGGTAGGCCAAGTGAGGGTAGAAGAATCAGTCGGTCAGTTGGTTAGTCACTGGATGACCAGCTACGGCTGCGACTGGAACTGCTGCTCTTGTGTCTCCGGCTGGAGCCACCACCACCACCGCCGCCGCCGCCGCCACGACCCCCACCTCCCCCTCCACTACTCCTCCGCCTTCGCCGATCTTTGCTGCTACTCCGCTTGTCCCTGGTGTTATGTCGGCGTGACCGAGAGCTGCTTCGAGAATAGGACCGTCCACGACTGGAGGAGCGGCTGGAACTGAAAGGAGAGTGACATGATAGATCAATACTTACAAGGGTCATGTATCAGGCATTAATATTAATTCATGCTAGAAAAATCCTATGATATTGGAAGTGGAAAAATTAAACTGGTAAACAAAATTGAACCTTTTCTTCTCATCAAGGTTGCAGTACACTTTTTTTAGACCAATTTACGATGCAGATTATGAAGTAAGAGTTCATTTCACTCTAGCACAACTAAGTTTTTGGGTAAAGACACATTCTATCCAATTGTATATGAGGCAATATAGGCAAAGGTTAAAACCTTTTGAAAAGGAAAACCAGATTTACATCTATCAGAACTTTTCAATGCAGAAAATAAAAATTACAATCTATAAGATATATAAACAAGATACTATGCAGTAGGACAAGTTAAAAAGGCCGACTTATTAAACATCCTACGATGCTCCATAGGGGGTTATATGCTAAAATACAGCTTTCATTGCATCATGAAAACTAGATGGGATACAAAAAAAGACATTTCCAGAATCCGCAACTGGAACATGCCCAATGAAAATTACATTGTCTGTATTTTGAGATAACGCATTATCATCATTCAAAGAGAATCAGATTTCTTCAAAATTTTTTCCTCATTTAATTGTTACTTTTTATCACAACTACAGATAACCCTTTCAAGATTCCTGAAGGTTATTATGACTGCAACAATAGATATATATGTCTGGCAGATCCCTTTTAGGTGTCAACGGGGATATTTCAATTCAGGCATTGAGAACCTTGACTCAGTCTTCGAAGGGCTTAATAGCAGTTTATTGATAGAGGAAAACTAAGATGAAAGTGATTAATCAACTTAAAATATATATTTATATTGCAGAAAATTTCTTACCGTCTTCGAGAATTACTGCGGCTTGGAGAATCTCGCCTGCGACGATTCCTGCAAAAAATTTTTTTCAAGTTTCAAAATCAAAACTGTGAGCCATGTCTTGGGGGAAACAGTTTAAATGTTAAAAAACACTGATACAATAGGATTCTCTCATTTGAATTTCAAGTACATAGATGGAATGAAAAATTTTTTCTAAAGAAGTACTCTTCGAAATGTTTCTTTTGTTATTGTTTATATTGAAGGGAGGGTGGAGCAGTCACCCATAATTATCACCTGATTGATATCATATCTAAATTCAGACAATTCTAAGGAGCAGAAGTCAAGGAAGATAATTAGTAAAAACTATGAAGAAAGATCTATAATCTTCAATTTTGTAAAAATTTTTCTTCATTAGATTTTCCAAGAACCACTGATCCAAAAAACTTCAAACCCGATACTGATTTGTGTGCTGTCTCATAAATGTGATGATTATCAACTTCATACGGTGACTAGCCCCCCCCCCCCCGAATAATCACAGCGCACACATGCAGAGTTTGGAAACTGCAGCGACTGAACCTGATGTAACTGGAACAAATGGTATATAAAAATAAAATAAAAATAATATCACTATCACTTTTCTGATTTTGTTTAAATATTGAAATAATTTATTATGCACTGATTAACACGGACTAGTGTCCTCGTCTTGGTTGCTAGGGGAAGTTTCAGCTGTTGTACCCTCCAGCCTTGCGTCTGTTGAAGTTGGTAACCATCAGGGAATTTTGAACCAAACCCTTAATTCAATCCATGTTATTCCTCTGCCCCTGCTTGAGGATATCTCATATCAGTTAGTGAGGACAGCGGAACGGGGACAATTTATGCTGGTGGATTGAATTAGGAGTTCTGTTAATGGCTGCCATAACAGATTGATCCCAAAATCCAACAATATGGAGCAATTATGCATAACCAAGTAAATAAGGGTTCAGGGTTATTGACGTTGGATAGGAAGGGAGATGATCTAAGTTTCATTTCAGAGATTTACCCAAAACAGTCATTGAAATAGTGTTCAATTTGGGAATTGGGCAAGTCTGAGGGAAGAAGTTCAAAACCAGTTTCTCAAGGTTGCCATGATCCATTTCCAATGCCTAATATTGGTAAATCTCTGAGATAAAGCTAGGATTATCTACTCTCCATGCCAAACTAGCAACCCTGTATAGGATAAATACCCTAAAAAAGAAAAATGGTAATTTTGGTTGGAGGGGGTTCAGTGACAAATTCAAAATAGATATCAATTCTCTTACTGTGTTTCTATGAGCCAAGTCAGCAAAAAAAACTAACAGAAAGAAAAAAATGCATTGAGAATCAATGTAAACTCACTTTGATGTGTCTCTGGAGGGGCTACGTTTGTATTTGGAGGCTGAAGATGAGGGTGGAGATCTGTGGCGATATGGAGGTCCCCTAGTAAATGAATGAATAGATAAAAATTATATCCACAAGGACTTTTCAACACTTGGTTTTTAAAGATAAATACCATTTATTCGCTTGAAATTTTCTCACAAGATCAAAAATAGTAATATTAGCTAATAAATGATAAGTAATAATAAAGAATCTATTGTCTTGGAGGGTTATGATAAAAGGAAACATTATTAAGATAAAACACTAGGATAAGGATAATAATAATAATAATTACCAAGATTACAACTAAAATTTAGAGGGGACATTGACCTTAGTCCATTTCTCCATTTTGATAGAGATCAATCATTATAAGTGCAATATATATGTATATGTTATATTGAAACTATTTGAAATAATCTCCTGTTAATTACACAGTGAATGTATCATTTGGCCAAGATAACAAATAAAATAGGCAATTGAAGAAATTGTGACAGATCATACACACTACACACATATACATATATATATATATATATATATATATATAAGTAAAAGTGTCCATTGTTTCAAATGGTAAGTAGGAGATCCCACCCTCCCATAAAAAATATCTCAAACTTTTACAGTCCTGATCGTATGACTTACCTGCTTCTAGACCGTGAAGAGCGTCGCCTCCTCCATCTTGGTGAAGGATAACTACCACCTTTTCCATATGGTCGGCCTGATCGGGGATGTGGAGGAGAATATTGCCTAGAGGAACGTATCCCTCGACTTGATCTATTGTAGCGTGATGATGAGTAAGATGGTGGGGGTGAATGGTTTCGACGCCAACGCACAGGTGTCTTCCTGCTGGGAGAACGAAAGTGTCTCCGAGGGGATCGTGGGGAACGACTCCTTGACTTGCTCCTCGACTTGCTGCTGCTCTTGTGGCGGCTTGATCGACGTTTCCGGGTTGATTTCTTGGGAGAGCGACTCGAGCTCCGGGTGCTCGAACGCTTCGCCGGTGTTGGTGTGATTGATTTACGTCGCCTTTCTTTATTATCCTCTTCTTTAGGTGTTTTGCCTGCCTGTGGGCTGCCCACACTGTTAATATCCTGGGGTGCTGGGACGCTACTTTTCTCTGGCGCATCAGCATCCCCTCCTGTTCCATGATCCGATTCACTTGAAGCAGATTCCCGCCTGATCTGCAATATATCTGAAGGCTTATCCACGACAGAAGGTAAGGTGTCAGCTTTTCTAGTTGGGGCAGAATCAGGTTTCAAGTTAGAAGGTTGTTCGGGGTTTGAAGTGGTTGTCGTTATTGATGGTTGTGATGCTTCTGCAGTTGTTGGTGCTTCTTTCGGCTCAGGTTCCTCTTTAGCAGTGGCACCTGGTTTCTCTGGGGATGGACCCTCAGGAGAAGGAGAGGATGCTGGCTGTAGTGGCTTCAGTGATTGAGCCAAGTTACTCAGAGTATTGTTGTTGCTATCATCATCAGCAGATGGCAAAGGAACATTGGAAACTGCAGCGGCTGAACCTGATGTAACTGGGGCAGGCGGTATCGAGGGAGGTAAGGGAACATTCTTTAGGCCACAAGCAGGTTCTTGAGGGGTGGGAATACTGGCCAGCAAAGCTGAAGAGTTGAGTCTAGAAAAAGAAATGAGACAAATGAAATAAGATTCAAATGTCAAAGCGTAAAAAAGGTTTTTCTAATAAATCGATTTTTTTTCAACCATACACAGATTTGAAAGGAAAGAAAAAAAAAAAAGAAAAAAAAAAAAAAATCACCAATTCATACATACTGTACAAGAGATATCAGACAGTTGGGGGGGGGGGGGACTTACCATGGAGCAATGGTTTGAAAGCTAATTAACAGAAAATTACTACAATAGTGAATTTGAGTTTCAAGGAGTGCACAGATACCCTACTTTGATCCTAAGCAGAGCGCACAGATATTATGATCCCACGGAGGAGTGCCAATCCACACACAAATAATTCTGTCATTGCTAATACTTGAACAACACAAAAGGTGCATGTTTGAAAGGGGCCAGAATTTCTGGTGAGTGAAGCAGCTTCCAATGTATTTCGGTCACTTAATGTTTTCTAAATTTATACCTATAATTTTAGATTGAAAATTATTGCTTGTTTTTTTTTTGTTTTTTTTTATAGATTTTTTTTGGAACCACCAATCCAAACAAGTTCAATCTTGATAAAGCCTTGTGCTAAATAATATATCTGGCGAATGTCAACTTCATACAATAGCCAATAGTTATGTAATCCCGACACACATACACACTTATATGTGAGTACACAGTTTTTATCACCAGGGTTAGTAAACCCCATAACATTGGGTCTGTAGATTTGTCCAACAGCAAACATGATATCACTAGTTATTAGTAAACAGAAAAAAATAAATAAAATAAAAACAACAAAGCTTCCCACAGAAATATGAAAAATGCAAAAACTTTGAAATATTATTTCAACTACATAAAAGAACACTGAAGATAAGGAGAATTAAGTTAGGTCTTGTGATTATCAATTACCTATGTGAGACCAATGGTTGCTAAAGGGGTTGATAAGAATATTCAAAGGGTCGATTAATGCTAGGAGGCATCTATTTAGGTAAGTTTTACATCTTTTGATGTATATTCTTGGTTACTTTGTATTTTACAATTGATTCCTTGTCCAATCTCTCTTTGATATGTAATTATATACAAAGGATTTGGTATGTTTTTAAAAAATTTGATACATTTCAGGAGGGTGATATTGGTATGTTTGATGTCTTCCTTTGGCAGCCTTGCTTGGGGGTTAATGAGGTGATCAAAGATTCTATGAAGGGGTCAATGGTCTAAAAAGTTTGGCAACCAGAGTTCTACAAAAAATAAAAAGCAATCTAATATAAAGAAATAGAGAAACGAAACTGACTTTGAAAGCTGGGCAGTAGCTTCCATGACTTGTTCAACAGCAGGCAGTGGGGGTGATGTCAACATTGGCGTGGGGATATGGCTGGTCGGGATTGCTTCCTGACTACTTTCATTTGCAGGGAGTGGTCGAACAGCAGAAGGAGGGCCAACCTCAGGTGGTAACTGTACAAAGAGATAAATTCAAAGAATAAATATTTACCAATAGGCACAAACGTCTCAACAGAGTGACAAAAGAATATTCCCTAGTGAGAAATTTGAAATTTCGTCTGTTTTTTTGACTCTAGGGGGAAAAAAAAAAATTCTAATTCATACAATTGTGTAAGGGAAGTAACTCTGATGAGAAGTCATTCCTCTGGTTCGAAATTAGGATTTACTAATATGAATTTTAGAGTTTATTACACTTGAACAAATGGAAGTTAAATGCTAAGAGCAGGATTTTCACGAAAGCAAAATTATAAACTTTCCACTTGTACTGTAGGTGGAGTTGGCAGTGATATATTCATCCATTCTTTTTTTTTTTTCCTTTAATTCTTCATTTTACTTGAGCGATTCCTAATCCACTTCTGGCTTGCTAGGAACAGAGAAACTTCACTACAACCCAATTAACTGTGCATTTTTGGGACATGTTGGACTATTTTCCCCCATCTATTTCATTTCTCTCACAATGTTTCAGCTGTGTACCTCATGGCCTCCTTCAGATGTCCTCTCTTTTCTGTCTGATTTGTCTTTCTTAAGGACAAACTAATATTAGAGGGGGTGGCTGTTTAAATTTTTTCAGATCCTGGAATGCATGTTCACATTTTACTCAAAAATAAAGAATATCTAAAGCAGGCCTGAGGGTACACGGCTGAAATGTGAAAGAAATAAACAAGGATAATAGTCCAGCACAATGATTAAAACACCCCGTATAATAAAATTCAGACAAGAAAAAAACCCACATATTGTTATTTCATATAAATATGTATGGATATAATCAAATAATAAACTTACCTGAATGTTATGGAGATTTACTTCTTCATCATGATCCACATCTTCTGGATCAGGAGGAGGTTGCCATTTAAATTTTTCCTGTGATATAAAAATTTCAAGAGAATACTAATTAAACTTCAAACAACTGGAAATCTACACAGCTTTTTTATAATGACACATTTTTGATTTTTACAAATGAAAATTCAATGATTGACTAGAAACTAAGCAATTATCATGATGTAATGTTTGTGTTTTTGGAGAAACTAAAAAAGTCTGGGAGAAAATAAGAAGGTATATAGTGTGTTACGTGATTCTTATTATATGAAGATCCCAAGACTCTTTTTTTTGCTAGTTCATGTGCTGGTGTCTCATACCAAAACAAACGGAAAGAGGAGGGGAACAAAGTGCCTGTGTTCCCGTCCACATAACTACTACTAAATGTATTTATTGCAAACAAAAAAAATGCATACTTGATATCAAATTTATTTTTCCGTTAATTTTCTACATCATATTTTTGTTTTTTAATGATTTTCAAACTAAGGCCAGGGAAATAGATAGAAAAATGAATTTCTACTTTGATATGAGGAAAAATATCAGTTTAATTCATGGCAAATGAGAGACACCCAGCATTTAAAGGAATTGTTTTCCAAGTTACAACTGAGACATCAGCAGCAGTATTGATGTAATTTTAACTGTTTCTATTCGCTTTATGGTGTCTAAAACAAAGATGAAAAAAGCGATATGGACTTTTATGCTACAAGATGACTAGCAATGGAACAGGAGTATTGGATTCATGCCTAGCCTAATGACAAAAGTGCAAGCATAATTGAAGCGGCAAAGATAAGAATGTAAACTCCACAGATTCCATTTTTCAAGTTGCTACCAACAGCATTGATTTGGACCTCTAAAACTAAAGATGATGAAAGGCATGAATTTAAAAAAAAAAAAAAAGGTCTCACCTCCACTTTCTCTTTGGCGGGTTTCTTGTCAGCACCAGATGTTGATTGCCGAGAGTAACGTCGAGACTTACCAGTCTTCGACTCTGGCGAGGAATGTCGACTTCCAGAGCTGCTACCATCGGAGTCGGAATCACTCTCAGAACCTGCAGTGGAATTGCTCCGATTCGAGGACAACACATTCTGGTTTCGATCATCTGGCTTAATGACTGCAGCTACGACGGGCTCAGGCTGGTCCTCCAAATTATACTGGATTTTGCCACTGGAAGATATGTTGCTCCCTTCACCCGACATCATGCTGCTGCTTATGCCCGTGGAGGCAGGAGCAGGCTGCTGTTGTAGAGGTAATGGGGTAAGCTCTGGGGTTAGGGCATACTTGGGAGATTTTGGAGTCTCAGCATTGGCACCAGCAGTAGCTCCAGATGAGTCCTTCATATTATCTGTATCACTGTCACCTTCTCCATCTTTGGAATAGGTCTTGCTCGGACTGAGGTTATCACTGGGAGAGAGAGTGAGAGGATAAAAAAAACAATTAAATCAGTGATAAAAAATTTTTTAAAAAAAAGCATGATTTTTTATAGCAGTTAATGATATCACACAAACTGCCCACCTAGACATGCGTGGGGGGTGAGGATGTGAGGTAATATGACCAAATGGTTGTGGTAATGGAAAAAAATTCAAGAAACAAATGTTACATCTCAAAATAAAAATTTTGAAATGCAACATTCCTTAAATCTTTTTACTTTCAACATCGTCAAATTACCACTATATATTTATACATACATACATTGTATGGAAACTGCTTATCATGATCACATTAGGACAGGTCTTTCAGATAGCAATAACCAGCTGATAACATAAGGGATAAAAAATTGGAACAATTTACATTCATTAGTCTAAATTGTTAAAAATTCATTGTCATGTAATTGAATTTGATTTTAAAAGAACTTTAGAATATAGAAAATTAATACAATTCTACAGCTATTTGGTATACTTTTTAATTCATTTTAAATAAAATGTTTGGAACTAACTTATTTTGATTACAATAATCTTTTGATGGCATTATCTGTGACTGAATTGAACAACTTCCTCAGTATATTGAGAATTATATACATGTTTTATAAAAATGAGATTCAGTATGAATGTCAACATTTTGAAAGGACTTTCAGAAAAAGTCAGAAACATTATTACATGTGAATAGGTGTTACAATGACTGTCCACCAGAAGAAAAAAAAAGGAAAAGTGTTGGTCTCCCAAGAGACAACTCTCTCTTGGGAATATATACAGCTGATGACAATTTTCTCAGCAAGTTTCAAGTCTGGTTGAGACCAAAACATTATTCTTACAAGTTTTTATAACCATTATGTTGACAGGATGCAAGTTGACTGAAAGGATACCTTCACCCTAATCACACACAATTAGCTGCTGAAATTTATCCTAGGAATTTTCCATACTCTTCGCTTGTACTGGGAATCAAACCCGTGTCCTTCTGCATGTGAAGCAGACATGCTCACTATTACACTATTCAACACACCATGATGTATTACTTTCAGTTTTGTTATACTGGTTTTCAAGTGGGTTTACATATCTATATGCATTAATTGTTTTGCCACCTCTAAGAAAGCTATGATGTATCCAACCCTCATTCATTTTACCAGATACTCACCATCACTTTTTAGTGATGAGAGTACAGTATTGGTTGATGTTTTGGCTTCTCATTTGCATTCAGCTATTGTGAAGATCTTCTTTGATTATTAGACAAAATCAATTTTTACATACAAAGCAAAAATTGATCAATTTCATACTATTGAACATGACTGATGCAGACCGTTACATGATTTTTGTTCCTCCTTCAATTAAAAACAAACCATTTAATCAAACGTTTTTTCCAGCCAGTTGTTCTAAAAACAATTCAAATGATATATTTTTCAGTTTAAAAAAAAAAAATTTTCAAAGAAAGAGCTCTAAATCAGCAGTTCAACAAATATTCAGGTCAGTCGAAAATAACTAATAATTCTGGATGAATTGTAGGTAGACTCAATTCATATTGAAGAGTAATAATACCTGTTGTTTTAACTAAATTCATTACCGTGGTTTTATATATGTAGATAGTATACAGTGCGAATTATGTGATATTCATTTTTAATCATTTTTTCGGGTAGATTCGTCAGAGAATTTCTCTTTTAGGACCTGAAAACAACAATCTATTTGTTGAAAATTAAAGAAATCCATGTTTTAATGGCACCTGACCAAGTGCCATAAACAGTGTATTCATGAGAGGATTTAAAATAACGGACTCAGTTTTTTCTCATGGTCAACTTCAAGAATATATGGTAGTTTCAAACCAATACATTGAAGTTGTGCTAGTTTTGCTTCACCATTTCGGGTTATGCACCAGAGATTAAACAAAACTTCAGACTAATGGTTATGGCTAACCTATCACCAAATTTTTAAAGCTGAAATCCCCCACACACAACTCGCAAACTGCATTGTATACGTACACAAAATTTATATCTCTTGCAGCTTCAGCTTCATAAGTTTGAGGCAACAACATACTTAGAAGATAATCCATCAAGGGAAAAAAAAAAAAGATAATTCTTTGTATTCTGTGCTATTTTTTCTAACTCTTAAATTCATTCAAAGAAAAGAGACTGTCAGTTTCAAGAGAAATAACTTCTGATTACAATTATCTGCCTTAAACCATTTGGTGAATCTGAAAAGGTTTTTTTTTTCTAAATTCAATTCACAGAAGAGTTCCACTATTTCCTATGCTATTCATTGAAGAGATACACTGTCAATTGAAATTGGTTTCAAATGGTTCATGAATTCAAGAGTTAAATTCTTTGCTGGTTCATGAAACCCAATGTTCTTGGAAAATAGGTGACTCTCAAAGATAACATTAATCAAAGGACTAATCCACAAGGAGATACACTGTATGTATGGACAATAACAAACAGTTAAATGCTGTGATATAGCCAACAAGGATGAGAATTTGAATTCACATAAATTACAAAAAAAACAAAAACAAAAACAAAAAAAAAACAAACTTGTAACTTTCATTCAAGTCACAAAATGAAATAAATAGAAATGAAATGATAAAAAAGACTATACTAATAAAGTTACAACAACCATGAGCCAAAAATAATGTTATTATACCAACTATTGTTACAACAATCCAATCTTTTCTTCCTATCTTTGATGTCAATACATTTTGGATGATTCATTCTACAACCTTCTTCGAGTATAATATGTAATGTCCATAAAGAGTCTTTTTCTCCAGTGGTACAAAGAGAAAGGATTGTCCAAACAAAAGTTGGAATGTTGATGGCACTTCTCAAACTATACAACAATTTATTTCTTATACCAACTATTGGCAGCAGAAAAATGAAGGATAAATGAAAAATGCAAAGTTGAGAGAGAAAGAATAATATCGTACAAAGGAAAATATAAAATATGAGAACCTCAAAAAAAGTCAGCATTTTCATGTCAGTGTAAATCATTTCTGCAGGTGTTGGGGGACAAGAAAGCCAACCACATTATAATGGATAATTTAGCAATCAAATTAATATTTTGGGGTCAACCATCCACCTGCGTATAATGAGCCGTGTTAAAACTTGGCATATCAGCTTAAGTTACCTTAGGATATTTTCCAACACCAACGAATCTTATATATATTCTGTTTACATGTAAGACAGTTACACTCAGAACCCTGTCCCGATAACAACTCTCCTACACCCCCTCCTCACCACAACAGTGTTGCCAGCATTATTTTTTTTTTTTCCACCACACACACACACACACACAAGCTGCTTAGTCCAACAGACTGCTACAGCCCAGTGCCAATAAATGTCTCGAAGTGCAAATGGAGTGAACACTACCTCCCTGCATTATTACCTTGCTTCTTTCATTTCTCTCTCCCCACCTAAGCAATATAGTGATTAAAAGTAAAAATCGATGAGGGTGCTTATGCTTGAATAAGAGCACAAAGACAATCTTCACTATAACGGTCATTAATTCATCACTCCTCACAAGTCCGAGGCCTAAAAATCAAGTTATAGTAGAAGTAAACCACAGGAATATAGATAGATAGCAGAAGTAATCAGTAATAAAAACAAGTATATTAGTTTAATTTACCTTTGCATGTTATAATAAGAAATAAATTACATCAAGAAAATTATATACTTTAATAGAAGATATATGAGAGAGTCAAGATGATATCTTAGTTGTCAACACTCATGGAATTTCCATGGCTCCAGCTGGTATATAAAACAGTCAATGCAAGAATCAGTCACTTCTCAAACATACACATATAAAAAAGGAGCAATGGGTAAATAGCAAGACTGTTGGAACACTTTAGCCCTGTAAGGCAGTCCAACTCAAGTTGGGTAAAGAAGGAAGATTGGGAATGGGGCTAGAAGCACCACCTGGTAAAAAATAAATTACTACAGAAACCAAACCAAAGCAGCATCATACCAGCCATTACCCACTGATATGTTGCGGAAACCTGATTATTTTGCTTTTGACAGTAAAACAAGAATCTGGATTATTTATGAATGTCCAATATCTCAATTATATTGCACACACGTGTAGTAGACAAAATACTAATCTTACTACGTGGAGTCTTTTCTTTGTTCCTGTCCAAAAATATTAGAGAGTTCCATGGATAAGGATATTGCAGGTCCTTAGCAATATATCACCTGTACAGACCAAACAAGAAAGACAATTGAGGGCTGGTTTCACCAGACTCTCAAATAGAATTTTCAAGCAGAGAAACTAATGTCTCATTGATATGAAACCACTTAGAGTCTGACTCAAAAGGTAAAAATCTTTTTAGGAGTACTAACCCAGTATTGCATTATGTTCCACAGGGAGTCTACAGGAATGAACAAACAATAACAATAAAGAAAAGTCCTAAAACGCAAAAGATTTCAGAGCAAATAGAGATAAACAACAACACCGACAACATCTAATATAAAGAGAATAGAAGACCGGCCAGGAAAGTGCAGGGGTAAATACTTCAAAAAGAAAAGATGGGTCACAGGACGTACCAACAGACAGAGAGCAACACAACTTACAGCAGTGAGTTTTCAGGATTTTTTGCCTTGGGTCTCCAGGGCTTCTGACCAGGTTTCCAGTGGGTAGGGGGTGGACTCTCTGACTTCTCGCGTTCCATCCTGCACATAGAATAACAGATAACAATTCACTGAAGAAGTAGAGAAACTGAAAACAGCTGATGGATTCACTCGAGAGTCCAAAGAAGAACCACCAATTCCTCTCCCCCTGGCTACAATTCCTTTCCTGGGAGCCAAGTGCCACCCATTTCAGAAACCCTTGTCAGAATAAATGGAAACAAGTTGATTTTAAAGAAAACTGTCCCAAGATGGATGACTTACCTTTGAAATGTAAGTAATTGATGTTGAAGGGCATCCCTGGAGAAGAGCTTCTTCCTTCTTTCAGCAATGTTGGATCTTCTCCTAGGGGGAGTATGATCACCAGAACTTGATGAATGAGAATAGCGGCGACTGTGGGCGAAAAACAAAAACCAAACATCAACACAATTATTATTGGCAAGAACTACATTCTTCACTACGTCTGCTCAAATAGTGTAATGGTTAGTACATCTGCCATACATGCAGAAGGTCCAAGGTTCAATTTCCCCACTATGAGTGAAGAGTGTAAAAACCATCAAGACAAATTTCCTTGTGCCCTCAGCAACTAATTGATTACACTCAAAGCTGTGTGATTACGGTGGAGGTATCCCTCTGGTGGACTTGCACCCTGCTAAAGGGAGAGGGTCATAAAATCTTGTAAGAATAGAGTCCCGATCTTGACCAGAATTTAAACTTGCTAAGATTACCAAGCCGACACTGGAACAACCCCCCCCAAAAAAACAGGACTTTGTCACTGACTGTTCATACTCACAACGGGAGTTGTCACCTATGAACAATGCTTTACCTACATTCTGTACTAGCATAGCACCCATCAAAATTGACAAAATTATGTATCGATAAATTATGTAAATATTTTAGTATAGATATTTACCTCAAACAATTCATTTTTTGTCAATTTTTTTTTTTTTTTATACCTTTTCCTCTTGTCTAATAATTTTAAAATAATGAGGTAACAGAATTGGATGGGGAAAAAAAAAACAATATATTTATTGGAATATTCTTTCTTGATATGGAAAAAAAAAACAAACAGCTTAAATCATGAGAAAAAAAAATCAGATTAAACATATACATGCACACGCACACACAATGTGTGTGTATGTATTAATGAAGAGAGAGAGCATATATGGTACTTATTATCTATTCATTAGAAATCCCAAAAGAGTTGATAATGTTTAGGCTTTCAGTGCACTTGAGCTTTAATGGATGTTAATCCTGTCCCAGCTGAAGAAAATACTTACTATTCTGTTGTTAACAGTTTTGTTCTATGCTTATTGGTCAATAAACAAAAACTATATCAACTTCTGTCAAGTAAGTAAGATAAAATTCAATCTGAACAGGATTGGACCAAATAGATACTTTTCATCTTTTGATTGCACAAACAAGCTCTGATGTGAAGCCCAGGTAAATTATACCGTCCCATAATAGTTGTTACATTTAGTCGATGAAATATATATGTAAATGCAACAACTATGATGGGACAGAGGGAGCCAACTAGTAAAGCAAAGCTATGAAAAATATGTTCATTAACCTCAGAACAAGAAACTATGATGTCAGTCAGTCCAATGAAGGAAAAGTTTTCAGTAGACCATGACCAAACAGATGATTAGAAAATCGATAACCAACAGAGCGTAAGATATTCATGACTGAACATGTATGACTAGATGACTTTGCAGAAAAATATGCACAATTTTACATGTTAGTACATCAATCCCTAACATAATTCTCAAGTTCAGTTTGAAGATCATAAACAAAAAATTTTTTAAATAAAAATAGAAATTATAAATAAACTTTGCATATTATTTTGCACTAGGGTAATGCCGGTTCCAAAGGGGTGTGACTTCATAGAATTGAGCAACCTGCCATAGTCATGTAAATATTATTTTCCATCTAATATATGAAACTACAGCTAAATATTCCATTACTTCTCTCCAGTGTTGCCAATTTTAATATTTTATCACTAATTTTAGATATGAAGTATCTAAATCAAGAATGCCAACTTACAGATTCCTTCAATTTTTGGCAGAGCTAGCTCAACCTTCAAAAATAATAAGATCCCATTAATCCTAAAGAGAAGGGTGTATAACCAATGCATCCTCCCAATAGTCACTTATGGAGCTGAAACATGGAACTTAACCAAGAGACAGACCCGTAAGCTGAGAACCATGCAACGTGCACATGAAAGAATAATGCTGGGCCTCACATGGAGAGACCATAAAACAGCACAGTACATCCGAGAAAAGACAAGAGTTAGAGACATCATAGAATCCATAAAAAATCTCAAATGGCGGTGGGCTGGCCATGTTGCAAGAATGGCAGACAATCGATGGACATCACGACTCACAACATGGATTCCCCGAGACCACATGCGCAACTGAGGCCGGCAAAATGTTAGATGGAGAGACGAGCTAGACAAGTTCAGGAAGTACTGGCTCCGTGACGCCCATGATAGAGAAGTGTGGCAAATCCTGGGGAAGGTCTATGTCTAACGACGGACGCTAAAAGACTGATGATGATGATGACGAAGATTAATCCCATAATGGATTATTCTGAGTATGGGTGATTACTTTTTATATTTCATTTACTTCCAGCACTTTTCAGATTCATTCAAAAGTGGTACTAATAAAATCATAAAATACTCAGAGAGCGTGTACCTCTACCAACACCATAAACAAATTGAAAACCGAATGAAAATTAAATATTAGAAATAAACAATGGAAGATAGCCTTGAATGTACTAATATTGAGTTACTTCCATTGAAATTTAAATCTAACCTTTTTGTTTTTGAATTTACAGTTCATTATCATCTTTTCCTGCTAGATAATAATATCTTTTAATTGAAAACATGACATAAGGCTAGGCACTATTGAATACCAAAATACAAAAAGTTCAAAGGCACTCTGGCCAGGAAAGGTTAATGTCTTCAGACCAAATTGAATCTTCAATACGAGTTGTTTTTACACAGGATTGCTGACCTATATGTTTACTGTAAAAGTATTTCAGATTTATGACAGCAATGTGTAGTAAAAAGGCCACAGCAGTCCAAAGGTGCGATTTATTGACCTGTCATAAAACCATATGTAGAGTGCTTAATTGTACCAGTGTCTCCAGCATTAAAAGAACAAAGAAGTCATCATTTATCTTGTTTTGTTAATGGAGATGATAGTCAATAAAAACCTGTCAATATTCACCAAATAACATTTGTGCTAGTGCAGTAGTTATTCAATGACAAAACTGAAGGCTATTTGGAGTGACAAACATCTCTTTCAGCTTGAAGATCAGTAGACGGGTCTCTCATTCCCTGGAGACATATGACCTCGTGCATAAAAACATAGATTAAGCATAACTAATAACATGTCTGGCAGTCACAAGTTCAAAGTCATAATTTGGTTCAGTGGAAGATGAGACAGGTGACATTACAAGTTACAGGTGACAGATTAACTAAAAGGAATTAATTGATACAAGATATCCTCTAGCATCTACCACCATGAATAAGTTCCGTTTGAAATTCCCATTAGGTTATCAACTGTGATACATCTGAAGGCCAGAGGGTACCATAACCAAAATAGCTGAATGTCGAAACTACAACAATGTTGGCTAGATGTGTTGAAATTTTAATCCTTTTCTCTTTATAATCCTGTTACCAGAGTGTCACTTATATGTATTTTTATTTTTAGATAAATGCTTATATATGAACAGCCTATTTTGATATATTTATGAAACTAAGAGTTCAACAAAATATTACTCGAAATTCCAAAACATACTTATAAAACAAGGATAAAATGAAATTGAAATTTTCAAAGTCCATTCTGTGTCACATAAAAACCTAAAGGGTGTCACTGCTGATACATGTCACAGGTTTGTCCTTGCTGGACTATAACAATCAAGATCAAGACATAATTTAGAGTAAATTAGTTCATACCTAGCACATGACCAGACTAATTAATTCAAGTAAAAACTACCTTTAAGATGAATATAGAATGGAAGTATCACTCATCAAACAGAAGAGCCTAACCAGAAAACACTCGGAGCACAGACCTCAAAATTTAGTCTTACATGGTTAATTGTTCATCCTTCCATAGCATTTCCTTGAAAATTGAGGTGTAGGAGATATGGTTGTGCATGGATCCACCCCCAAAATTATTCACTTCACTATTGCCCTTACACAAAATTTTACTGAAATCTATTGAGAACTTCTGGAGATAATGTGTGGGCAGTCCTCTGTTTGGAAAAAGGGGGGGGGGGTCTCAAGCAAATAGAAATTCTCGGATTAGTTCCAAAAATTTGATCACTTCTACCTTAGCTGTCCACCTTCCACAGAATTTAATTGAAATTAATCGAGTACTTTTCATGATATTGTGTGGACAGACATATGGAAAGACAAATACATGCAGCCAAATACATATATACCCCTTCACTTCACTTCACTTTGTTGGCGGAGACAAATTGCCAATTCTATGCTAAATCACTTTTGAAATTCTGATAACATAATAACACAACGCTATTAGCTTTTACACAGACAAATACAAACCTTAGAGAATCAGATCTGAGAAAATGAAAAGTCAATAATGTAGAATAAGATCTTACCTACGGCGGCGATGTGAACGACTCCTTGTCCGGTGACGTGATGATGATGAGGATGAAGATGATGAGTGTCTTCTTGATCGTCCCCTCCTACGTTCACTCCTTGGGTGGTCTTCAGGGGACCCACTTCTCTGCCTTGACCGCGAAGTCGAGCGAGGTCTACCAGCATCCCTGTCATCGGATTTGGACCTGGCTCGATTTCGTTCATGCTCTGAACCAGACTTGGAACGCGAGCGCCGGTCCCTGGCCTGTGTGCGTGATTTTGAATGTGACCTGCTTCGTTCCCGCCGGCTCTTCGACTGTCGCTTCGAATCAGTCTGAGAGGATGGAGACTTGGAGCGTGACCGGCTGGCCCTGTGCGATGAGCGCCTTTGCCGGCTCTCATTTCTGTTTGAGCTGTGCTCACGCTGCCTCTGTTGTGAATGAGACCGGCGGCTTCGCCTAGAGTCTCTTTCCCCTTCCCCCCTGTGATAATCGTCTTTGTGCTCAGAAGTGCGTGACTTGGAAGAGCCACGTCTCTTCTCTGTATCTCCCCCCCTGGAAGACAGGCTATTGTTCTTGGTAGAGTCATCATGGCTACTTTTACCGCTTTCTTGACTTTTAGCTTTACTTGGCGATATTTCTGTCTCAGAATCAGAATGGCTCTTCTGCTTGCTGGATTTAGAGCTCAACTCTCGTTCCTTGGATGATTTTTGACCCTTTTTATGTTTCTTGTGTTTTTTGTGCCTTGAAGAATGAAAAATATAATGTAAAGTAAAGATAGAAAATAGAACTCCTATCCTCTAATACATACCAAATAGTGAAACATTTGACCATTATCAATTTTTGACTAGTATTTCTTTCATTTTAATTGCTTTTCATCACTATCACTCACGACCGTCAGAAACACCCAGACAAACCAAAAACAACAAACAGAACAACTGGGTTTTCATTTCTAATACAGTAAATACTGAATATGATCCACACACAATTTTTGGGGGAGTTTCTTTTTTTTTTTTTTTTTTTCCTATAGCTTATTCTTAGTTATATCAATTTGTATAGCAATGCCTCAACAGTACAGCATAAGAAAAACAAACAAAAAAAAACACTATTCAATGCATTACTGTAATTCCTTTTACACGACTTCAGATGTGCATTTTATATGCCAATAATTAGGAAAAACTAACAGTATCCAAATTTCAAAAAAGGATCAACATCCACTGTTTTTACCCAGCTCTGTTACTGGCTAAAAGTATAGCAGAAAGTGCTCAATCATACATTTTTACATTCATTAGATCCAAACATATGTTCTTTTGTACTCAAAGAAAAAATAATTTGGGGGAGGGGATAAAAGAAAAAAAAAAAAAAAAAATTCCTGTCATTTTTAATAAAAGATGTATCAATCAAAGACTGCTGCCTACGTGTATGTATGTGTGTGCGTGTGTGTGTAAAAGAGAGTTAAATCTTATAAGGAATTGATAGATGATTATTCCCAGGGGGGATGCTGATATAGATATTATGTAATTCAATAGATCAGGTGGCATACATACTTTTTATTTTCAGCTTTCTTAGTATCTTCCTTTGAATGCTCCCTTAGGGAAATAAAAAGATAGAAGCTCTTGATGATATGAAAATATCAAAGACTTAAAAACAAAATAGAAGGAAATTAATTCCCAGGTACCTTTTTTTTTTTTTTTTTTTTTTTTTTTTAATAGGAAGAAAGGAAAATTTTATATATTTTGGATGCCACAAAATATTACAACTTCTTTATTGCAGTTTTCTAGGTGTAATTCTTGTGTTTTGGCAATATTCAGAATAACATTCAACTTTATAATTATTCATGGAGAAATTCACAGATATATTTGAATTTCTGATATAATTTTTCATTCTTAGAAAAGAAACTATTGAATTTTTTTTTCAAGGTGTGTAATATATATTTTTATGCAATATTATTTCCTTCAAGTACAAAAGTCCACTGTTTTGGACCGAGAAACGTGGGGGGAGAGAGAGGGAAAAAATTGCACAGTTCATTATTTTTATTTTTTGTATTTTGTAATTAAAAGCATACAATAAAACTACTACTAACATTTTCCTTTTTCATTCTACTGGTTTATGTTATCTTGAACCTCTGGACCAAAGGGACATAACTACATATAGTTACATCAGTGAGGGGTCTGTGTTTGTACTCAACCCAATGATAAGGATTAGATTCACATCTGTCCATATAATACAAAAAGACTGATTCTGTTCTTCTGTATGTGATCTCTAAGTAGCAGGAAAGTACAATATTGTCAGAGGTATTGAATTAAGGTACCACAAAAAACAGCTTACAGCTCACATTTACACTTTCGTGTGTTCTGGGCTAAATTTTTCTAATGCATAATTTGTGACACCATCTATTTTCCCCTTAAGAGTAAACATAAGATTTCAAGCATATATCTCCAAGTCTATATTGCTTATGCAAATTCTTGACAATCTCCCTTATTAATACCACAAAAGATTATTACAATAAAATTGACAGGTTATTAGTTTCGGGCATTTCTATCAACATATGTCACTTTATTGTTAAAAATCAGTTAGAGTAGCTACTACTATCAATAGCAACAAGAACTTGAAATTTCCAAGGAGTGTGTGTTTGACTAAAACTTATCAAAACTCTTTATTCAATAAGAACTGGCTGTCCTATACTGACAAACTGTGGCAAAATTGTAGTCAAAATAAGTAAACAAGCAACACTTTCTTGAAACAAAAACACTAGTGCAAAATGTTTCTTTGCTAATGATGTCGGTACTTTGCCACTATCAGAGAAAGAGAAATTCCCAAACTTGAGAACCCATTTGGATTGTCAGCGTATGTAATGAACATGAATAGGAGCAACTGCATTTCTGAAGTCACGTAAAAAGGAATAGATGTTGTAAGATCGTATAATAACTTGTGCTTCATTTATAAGGAAGTTGGTATGTCATTTAAACTATTATAAAACAATTCTACTAACATCGCCAAGAAGTAAAAATTAAATTCTGTAAATTAGTCAAGCAAAATAAAAGAGCATATATGATTCAACCAACCTGATCTGATGAATTATTTTTTCCAATTTACACACACACAAAACTTATTTGAAGTCAAATATGGTACTATGGACCTTCAAATGTTTTGGCCACTAATAGATGAAATAATATTTTTTGTCAACAATTTTAGAGCCTGTTTTTCAAATGCAACATACCTGTCTTCCTCAGCAGTAGCATCGCCACGTTTGACAGAGTCACGATCACGTTCACTCTCACGCTCAGAGCGATGCTCCCGGCTCCGATCTCGGCCACCACCACCAGACTTGGTGTCACCCCTTTCACTACTTCGTCTGCGCCGTTCACGCTCTCTGTCCCGTTGACGTTCTTTGTCCCTATCTCGACTGCCTCTGTCCCGACTACTCCTGTCCCGGCTGCCTCTATCTCTGCTTCCTTCTTTCTTTCGACTTCTACGGTCTCTACTGCTACTCCTTCGAGTGTTTTCTTTATTCCAATTTGATTCTTCCTTATCTTCTTTCCTGCTGCCACTTCGACCTCGTCTCGAGTCTCGCTCTGAGTAATCACGACCCCGGTTGTCTTCATTGGAACGATTTGAAGATTTCTGTCGTGCCGGATCCAGTTTGTCTCCCTTCAGCCAACGAGCACTGCCTGCCCCATCCTTGTTCACAGCAGTAGACTTAGTGCCATTGTCCAGTGGACGAATTTTGTCCAGTTCACGACGCCAGTGAGGTGGAGTGATGCTACGGTCTCTAAACCGCTGAAAAACATAACATTTTATACTGAAGAAATTTCAAAACTTTCAAGTGAAGTAACTGAAGTTCTTAAATATTAGGTAAAACTATACACCAAATTTTTCTCTTCAAAGCATTGTGTTAAGTGTTTTCTAGTTAAATATAGTATATTTTTGACTATGAGTAAAAGATTGTTCAGAATTGAGCAAATCTTTACAGAAAATCAACTGACTTGAATACAAGCCGAGTCTGTTATTTTGCCATAACCTAGTCATGGGAGAGATATGTATTCGCTGTTTATGGCACTTAGCTGTTACTGAAACATGAATTTCTTTCATCTTCAGTAGTCTCTACTCAAAAATAACTTGAATTTGATATTATATTGTATTATACATGTTACTACCTTCAAGACAAAACCATGGTAATGAATAGAGTTAAAACAATGGGCATTATTGATCACCAATGCATTTTCGCTGTATTCATATAAATTACAGTATTGGCCATTTTTTGCTGATCCAAGTTAAACTGATTTGAGGCCATTTTTTTGGTAAAAATCCCTCATCTTATACCAAAACATAAACAATACTATTTATCTTGAATGACAATGTTTATTAGTAATGGCACAATTCTAAACCATCATTTTTTTCAAAGGAAAATAAGTTATCAAGAAGAAACAGAAGCTTGTCTGACTAGTAAGAGCACCGAGACACAATTGCCATCCTCAAAATAATAACTTCTGCAGCACTATCCAACGCTTTCAAGATGATCTAGTTTAGGGTTATGTTTCCCAAACTTGAGCTGTGGTATGGAGACAACATCTATGGAAAAATGCTTGGTTTTCAGAATTTTGGATAAGAGATTGTATACCTATATAATTGAAATTATTTACTTTTTTTTTAAACAGATTTTAGAAATCAAAATAAATTTTTTTGTATTTTTCATTCATTCACAATTTTTTTTTCTTTTTCAAGAAAAAAATCAACTTCAGGAACATTGAAACTTGAAAGTAACAGAATATCCATATAACAGATTAAGTAAGTCACTCAATAGAAACCTTCATGTGACATATCTATTGGCAGCATGCCATATTGGGGGTGATCAAGTAAAAAAAATTGGAAAAATGAATGAGTTACTTCTCTTGCCTTTTGTTGAGCAGAAATCACTAAAAAGAATTTGGATTTTCAAAAAAAACAAACGTGAATGCTGCTGGACATAAAAAGAAGGGACTAGTTAAGCATCAAACTTTCATTGCAAAGTGAACCCCTATATAAGGGGATTTAAAGATGGGGAAAAAGAGGGGGGAGGGGAGGGAGAAAGAAAAAAAAAGCAAAAAGCAAAAAAAAGGTTTTCCTAGAAATAGAGAGTAAATGTTCAAATTTTGGTGCGGCCTGTACATGTGATATGTACATACTTAGCCAGCCTGATGAATCAACTAGAAAACAGAAGAACGTTTGGGTAACAGTCTTGATTGACGCTTTCTAATATCAACAAATTAATCATTTTAGAAGCAAACTTGAGGTTTAACCCATTAAAATACCAGTTAGCCTCATCTATAAGTTTGGGAGACATACTACTGATTCCATATCCTCTGAATAAAACTTTTCAAAATTTTTGCTGAGTAAGAAAGTGATAATTAGTTGAATCAAAAGAGGAAAATATTTCTTAGTTTGAATGAGTACTCACAAAGCTTCCTCTGCCTTTGATCTTACGTCCTGTATTGGAATACTTTGTTCGACTGTCGTAGTTACTCTCTGGACGTCTACGTGAACTCTGATTTGGTGGAGGAGATGGGTTCCTAAAAGTAAAACATGTTCAAACATTATAAAACGATTAATTCATTATTGAAAAAAAGGTGGTGAGGGGCACAAGACCAGTAATCATTTATATCTATATTAGCATAGCACCAGTCAAACCTGGATTGGGGCAACACACTTCTGATCCCCATTTACGCCCCCATTCTAATTTGTGCAGCACTCCATATTGAATAAAAAAAAAATGAAAGAATTATTATTGGAAGTTACCTTTCATATTGGAACAAGTAGCTGTCATCACATTACCTGTTCCAACAGATGAATCTTAAATTCTATACTTAATAGATGCCTTACAACTGTGATCATGTGCTAATTTTGATACAATAAAGTAATATGTATTTTGCCAGCCACATATGTCAGAATAAGATCAACTTGTCCTTTCTCACATCTAAGTAGTGATAAGCAAAAAGCTCACTTTTGTTTTTCTGGAGCAGCTTGTGGACTTCCTCTGTAGAGAAATTTGGGAGCAGGGACATCTGGGATTTCTTCCGGGCGAACAGTAGATAATGGGACTGCTTCCTTATTTGTGTCCTCTTCAGTCTCTCTAGAATGAAATAAGAAAAGAATCATTAATGAGAAAGGGGAAAAAAAATTGTTGAACCTAATTCTCTAGAATCTAGAAGTTATTTCTTTCAACTTCATTTTAGATGATTTTCAGTAGAAATAACATCTAGATTCTCTAATGGAAAATACCACTGATACTATGAATAAATTAATTCTGACCATATTTAATCTAGGGCAATTATTTTCCATTTTTTTTCATTTTTTACAACTTCAATTTTTGACGTTACAGTTGTTCGATCATTGACTGTGATGGCCAAGTTTCTATATACACTAATGATAGTCATATAAATAGGTCTGATCAATCATTCAATAGAAACAGTTACATGACCAACGTCTTTGGGCAGCATGTTGTGTTTGGGATAATCTATCAAAAAATTAGAAAAAGGGGTGATCATGAATCAGTAACTGATTTCGCCTTTTGTTGGGCTGTGATCACTTAAGTCTGAATTTTCTAAATACAAGAGTGAACATAGTCATCACAAACTAAGGGACCAATTCAGCATAAAATCACATTGTAAATTGCCCCTCCAAGAAATAAGGGATGAATGTTTAAATTAACAGATCTCCCTTAATGCCACCTGTATGTACAATACGTATATACGTAACCTGCCAGAATCATTATAAAGACAATTTCTAATATTATCAATAATCCAAGGAGCTACATAGTTAATTCTATTCAGTATTCATGTAATACAAAATTGATTTCTATTTATATGATAAATGGCATCATTTTTTTGTTTCTCAGTCCATAACAATGGACTCTTCCACTAAAAAGTAACAAATCTGATAAGAAAAAATCTCTTGCTCATCATTTGAAACAATGGACACTTCCATAGATGTATTCAGAAGTTCCTTTTCTAAAAACAAGACCTGAAAGTTCATTGTGGCATCCATTATGAAGTTCAAACACCATTATTGTTAGATCACATGTCCCTGAGTAGAAGCTAATTTTAAGCAAGTATCTTATGGACACCATTATACCAAATTTCAAGTAAATCTGACATAAAACAGCTGAGAAACAATATGGGGAAACAAACAATTGTATGCAAACAGAGCCTCTTCTAGGGAAAAAAAAAAACATCTCACAGAAATTCAAATATTTCTGAATTTTCTCGCAGGAATTGACAGATTCAATAAATGATACAGGTTACACAGTACCATTGGGTGTTTTTGTTTCTTCCGTTTGATTTCCTTGTCACTGGATATTAACCTATAAAATTCAGAATCAAGTCTTTTTGCAGTGGCCTCTAATGGATCTATGTTCAACAGCTAGAAATGTTTCAACATTACTCATTCCTACTGTTCTATTGATATACACAAAATTTGAACCTCAATTTGATGATACTTTGCCCCCAAGTTTATAGTTCTCATTCACTGATCATACATGAAAACTTATACTCCTTTAATAAATGAAACCATCAAAGTAATTAGGAAACAAACTGTTTCTATAGCCATTTGATTTTTATTCACTTTGGCCAACAAGACATAAAAACATTTCCAATCTAGATATTTTTTTTTTTTTTTTTTTTTTTTTACATGACAAATTTTAATACTACGGTTGATCAAATTTTGACTAGATGGTGAGATGGTTTCAATCTTATAGTTCAGTGACTCCACTAACTAAGCACATATGTCAACTTATTAATTCCTCATTTTTTTTTCCAGTTGACTCCTTATGGAGCAAAGGGCCACCTTGCTGTTTCAGTTGCAAGTAAGTTTTACAGGGTGGAGTTGCTAAATCAATGAATGAATTTACATGGCTATAGGTAAATAGCAGGGCACTTAGAACCCTTAACCTTTGAGGCAGTCCACTTAAGCAAAGATTACTCAGACAAGAAAAATCTATGGCTTGGCAGATGCCATAAACGATCAGTTAGAATGGTTAAGGATTTTGCACTTCTCCATAAAATAATTTGTAAAATACAAATAAAATTGATCTGCTCCTCAAAAATAGTCATGGGTTTGCAGGGAATTTTTTTTCTTTACTAGATCACCACCAATGTGGGCACACACACTTCCAAAAAGATATGCCACCCAGACCTAGACATTTCTATTTCTATGCCAGGGAGATTAAACAGGCATCATCGCAGCAGATATCCAGGTGAGAAAGGACTTACTTTTCCTCTTTCTTCTTTTTCTTCTTTTCTTTTTTCTTTTTCTTGGATTTCTTCTTCTTTTTCTTCTTTTTCTTTTTCTTTTCTGTCTCACTCTCTGAGGAAGATTGACTGGAATCTGATGAGGAGGATGATGATGATGATGACGCAGATTCACTCTCAGACACATGCTTCCGTTTCTTGGCTGGAACAATGGAAATTGACACAATTATCATTTAGACAGGAAATGAGGAGGAAAAGACTGTTCAAAACCTGCCACATTGTTTGACAGGAATTGGCAACATTTGTTTTTGAAATAAAACTATTTGTTTCCAATTGATTCTTCAAAGTTAATCCCTGTTGAAACATCCTTAACAAAAATAATCTTAGCATTAGAAATTAAACAGAAAAAATTGTCCGAATTGCAATATAATTCATTGGAAAATGAAAAAGTTGTATATAACTGTGTGTGTCTAGAAAGTTTTAGTTTTAAAGACTGAACATTAAAAAACTTTCTCCATAGATTTTTTTGTCTCACTTTAGACAACCATTTCCCAATAACTATCAATACAATTCTTGTAATGCTACAAAGTGTTTCATTCACTGTTTCCCCTATACTTTGTTATTATGGTACAATGTTTGAATTATTTCTTGTTGGGATCCACATTTGTTTACCATGTAACTGTTTTGGGGATTTTAAAAACAAAACAGTTCCATTAACATGGCACCCCAGCAATGTTCAGCAAACACCACCTCCCTTTAATATATAGTTAGTCATTTTATATAAGGTTTTATGTGTATTGTATGTTGATAGTATTTTATACTACATATTTATTTTTTGAAACAAGACTTACTTAGATTACCCTAAAAACATTTTTAACGATGAGAGATCAGCGAGTTTAACAACAGACATGACATGACATTATGTTAACACTTGGCAGTGGGCTGGCCATGTCGCAAGAATGGCAGACAACCGATGGACATCAAATTATGGATCCCCAGAGATCACAAGCGCAACCAAGGGTAGCAGAGTATTAGATAGAGAGATGGGCTTGACAAATTCAGAAAGTACTGTCTTATTTCTTGAAAGTGGAAATGCAAGAGTATACTAAGTTACTGACCAAATGATCAAATAAAAACCTGTTGCCACTTTTTTGTGTTCGTTGATTTTCTGTCACACTCAAGCAAACAGACAAAATTGACTGCTACTGTGTCTTAGCTGAAAGTATGCGAACAGATCCTGATGGTATTGAATTTTGTGTTTTAACCCAATTGTATTACCTTATTTTGAATATTAAAAAAGAATTTGTTTGCAATAAATACATATATACCATAGTTGCTGGCTAGTATTAAGCCCCCCCCCATGACTTTAATAAAAAAATCATTGAGAATCATATAAGTATAGGTTTTTATAAGAAATAGCTAAAAATAGACGATCATCATGTTCTGTAGAACAGAAGAAGCTGTTTATTATAATCACAATTGATGTTATCTAATATTCATTAACTTCAAAATCAGTCAGGCCCAAACGCTTTATTTCAAGTGATCATAATAATGGATTGATAAAAATCAACAGAACTTTTTTTGATAAAATATTGATAATCTACAAGCATAGTTTCGGAAGTTACTTTTATTGTGAGTTTTGAAACTGTCCAATGGACCATTCTAGGGGGAAAAAAAAAAAAAAAAAAACATCATCTGATTTAGCTGAAATTTAGCATAGCTATGGACTAGGGGCAAAATAACACTATTCCCAAGCTGAAAGACAGTTTAAAAAAGAAAAAAAAAAAGAAAAAAAGAAACAAGCAAGTTCGTTTTGAGACAAAATTTTGACCTCTCATTTTTCAAACTACTATACTTTTTTACTTGTTGGTTATAATCATTAAAAGAATACATTTTTAAAATAAAAATGATCTGTAGATTCAAAAAATGCCATTGTTCTTGAAGCGGGATGAAAAAAAAAAAATTTCATTGGTAAATGAATATTTGAGGTCACCATTTGACCTCTCATATACTGGTTTCACTCATCAAATTTGAATTATAGGGGTCATGGTGTTGTCCATTGGGTGAATTGTCCAGGAATCATCCTCTAATCAAGGATCAAATGCATTTCATGTATATTTACCTTTGGATTTCATTTGTAGCACAAGTTCTCCACAATTGGCAACACGAACTTGATCAATCGGACAGCTCTGACTGTTGGTCTTTTGGTTCTCAATTTCTTTAACAACCTCTAAACCATCAATTACATGGCCAAATACAACATGAACTCTACAGAAAAATATAAGTGAACAAAAAAAAAGTTTATTTTGGCATAAGAAGAAACGATACCATGATTAACACAACACACACTGAAGGAAAATACAGTGAAGAAAGATCTTAGTGTTTATGTAGACAATTTTGAACTTCACTGTGCACATACAGAACTATGTGAATACAGTGGATAAAACACTCAGCCACGCACGACACTCACTTGAGTACATCAATGAAGAGAGCTTCCTTCTCCCTCATAAGATACGATTATCTCGAGTTTACTTCTTGCATATAGTCTCCTAACATGAAATACAACTCAGATGTCATAGAGAGAGCACAGGGGAGAGCAACAGAGATTGGGAAATACATCTTACACTGGAGGATTAAAACAACTTAATCTAAAAACCCTGGCCAAAAATATGCTAACCTATTGGAAGTCTATGAAATCCCAAACAATATTCACATGGTGGACCCTGACATTTATTGCTCAAAATGCCTTGATAAGAAAATGTTGATTTCATTTATCTGCAGTAAAACTAGAGGACAGTCATAAATTATAAATTCAGACCTCCACTGGTGTTAAAAAACATTACTTCTCCGCAAGAGTAGCAAATACATGGAACAGCCTAAGTGAAAGGACTGTCACATCCAAAAATATCAATATCATAAAAAATTGACTCATTCTAATATCAGTCTTATCAAATTTAATTACTAATTTTTATATTAGTTCAATTCCACCAGAACTAAACTGAAGCTGGCTTTATGACACACTTAACAACCATTGAATAAAGCCTATTACAAATACATTCAAGTATATATAAGCACCAAATTAGATAGCTACACTAATCATTTTCTACTCATTTTTTCAAAGAAAAAAAATTTAAAAAAAAATCATCTTACTACTTTGTCTTCTATGAGCAAATATTCAACAATATAATGCACCGATTTACTCAGACTAGTTTCCTTGTTTTGGTTTTTATAGTCAATATTTTGGCCATTTATCCCTGCCTTCAAAACATGACCATAACAATTAAGCATCATTATTCAAGTAAAAAATTTAATTGTTGAAGAAAACAAAAAAACAAAAAAAAAACAAGCTATGAATATAGACTTACCTGTACAAACTGAAAGTAAAAAAACTTTTAATAGATGCAAGCAAACTTATAGGAAAATGCCAACATATCAAATGTTTACCCATTTTTTTCTGCGTGACAGCCCAATGTTTTGTCTATAACTTCGAGAAGAGTCATTAACATTCCAACATTTTTTCTGACACTTGTATTCTTTCTCCCAATCTTCATCAATATTCAAGTTTTTTGTTTTGCTTTGCACCACCCAAGAAAGATATAGATAGAAGAGATTCTTTCCTTACACACATATATTACACCTGAAGGCAGTAGAACGATTTTGCTGAAATGTGCCAAAATCAAAGACAGGGAGAAGAGGTAGGATTGTCTGAAAATAGTTCAGAAGTCTTCTATTTGTTCTTTTTAATGCCACATTTTCAAGTTCCAGTTGCTACATAAGATTTCAATGATTTATTATTTCTTCATATAAAATCATGGCTTCAAAGTATTTCAGTTAGAGACAATTTATAGAAACTATGAAGAAAGATAAAGGATTTTCAATTCTTTGATTTCTCAAGGACCGCTAACCCAACAACTTGAAAATATACACTGCACAATATGTTTGGCAAATGTCAACCTCATATAATGGTCAGTTGTCAAGTAATCACTGCATACAGATTTCCCAAGTTCATACACACACAGAGACACTATCTCAGGTGTGTGAGCACACTTTTTTCTCAACAGCTTATAGTGTTGAACCTACTCAGATTTTTTTTCTTCTTGTTTATTAACAATCATAACAGACATTTATGCACCTGATATAACCTAACATTGATTGATAGTGGACTTACCATAATCAGATACATTCATGTCTAAGAGATGATACGGAACAGGGGATAGAACTGTACTCTTCCTATTGGGAGTATCTAATTAGTCAATTTACCTTCCTATTATGACATATGAAGATTATGTCATAGAAACTCTCAAGACTTTACATCTGATCACACATTGAAACAGCTAGAGTTGGGATTTGGGGGGTGGGTATAGAACACTTGGAGGCTGTAGAATGGATCACCTGTAATGTTATGTTAACAAACAAGGGGTTCAAATCATTGGGAGAGCTCATTGAACATAAATAACCCTTCTCAAAACTATAGACAGATTAGCTTTTATTTTTTGTTCACCAAATCACAATCCATGGTTACATGATACCTCCATTTAGAGAAGGAGGTTTTATCAACCAGTATATGGCAAATTCCTACCAAAACTAAACAACAAGTAAACATATTTGTAAGAAATACACAGTCAAGTGAAATAACCAATTTTTCTTGTATTAAAATAATAAAATCAAAAATCAAACCTTTGTAAGTTCTAAAATCAGTTGAGTACTTACCCATCCAAGTGAGGTGAACTCTTTGTAGTTCTAGAAAAAAGAAAAAGCATTTTCAGTATTATTGGTCTTTTCCAACATGCAAGTTACAGCTTAGAACAATGTGTGTGTGTAAGAAAATTACAATCTGAATTTTATAAAATTGACCAGAAGAAAAATGAAAAGAGAAAAAAAAAGAGAAAAACGGTCTAGTTAGTCACCCAACAGAAACTGACATATGACCAGCATTGGGGGTGATCAATCAAAAAATTGGAAAAAAAATGGGAGGTGACCAATGAATAAATTACTCTCACCTTTTGTTGGGTAATGAATACTAAAAGTCTAAATTTTCAAAAAAGCGTGAATGCTGCTTGACGCAAACTAATCAATCGTTTTTAAAAGAGACATATATTTTAAATTAAACCCTATATTGGAAACCCATGGGAGGGGGGGATTGAAAAAAAATAAAATAATTTTTTCTAGATATAACAAGGAGTTAAAGTTCAAATTTTCAGCTCCCTGCCTGTACACGATACACAGATAGACCAACTTGAAAACTGAAGAAACCCATGTTGACAGTGGTGATTTTTGGTTGACTGTTTTTGGAATTTTAAAAATTCATACCAAAATCAAAATGAGTTTATCATTTGGTACTCTGTAATCTATGTCAATCATTGCGCCTGTTTCACCAATCTCCACATCAGTTCAGGTTTTTTGTCTATAAACTCCTGTTTTGAAGGTGGATGAAATCCTATTGCATTCAACTCCTTGGAGCAACTCTGCCAACAATCTGAATAGATAGTGGATCCACCAACGACTTACTCCTTAATATAAGAAGGCGTTCCTGCAGTTGGATAGTAATGAATAGCAGCCTGAAGAGTAGATACACAAAAAGGGAAATGGATGTGGGGATCAATGAAATGGAGAACAGAGATGCAATGTGCGGTTTAAAGAAAAATTATTCTTTCCAGGTGTCTGGTGAATTTATCCATAAGTCATCAACAGATACGATTTATCAATTTTATATATATATATATATATATATATATATATATATATATATATATATATATATATATATACACACACACACACTCACTCACTTCTATTTGTATATGTATGTGTATGCAAGTGCACATGTATTTGTTGAATTACCTTTATATACTCTGATAGATGTATTATAATTTCAGATATGAATTGTTGTAGACAAATCCACTTAGAACCTATTTTTTTTTAACAAAATAATTGGAACATTTCTCAAAATCTTACTCACATGAAGAATTGGGATCCATTAGTATCTTTACCCCGATTGGCCATAGAAAGCAGGAACTTTTGATCATGTTTGAGGATAAAATTTTCATCTGAAATCAAAATGAAGGAATTAAAGCTTAAATTGCAGATAATCAATTGAACGGAATTGTTTTATTAAATGAGATGGGAGTGGGGAGAGAACAACTGCTGAAGTCAAAGTTGATCAAGATAGGCCTGGGACAACCAAATACTAAACAGCATATAATATATATAAATATATATATAATATATGGAAGTGAAAGTGGCGTAACAGCACTGAAAATGGAATCGGAGAGCAAGGTTCAAACTCCGGCCAAGACTGTTTATATTCACTTTGCACTAACACCCTTCGAAAAGGCATGAATTCATCTCTTCTCTCCCCAGCTATAGGTAAAATAGCAAGGCAGACTGAGCTTTCTAGCCATGGAAGGCAACCAGTCAAGGAGAAGGACAAATCTGAATTCAAAATCAGCTCACCAGAGTTGCAACAGGTGAACTCAATTAGCCAATACCTTCCCAAAAACCAACATGACCATACAATTGTCATGGGAGGAGTTGGGAAAGGCCTTTGTCCAGCAGCGGACCGGAAATGGCTGATTATATATGGTTGTATGTATACCTACCAGACTAAATTGACCAGTAGTAAAATATCCAAACTACATACCAGCAATACGTACCAGGAAACACTCCTCCATATATAGATTCTCCCCCTGTACCATCTCCTGAAAAATCAAAGAAAAAACGGGTTAAACAGAAGAAAAACCTTATTCTTAATTTCATGACATTTTTTTTTTCTCTCTTTCTTTTTAACTTTAAATTTGATGCTGATGACTCTTTGGCACAGCAGTGAGCAATCAGAAATCAGAAATAAATAAGTCCTAGGTGGGATTTGAACTCACGCCTGGGCTATCTAACCTTTGAAGAGAACCAGCATAGGAAAAAAAACAACTCTTAATTCAAATCCAGCTTACCCGAAAATAGTGGGAATGCATGAGCTAAATTAGTCAATACCAATTGATATTTGCCCACCTGCTCTACTAATTGAGCTATTAATGACAACTAAAATGTATTGAAAACAATTTACTTTCAAGATACGGGTCTGAAATTGAGAATTCACCTTAAGTAAACAGAATCTGGATATCTACTCGAGTATTTTGATTTCTATTCAATAGAGGACCGACACTGGTCTTAACCCTATAAGCACAACATTTGCTGAATTGCAACGACAAAGGTGCATTTTGGTCCTTTCACAGAAGAATTTGTAATAGCCCACACCCAGTCAGTAGATGATATATACAAAAATATGACCAACATCTATTGGCACATTTCGGAAATAAAATTATGCAGTGGTTCTGTTCAGATTTTTGCTGCTATTTCATAAGTAAAATATACGTTTTTCTTTTGCAAATGGTACGAAAATTGTACTGAAAATTCTTAAATCCAAGATTGCCGCCATCTGAAAATTAGGCGTTAACATTTTTTTCCAACATAAACCTTGTATCAAACTGATTATTTCGTTTCCTTATAGAAAATTTTCACTATGAACCTTTCTCCTACTAAACCCATTCAAAAAAAATACAAGGTCAAAATTACAAAGTTGTCCTCAAAAACAAGATAACTGTTAATGATACCAACTTGCACTTTGGAGGATTAGTAGATTAAATGTGACTAATAAAATGGATACGCACACGTTGAGATAATCAAGTCGTTAGGAAAAAAAAAAAAGAAAAAGAAATAATTATAAGAATTAGTAATATTTACAAAGAAACCTACCTTTTGTAAAGTCTCCGCACTGGATCATGAAGTCCTTGACGACCCTATGGAATGGGGCACCTTTGTAGTGAAGAGGTTTTCCTGTCTTCTGTCCCAGCCCTTTCTCTCCTGAGGAAAAAATAAAAATAAAATAAAATAAAAATTACAACTGATGCTCAGGTTTATTAGAAGTGTACCCAGTTATAACATAGGTGTTGGGGTACAAGAAAGCAAATCACATAACAGAGCCACGATGAAAATCAGCCATTTTGCAGCTAGATAATCATTTTGTGGTCCACTATCCACCCATATTATATCCCGCACTGCACAATGACATGGGGAGGGAGACTGTATTAACAATATTTCCAACAAATATAAACAAATTCACAGATTTAAAAAACAAAATCAATTTCAGATTTTATGGTACGGCTGTAGGTGTGTCCAAATATCTGTGCACAAGAGAAAAAGAAAAAAAAAAAAAAGCAGTTGGTTTCTACGACATAGGAGGAAATCATTTTGACTATTTCTCAAATGCTCCATCCATGGCCATGGAACCTAATCATTGGTTGTAGCAATTATTGATTTTTATGATACGTAGGAACTAGCCCAATGCTCAAGAAGAACTGCCTTACAAGGCTGAAAGGTTCCAACTCCCCTGTCATTCCTATCGGCATTAGTTCAAGGTGAATGCAAAATTCCTCAGTCCAAGTTAGCACTTGATTGGCTGATTCCATTCTCCTTGCCGTTAACTGTTGGGCCACTTGCATCTCTATTTGTTTTATACAAATAAAATGGAAAATGTATTATGTTAAAGGAATCTCCAGTTATGGATACCTCTTTGTCAAGTCAATCAAGGAGATAACTGAGGAAAATACAGGCAGTTGTCCCTTGTTATAACATGGGTGCCATAACAGACAGTGCTATGATGGGGGAGGCCTCTAGTAATATTACAATGGTAATTTATATATTCCTTGATAATTAACTTTGAACATATTCAATTTTTTTTTATATTTCATGTCTACTTCTGTCAACATATTCCTTTAGCACCTTTCAGAGAGATGCCTAGAAGTGGGAGGTGAAAGTTTCACAACATGCAAGGACAGACATTAGTAATTTTTGACATTTTAGCATTTCTTTCATCTTAATTTTAGTCACTTTTCATTGCCACTACTCGGACCATCAGTCTATAGCCATTAGTAAACAGCATTGGAAACAAAAGATAACCTCCTGGGGAGACTCAAGAGCCCCCGCAATTAGCAGAAAATCAAATTAGACCTATAATTCATTATTCTCTTTGGTTTGCATGGCACCATATTTGTTATTGTTTTTTACTCTAATAGTATGAGTAGCAGCAATACTATGTTGATTTTAAATCAAGATGAAAGAAATACTATTCAAAAAATTAATTATGGTTGACAATGCTTCCCCTAAAGAATAATAATATCATGACTGATACTACTACATCTATATTATCCCTTTATTGAATATTATTTCTGCTTTTTTTCTCACAAAACCTCTCTTTAGATACTTAGGCTTAAAAACATTTTGTCCCGACAGTTTATCTTACTTTTTTTAATGCTGATAATGCTACTAGGTAAATAGATATTTTATCTATGATAGTTCAATACTAATTATTCTGACTCATACTTTTCTCTCTCTCTCTCTCTCTCTCTCATACACACACGGGATCATCAATATGTATCAACAACACCCAGTGTTATGAAATCAGGTCTCGCCCCCACTCCCCATTTAAAAAAAAAAAAAAAAAGAAAGAAAAGAAAACATGACGGCGACTGCCCCCACTTCAATTTCAAAGTACTGCCACTAAGAGTGACACTTTTATTCTTCGTACTGGCAGAACAAGAAATGTGCTGAATTGGCAACAGGAATATTTCAAAAGATTTGGAAATGGCCACCCTCTCCTGTTTTGTGTGCTAATATGTCTTCCTTTTTGAAAGTTTGGATTAGGCCAACCTACCAGTGCAGAGTCCCGATACATAGAAGATAGATAAACAAGTTGAATTCTAGTGGACACAAACTAAGAGATCAATCAAGGATAACTTAGATTGCAGATCCCCCCCCCACATCCCCGAGAGGAGTATGTAAGCAAAATTTCAAGTCTCTATAATTAGAGGTGTGGTCTGTGCCAAGGGTTGATACATAGTATCTAGTGAATCCCTTAAACCAGAAATATTGTTGTAACTTTTCTCTGGGCTGGTGGTGTTTAGAGCTTTCTTATGTTCTTTTCAAAACAGCAATTCGAACACAATGTTCCCTCTAATTTTTAGTAGTCAGTATGCTGAGATCTTTTGCGCAAATTCTTTCCAATAGATTCTTGTGCAAATGTAAACTTGGAATAATGGCAGTTTATATTTCATGGATAATAAAACTGTATAGGCAAGGTTTGATATAAAACAATACAAGTAACAAATTCAACCACATGGCCTTTCAGTACCATTCAACTTGCATTCCTTGCCCTTTGCTTCAACATAGTGAATCAATATTTTTTTCAACAAAAGCTCAGTAAGCTATCTACAGAATTTGAAATAGATTTGTAACTAAATGATATATACACCATTTGCCCAACATGGCTGCAGCTGTGCAGTACAAACTGGAACAAGAAATGACTGATGTACAAATGTAGTATTTGAAATACTGACAAACTGGTTAATAGTAACAGTTACTTAAGAGATTATTTTCAACAGATATAATTATATGTATAATCATTAACTACTACATTATTTCAAAGTAATTAACCACATACCATGTTGAGGGTGTTAAAAAGGTTGATCAATGAATAAGTTACTTCTCTCACTGTTTGACATTAACTGAGGGACCAACTTGACAAACTTACATTGAAAATTGAATCCCCTCGCTAAAAACCTATTAGAGAAGGGGAATTGAGGAGGGAGGAGAAAAAAAACCCTCTCTAGACATAAGGAGTAATGGTTTAAATTTTCAGCATTTTGGTGTGGCTTAAACGTGGCCATATAGGCATAAACAGCCAGCCAGAACAATTTAAAAAGTGAAAAAAAAAAAAAGGTGACAGTTTTTAACTTTAAACCCTTTACTCTTGATGTATAATCTGGAATAAATCGTAGTAGAAGCAAGGCAATGGATGACCGGAACTTAGGGTAATGATTCAGAAGGTGCAAGCATATGTCAGGAATGTTTTGCAGAGTTAAATGAAGGAGATTTTGAGCTTAAGGACGAACAACACTCTAGGGAAACCTGACAACTTGAAAACCAATGAACAGGAGGAACTTTTTTAGAGGAAGATGCAGAACAAAACAACGCATAAACTTGCAGAAAAATCAGAACTCAATCTGTTTGAATGATGCATTGGAACAGAAAAGACCTTCCAAATTCTGTTCAAACCAATGTTGTCAACACACCATTTTGGCTGATCCATTCTTCAACCCTAATGAGGTGTACAAACCTTGAAAAAAAGAGGAAAATCTTTTTTTCAAGAAATGAAATAGCAAGAGAGAAAAAAAAAGGGGGGGGGGAGAGGTGGTCATTTATATACCAACCCAGTCAATCCATTTCAGCAGCGCTAGGTATACAGATGTTACTATACCACCATGCAAGTACTCAGGAGATTCCAATCTACACAAGTGTAAGTTACCAACACCTTTGTTAAATAAGGAAAATCACAAGGTGTTTAAATTTGCACTAGCCATAAATATGCACCAGGCCAACAAGCTTAATATATTTCCTTTAACTTCCTCACCCCATAACAATGGTCCCTATCAATTATCTGGAACCTTCTTACTCAAGATATGGTCCTGAATTTGAAGAGAGGTTTGAGATCTTATAATCAAGCCCTTCCCTTATAAAAGACCAACTCTAGTTAAGAGATTGCAAAGAGCAGTTTTACTATTGGACACCAATCTGAACTGTAAAGTCATTATTCTTTTGTACTAGAGGAGAAAAAAAAAAAATGTGTTCAAGTACTGAACAAGTGTAGCTCCTTGACAAATCCCCATTTTTTTTTATGAATTATTAAGCATTCAAATTTCAGAACACTTTG
>OY735233.1:12409532-12462032 GCA_963457665.1 Thysanoteuthis rhombus
ATACTTATTTGATATAAACAAATAGAAAACAACATTTATTGGTCGGGGGGGGGGGAGAAGTTGCACTATGTTACAAATTGCCCAACACAATTACATTTTATAGGTTAAAGTTTTTTGGGGGGGAGATTCAGAGACGAACAAGATCATCCTTTTTGTATACTGATTTTTCCACATTCACAAGTAGCTAAGCAGAGGATGCAAAAAGTAAACACTTTCCAAGAGGAATATTGACAGTGGCAATCAAACAAACCACAGGAATTTTTTGTAAAAAAAATCATTTTAAAAATTTGAGCGCATACCTTAGCCAACACCATTATCACTGAAAAATTGATTGAAAATCAGTTGATATATATATATATATATATATATATATATATATATAAAGTTATGATTGGGGGGAGGTAACTGAAAGAATTGCTGGATTCTACCCAAAGTTTGATCAATTTTTCCTACCCTTCCACTAATTTCATTGAAAAACAAAATCATGGAGAAATTTCCATAGATATATGGACAAACATGAGCGAATACATGTGTGTAAGGAGAAAAAAATAAATAAATAAAAATAAAATAAAAATAAAATAAAATAAAAATGAAATAAAATAAAAATGAAAATATCTCTCAATCAAAAAGAGTTCCTGAATCCACTCAAAAATTCAACTTATTCTCCTTTACCTCATGACCAACCTTCCTGAGATTTTCATTGAAACTTATTGTAGAATTTTGGTGATATTGTGTGGAAATATAGCTATAATGCAGGAGGTAACTATCAAAATTTCTAAATCCACTCAAAAATTTAATAATTTCTTCTATAGCCCATTCTATACAAAATGTAAATGAAATTCATTGAGAACTTCTGGGGATATTGAGTAGAACAGAGCTTTGACATAATTGTGACATACCTCGACATAGTTTGGAAAGCTCTGGTGTACACAGATAGACAGGAGTGAATACATATACCTCTTCCAACATTGTTGGTAGTGGTAAATCCAAGTAAGGAATCTTTGTGCCAAGATGATAATTTGAGCCATACTTTCAATTATAGCCATTTTTATTGATTAATCAAAAATACTAGAGCCACAAGCCCACTGCACAATCAATATATTGATGCAATTGGTGGGAGGGAAGAATGCATAGTTTATGACAGTGTTTCTCAAACTGGTGAATGATTCCCCCCCCACCCAAGTGTGAATGAAACTACAGGAAAGAAACGATGGGTGAATTACTTAATTTCCTCATATATTCACATTTTTTCTATACTTGAATGTGTAATCTTTTGTAGTAAATATACAATGAGAAAACATATTCAAGTATCCGATTCTTGTTTTTTGAACATAAACTAGAAAAACCGTAAGAATTCTTTTATGTCAAGTATTTGTCACTCGTGTTTTTTGTTTTTACATATTCTTTGAGTGTTCGAAAATTCAAATAAAATGAACACTCGACCCTTTAGGTGCCAAGCATTTGAGGACTATTTAGTAAATTTGACTAAGCATTTTTTTTTAAGGGTTATAGAAGGAGAATGATTCATGACGGAAGGTTACCACAGAAAATGAAATGATCAGTATACCACAAGGTTCATGTTGGGGAAAAGATATCTAATTTGCAAATGATGATGTCATCAGATCGTTATCTTGGATTTTAGATTTTTTAGTACAACTTTCTTGCTGTTTTACAGAAACTCTGCACTCATCACCTATGGCTGAAATTTGAATAATATGACCACAATTATGTACTTCAGAATTATACCAATATGTGTGCACAACCATACTTGATATATATGTCATGTACTGATTAAGTGGGAGAGTCAGGTTGTCTTCAGCAGTGGTAATGCCAATAGAGTTGATAAATAAGTAAATTCAGGTTTTTTGTTCATGATACAAAATTATTTATGTATGAAATGATACACGAGAATACAACGAATATGATCAAAAACACAAGGTAATTCATTTCCCGGAAAATGAAATTTTGTGATAATTGTTCAAGAGTTAATGACATTGAACATAGCTTGAGAAGCATTGGTTTCTAATAAAGAATTTCTGAAGTAACTGCAGGAGCTTCTCACTAGTATATTTTACCTCTGCAATTAAAGATGAAGAGGTACATATATATTTGGATACATCTGTCTGTCTGTCCACACAATATCTCCACAAATTTTCGATGAAATTTTGTGTGAACTTTGTCTACAGAATAAGGAAGAAGTGATTACATTTTGGGACGGATCCAAGATTGTATTTTCGATTGAGAGAGAAGTTTCCTTTTTGGGGTTCGTTTTTTCTCATTTCCATATTTGCTCATATCTGTCGACATGATATCTCTTAAAGTTCTCAATCAGTTTGTAATTTAATTGAGGAAATGTGGGCCATGGGATAAGAAAGGAATTATTTTCGATTGTTTTAGTGTACAATGTTAGCAGAGATACGCGCTCTCCGAGTGTTTTCTAATTTATCCATGCAGTAAGTCAGGTAATTTTCAGAGAAACTTTATTTTTACACCATTTCCAAGAATAAATGAACAGAGCAAAGACTTGAATTGAAACAGTCATCAAATCCAGGTTGATCAGACACTTAATACAACAATCACATCACAGCAAGATTTACATAAATTCTCTTCCAAATACAACTAATCCACAAACCAGTCAACCACACCCCCAATCTCTTGAGCATACTTTCTGTTTGGTTTTAATTGATATTTCAAACCTGACCAGAATTAAATTCATGCTAGAAACAGTGAACCCACAGTGACCAGGAAAGAAAAGCAAACCTTCTCCGATTGCTTTTAAAAAACAGCAGTTATTGTGATGCCTCAACGTACCCCTTGAAAATAACCTTGTAGGCTGAGAGAGTGGGATCAATCCAGTGCGACAACCTTCTCACTTTGAAAGAATTTATTACCACAGATTCCTGTACAGAGTGTGCAACTCCACAATTGGATTTGTCAGCATGGTTTCATCTAAGCTGTGCACATGTTCACACGTTTTGCAACTAGCACACCAAGAAAATTAATGTGTGAACCAAAGGTTAGTTACCTAAAATAATGCAGTAATGAAGGAGTTGAAAGAGTTTTGATTTAACCATTTCCTGCAACTACAGTAATAATAATCTGAGAATTGAGGTGTGTAACTTAATTTATTTCAACATACCATCACAAGAAAATATCAAATCATAAATACATATATTCGTACTTTGCATAAATAAATCATTACCAGCGTGTGTACTAGAACTAATGATTATTAGCCAGGGGGGGGGGCACAGGATGACTGTTCCGTGATATATTTCTACTTACACAACACAGCCAATGGAGGAGAAAAAAAAAACAAAACAAACAATTATTTACACTACATATACATGATAAAGTAGTTTTAATAGAAGAAATCTGATGTACACAAGAGAACGAATGATTTCATTGCTTAGTTTGACAGGGCTTCTGGATACACTACATGAGTGTGTCTTCTATTGGGTGCTATGATGAAAAGGATGATTGGAGACCCAACCCTAGAATAATCAATATAGAACTATCCATCAGAAAAGTACAGAGAAGTCAGGTAAATGCCAGCAATCTTCTTGAAAGGTTTGTCTTAGTGCCATGTTAGAATTTACAGATATGACCTCTAGTGACTTCATGCATCAACCTTACATTGCATATAACTTTTGCCATGTAAAGATGTACCCCTAAAATCTCTGCATCTGATATGCAATATTGTGGCCAGCAATTTAGAAAATCCACTACTACTGACCAAAACTGAATTATGGTGACCTCAAATGACCCCCATGTCAAATTCACACTCCTAAATACTTCGGCCAAGAAATAATTAACCTATGCCAAATGTGGCAAACAAGTAAGAAAATTGGTTCAACAAAAATATAACGTTTGGTGACCTCAAATGACTTCTCAGTCTACAAGCAAAATATTAGTTTGATAGGCTCTGTAGTTTCTGCAGAGAAGAGGTACGAATGAACATACAAGAGGCTCGAATATTAGTATAGATAACGAGGAAATTTTTGTATGTTTGTACATCAACACATGGTAGATAAAAAATAAAACTATGATCAAAGCACATCTCAAATTACATGCTCTGAAAAATAGTTCAGATTTAAACATTTCAAGTTGTCAAAAAGAAGGTTGCATCCTATTTGAAACACTCTGTATCATTTGCTGAACTCATAAGAACAGACACAAACAGAAGACTGAGAAGGCATATTACAGACACAAAACAGATCTTACTAAAAAATCTATTGCATCAAATACCTAAATAGTTATGTTGTGCAAGATACTGGGCTGAGAAGTAGATAAAACTGTTCTATTAGATGGGTCAAATGTTAGTATCTCTATAACTTTCCACCCAAGTATATTTAGGTCTTATATTGAAACAAATGACATTACCAAGAAATAACTTCTGCGAAGGTCATTCTGAATATAACTGGTTATATTGAGAATAGCCTGAGTATAAAGGTACCAGCAACATGGCCTGATTAGCAGATACTTCAGTAACTGTTGGGGGAAAAAATGCTCAATTATTTCAAAACTTGTATAGACAGGAAGTTGAATTTGTTTCTAAAAAATAACTGATATTTGGTTACCTGGTTAATCACTCAACTGAAACCGTCACACAACCAACGTCTTTTTGCAGCAAGCTGTGTTCAGGGCGATTAATTAAAAATTGAGATCAATGAATAAGTTACTTTTCTCACCTTGTGTTTAGCAGTGATCACTGAGAAAAAACAAGCATGAATGCTGCTGCACTAAAACTGAGGGACCAATTTAGCAAGAACTTACATTGCAAATTGAACAACTCACTAAAAACTCGGGGGGGGAATTGAATGAAAAAAAAAAACTGTTCTAGACATAAAGAGAGGTAAATGTTTAAATTTTAATCATGACACATACATGGCCATACCAACTTAAAAACTGAAGAATCCCATGTTGACAGTTTTGGTTGATGCTTACTAATGTGGTTCTAAACTTGTGTGAATTTCACTGAGAACAGATAAAAATTTATGATCATTACTATTAATATTAGTCCATGATTGCTTCATCCACGATTATGAGTGTATAAACAGGCTTGGCTTATTGCTGCTACTGATGCAATAAATGACAGACTAGGAAGAGAGAGAAGAAGGTAATTTGATAAGAAGGTAGGAAGAGAGAAGGGCTGATGGTTGCTAAAGGTACTATAAGTGTAAGACAACTTATATATATAAGAACTACTGATATACCCACTTGATTGAAATGGTAAGATAGCAGTTCCTCAATACAATTAGAAAAGAAAGCTAGCCAGAGGAAAAGAGATTGCTGACAATTTTCTTAATTGCCACTATATACAACTTTCGAACATCAACTGCAAATGGGTTAATATAAAATAGTAAACAGGTATTAATTAACCCATTAACTGCAGCAGGTGCAGCTCAATGTCGTATTCTAAATACAGCAGTAACTTTGATTATACAGGGTGGGGAAAAATAAACTGAACAGATTGCTTTTCTCAGTAAAACAACGGACCCTTCAACTTATAGTTTTCAACAAAGAAACATACAAACAAGCAGAAAAAGGCGTTCAGAATTTTGCCCCATGACACATGACCGATTCGAATTTCCATCATTCAAGTCATTGAACTGCAAGGACTGAAATTTCAGTCAGTTGTCGTTAATGGGTTAAAAAGGGCATAAAACAAATACATTAGAATAAATTAAACTGACTTTTCATTCACATAGTTATACCATAGAAAACCATTGCCTTTCGAAATCTGGCACAAAAGTGTCTTAGGGGGTCCCAAATTTGATCCATTTTTTGGCTATTGTTTATCTTTCCACAGAGTTTTCTGGGTTTATAAAGAAGAAATTTTCTACACAAAATAAATATTTTCAATTCAGTCAAAACAAGGATGCCACAATCAAAACTCAATGATCCTAGATAAGTGGCATAAATTAAGTTCCTATGCATACCTCCTATATTGACAGCCTAGATTATTTTGAAAAACTGAATATTTGAACATTTCAACTCGAATACATTATCACTTGACAATTCAATTTACAACTGGTGAAAAAAAAAAAAAAAAAAAAAAAAAAAAAAATCAATCTTTAATGACAGGTCCCTAAGAACATTATCATCCCCCAAATCTCAACTCAGTCATCCAATTCACCACTGTCCCATGAGAGACTAACAACAACGATAGCATACAAAGTAAAGATATTCAGGGGAGTTGATTTTAGGCTAATATACATGTTAATACCCATTTCTGAGCATAAGATGCACACACACCATCAACCTTTGCTGAGTACTCGGAGTTCTCCCAACTTCTCTAGGCTAAAATCTATCATCAAGATTATCAAAATGTTATGTTTATTCCTGTAGACCTCTCGAGGAGCATAGGGCTGCAACTACTCTGTAGTGGTTTCAACAGCAAGTCAGTTTTAGTGGGTGGAGTTGCTCGTCCAATTCCCAACCATCCTCCTTAACCCAGGCTTGGGACCAACTATGGTGATTGCCAAGTTGTTACTTTTTTCTACCTCAGTTACCTTAGATGAACTACCTTACCAGGCTGAACTGTGCTGCTATTGACCAATAGCTCAAAGGAGAAGTGGATTCATGCCTTTCCAAAAGGTATTATTGCATACAAAGTGAATACAAATAGCCACACCCAAATCTAATTTAGCCCAACAATTCTGTTTCCTGTCCTATTAACCATTATGCCACTTTGCATCTCCAAATGTTATATTCCAGTCAAAATATTTTGAATTTAATGTTGAATAGAATGAAGATGGTCACTTCAAAGAGAAATAAATTGATTTAATTAAATTTCAATTTTTAGCTCAATATAAAGTGTCAGCAAGATAGGAGGTTTACTTTTTTTTTTGTATAGCTCAGAGGTTAAAATAATTGAATCAGCTGATATAAATATATGCTGACTTTCCTAATAGCTGAAAAACTTTTTTTATACTTAAATGCTCTGAGATTATGTACTTTCTCACTTCTGCAAACTAAATTGGAGAGGTGTACGTATTTGATTGTGTCTTTCCGTCAGTCTGTCCACACAATATCTCCATAAGTACTCAATGAACTTCAATGAACATTTATGAAAGGGTGGGCAATATGCTGTGAAACAAATGACTAAATTTGGGGGCAGATCCATGCACAATTACTTCCCCTGACAATGGCAAAGGTATGCACTCTGCATTCTTTCTGAATTAAAAATATAAGAGCTTTGATTTATTGGCACTGAAGTTTTCTTGCATACTCTCTTTCTCCAACACACCCACACACACAAAAGAGAAAATGAAGCAGAGAAAGAAAGAGAGGCTTAATCAAACAATCTGCTGATTGACAGGCAAATCCAATGCCTTGTTATAATCACTTCAACTTCATGTGACAGCCCATTCCTATTTACTTCCTCATCAATCAATATCTTTCAGGCTTGATAGCAGCTGGAATGAACAAGTCTCTTAGACCAGAGAACACATTACATTCTTTTAGAAATTTACAAGCAAAATTAGCAATGCTAAAAATAAAATGGCTTCAAGAATTATCATACAATATTAACCTTTGTTTATATGTACATACAATCTTGAATAGGAGGAGAACCTGAGCCAACTAACTGAAAAGCAGTGATAAAAAGTGCTCGTTGATAATAAAATGTTTACTGTAAGCAGGTAAATACAGGAGTCTTCCATTATGGGAGTTGGGGTCCAAGAGAGATAAGACAGCATTATAACAGAACCGCAATCAACTTAGTTATTTTGGAGGGATATTAATATTTAAGGGTCCACCATCCACCTGCGTTATGTGATAGCGCTATAATGGTGGGAGCCTGTGAATGGTTTTGGGAAAGTAAACCAGTATTTGAAGAAATTTAAGGTGTTTCCTTGTTATAATGCCGGCATTGTGGTCTCGGAAAGATTTGAACAGCAATCAATTCAGCTATTTTGGAGCTACATCAATATTTTGGGGTCCAGCATCAGCCTATGTAACAAGGGCAGCTTGCAAATGGTTTGGGGAAGATAAATCAGTATTTAAAGAATCATGTGAATAAAAACATCCTTGAACAATCAATTACAGTAGACTTCCATTATTACAACTCCTTAGTAAATAGGTGGAATTTTGTTATGTCTTAATTTACTCGGGGATAAAGATATCTCTCTAACTAAAGTCCAGTAAGAATATGCTGATTTCTTTTTTAATGCATGTGTCATTGAATAGTGCTGTTACGATACATTGCCATCTATACTAAATCCAATTGCTAACATCAAATGAAAATTGGGAGGAAAAGAGCAAAAAGAAAGAGACCCATTAGAATTGTAGAGGTATGATCCCCACCTTCTCTAGACTTCTTGAAGAGCATACGGCTGCACTATGGTCTTCCTAGCCAGGAGTTTTTTGTAGGGTGGAGTTGCAAGCTAAAGGGCTCTCCTTGCCCTGCTACCTACCCATAGCTTGGGGGGAGGGGGGGTAGATTCATGCTTTTTCCAAAGACATTGGTGCGAAGTGAGCAGGCTCAGATGAAATTTGAACTGAGTTCTCCAATTCTGTTTTGCATGTGAGTAACTGATACATCACTCCATATATCCACAAAGGAATGAAGTATAACTCTTTAATTTTGTCCTTTCATAGATATATACTTATATAAGTCAGATAAAAATATACTTACACGCTCTGCCATTGCTTTCGACATCAAAGAAGCACCTAGAGCGGTGAGTTCCATTAACAGTCATCCTGGAAAGAAAGAAACAAGATTCAAGTAAAGAGAAACTGCCTTCATATTATTGTTCCTAAAATCTAGGTTTATTTTCTTTATAAACAGAGTTTTGTTGTCTCATACTAGACATTGAATAAATAATTTTATTTTCTACATATACCATATATCTTGGCATCAATGACACAAAAAAAAAATTTTTTTTAAATAAAAAATAATCAAGGTCCAAAGGACTTCCACTATTTTTGATTACCACTACCCACAACACAGGTTAAGATTATTCATGTGATCTGACATTTATATGTACCTGGACTTTGCCCAGCCCTAACCATTCACAGTTGAAACTTGAAATTTTGCCCTTCCACCAATGAATAAGGAAAATGTTTTGTTTTTTTTCAATATCCCCATCAAAATAGGGGGGGGGGGTTCAGTGTATATACTAAATTGATCCCTTAGTTTGTGTCCAACCTTGCTTTTTTTTTTTTGCTTTTTTTTAATTTTGGATATTTTAGTGACCAACAAGAGGTAAGAGAAGTAACTTATTCATTGATCACTCCTTTTTTCAATTGACCACCAACAGGACATGCTGCCAAGAGACATTGATCACCAGGCAGTTGAGAAAGAATACCTTTTCACATATCCTATCCGTTATGCATGTAACTTATTTATTATCACTGTCCACAAATTGGTTTAAACACTTTTGCTAAGTTCAAATCATTCACAAGTTCTGACACACACACACACACACATATATATATATATATATATATATATATATATATATATATATATATCCCCCAAAACCCATCCAACCGCTCCCAAGTTTTCAGGAGTGTTCAATTTACAAGTTTATGCTAAATCTACGCGATAAAAATGAGCATATATGGGTAGTGGTGGTTCATAATTTCCCTAGGAATGCTAGTTTGTTTTATTATCTTATAACGTTCCTTTGATAATCACTTGTGCCTGGTGTTGCTAGCATCAAGGACACTGACCTCAAAGACGCACCCCAATTGTGACTTAAAAAATTTTGAAAAAAATAGATAAAGATGAGAGAAAAAGTTATCTTTGGCTTGTAAGGTGCTGGGTAAATTTTTAAGACTTATTACAGGGAAAAAATAACATCTTCGATGTGGGAAATAAAATATTTACAATTTGGTTATTGGACAGGTTTGTATGCAAGTACAGAATTATAATTGGTGGTTTCCTCTATATTGCCATATGAAAAAAATGTAGAGTAGTTGATTTTACAAGATTACTGAAAATGTCAAACAAGCGATTAAATATTCCCATCGTAAACAAATAAAAGATTTTTAATTGCAGGGTTAATTTCATTTTTTTTCTCTTAATTTTTTATATTTACTAGATTTTATTATCAGAATCTGCAATATTGAAAATGAACACACTTTAGCTGAACAAACTTGCAGTACAGAGATAGCCAACTGTTTTAGAAAGTAAGGAATATTTAATTGTATACTCTATCTTCCAAGTCCAACAAACTGAAATACTTATGGCTCAACACACCTAATATTTCCTGCAGCAAATGTCAACACGTCTATGAATGCAAAAAACATTTTTGTTCAGAACAAATTTGAACAGGTTGAAAGCATTCATAAGAAAAAAAAAAAGATAAAGAAAGTATCAGAAGGGGAATATAGTTTCTTTTTTTTTCTTTACATTACACTTGGCCATGTTATTCCTTAAAGAAAGAAAGAAAAAAAAAAAATTCTGAAATATAAGATATAACAAGTACAAGAAAGAAACAAATGGAATAGTGAGATAGCAAGAAAGCAGTCTATACAGTGTTTATAACTAAAGTATACACTTCATATACAACTTCATTTTCCAATAACTCATATTGCATTGCGGACAATTCTTTTCAAAACAGATATTTTCTTTATTACAGAAACAAATGTTGACAAATATCAAAAATTGTCTGAACAACGTCGCAAATTTTTAACAGCGTTTTTTCTTGTTCTTCTCTACAGGCATGCTAACCACTAAACTCTCACAGGATTTTCCTGTTGGTACTTAGTGCAATTTTTAAAAAATGTTTGATAAAATCATTCTGTAAAGAGTTTCATCAAACCAGGAAATATCTCCGTTAAATATTCAAAAACTTCAGTACAGTGCGTTGCAGGTGTAAAAATATCAATAAAACAATTTTTTCTGGTGATTAAATGAGAACCCCCACCCCCGCAAAAAAAAAAAACAACGGGTGCAAACAAGACAGATAAGAAACAAGAACAAAAAGTTCAATGTCCACTTTAGTTTAGACACAGTTATTGCAGATCATGTGACACTGATTAGAAGATAATTTTAGGTAAGAAGCATCTTATCAAGAACACCTTTCAATTATGTTTCTAATAAATCTGACATGAAACAGTAGGAGGAAAAGAAAAAAAAAAAAAAAAAGTAGTTAAGAACACCATTGCTACCATATCACATGACCCAGGGGGAAGATTTTCCTAGGTAAGAAACATCATTCTACCATGGACAGAGAGCCTCTCTCATAGAGAGGTGATTACGTCTCTTAGAAGCCGCTCACTCATTTATAATGAATGTAAATTATGGTTTTCTTAGATGTGTTTAGACACCTCACTTTTCGGTCAAACAGTCCCTTATACGTTAATATCAATTTTCTCAGCCATTTCATGATAGACTGATATGAAACTTGATCCAGTTTCATCTTTCTGCTACAACTACCATAGATGGTGAAAGCATTGTAGAAATTTTGGTTCTTGTTTTTAAATAAATCAATCCTGTTAATCAACAGTAGACTCTGTGATAAACAGCATCGGAAAGAAAAACGTTTGCCGAGTTGATTGATATGCTAGTACTTTCGATTCTTCTGTAATTATAGGAGTTTGGAAGATGCTAACATTTTTTTTTTCTAACATTCCACAATGTGCTCAAGAGGTCATGGCAAAGTGGAGGCAACAGTCAAGTTATTTTATGCGATTTATATTCTACATTAATTTTACTTGAGAAATTTATAATGAAAATTCACTCCTGGTTTGCTTGGGCTGTCCGATTTTCACCAGAGTTCAGTTAATCTTAGATTTCTGTATATTACCTACTCTGTTGCAAGCCTCTCAAAACACTGGATGAGGGGTTGATGTTCCCTAGTTTGAATTCAGAACTGTCCATGTCCTAGACTGATTACCAACCAATATGGAAGCTACATTTTTCCCCAGGCAATTTACCCATAGTTTAGGAGAGAAAAGATCGATTCATTCCTTTCCCAAGGACATTAGTGTAAAGTATCAGCTAGAGTTCGAACTGTTAGCAGGTTCTATTTTCCATGCTTCTAACAGTGAAGCTGGCAGCACCTCCAATGCTATTTTTTTCCAGAAAGATTTAAAGAAAAGAGAAAAAAAATCAGCCTCACAACAGTGAAAGATTAGAAAGCACATACCATGGCCAATGCTATGGTCAGAGGTGGTATTTGTATGGATCTATTCAACAATTAAACCATTTCTGTCATAACCCACTGCCTACCATTCCACAAAATTTTATTTGAATTCTTTGAGAAGTTTGAGATATTATGGATATACATACACACACACATTATATATATATATATATATAAATATATATACCCCCCCAAAAAAAAACAACGGTAAAATATATCAATTTGAAAAGATGTTTTTTATATTATTGGAACTTACCTAAAATTTGATTTCTTCCTACTCATTTGATTGACAACCTTTCCACAAAATTCAATTGAAATCCATTGGGTACTTTCAGAGAGATCATGTGGACAGACAGGAGCAACTTATACCTCTACCAACAAAGTTGGAGAGGTGTAAGAAGTTTCGGCTAAAGCAAAGACCAGACTTGAGTGATGGATGCAATTATGGTTTGATGAAACTCTTCACAGAATAAATCTAGCAATAACATTTTTAGAATTTACATGAAGGCCAACTGGAATCACCTATGATAGTACAACAGTTAGCATGCTAACTTTGAAAACTGATAAAAATGTGTAGGATCATCATAAAATGCTCAAAAAAATATGACCTTGTACTTGAATATGCAGAAGATAATTTCACCTTTTTCTTCATTAGTTATTCTTTCCAGCATCTCCAAACCTCAACTCAAAGCACTGTTCAGACAATGGCCAAGATCAATGTATGTATTTTTGTCCACAACAAATTTCTCCTGATATATTTTTAGAACAGTTCATGTTTATTGTTCATTTCTGGAGATATCTTGAGCATAGCTACTTCTTGTGGGGAATAAGACTGCAATCACTCAGCAGCAGTTTCAGTAGCTTGTAGATTTCACAAGATGGAGTTGATACCCCCATGATCAATTCTATTCCTCTACCTGGGCTTAGGACCACCTGTACCTACAATCTAGCAGTAGGTTTTGATGTCAGAGTAATCTTCTTAGATGAACAGCCTTACAAGATTGAAGTGCTCCAACTGTCCTGCTGTTTACACATAACAGGGAGAAAAGTGGATTCATAATTAAATGCAAACAACCTTGACTAAAACTATCTTGGTCTATCAATTCAGTTTTCCATGCTGATAACCATCTAGCCACTCTGTACCTCCTAGTTCATAATTATTGTATCTAAAGTACATTAGCATGATTTTCATACACCGAAGATATTTTTCACAGCTTCAAAATGTTACTCATCATCACTGAATGAACCTTGTAATTTTAGCCTTCAACTTTCAACAAATATAGCACAGTGCCCGTTACAAAGGTGCAGGTTTAGAACGGCCTGAATTTTGTGGAATGTAGGGCAGTCTACAGTAATAGTCACATAAAAAAGTTTTTTCATCCATCATACAAAACTATAGCTTCAAAGTATTTTGGTCACCTCTGTTCTTTATATCTATAGTCTATAATGTTTATTTCTATTAGATTTGGGAGAACTACTGACCCCCCAAAAAATTCAAACTCAATACTGCACTGCCTTGTTAGCTGACTAACATATCTGGCGAATTTCAACTTTGTACAATGGCCAATTGTCGAGTAACCACATTGCAGACATGCAAAGATTAGTACTAAAAGGAAATTCGCTAATATATCACTTTGAAAGAGAAAGCAACAAAGGAAGATAAAGTGCCTGCACATCTACAGATACACCAGATATTTGGGGGCACATCATCTTCAAATATCAATATTTACAAAGCCATATTGTATGCTTTACATCAATATATATTAATTTAAAGATGACGAGCTCCCAAATATCAATATTTACAAAGCCATATTGTATGCTTTACATTAATATAGAGCAGAGATTCCCTGCAAGGGGTACTTAAGAGGTCCGAGAGTATAATCACGGTGGACGCTTCTGTAGTTAAAAAACAGTCTATAAATGCAAATCCTAGATTCAGTTACTTTTTATCGCAATTTCCAGACCATAATTCTGTGGTTGTTAGTAAACAACTAGAGGAAAAAGTCTCTGGTAAGGCTTAAACTCACATCCCTTTTCCTTGGGAAGTCAACCTTAATGAGGCAGCAACCTTGCAGATTAGGCTACAGATATTCTAATCCCACGATGCAACCATTCCATATCTTCCCCGACCACAATGCTCACATATGGTCATTTGGATGACAGTTTTGATAAATAGCAACAAAAATTAAAATGAAAGAAATACTAGTGGAAAACTAATAATTGATAATGGTTCAGAAGAAATTAAACAAAAAATATTACAACTAGTGTTTGTAAATAAGGATGACAATGTATCAGGCAGTCAGTAGGTGCATTTTCAACTAATTTCATTTTAAAAGATTGCTTTTGATTATATTTTGACAGTTGTCATATAAATGTACATGTTTATCAAAAGTTCTTAGACAATTGGGCAACATTTTGACCTATAATGCTTTTTATATTTCAACCACTGTACCGCTATGGATGTACCAACTCATCTTACAACAGCGTTATTCTTTTTAAAAATATATATATATTCATATATATATATATATATATATACACCAGTGTAACTTGATTATTATGGTTAATTTATGCCGAAGATTTTCATACTGTTCATGGTCTGATACTTTGATGTATTTTTTTTCAGCCTATACTTAGTTATATCAATTTGTACAGTAATACCTTGACTGTGCTACATCAAAAGCTGCACTCTTCAAGGTATTATTGGGTTACATTCATTAGATTTTCTCTTGTACATACCAGTAGATTTGTATAAAAATAAAGTTTTCAAACATGCAATCAAGACATTCTATTTTCATCAATTTCTTTTACAAAAATAACTCTGCACTGGAGTAACATGAAAAAATATACTTGTCAGCAAACAGGTTAAGAAGAGTAAAAATGTGACAAATGCAAAAAAGATTTGTGTAGCAGATGGAGACGAAGGTCTGAATAATCAAATGTGTCAAGTGTTTTGCAAAGTTTTATGCTCAAAATTTTTCACTAAATGATGCTCCACGAGGAGTTGAGATTGATAACGATCAAATGAAGACATTAAGAATAATCAATGTTATACATCATTGGAGATAATCAATAGGGTTTTAATGGGAGGGGGTTCAATTTACAATGTAAGTTTATGCTAAATAGGTCCCTTAGATGGTGTCCAGCATCGTTCATGCCTTTTTTTATTCTTCAAATTTGGACTTTGGTGATCACAGCTCAACAAAAGGCAAGAGAAATAGCCTATTCATTGATCATCCGACACAGCATGCTACTAAAAGATATTGGTCATTTGAAGGTTTTCTATAGAGTGGCTAACCAAATCTGGGTTTTTTTCTCCTTTTTTTAGTGAACAGACAAAAATTATCAAAACTTGGGAAGTTTTCATTCATGGAAAAAAAAAAAAAAAAAAAAAAAAAATCCCTGGAAGTTTGCTAAAGGCATCTAGCAGTTATTCGCCGAGAAAGATAGAAAGTTCTGGGAAGATGGAATTAAAAAGTTGGCTTAAAAATGGCAAAAGATGAAACAAAAGATAATATGATGTTCAAAAAAGTTAATGCTGGAGGAAGGAAAAAAAAAGATAAAAATAAATTAAAAAAATATAAATAAATGTTTTTGTCAATTTACTTGTTAAACACTAATCAATGTTATTAACATAAGATTCCCCTTTTTTTGAAAATCATATCTTGTCTTCTTTTTGTCCTCTGCACACTACAGTGACTAATGCTTGCTTTCCAGTAATGCTATTTAGTCTCTGGGGGATCCCCATTGTTCTAGTTTAGGCTCACAGACAACCACAGGAAAAATCATTTGGGGAAATTCAATATGATTAGGTTCCCAACAGGAGTCACCAAAACTTTGAAAGTAGACATCAAGACCCACCAAAACCCCCAAAATACCAATGATGAATCATGAGATGAGAAAACACTGATACAGACAAGAAGAATGGAATTTAGAAAAGAGAGGAACAAAAGATGATGATGAAGCTACCCAAGTTGGAAGATATGACGCGAGAAAGTTTTTTTACTCTTTAATATAAATGCATTTATCTATTTGAATGAAACAAACCCTTGCGTTCGTTCAACAAAAGTTATCAAAGACCCGGTTATGATTTTAAAGCCTAGTTAGGAAATGCCAAAATTATTCATCGGTTTGTTTTAAGAAGAAGCGTTTTTATATAGTGATGTACTTACGCAAATTTTCCTAAAATAGCCCTAAAATTGTAACCAGGAGTGCCCGGTAAGACACAGAAGAGAGAGCAAAGAGAAAAAATCTGTAGTCAAGTTGACTGGTTGGTCAGGCCATTTATAGGGCTACAGTGATTCAATACACCTTTTTGATGACAGTAAATGTGCTTTCAAGCAAATTCCACTGGAAGCACTTCACACTAGTTACACCCTGCTTTATACCTTCACATTGAGAACCCCCCTTCAAACATCTCAGTAGAAGGAACATTTCTAATATAGCAGGAAAGCTGTCAGCAAACATGCAGACAGTTTCACAAGAGAAAAAAAAAAAAAATATAGTAATACTCAACATGACACATATTTCTTCAGCTCCCTTATAAAACAAAGAGCAGGTTAAGAGCACTATTAATGTTAGCTATACACACACAAAGGGAAAAAAAACACAAAACAAACGCACTCATACAGCTAAGAATATGAGGTACAAAAACATTGGCATACTCAGGATACCTGCTGTGTGGTATTGATTTACTGTAGAAGAATTTCTTTTGATAGAAATACTGATAACTTCATACAAAATGATGAGGAGTGCAATGGCTTAGGGGTAACAGCGTTAGTAAATGGAGTCAGCAGTGTAGTTTCAAATCCAGCCCCAGGCTACCTGAGTATTTCATGCAAATGCTCTTGAGAACAGCTTGATTCTTGTAGCAGTCAATTAGTCCTAGCATTGTCACTTGTCTGCCTCTACCACTGAACCAGAGTACATGAATTTTTTTGCACAACCCGACATGACGATTGAACTCATGACTGCCAGGCAGATAATGTATAACTAATGCTCCTACTCACTGGACCATAGGTCCTGTAGGACTAACAAAAGAAAAAAAATGAAAAATCTACCCCTACGCATTGATAAGAGTTCAGTTCAAAATTCTCAGGTTACTGACAACGACACACCTGAAGAAAGTTGGAGGATACCACAACGGAGATGTTAGTGTAACAACCAAGATGAGAATACTAGACTGGTTGGACTATTATAAAAAGACATAAATACTGAACCAAGAATAAGAGGAGAAACAAGTAGCAGAAAAATCAACAATTTTTATTGTTTTTTATCAGTTTTCATTGATTTTTAATTATTTTAATAGGAAAAAAAAAAAAAATTCTGAAGAATTATTTTGGCTCCATAGGCAGAGCCAGAAACAAAAAAGCAGGTATGCATTTACAAGATTCATTCAGATAGAAATTTTCTTCAGTTGTCTTGAAACTGTCTACAAAATGACACTCAATATTTTACTTTAATCTTTAGGTAATGCTACATATTTGATAAGATGATAACACCAGTGTTTATGACTGGCTCCTCCTCTATGTAATTATCATCGCGTTTACAGTACCTGGATATCTGCTCAATTCAGTTGTTGATAACTATAACTTCTCTTTTTCTTTTATGAAATTGTATCTGTGAGGAAATACCAATTTATCTGTTCTCAGCTTTGCATGGCTTGTTTTACATTGCATTACCAAGTGAACAAATATATAGAAAACTATCTTCCAGTACACCGTAGGATAGTAATAATCACTATATATTTCTGAATAAAGATAAAGCTTTTTTCTTTTTTTCTTAAAAAGTTGCCAAGAACTAAATTCGTAGTTTTGTAAGAAATACTACTAGGCAGTATACAATGTGTATTTGATACCCATTCAAATAATCTTTTTCAGAAGCGAGTACTTTTGGAAGATTTACAATTTAAATGCTATTCACTTTCACAAATCAGACCCAAAAATAATCTCCCATCATGTTCTTATTATATGTTCCTTGGATAGGGCATTTTTCAGTCCAATATATCTAGGTGAAAGCACTCATCTTGTTCCTCCAAACACACTAATATCTTCTAAGAATTCATCAAGATGAGCATCAAGTATATGAATGCTCATGAACAAGCTTGTCGCCAATTTTATTGCAGGTTTTCTTTATAATTTCAACCAGCTTCACATAGTTTTCAGCCTTGTGAATGTCCTGGAAGCCCTTAGTGTAACAAAGCTGTATCAATCTGCTTTTTCTTTCCAGATGACCTCCTTGGGGAATTCCTTGTACTCCAGGATCTTCTTTATCTATGGTCCAACGAAGACACTAATTTTGGCCTTTGCCTCAGACAGTACTCCATGGAAGCATCTGCCAACATGCAAGGCCTACAAAGCATTTTAGCACGCCTATCAGGGATCAAAATAAATTCTGCAATATGACTGTGTCAAGACCTTGCTATATGTCTTGGAGTATGATAAGTACAGCGGGAAGGTCGTAGAAGATTTTGAAATGGTGCCATTCCTGATGGGTTTACGAGGCAGTTTTCCTAACTTCCACTGTTTTGAGACAGCAAGGACACGTTGCCACACTATCAAAGGTAGGACTGGCTACAGCTGCCTGAATTCTATGTAGGGATGAACAAGGTCAAGTAGGAGCCAATGGTAGTCCCTACTGGAAGGTGTTGTTACCACAACAGCACACAAAATTAGGTTAATTGTAAACATCTAAAGATAAGGAGTTTGCTGCCGATAAGTAATAAGTAAATTACAAAATATCAGTATTAAGATCACAAAATCAAAGTATGAAGGGAATAATAACCAGTTTTTATACTTTTCAGGTAAAATGAAATAAACAAAAACAAAACACTTATTACTCAGAAACCAAAAAAGTTGCGTAATGTTATATATAAATTTTCGAAAACATTATTACATTGTATTAGTACATTGATTTCATACAGAGGATTCCTCAAGATATGAAAGTTATTTCAAGGGTTTCTCCACTCCAGGTTGAGAAAGGCTACCTGATAGTGTTCAAAACCCATTATACACCAGGTGCAAGAAATTTGATTAAAAAATTCAATAAATAAATACACTCACAAAACAGGGTAGTTTTTGGTGTTCTCCTTAAAAAATATTTTTTCCAATTTCTTTGTGAATTTTATACTTTGAATTTTCAATAAAAATCATACATAACACCAAATGCATGAAGAGTTCGGAGCACTATTAGGTATATATATAATTTCAAAAGTTTTGATTTAAAGCAGGTTATATCTACAGCACAAGTAAACTATAAAGAAAACAAGCAATTATAGAAAAATAATAATGATGATAAAAGGCAATACAGCTCTAAGATTGTTCATCGCTCAACGTATATTTTGAAGTTATGTTTATATTTTTTTTCTTTAAAATTGCAAATAACAGTATGACATGGGCAGAGATAACATTGATTAGACAAAATTTATGACAACCACAAACATACTGGCATGAAGATAAATGACCTTCCTACATCTTACTACTGTAAATTCTTTTCAAGAATATGATACATTTGTATTCCCTCTCATGCTGAGGAAGCCTATCTTGGCGAAATGTATTAATGAAATGAATTGTTCATTTCAACAAACACTGAATTAACTGCAGTATTCCATTTCATACAAAAAAAAAAAAGACAATTGTCCAGACGACATTGGATATTTTTCAAAAGATGCCTCCTGCTCACTCAACAAGTGGCATCCAATCTCCAAGTAAATGTGAGAGAGAATGACCATGTGGAAAAGCATGTTTTATCTGACAGACATTAGTGATTTACCATTATATGAATGGGAACTGACTAATAGGCAATCTCTAGATTTGGGTTGGTACAAATTTCAACGATTGATGAAATTGACTATGGATGCACAAAATAGACAAAAACACAGGAAACAGCTGATTGCAACTGATTAATCATTGAAACTAATATTATCTATTTACTCTTTTCATTTATATCATAATTTTAATATCTATTTAAGAAAAAAAAAAGAACTAATTTATTTCTTGCAAAATTCCATCAAAATACCCACATTTCTACGTGTAAATTTTCATGTTCTTCTTTATAAACTTTGTCGCTCGAATACATCTAAACATTCATTCAAGTTACAATCTAATTTTCAGTACCAAACTTGATTATATGTTGGGGACTACTATATTTCTTTTATGAACTTTCTTCTCAAATCCATTAATAATCAAGCATTTACAATGATCCAGGACGACATAACCTTGCATGGACACATTCAATACTTTAAAACAAAATAATTTCTATTTAATGATGGGTCATTCTGTATCAAAATCATGGGCAACATCTTAGATTTTGGTGAAATTTCAGTAGGAGACACTTGCCCTACAGACAAATCAACCCAAAAATTTTCAGCTGAGAACAAATGGTTCAGAAGTTGTATCTGATTGAATTGGCTCAAATTCATGTTGCCAACTGCGAACATGATTTTACCAACATGGGCATTTTTTAACTTTGCTATCTAAGAAGACTTATAGTTTTCAACCCAAATAAGCCACTTCTGGCTTCATTTGACCAGGCTTACATCTTTCAACGTGTATATTCAAACTAATTCCCCATCATCATAACTTCTGAAATTTGTTCAAACAGAAATTTCAAGGGTTGATTTGTCTTTAGGAAAGGTATCATCTATTGATATTTCATCAAAATCTAAGGCCATTAGGCAAGTCGATTTGGAATGACCCAGGGGGGACATTATCAGCAAAACATGAGATGCAATTGATATTAAGAAGAGGGAACAACACTCTGATCCTGGGCAGAGCGCACAGATACTCTGATCCTTGGCAGGTACTACACTAGTCCCATGATAAATCTTGCTTCACATATGTTGAACCGGAGTTACATTTACTTTTCATGTCAACAAATTTAGCAACGATCTTTGTATTAAAATACTAACTGACTTTGCTCATATTCCATACTTGTCACCCCCTACCAAAAAAATAGATAAAAATGAACAAAAAACACTGAAAGTGATATGTATCACTTTTCATCACCATAGTTGAAAGGTTAAAACTGAAAATGTCATCATAGTGAAAAATGTACAGTATACAAGACAGTTAGCTACTACTGAAATTTCAACTCCTAATTCATTTCACATTTGTATATGTCTGGGCCTCCAAGTTCATTGTTCCCTATAAGCTGTGCACATGTGTTAACACACTTTTTGCAACCAACACACAAAGGAAATTAATGTGTGCACAAGAGATGTCAAATTCAGCAGATAGCTTCTAGAATTTTTAATAGAAAAAAAATTGATTCAGTCGAATTCAAAAATGTACACATACTTTTGTCACAAGAAAAAAAATTTGCACAACAAGACTCACTGACTACTAAAAATTAGGGGTTTCCACAATTCCTATTGAGGAGACAAATTATTCGGTGATCACTGCCATTAAAGCAGTAGGTACTATGACTATGTACTAGCCCTCGATTATAATCTAACAGAAAGTGATCATAGAAGCAAATAAAGACAAAAAAAATGTCAAAAAATAGATTAATACAAAAAAAGTATTTATAATCTGCAAGTTATATGGTGTTTAATGTGGAAAAAAATTCACTAAAAAAAATATAACAAAACTGAAACTATTTTCCTTTCAAATAAGTGAATAGCATAAGCACCAGGGGTGAGTTTTTGTATCAAGATTGAAAAGAACAAAAAGAAAATTCTCAACACCCCTACTTTGAAAAGACTTAGTTTATACAATTTACAACAGTGGTGCATCCAAATAAAAATTATAATTTGTCACTGTATGTATATCCTGGCAGTTTTTCCGCATGCCCCCAAATGTATAATGTCTAGTTCCGGGGAGAGGGGAACTTCCCTAGGCTGCACCTCCCCTTTGCACTTGAAGGGGTTGGGTCAGGGTCAATCCCTGATGACTGAGGAATACCAAATATATATATAAATTTGGTTGGTTGTGTGTGATCATGAGCGTGTATGCGCACACACACACACAGACCTCAACTAGTTAAAAAGCTGTATGATCTTTTTCCATTTCTACATTGTAGAAACAGTACTATACACAATTCGAAATTTATGAAAATCAAAAATGGCAGAAAAACCAATTTGCATAAATATAATTTTTAGCAGCTCCAATTAATTACAAAACAAATATTTTCCAGTTATCCCTATATAAGATGAATACATTCAAAATGCATTGTTTTATAAAGTCATTTCAAAATTATATAAATCTGAAGATGATTTTTAGAGAAAATAGTGAGATTTAGTGGCCAAAATCAAGGGGGGGTAATCCAAATAGCTTTAATAGTAGTAGTAGTAATATTCAGAATGTAAACAAATCTGTTTTCCTTGAATCTGACCTTCATTTCTTCCAGAAATTTTAAATTCCAAAGCCTGGCCACAAGTTGCTAAATTTCAGTCGGCAGGAGATAAACTGCTCCCTGGGGATGCGAGAGGTTTTTTTTGTTTCTAGCAACACAGGAATTACCTATGCTATTAGGTCATTAAAAAAGATAATTCTAGCTTTTGAAACATTTTTTTTTATATTATTGTAAAATTATGACAATTTATCTCATTTTTTTTTAAATTTTACACACACAAATATCAAAATTAGACACTTGGAGGTCATTTTAAAAACAATGATGAAAATATCCATAAAAATATTTGCTAATTTTTTTTCCTTTTTCGAGCTTTAGTTTGGTCGCAAGAAGACAATGCCACCATCAGGAGACAGGATGTTTCAGTTTGAACAATCGAACACAAAAACTTAGTCGCCATGAAACACAATCATAAACTAAAAAGCACAGAGAGCACATACCTCAGCCAACGCCACTGTCACTAAAATCTGAATGAAAATCAGTTCATATATAGCTACGGTGCAGAGGAGATCACTATGAAAAAATTCCCAGATCTACCCGAATATTTAATCGATTCATCCTTAGCCCATGACCCACTCTTCCACAAAATGTCACCTAGAACTATTGGAGGTATTGTGTGGACAAACACAAGTGAATACATAAATGAATAAAAATATCTCTCAATCAAAAAAAATTCTTAGATCTTCTCCCCAAATTTGATAGAGAATATTTGGAGATCAACACGTGGACAGACTGAAAGATATGGTAATATATATATATATATATATATATATATATATATATATATATATATATATATATATATACCCAACTTTATTGGCTGAGATAAACTAAGACAAGAGAAGGAAAATCCGACATTAAACCATTCAGGTAATCCTAACTATAAATCTATATTTTAGGCACAAGAATTTTATTCTAAATTACCGAACATGAAGATGACAGCAGTATCAATAGCAATTGGAGAACTGGCAACAGTTCTGAAGAGCCTAGCAAAGAAGTTGAACCAACTACATATCCAGGAAAAGGACCAGACCATCCAGACAACAGCACTGCTGAAATCAGCTAGAATACTAAGGAGATTCCTGGAGTACTGAAACTGGCTGTCACTTGATTTCTAGTGAAAGCTACCGGTACCTGCAGTTGTGAAAACTCAATGATAAAAAAAAAAAATCAAGATGACATTAGTACCAATAGTAGTTGGAGCTCTGAGGAAAAAAACCCAGACCATCAAGTCAATAACACTATTGAAATCAGCTAGAATACTGAGAAGAGTCCAGGAGACTCGCAGTCACTTGATCTTCAGTGGAAGCTACCAGTCACAAATGGTGCTCAAAGAGCACAAAAAAACTAATAAATAATCAAGCCTCTAAAGAACTAATAACACTACTAGAAGTTTTTCCTTGATTAATCTAATTCAAAAGTTTAGTTTTTAATTAATTAAGTACCAAATGGGTCTGTCTGTAGAAAAAGCAGTGTAAAAACTTTTTCAAACAATTTTCTGGCAATCTTTCGGTTCTGATCATTAATACCCAGACTTAGTGAAACCATTTCTGAAAATCAAGTACGGAAGGACGGAAAGCATAAAGTTTTTCAAGGGAAATTTTTGCCGAGATTTTCTTTTCTTTCATCAAAAATAAATTTTTATCGTGGAACATTTGCACATGCCCGATCTTTTTAATTAGATTCTAACTGGAAACTGTAGCACATTTTTGGGATTACCTATCATTATCCACTAACAATGATTATCAATATTTTGAATGATGATAAACAATAATATAAAATTAATGTGAATAAAAAGTAAATAAGATAAATACTGGATTTTAATTTTGGACCATTTGCATACAATGGTGTACCCGTTAATATTATTTATGCTTTCCATCCATCCGTACTTGAGTTTCGGCGATTTACGCCACGAAGTCAGCGTGACATCGACCACATAAGCAGATAGTACACTTTTTTTTCAAGTCGGTTGGTGATCTGACCCTACCCAGCAGAAGATATCTTAGCAACAGTTTCCACCACCTATATGCTAGCAACGGACACGTATTGTAAACGAAATACATTACTATGTAAACACAAAAAGACTTACCGGGAAAAAAAAAGCTGTTGTATAATTTCAAACTAAATAAACCCTGAAGAAAGCAAAAAAAAATAAAAAGAAGGAAGGAAGCCCGAATCTGTGGTTACGATAGAGAGGGCTGGGTTGACGAGTGATGCCACGTGATATTAACACTGAACTCCCCCACTCCCAGGGCGGATGAAATGAGATTCAATCCCCAGCGAGACTTGACAACGAATCTGTCCTGTAAAAAGCAGTCAGGTACTACACACCCATGAAAATCGAAGTAATCAAAAATGTCTATAAATAAAATCGAATCTTATTCTAGCCAGCCAATTTCTTCGGAGCCCTTCTTACTTTTTACTTTTTGGCGCGGAAACTCGACGTATTTTTAAAAGATATAGTAGACGTTACTAAGTACTTACCTACTTGAAACTACCGAGTGCCCGGCTCTCGTTATTATCAGCCATGTATTAGAGAAAAACAGTTGAAAAAGAAAGTCTATACATAGATTTTCTGAGTTTTATATTGCATATGCGTATTTTCATTGTTGACATCAGAGTATTTAAAAACTGAGTCAGACAAAAAATGTGTTTTAACAAGGAAATGTTAAAAGAATTATTTATAAAAGTTATTTTTCTCGATCATGTGACAAAGCAATTCATCATGGTTGGTGGTGAGTGCTTGATGCTCTCGTCTTTTATTTTCTTCTCGGTTTAGTACAAGTTAAGAAATGCAGGCCCTAAAAAAAAAAAAAGAAGAACTGTGGTCCTCATACAGAGCTCGTAGTATTGCTTCATTTTTGCATTTCAAATGATGTGTGGTCCCGAATTACCTCATCCTAATATTCCATTTATACCATTCTAGGGGTTAGGTAATTATTTCGGGGTCAGTTAATGGAGTATAGGAAGCAAAGATAAAAATATGCGCCTAGCTCTGAACTAGGGACCACACTTGATTAGTACCATGAGATGGCAATCCTATGTTTGAAGGGTCCAAAATATGGTAGCATAGAAAAATGATATCTAGCCAATTTTAGCAAGGTTTAAAGCCAGTCTTACTGTATTTTTGACTAATCTCACTCGGGATTACTCCTTAGTTCATGGGAAAAATATATGAGACAAGAAAAAAAAGGGCTCTTGAAGAGCTTGGTGGTTACATAACATGTTTGTAGGTAGGTGTGAGATTTAACACTTCTCTTGAAAATATTTTTAATAAAATAGAACAGATTCGAATTGTTTACACAATTTTTGGTAACATTTGTCTCTGTGATAGAAATGTTTGATTGATTGAAAAAATAAATAAATAACATGAAGCTTTTGCTAACATTAGCAGATTAAAAAAAGTGTCCATTTTCAGTTCAGAGAAAGACTTGAAAAAGGGTCTATAGAAATCATCAGAAAATAAAGCTTTATTACTTACTTGCTGCAGCACAAAAAAGGGTTCCACTTTTAGAGTAATAGGTTCTTCCCCTAAATAAAGGGAAACAATTTTTTTTAAATAATCTTAGAATTGGACTTACTTCAAGTGATCACCGATGTCAATCTATCCTAAAAACATGTATTTTAGCATAAAATACAAAAAATATGTAAATATGCTACATTGTAAATGTACATTTAAGTTTATTTCTGATTCAACTAAGGCAAAATTCCATGATGCTTTTTTGTTGCTTTAAGAAAAAAAATGTTCAAATCATTCTAGTACAAAAAGTTTAAAAAAACTTGACCTATTTATACATTGATTTATTTGAACTGTTGTCTTCATCTTGGTCGTTTTTATATTAGTAAACAACCATTAACCAAGATGAGGACAACTGTTCGAATCAATGTGTCAATATGATAGTTCCTCATTTGGGAAATTAAGACTAATTGAAACTATCAAGTTTCTAAGACATTGTATAATGTACAAAGTAGATGTAACCGTTTTGTGTGATATTATTTGCAATATAGCATGGCATAAGAGACTAGGAAATTGATTACGATACTTGATTGATTTCACTCTCTCAACATTTAAAATATCTAACCGCCTGAAGAGAGACTTGTCGATTTTGAAGAAATCGTGTATCATTGCTCGTTTCTCTGAATACAAACACAACCACCTTCCACCAAGAGATATCTTGAAACAAAATAAATCACATGGTTCCCAAGTTTTAACCCTTTGTTTACAAACAAAAACCCAATACAACACTTAGTAATTACAAGAATTAAAAGCAACAGAAGTGACAAATTTGAATCATGACTGAAAATTAAGATTTTTCTCGTGGATAAAAATTTAATTCCCATTTCATCTCAGTGTACGATCTGTTTTCTGAGATGAGGGTGGATTGGATTTTGAAGACTGGATAATATGGTTAGCTTTACGAATCATTTTTAGATGGAACATTTTATGTAAATAATTGAGATGAATAATTTTCACAAGATATTTTACGTGGGAAAAAATTCAATAAAAGATTAGGATTAACAGTTGAGTTGTTTTTCCTTTCTCTAATTTAGAAATCGACTTTACTATCTGTACTTAACAAGGAAGGATATACAACTAAAATTATCAATGATAAATGTCATGATGTGCTTTGAGATAGTGTAAAAGTGTGAAAAAAAATGAATCTTAAAATGTATTAATATTGGCTGTTGAATGGGGAAAATCAGACAATTTTTTTAGCTAATTTGTATGGATCAGGTTGAATACAGAACATAATCAAAGATAAATAAAAAGGCAAAAGATTTCATCTGAAAGATAAGATATTTACCAAGGAGAGCATAATTTTAAAGCAAAAATACTCGACACGATTTTCTTCAAAACCGTGGACAAGAAACGACAAAATTTAAAATTGAAATATAAATTTCATAAGAAATAACATACAAGCATGAAAAAAATGCATAAAACGGAATCAACAAAATTTAGGATATAAAAGAGGTTTGTGTTGGATTAAAAACTTCATTTTTCTGTTGTATAAATATTTACCAATAGCCATACGTTAAAATAAAATAATTTGAAAAGAAATTGTCATTTCTACAAAAAAGGTGAATGAATTAGAAAATGATATCTAACTACTAAGGCGAATAGTAACGGTTTTAGAGGACTGGAAGGGGGAAATTCATGATTGTAGGCTTTGAATTAACAAAAAAAAAATGAGAAGATATATAAAACATAAATAAATCCCTTCCCACGTTTTTCCAGGAAAAAATTGGCATTGATCCTCTTTCCTCACACGAACTGAAACAAAGAAGTCCAGGAGGCTAGTCTAAAGGTGAAACTAACACTAGTACCTACCTACATATATATATACCTTAGTGGTTTTCTGGTCTTTAAAGACACCAAGAAAACATCAAGGTACTCTTCTATTTGAACATATACTCACAGGTGAAATAATGACCTTAAACAGGCAACCTTATAAAATACAACTTAGTTATCGAGATGGTAAATACTCAATTAATTCAAAGCATTACGATTAATTTTACAATACTAATATTCACAACACGGTTCAGAAAAGGTTAAATATTGAATGATTAATTTTCTCACAGGAAAGAATACGATTTTTCTCAATTGTAATTTTCTCCTGTAAACAAAGATGAAGTTAATGATCTTTGATCAGATAAAAGTTATTGTTGATAAATACATTTTGTAGCTTACCAACACGTAGTTATTATGGGGTTAGAAAAAGAAACATTAATACCGCTTGCATTTAGAAAAGGTTAAATTAAATACTATATTTAGAGGGAGCTCTGATTTTTCCGTAGTATTCCTCCCGTAAACAAAAAGGGGGGGGGGTAATCATCTTTAAATAGATGAAGGTTACTGTTGAAAAATACATTTTTGAGTTGATATATAATCATTTTAGCGGCCAACGTGAGGTTTTTATTGGGTTAAAAAATATTTTTACTCCACGCGTATTTTTCCCTCCTTCGGAAGGTTTTGATCATATTCAACACAACACACTATTAAAAAAAATGCCAACCTTGATATAAGGAACCGATTCAAACACTAGAATAAAAAATAAATATCTTGGTCCATTTAAGACATAGGAAGCCTGTGAAGGATGGGATTTTTTTTTTCTCAGTCTACGTTTTCAGATTAAATTCATTGAAAAAAAGACTCCGATCTGCTTTTTTTCGAAAGAGAGGCGACTATGACATGTGTTCCCCGTTCCGCCATAGAGATACCACCATGCTATTTTCATTCTTACATATACATCGCAACTTTTCTCTCTTGTTATCACACAAAAACCAAACTCAATACAGAAAGAGGCCATAGACTAAAATCATCACATCCTGACATAGAAATCATAAGGGATCAATTTAAATAAGAAATATATTTTATATATATATACATATACAAATACCTTTCGCTGCTGCATGGACATTATTGTCAAAAGAGGCGAATATGGCGGTCTGTAGTCACAGCCTTCACGGGGTTTGAAAGGTGAAAAAATTTGATTTGTGCGTCAATAAAATAAAAATTATAGGTTCTAAAACAGTAAAATTATAAAATTGTACAAACTTTGTACATAAAATCGAGTTTGGAAAGGAAATCTATGGCGAATGCCTCGATATCTTGCCAAACATCACTTTTAATTATTTACCTCTCAACCCTGGAAAAATGAATAAACTAGTCCTAACAGTAGTCTGTGACGTCAACATTTACTGTGGTATTTACAACGAGGGTTAGCAGTGACCATTGATATATTGGACGACCCCAAACGAATTCGAATATCGCTTTTTTTAGATATTTTTTTTCTAAGTTGAGCCATTTAAAGAATGACGGCTTTTGTGAACCATGTTGAATATTAACTAAACAAAAATTGAATAAATATCTATCGATGAATAAATTTAATGTGAACATTTTTTTTAAATTTGTGGGTTCAAATGTAGGGTTATAGCTGTGTTTCATTTTCATTATCAAAAGAAGTATGCATCATTTTCTTCCAAAATAAAATAATAGAATGTAAAAACTCCTAAATATGTGCTTCAGTTTTAATTAAAAAAATAGAATGTATAAAAATAATCATATGGCCCTTAGTGTGTGTGTGTGTGTGTGTGTTTGCAATCTCATAAAATTTAAGAGAGAAGTAGCCTAGCGGCTGCAGGGTCAAACTCCACACTTCCTTCTATTTGGTAATGATTTCAAATCACAGTTGGAAAAAGGTTAATTTCATAAATGTGTTTATTAAAATGAAATATGCCCTTACATATTTCTAACATAAATTTTCCTAAATATGTAAGAGTTGTCAGCTAAGCACAATTGGTAAGAGAGCTGCCCACCAATCAGTTGGTTGTGTTTTTAAATCACAGAGGGTAATGCTGATTTGCTATATCAGTTTGGTTTACCAGGGAAGAGTTAACTCCCCTATATTTAGTGAGGATTGTTCTCGTTATGGTAGACAAACGAAGCTGTCTAAAGACTTGGACTGGAGTCTGACTATAATGATTTTTTAAGCAAGAGAGACTAACTAAATTCATCTCTCAGTGGAATAATTTGCCGAAGAATACTTCCAAAACTACTAAAAAAAAAAAATATTACTATACCCTAAACCCAGTCTCTATGACTGTCTTTTTACTGCTAAAACTATAAAACTAAATACATCAGCTTTATTGATATATATATGCACTTGAATCACCCATCTCTCTACTCGGCAGTCATAAGCATAAATATTTACATATATGTATATATACATACACATATACATATATGTGTGTTTCCATTTTGCTTACAGAATATATATATTTATCATTAGATTGGACGGTTTGAGTCCAACAGAATGTGATAATTTAACAGACAATTTATTTGGAAACATCTTTCGTCCAGCATCAAAATTAACCGAATAGCTAATCAAACAGCTGACCACGTAAATGGGTAAAAAAAATGAGCTTCCTCATATATATAGGGGTTTGAGCATATGTGTATATAAGTGAGTATTTGAGTGTTAGTTTGTGTGTGTGTATCTGTGTGTGTGAATGTGAGCATTTGCGTGTGATGTGTACATGAACGCATTTGTTTCTCTGTGTGTGTATGTGTATTCCTGGGATATTCTGTCTCAGTTTTCAATAACTTTAAACTTTTCAATTTCTAAGATATTTTTAGTAAACATTTGCCATCATTTCTTTATCATTTTCTAAAAAAAAAATCCTATCAATCATTCTCCTTGTATGTATGTACTACTGTTATAGTTCCTGATTATTATACATTTCTCCTCTAGTGTCTCCTTGCATTAATAAAACTCATTTATTTCTTGAGTTTCAGAACTCCTTTCCTCTTTTGGTGTTTCACCTAAGAAAGTGGGTAAAGGAGGAATGAAGTCAATTGATGTCCATCAACAACAACAGGGTATCATACAGCAATAAAATCTAAATTCTCATTGTATCTTTCATCCTTTGTCTTCTCTCTTCCCACCCACCTTTGCAATATAATGAATGGAGGTAAGAATGAAAGAGGGTGTTTATGCTTAAATGGAAGTAAAAAGGAATCAACCTTCACGATTTCTATCATTCATTCATTACTCTATCCTCACAAGTCTTAAGCCTGAAAATCAAGTTATAGTAGTAGTAAACCACTGGAATACAGACAGATACCAAAAGTAATCAATAATAATAATGATGACAGATATATGATTATCATTTGCCTTTCCATGTTATGATAAGTCATATAGATAGATGACATAGGTAATAAATTACTTTAATGAAGTTGTATACTTTAATTGCAGGAATATGTATGCAAAAGAAATGGATGTATTTGATTCGATAGAATGATTATGAATTGCGTTATATTAAGTAGAAACTCTTATTTGAAATGATCTTCCGTCATAAAATAGTTAATGTATCACTTGGCTAAGTAAACATAAATAGAATAAACAATTGAAGAAAATGAGGCTGTTGCAGGAATTGAACCTGCCACTGATAGGAAAGCCGCTTCAATGTAGTGTTGCTCTAACTATTGAGCTAAAGAGCCACCTGTAATGCTAAGGCCCAATTGACTGTTTTGACACCAAATTCTCATCTTGTTTATTCTCGGTCTGCATCAGCTCTATTCATCTCTTTCAATGTGACAGTTATGTATTAGAAAATGGTTATATGATCCGACAGAATGATTATAAATTGCGTTATATCATACAGAAATTTTTGATCTCCTATCATTAAACAGTGATTGCATCATCTAGCCTAAACAACGTAAATCGAATAAACTTATGCTATTTACTCTGTGTAGACCAAGTGATACATTAACTGGTTAATATATATATGAGAATAATGATATTATAGTTGTCAACACCTATGGAATATTTGTGTGTGTAAGTGTATATGTTTTTGTATGCATATGATTTTGTTGTTAGCCTCCCTCTGACTCAGAAGAAAAAGGAGCGTGAGCAAATAATTATTCTATGGGCCACAGGGTCATCTGGAACTACATAACTTGATTCAAAAACAACAAACCCTGTTGCAGCTTTTGCAGTTGTAGTTTGAGCCCAGCTCTGTTGTTATTGTCACTGCTCTCTGCCATCTCTACTCTTCACTCTTTCCACTGGTCCTTTTCTCGCTTGTCTGGATACCTGCCTTGATGGCCAGCCTCCATCAGTCTACAGTCAGAGCCTCCCAGCCAGCCAAGTTGATGTTGCCTGTCTTCAGGTCTCATTTACAAACACTTACGTAACAAAGAAGAGGTCTTCCTACAGGTCTTGAGCGACCAACAAGTACGAATACATTGTACAATATGTCCTTGGGTGTTCATCCGTCCTGTATGTGGCTGACAAAACCAAGCCATTGTGTGTGTCATTGGGTGAGCGAGTCATACAAGCTTGGTAATCCAGCTTGTGCCAGAACGTTCTTGTTTGGGATGCAGTCCATCCAGGTGATGCCCAGATTTTTTTTGAGACAGCGTAGTATTGATGAAGGACATTGTATGCATTTCAGGTGGAAGTACATTGTTCATGCTTCACTGGTACATCCTTATATATATATATATATATATATATATATATATAATGAAGTAAGGATTTGTGACACAAACACGTTTATGTTTCAGCCCTGCATGGTATTCTTCAGGCAAATGGATCACCATTATACTTTGAGCTCTTTTGAGCTCTACTCTTAATCAACTTATTGCTTAATATTGAATGTATCTAGCACTTTATGAAATAAACCCATCATACATCAGATATTGTATTATATTATGTTACATTATATTGAATTCCAGATTTGTATTATATATATATATATATATATATATATATATATATATATATATATATATATATATATATATATATATATATATATATATATAGTTAGTTGCTTAATAGAAACCATGTTGGGATGATCAATTGAAAAATTGGAGAAAGAGGTGATCAATGAATAAGTTACCTCTCTCGTCTTTTGTTTGGCAGTGATCACCAAACTAAGAGATCAATTTAGCATAAACTTACATTGTTTATTGATCCCTCAAGCTAAAAAAAACATTTTGTGTTGGGTTGGGATGATTTTCAAAAGAAATGAAAAAATATGTTTTTTCTCAGTATGATAAGGAGTAAATGTTTAAATTTTCAACTCCACTAGCTTCATTAGTGTGGCTTGTACACGTAATATGTTTATATCCAGGCAAAGCATCTTGTCCCTTGACTCGCAATGAAATCTCAAGTACGGTCAAGACCAGGACTTTATCCACCAAGCTTTTTTTACCAGTAAGCAAGTCCACCAAACAGACCAACTTAAAAACTGAGGAAACCTGTGTGTACTTACCAAGCCTGGCTTAGTCCTGCAAAAGGCTGAATGATATAAGGAGAGCCTGCTTGCCTTGAAAACCAACCCTTGAAATCCTACCTTTATCTAGGCTTGAACACAGATGACTATCACTCAAAGGAAATCCAAAACTACACCAATCTACCAAGCAGGCCATATGTCTTGAATGGTAACACTTTAAACAAGTGATTCTGAAAGTGGATGTTATGACGTAGGAAGACTCAAAATGGGGCGTTGGAAGGCAAGGAGTGATGAGGGTGGCCAGGGACAAAGAATTCATTAAGTCATATGCCTGAAAAGCTGGTTTTAATTATTTTTATATCAATTAATCAGGTACTTTTAAATACTTTGTACAATCATATTTTTGGTTGCAAGAGGAACGGTTGAATTAAAAAAAATATTTCATCAAAATCTAATTTTCAATTTATCATTTTTGACCGACTTGACAAGATGATGAAATATATGTTCTAAAAGGGGAAACACTGCTTTAAACCAATATTCAAGAGTTGGCCTATATCTTTTTTTTAAAAAATTTTATAGACCATACTTTTAGAAATGTTAATTAAGAAAACACACCAGAAGTTTCCCGTCAAAGGAAATACTGAAAATGTCTAGTATTTGGTCTTAATTATTGTTTGAAAAAAATACTAAGCTGACACTTGATAAATGTTTGAAACTACAAGATGAATCAAATTATTTAATTAATAAATTAATAATTGATATAAAAAAACATAGTCAACACAAAATAAATCCATGTTATAAATATATGTGTGTATATGTATATGCAAACTATGAAATTAAGTATCTGTCAAGTTTTGAAGTGTTTATAATTTACGAAGTTAAGTGTCTGTCTATGTAAGTAATAAACATCAGACAGAATGCCAAAGGAAGCAATTTTATACAAGATACAGCTTTTTTGATTGTAAGAATATCAGCTTTCAACAGTTACTATGTTGCTGAATGTAAAAATTGTTACGTTTTTGAGGACCAGCAAACACATTCTGAGGTTGAGGTTGAGTTGCGAGACTGATATCTGTAGCGCACGTAAAGGAATCACCGTAGCCCACGTGTGTACCAGAACTAATCACCAATATAATTATCTTTGAAAAATAGATTTTTTCATTCAAAATTATCTACAAAATACCAGCAAAATATTTGGGGCGAGTATCTGAGCAACCTCAGATTTGCAGATGACATAGCCCTTTTTGCAGAGAACCTACACGACCTCCAACTAATGAGAGATGAACTAAATGAAGAGAGTAAGAAAGTCGGCCTACACATGAACTTCAGCATGATCATGTGCAACAACCACATTGGGGATAAAAACACTAAGATCAAAATCGAGGACGCAAAACTTGAGAAAGTAGACCATTACATCTACCTAGGACAACGAATCTCCATGAGACCCTCAAAAGAAGAAGAAATCAAGCGAAGAATCACACTAGGATGGCAAGCCTTTGGCAGAGCTAGCTCAACCTTCAAAAATAATAAGATCCCATTAATCCTAAAGAGAAGGGTGTATAACCAATACATCCTCCCAATAGTCACTTATGGAGCTGAAACATGGAACCTAACAAAGAGACAGACCCGTAAATTGAGAACCATGCAACGTGCACATGAAAGAATAATGCTGGGCCTCACATGGAGAGACCATAAAACAGCACAGTACATCCAAGAAAAGACAAGAGTTAGGGACATCATAGAATCCATTCAAAATCTCAAATGGCGGTGGGCTGGCCATGTTGCAAGAATGGCCGACAATCGATGGACATCACGACTCACAACATGGATTCCCCGAGACCACATGCGCAACCGAGGCCGGCAAAATGTTAGATGGAGAGACGAGCTAGACAAGTCCAGGAAGTACTGGCTAGGGAAGTGTGGCAAATCCTGGGGAAGGTCTATGTCCAACGACGGACGCTAAAAGACTGATGATGATGATGATGAGTCCCAAATAACTGTAAAAACCTAAAAGAGCACCTTTTTGAAAAGACAAAAAAAAAGTTTTTAGTAGATGCATTGTTGTATACACATGCAAATTTTCAAGGTTGTAGCCGCCAAAATGTGACTCAGAGCACCTGGAGACACACAGATGAGCAAAGAGAGAAGAATTTATAGCCCACTAGGCTAGTTGGTCGGATGGGCCATTTGTGGGGCTACAGTGGTTCGATTACATTTGTTACTCTAGCTTGAAGATCTCTTAGAAATTAAGACTTTGTTGAGTAAACCAATGTCTTTAGAGACTAAGCAAAGTAAATATTGGAAACTGACAACCAAAACAGTCAACATTGGTTTCTTCAGTTTTTAAATGATTCTGACAGGCTGGCTAGGTATGTATGTATTACATGTACAGGCCATACAAATGGAGTTAGAGGGCTGAAAATCAAAACATTTACTCCTTATTGTGCCTAGAAAAAATTTTTTTTTTTGAAAATTTCATCCTAAACAGGTTTTTAGTGGGGAGGGTTCAATTTGCAGTGTAACTTTACGCTAAAGTGGTCCCTTAGTTTGTATCTTGCAGCATTCAGGCTTATTTTTTTTTAAATTCGGACTTTTTCAGTAATCACCACACAACCAAGCGTGTTCATTCATTTATTAACCTTTTTTCCAATTTTTTCTATTGATCATCCCAAACATGGCATGTTGCCAAAAGATTTTGGTCGCATGACGTTTTCTATTGAGTGACTAACCAAACCTGTTTAACTTAAGTATCATGAGTGACAGCTGGTCAGAATCAGCTTTAATGATTTTGTATTATTGTTCTGTAAAAATCCATTGATTTTGGTTTTTATATAGAAAAACTCAAAGAGCTTTTCTCTAATATTCGCTATTTATAACATCAGAACAGTTTTTTGTTGCTATTGTTCTTGAAAATGAAAAGTCGCAGCGCACATCATCAACAATGATAATGAAAAAATTTTAACAAACAGGTCTGGTTAGTCACTCAATAGAAACCATATTGTGACCAACATCTTTTGGTATCGTCCAGAGACTACTCTTACCAAAAAAAGACTGGATTTTCAAAGAACAAGCACGATTGCTATCAGATACTAACTAAGAGATTAATTTAATAGAAAATTACATTGTAAATTTGGCCTTCAGTAAAAACTTAAAGGATGGGTTCAAAAAACAAAAAGCATTTTATGAATGCTTCAATTTTTAGCCCACTGTCATCATCAGTATGGCCTCAGCGAGTGACACATACATACATAGATAACATGCCAGTCAGCCAACCAGACTCACTTTAAAAAAAAAGATAAGTTTGTGATCTAACCATTTGATGAGCTGATATGAAAATTTTTTTATTTGTTTGTTTGTTTGCACTCAAATGGGATTGGTTAATTCACCTTCCTATTACATAACAAAAAAAATTATGTCATAGAAACTCTTGAGACTTCATGTCTAATCACATAATAACAGAGCTTGAGATGAGTTGAGACCTTAGAAAAACTTGAAATTAGGATATTTGAATTATCAAAAATGAATAACCTAAAAAAAATAGCTTTGGGCTTCTTAGTTTGGATCTATACATAAATAACCTGAAACAATCATTTTGAACGGATATATTTTTGTGCTTATTATAACAGAGAACATATTATCAACTTTTGACTATTATTTTAATAACTCAAAAACTTTTAGTTGCTTTTTATCTCAACTTGACCCAGGCCTTTGATTTATGTCATTAGGTAAAGAGAAGGCTCATAGTAAAATTTAAACTCATATCCCTTTTGCCTTGGGAAGCTTGGTAAATGCTCAGCTGCTCTTACCACCTGAGATACGGGAACTTCACATCAAACCTAATCCTTAAATCTACTCTCTGTTCCTAATATCTCTGGCATCTTGATTTACAATACTTCATCTGATAAAAATGACTAATAGAGAGCTTATCATATCCAGGGAAATTATATCTTTAAAGACATCAGTGACCTTGACCCTAAATAAGAAGATCGAAGTTGTATATCGTTCAGCTGGAATATGCATACAAGAAAACACTTCACCTTCTTGAAAAAAATAGCTGAGAAAAAATAAAGAAGAAAGAAAACAGGTCTGGTTGGTCACTCAATAGAAACTGTCATGTTACAGTCTTTTTGTAGCATGCTGTGTTTGGGGGTGATCAACTGAAAAAATTGGAAAAAGGAGTGATCAATGAATAAATTACTTTTGTTGGGATGTGATCGCTAAAAAAGTCCAAATTTGAAAAAAAAGCATGATTACTGCCAGACACAAACTATAGGACCAATTTAGCAAAAACTTACATTGTAGATTGAATCCATGGCAACTAAATACCAGTTTGGGTTGGATTTAAAAAAAAAGCAAAAACTTTTTCACCACTGTAGCCTATTGGTTTAGCCTTTATGTGCTATACATACATAGCCAGCCAGCCAGCCAGACCCTCTCAAAAACTGAAGAGAGTCTCTGTTTTTTGCACCACTGATGAAAGATTCTATCAGAAGAGACTTATTGGTATTGCATATTACACTTAAGGAAGACCATAGAATGAATGGGCCAAAATGCTGTGTTAACATCAAAATTATGAGGGAGAAATTGGATTTTCCAAACAAAAATTAATCTGTAATTACTGTTTTCAATACTTGCAATAAACAATTTTTTCTGGACTGCTGCATTGGTCAATTGTCTCATTTATACTTGGTCAATGTATTTACTACTGCTATATTTTCCACACCCACACACATATGAAGAGTGTGAATATTTTGCCATAAAGAAACAAACATGCACTGTTCTTTGTTCCGTTCACTTCGATTTTCATAATCACAGGCACAAAACTGACAGAACGTTCAGCCTTTAAACCTTGCTAGCAATTTATACTGTTTACGAAGTAAAAATTTGTGGTCATTGTTGTAACATCAGTCTCATCTTCTTCTTTTCCTCATCCGTGTAATCTCTTGCTGAAATTGTTCTTCAAACAATACAATCTTCTTACAAAAATCCAGAACTCTTGTGAAAATATGGTTCATAATGTATGTAAAGGACTAAGAGTTATTCCTTTTGCAAGATTTTTTTGAATTTGGGTGTCCAGATATCAGTGAAAAAATCCCTACAAAACATATGATAATTTATTGAAAGACAACAAAAAGAAATCATTTTTCATTACAAAACAGTTTAATGATATTTTATATACAATTTTATACATTATGTTATTTAATAATTATTTCAATAGTTAATTTTGATACAATAAGGCAAGGGGTGTGACTTTTAGTCTTATGCATATTACACCCTAGAATCTACTATTTGAGTACCTCAAAAATCATACTTAAATCTACAGGTGTGATAGATCAAGTTGTCAATGCATCTTTTCTTTCTGCTGTTCAAAGTCAATGATGGTATCTGGTCCAGCTGCAACTATGGCGGACCAGTTGTATCCACAAGCAGTGTTGATGCTTGCGATTCGGTCAGAGTAAGTTGTCCCCTGGCCGAAGTTGATCTTGAATGTTGGTGTAGTGAACTCTTCGATACTCTTGAAGCTGGTTGATGTGGGAGCATTCAAAGCACCTTATCTTTCATCAATCTAAATGATTTACTGTTATCCTCTCCCAAGCATTGATGGTAATGTTTCATGCTTTGAAGTTTCGCATAGCTCAAACTTAAATCAATCAAACTTTAAACAATACAGCTCTGGTTAGTCACTCAATAGAAACCGTCATATGACCAGCACCTTTAGGCAGCATACCTTGTTAGAGGGGGATCAATTGAAAAAATTGGAATAAAAAGTGATCAATGATTAAATTACTCTCACTTTTTGCTGAATCACTAAAAAGTCCGATTTAAAAAAATAAGTGTGAATATTGCTGAACACAAACTAAGGGAACAAATTAGTATAAACTTACACTGTAAATTGAGCCCACCACTAAAATCTAATTTCAGGTAGAATTCACCCCCCCCTCCCCAAAATGTTATTTCTTAACATAATGAAGAATGAATGCTTAGATTTTCAGCCCTCTTGGTATTGCCTTGATATGATTCATACACATATGTAGACAGGTAACCATCCAGAATCATTTCAAAACCAAAGAAACCTATGTTGACTATGTTGATGGTTTTTAATTGTCGGAGGCTTGGCATTGATTGATGATTCATGTCCATTGCTTAAGTTTGTTCCTGACTGGGTACATATCTAAAGTGGTCTTCTGCCAGGGTGAGCTAAGCTTTGTAAACAACTACTTCAGTGGTTATCAATCAAGGTATTGAAACACCATAGTATTTTGTAGACAGTCGTTGGAATTGTTTTGAGGTTTTAAAATATACTAGGGCAGTACCAGTTCCAATGGTGCATGTTACAAACTTATTTTTTTTTTTACTTCATGATGTGTTGAGTTGTCTGGAGTCATGTAAGATAATTTTCTGTTTGTTTTACCAACTACAGCTTCAAAGTATTTTGGTCACTTCCTCTCAGTGTTGCCAATTTAGATATTTTACGCCTAAATTTAGATAATTTTTTAAAGATTTTTTCTGTTTATCTTTATTGGATTTCTGGAGAACTGCTGATGTATAAAACTTCAAACTTGACACTGCACTGCCTTGTGTCTTGACTGATATATCTGAATGTCAAATTTGTTCACTGGTCATTCGTCTTATGCAAGAACTGCTTCAAAATATTCCGATATTATTATATTATTATTATACTGTTATATTATGCTTTTTTTTGTTTTTTAATAAATTTCTCACAAAAATAGGTTTTTATAGGGGGGGGCTCAATTTACAATGTAAGCTAATGCTAAATTGTCCTTTAGCATTTGCTTGGCAATGTTCACATTTGTTTTTGAATATTTAGACTTTTTTAATGATTACCGCCAAACTAGAGACATGAGAAAAAACTTATTCATTGATCACTCCTTTTTCCAATTTTTCAAATGATCACCCTTGACAGACTGCCAAAAGATGTTGGCCATGTGACGGTTTCTATTGATTTACTAACCAGGCATGTGCATTTTAAATTCAAACGAAATTTCCCTCAAATTTTTGTATCTCTTAAATGCTATCCTGTTTCTGTGACAATGCCAAAATTTCAATGCAAACTGCTCTAGTTAACAGTTTATGCATATGAACACGTAAGCGTTTAAGAACTGTTAAAGGGGAAAAGGGCTCGATTTGCCCCAAATTTTACACTGTTTTGCCCGAATCAGGGTGTAAAGTTGCCCCCTCCCCCAACTTAAACACCTATGTATGTGTAGTATGTTTAAATTGCTCAAATTTCAAGGATACATAATTGAACAAATACAGCTACCAAATATGGCGAAGGGTTCTATCCTTTTTTTGTATATATGCATGTATATACGTGTTCCAGCACTCTTGGCCATACCGTTTGGTCTACAGACTTGAAGATTGAAATCAGTACTCCACAAGACCCTTTCTAGAAGAAATTATTTTTATTTTTTGAAAAAAAAAAGCTTTTTTAATTTTATTTGGGCATTATTTCCAGTGTCATTAGTAACATTTAGATTTTCAAGAAACTAGATGTTTTTTTTTTCAACTTTATTCAGATATTTTCCAGTGGAAAACACTAGTGATGTCATCAATAGAATTTCTTCTGACCATATTTATTCTTTGATAGAATTTTTTTTCATGACTTCAAATTTTGACGCTACAGTCGTTCAATTATTGACTGTGATGGTGTGTTGCAAAGTTATGGAAATTCATTACCCTGTATTTTCTTTTAATTAATAGTGTATTATCATCCATATTCTATATTGGTATATCAGGAGCATGCCAGGCACATAAAGCATGGCTAGTCAGGGTGACAAGGTCATGATGTCACATATTTTTCTTCTCACAGTGTGCTCTCTCTCTCTCTCTCTCTCTCTCTCTCTCTCTCTCTCTCTCTCTACCTACCTCAGTCTGATTCTATCAGTCTATCAATCTATCAATCAAAAACCATCAACATAGGTTTATTCAGTTTTTAAGTTGGTCTAGCTGGCTGACAGTAAGAATGGCAAATTCATGGAAATATTGAAAGTCATGAAACTTATGAAATTCTAGAAATCAACCTTACATCTTTACCAAATGAACGAGGTCACATATTTTTTCCTACACCGTGTGCTCTCTCTTTTTACCTACCTCTGTTTGATCCTATCTATCTTTTTATCCATTAGAAACTGTTGACATAGGTTTCTTCAGTTTTTAAGTGGGTGTAGCTAGCCGGCTAGTATACTGGCTATGTATATATCACTCATACAGCCCATATCAAAAGAACTAAAGGACTGAAAATTTGGATATTTACTCATCATTATGTCTAGAAAGAACATTAAAAACAAATCCCCATCATCACATAGGTTTCTAGCTGGGGGGGGGGGGGGTATTTCAATTTGCGATCTAAGTTTATGCTAAATTGATCACTTGGTTTGTGTTTAGCAGCATTCACCTTTGTTTTTTGAAAATTCAGACTTTTCTAGTGATCACTGCCCAATGAATACGAAATAAGGAATAACTTTTCCATCCATCAGCTTTTTTCAATTTTTTAATTGATCACCCCCAACATGGCATGCTGTCAAAAGACATTGGTTGCATGACAGTTTCTATTGAGTGAGTAACCAAAGCTGTTCTATAAACATTTCTGATCATGTCTCCACAATTTATTCCACGAACATTTTTATGTTCAGAGGTATTTTCCAAGCCTTTCACAACTACTTGCATTGATTCTTGTTTGAATTTTTATTTGACAGGATGTAGTAATGGTCTATGGTATTATTTGTTCACAACGTTTTGGCTGAGTATTCTCTGGTTTTCGTTAATTGTTCCCCGTTCTAGAATTTTGAATCACTTCTCCCAGCAGATAACCGATTGGACTGGACACCTGTTTTTTTAAGTATCCTCTATGTTGGGGTTGTGTTTTTGATGTCAAATTCCAAGTTGCTTCCCTTGATTAGGATGATCTGTTTGCTTTTTCTGAGATGTCCTTTTTGATGAGAAGTTCCCAGATGCTACTGACATTAATGTTTGGTCAGGTGAGTGGTTCATGACACAAAGTTCTAACTATTTATATTATGTACCTGCTTGTTAATTTTCTCTATTACCATTATTTCCTTGGCAGAGATGAGAATGCTATTCGATTGCACTGTCATTCATTTCTTTATGATTGCGTATTTACTTTGCAGTGTATTTCCCTTTATGCTTCCATACACCCATTGATTGATTTATCCAAGGGCAATGCCTGCTCCAGAGTTACATATTTAGAAGGGACCTGACTTTATAGTATGTGAAGCAGCCCACTGTAATTGTCATGTCGGATAATTTTTTGTTCATCATGTGAAACTACGGCTCCAAAGTATATTGATTACTTTTCTTTAGTGTTGCAATTTAGGTATTTTATTCATAAATTCTCAATTTTTATTAGATTTCTCAAAATCGCTGATCTAAAAACCTTTAATCTTGATACTGCACCGTCTCATGTGTTAATACATGGGGCAAAATTTTCAAATTCGTACAATGGCCAGTTGTTGAGTAATTGCAGTGCACATACGCACATAGAGATACACTCACAAACACAAGAGATTTCCGTACCATGCATAAATAAATCACTGTAGCCCTTGAGTGTGCCAGAATTAATTATAAAAAAAGAAAAGGATCTTTTATCTAAAATTATCTAAAAAAAAATATCAGCACAAAATCAGGGAAACATTGGTCCAAAATGATCTTAGAAACCTTGGAAAGCACTCGAATAAAAAAAGAAGATGGTTTCTAGTGATGCGTTCATGCAAACTTTCGAGGTTGTAGCCCCACAAAATATGACCAGGAACGCCCCGAAACATACAGACATGGACGAGCAAAGAGAAAAGAATCTGTAAACTACTTGGCTGGCTGGTTGGTTGGGTGGGCTATTTTTGCGGCTATGATCATTTGAATATCCTTTGCTATCCTGCCTCTTGAATGCTATTACCAGTTCTTTCTTATTGATTGGTAAATGTTATTAAAATTTCATTCTTGTTAGATTCAAACTCTTCTATTGTATATTCATTGAATTGCTCTGTTCCACCTTTCTGTACATGCAAATGTTGATATATAGCTGGGGAAAACTTCCCTATTTTCATATAATATAGTCCTGGTGATGAATGTTGAAAATATACCACGCTTTAATATGCTATGTCTGAGAGAGAAATCTCATTTTATCTATTCATTTATTACATGATATCCTGGCAAGAATTTTAATGCTGCTCGCTTCATGAATTTTCTCAGGGTTCATATAGACTGCTTTCTTGGCTTGTTATTTTGGATGAATAGAAATTCTTCTTTTTTTATAAAAATTTGGTAATCTTGTAATTGTGGGGTCTAGGTCGTGAAAAACTAATAGATATTCCACTTGCATTATTGTATCAACCCCCCCCCCCAAAAAAAACAAACTATTAAAATAAATTATCAAATAATTTTGTTTAAAATCATGTTTCAAATTATTGTTATTAAATTGTTTTATATAAAAATAAATTATTGATTTTTTAGTGGTTTGAATTCTTGAGGAATTCTTTTTCAGACACTCAAATTAAAAAAACTTTTAGTCTTTCACGCATATTACGTCTCGAATCCCACTATTATAAGAGTACCAAAAATTCAAAACATATTGCAATGATTCAAGTATCTTTTTTGAGGTTTTATTTTTGGTTTTAATTTTGAGAAAATAACATTAATTTAGTTGTACAAAATAAAAATTACTTCTGTTAACTTGAATCAGGTTTGATGTCAATTTCTCTCATCCAAAACTAACTGCAGCGACCCCTGTATTTTTAGTCAAGAATTAATTACGAAACCCTTCTTTTAGCTAGGTATCTAAAACGTCACTTCCTTCGGCGATCCCCTTTTAAATCCCTGAACGCACGTGGTCGATCGCCTCTTTGCCCCGGTCATCGAACCGGTCAACTTCTAGCCTTCTAGCTCCGGCTTTTGAGCTGGTTAACCTCTCCCTTTCTCTCTTGGTTATTTGGCCCCGGCATCTCGAGCCTGTTATCTTCCTTTACCCCTTATCCAAACTCGCGGCCGGCGTAGTCTCTATTCATTGATCGTGGTTATATATTTATATTGTCTTGTCACTAATCTACCTCAATATGAGTGTTCGCAAGAACTTCACAGTTATCAAATGCAAACACTGCAACTACTATTTTCGGCGACCACGCAAACGTTACGTTCATTATTTTCGCCCCTCTAGCTCCTTGCATCTATCCTGATTAACCGCCTTTTTCTAATCTAGCTTGGTGAACTATACCACTTATTTTAACAGGCGCGACTTGTTAGGCTCCATTAGATAGAAAGACGAAACGACATTAGACCCTTTATGCCACGTTTCCCTTGTATTCATATTCTTTCCTATATTTCGTTTTTACGCATAGGATTAATCTAAAGCTAACAGGCCTCCTCTCTTCTCTACTCTCCCTAACACAATCGGATGTATTATTATTTCATTTAATTCTCTATTTGTGCATTAAACGTATATCTCATTTTTTCACGTCTAAATATTCGTATGTGTCTTTTAGCTCCATTTAATATCTGCATCCACTTTTGTACTTGGCGCGCATGATCTCTATACGTCTTCCTACCTTCACGAACATTTCTTCTGACGCCCACGAGGGACCGCAATACAGCGATCCCGAATCATAATTTCAACGAACAGTTCACATTCCAACCGGGACAACTCAAACATAACTTCAATTATTACGCGATTGATGTCTGCTGACAGAAAATATTTAAACTCTGTAATTAAAAATCTACCAAAAATAAAGTAGGTGTTATAGGAATTGGCAAGTTGATTTAATGTTTACTTGACTAGAATTAAAAGGAAAAAATGACTTACTTTTTAACCTAAGATAAAGTGAAAAAAATACATTTGTTTGCAATGGGAGTCGGTTACCTGTCAACTCAGTACTAAGTTCAAGTGAGTATTGAGTTAGCTTTCCTTACCCATAGGTGAGGAAAGCCTGCTAAAATTCATGGGAGTCTCGTGACAGCTGAAGTATGGATGACTTGAAATGACAAAACCTGATATTATCTAGAATGGCAAATGTATATTCCCAAAATTAAAACACAGTCAGATGATTGGCAACATTCATACGTGTAGTATTATGTGTATGACAGTCCTAGTTTAATTTCTAAATTTTCCTAATTTGTTACCAGGTAAAAAATGTGGGGTGATATCATTCAATTATTTTAAAACTTGTGTTTATTAGACAATACTGTCAATGTTGGTTTCTTCAGTTTTCATGGTCTGGCTGGCTATGTATGTATCATATCAGGCTGTACCAATGGAACCAGAGGGCTGTCAATTTGAACATTTTCTTCTTATGTCTTGAAAAAAAACGCTTTTTTTCGGTTTTCAAAATCCCACACAAAATAGGTTACAGTTTGATATATAAGTTCATGCTAAATTGGTCCCTTAGTTTGTACCCGGCAATGTTCATGCTTATTTTTCAAAAAATTTAGATTCTCTTAATGATCCATCAAAAGGCGAGAGAAGTAACTTATTCTTTGTTCACCCATTTTTCTAATTTTTTTTTTTTAGATCACCCGTAACATGGCATGCTGCCAAAAGACATTGGTCACTTGACAGTTTCTACAGAATGACCAACCAGACTTGGTATTGTTTATCTTTCTTTCAAATGAAAAAGAAGTCTGATATGATACAAGACCAACATTAACTGGTCTTTCTTCTCACAGTAGTATGAGACAAATAAGACCAATAAAATATAAGTGGTGATTACCGACACAATGAAATCAATATCATGTTAAAAATGCTGTATAAATTTATTCTTCAAAATTCCTTCGAGATACAAATTTAATAGCATGGTCTATAAAAGGAAGTGTGGTCCGTCCTACAGAGCAAGTAGAATTGCTTTATTTTCGAATCTCATACTCAAACTGTGGTCCTGAATTACCAACCCCAAACCCTAAACGTACCCCTAACCCTAACATGATACCACAGGAATATCGGCAATGTTTTGATCAAATAGTTACCCATTTCTCATTGGTATGTTACAACTTGAATTGTATCAAAATAAAATGATAATTACTGCTTGGAATAGATTTTGATTGTAAAGCCATAAAATATTCTAAAATCTAATATGCTGATTGATACGCCACCTCAATTAGTATATCTATTTTTTGTCTGTAGCACCAAAGGGACGTAACCTAGTTGATGATGTATAGAAGAGTTGAGTTCCTTGAATATTTTTTCTACCAAATATTTATGTATATAAAACATGAAGTGTTTTCATTTTTAACGCAATTGTTGTCTTTTTTTTAAAACATATTTACAGCTTGAATTCATTTTCATTAGAACACCATGAATTGATTTAAAATAAATCGATAATTGCTGCTTGAAATTTGGGACAACGGTCATTCATTGAAGTACGAGATGCGAAAATAAAACACTACTAGCTCTGTAGGAGGGACCGCACTTTTTAAAGGCCCCAAATACTCAACTCTTTGACAAAAGAAAAATATTAATTTTCACCTGAATCGTTTTTTTTTCAGACACAAATCGTTTTCTTCGGTGTGTATGTACTACCTTTTGTCCCATAATAATTTTCACATCTAGGTGTATTACATCAAGATGCAAATGTAGTAACTATTATGGGACAGTTTTAGTAATCCATATGTACGTAAGCGGCTGAATTTTTGTTAGCGTCTTGTGGGGCTCTGCTATTTGTTAATGTCGGAAGGGGAGAAGACTTCAGAGAACGAAGTGGAAGAAGCAAGAAATAAAACATGCCGATCACAAATGAAGATTGGTTGCCCAGTTATGAGGAACTGACCGTTCCCGAATTGGAGCTCACATCTTCTGTGCTCAGGGCAGGAGCTCATTATTTTGGCAAATATTGCGACAATCAGTGCAAGGTGAGTAACGTGACTCTTCGCTTGTCCCATAATATTTGTTACATTTGTATATTAAAATCGCTACTAAATGTAAAAGCTTTTATGGGACAGGAATATCAATGGACAACTCGTGTCATTGTTGTTGTTGGCCAAGGTTATAAGAGAAAGGACGATATAATACGACCAGTTTTTATTAAAAATATTTTAATTACAACATATCTAGACTCTTCTTTAAGAAGTGATGTCTTTTAAAAGGATAAATAAGTTAAAAAAGAGGAAAGATTCTCTCTTGTTTTGTTTAGTTTTTAGATGACACTGAAAAATAGACTTATAAAAAACAAACCAACACACGATCGGATTTAGTTCAGAAATTAGATTTAATGTCAAAGAGTATAAGACTTTTTAATTCAAATCCCTTTTTTCGCAATATATGTGGTATTTGTTACGATCCATTTATCGTATTTAGTGTTTAGTTGCTAGATTTTGATTGAAGACACCTGATGAGCTGGTTGTGGTGCTTGAATCTTCAGATATCTATTTAAAAATAAATCTTAAAACCTAAGCCTTGAAAACCCTATGTTTAAATACAGCAATGATTTTATTATTTATTTTTATTAGTTGAAGTATTATAAATCATTAGTAATAATTTCTGACTACTATCGGCTACCTGAGCAACTCAAAAATTTAGATGAAGGTAAATAGTAGTCACAAATTATTAATAATAACAATGTTTGACTGTTCAACAAAATAGAGTTTTTTTTTGTTTTATGAAAATGCTCCAACTTGTAAGACCAAGTAGAGGTAACCAAAGGTATGAACAGTTATCTACTTTTACATTTTATTTATTTACACAGTAGTTTGGTATCCCAAAGTAATTAAAAGTGAACAGTTCTGCTATTTTAACTATTAGTGTAATTTTTTTACCATGTAGTCAAAGGGAGCATTATTTTGTTTTTTTTTCGAAATTGTATGAATATAAATACGAATAGCTGTAAAAAAAATGTTCATACTGTCCAAAAAATAACCTTGAAAAGTTTGAGAAAAAAAATTAGATTTGATGTGTTTCGTTCAAATGTAAATTATTTGCTGTTGCTTTTTTATTGGTTGTGCAGCATTAAAAGAAGAAAAAAAAAAAAAGATTTTGAAGAAAAATAAATAAAACATATATAATTTTCTGCTAAAATAAACATTGAATTATTATTGTATATAGTGTTAGGTTTCAAACTGCAGTTAGGTTTTTACAATTTGGTTCAATAGATCAGTTAAAAAAGACTAAATTATGTTCAAACCGTGGTTTGAAATTGACTCAAAGAAAAGTAGTGGCAGACCCACAAACAAAACGCATCGAACAACGGGAGTTACCAGACTACAGTAGCTGATTAGAGTGGTACAACCTGTACTTACTCTAAACCCATTTATGTCTAAATAGAGATTTTTTACTGATTTTGGTAAAATTAGAAACATGGGGTAAATAAAACTATATTAGTATAGTAATGTAATTTTATCAATAAAAGAACTGTAAGCATGTTTCTCATCAATATGAGAAAGTTCATTAGTAATTTGATCAGCTTTCTTTCATAAGTACTTTTTCTATGGCAATTTTTTAGGATGGACTAAATATAGGCCTATAGGCATGTATGAGTTTGAAAGAATGTGTCTTGTGCTTCATTGATATGATTATGTATTTGTTTGATTTGTAGGAATTCATGTTATGTAAGGCAGAAACAAATGACCCAAGGCGCTGTCTGAATGAGGGCAAAGAAGTGACTCGATGTGGATTCGAAGTATTTGGAAAGATTAAGGCCAACTGTTTTGATGAATTTCAAAAATACTGGCACTGTATTGATCATGCTGAAAATGATATGAATTTTAGGAAGTAAGTATATCTTTCTGTGTCTATCTATTTATCACGGTGGTTCTCAAAGTTTGTGGTCGCATCCCCCCTTTGTAATCCAAGGTTTCATCAATTCCTTCACCATTTTGAATTATCATCCAGTAACTTTTATCACTATTATACCTCCCTCCCCTAACTGAAATTCCTCCCCAATTCCTCTCATGGCTAGAATTTGTACCCTGGGAACCAAGTGACACCTGATCTATTGGATAGTTGAGTGACTATCCTATTAATACCACCACTGTCATTCTATCATTTTCACTGACTATAAGAAACCATGTACCAAAACTGTCACCAACAACATTAACCTAGATTTCTTCCATTTTTAAGCTGATCTGGCTGGCTGGCTGGCTGGCTGGTTATCTATGTGTCACTTGTACAATTTTTGTCACCCAAATAGAAGGAGGTCCTGGAACCAGAGAATTCTTCGAACGTATTTCAAGCTGCTGTGTGGTTGTTGAAGATCTTACCTTATTAGAAATGTTCAAAATGCTTGAAAAAGTGGTAGTTGGTCGGAGTGGAGTCTGTTGAGTAAGCTGAGTGAGTTAGTTTCTTAGTCTTGTTTGGTCAATTTCTGCAGGGTCATTCACACGACATGTGCTCAGGCATTGTCATGGAGGAGAATTGATCTTCCTTCCAATAGTCATTTATGGAGCTGAAACATGGAACCTAAGCAAGAGACAGGTCCGCAAATTGGGAACCATGCAACGTGCACATGAAAGAATTATGCTGGGCCTCACATGGAGAGACTACAGGACAGCATAGTACGTCCGGGAAAAGACAAGAGTCAGTCATCATAGAATCCATTAAAAATCTCAAATGGCTGTGGGCTGGCCATGTTGCTGCCAATGGTGGACAACCGATGGACATCACAACCCATGACATTGATCCCCCGAGATCACATGCAGAACCGAGGCCAGTAGAATATTAGATGGAGAGACGAGCTAGACAAATTCAGAAAGCACTTGCTCCACGACGCCCATGATAAAGAAGTGTGGCAAATCCTGGGGAAGGTCTATGTCCAACGACAGGCGTTAAAAGACTGATGATGATTGACCGATAGTGGACGTAAATGTTGCAGTTCTAGGTGCATTTTGTTGATTTCCTGGCAATACATTTTTGCTGTGATGGTTTTGCCTAGATTCAAGAAATGGTAGTGGATGATTCCACGTTACCAAATACCAAACAGTGACCATAATCTTCTGGTGATGCAGGTTTGGTTTGGAGAGGTCTTTTGGTACTTCATCTCTGTCTGGCCACTTTTTGAAATGCTGTTGATTGTTGTACAGAATCCATTTTTCTTCACATGTCATGATGTGATCAAAAAATGGATAATTTTTGTTGGGCAAAAGAAGAGCAGACTCTGTTCTGGCAAATTTTTTGATTTCTGTTCAGCTTGTGCAGCAACTATTTGCTCAGCATTTTTGCTTTTCCAATTTGGTACAAATGTCAAGCAACTGTTGATTGGTCAATGTTTAGTTCCTCTGCAACCTCTTGAGTTGTTTTGTATGTGTATGCTTCAATAATGGCTCTCTAATGTCGTCAATCACAGAAGAATTCATCTTCAAGGCTCTTGTCTCCGTTTAGAAGTTTCAAATCAAAACTGTGTGTTGGCAATTCCCCTTATGCTGGCCATTAGAACATGGTATTGAATGAAAGTTAAAATAAATTGGAACAAATGATCACATGAATATAGAAAGGGGCAAGTTTACACAGTAGATGTCATGCTGAAACTGACGTGCAATAAATAAACCATGGAAATTGAATGGTATACTACTATGAAGCCTGTCAAATTCAGAACTAGCCAGTTTCAAAATAACTGTTTTTCTGGTGATTCCATTTTTCCTGAAGCTGCAAAAATGGTCAAGTATTCTATTTATTTATCTATCTGTCTATCTAGCCCATTACATCTTATGTGGGGCTGTCAATGAGAAATTCCTGGATCAGGCTCATAAAAAAGTTCCAACTTCGAAGGAAAAACACGAAGTATAAAAATATCAAGTCTGAATTGAAATATAAATTTATCTTATTTACTTCAATATCTTTAAGAAAATGGATGTATAATCTAACCAAAATAAGTATAATTGCGTTGTATTATTTTGGGACTCTACTTGAAATAATCTCTCGTTATTCTATCTATAGAATAAAAAATTTAAAAAATGGGTTGCTGGTAAGAGTGGGACTATGTTAAAGGGGCTACCTGTTGATTGCAGGTTCAATTCCTGTTGCAACCCATTTTTGGGTCTTTGACTGACCGGTGGGCTGTTTAGCTCAATGGTGAAAGCGACATTGAGTTAAGCATCCCAATGGAAAGGTGAGGGCACAAATAACGGGTTATTGAGGCCTTTGTCTTTCCATTGAGCTTTTTAGAGTGTCGCTACATTGAAGCCACTACCTTATCAGTCACAGGTTGGATTCTCACAGCAGCCCATTTTCTTCACTTGTTTATTTTATTTACTCTGTCTGGGCCAAATGATTCATTGATCATCTAATAATGGGATATTGTTTCAATGTAATACAACTATTAATGATTATTACTTTTATATATAGATCATGATAGTTATCACTCTTTTCGTTCAGTTCCTCCTGAAAGAGTAAAAAATTAGTCATTAATGAAGAAACCTAGCATTGGCAGCCTTGATCCTATGTATTTATTTGATAAGGTTTGATTCCTTCTCTTCTACTTGTCAGATAGAACTTTTGATCTTTTTATTTCTATGCAACAATTCATTTTAACTACTCGTGTTATAACTACCTTAACCAATTTTGAATTATAACAGTGAAAAATCAGAATTTATTGCCAGACAAATAGAAAATGTTACAGGTCTGGTTAGTCACTTAATAGAGACCGTCATGTGACCAATGTCTAATGGCAGCATGCTGTCTTGGGGGTGATCAATTTAAAAATTAGAAAAAGGGGTAATCATTGAATAAATTATATATCTCGACTTTTCTTAAGCAGTGTTCACTAGAATAGTCTGAAGAACAAGGATGAATGCTGCTGGACGCAAACTAAGTGATTTATTTAGCATAAACTTACATTGCAAATATAATCGTCCACTAACTGGAGTGGGGCTGTAAGAAAACAAAAAAATGTTTTATTCTAGACATTATAAGGAGTAAATGTTTGGATTTTCAGCCTTTTAGCTCCAAAGGTCTGGCCTCTATGAGTGATGCATACATAGCCAGCCATCTACACTAACTTGAAAACTGAAGAAAGTTATAACAGTTTCTAATGGTTTTAATATGTTGTCAGGATTAATGTACTTGGCTGATGTAAAATGTATTCACTTGGCTAAGCCAACCTCTAGTACAAAGTCATTCACAGACATGGTTCTCAAGAATAATTCATTGTTTGATGCAGGTCCTGGCAACTATTCCTGTTGGGATTTATTTTCTTCCTCATATCGATGGAATATGACACAAGGTTGAGATTAATGTGAGGGCATAACACTTGTATATTTTGGCAGAAAGCAAAATTATCCAGTCTTTTCAAACAGTGTTTTGAAGATGTCAACCCTTCTCTTTTAGTGAAATAAGGAGTTGCAACCTTAGGATAAGTAACCC
>OY735233.1:12467032-12494532 GCA_963457665.1 Thysanoteuthis rhombus
TATTTGATGCCAATTTTAAGGTGTATGATATATGCTGGTGCATAATATTTGCCATTAAATACGGTTTATCCTTCTAAGTAACGAAATACTAATTCGGTCTTTCGTTGAGTAAGCTGTTGAGAGTATGACAACAGGGGAAGTAACTCGTCTTTCATTGTCGGGCATTTCCTTTGGTTTTCTAGTCAAAGGGAGATAATTGAACTTGGGAACAACTTCTAATCAAGTAGACATTAAATTGTATAGCAATGCGTGAATATTTCCGATTGTGCTTTTAAAATTGATATTAACATGAAATGTGTTGGCATTTCCGAGAATAAAATATCTTTCCTACCTTCAAACACTTAAATGATTAAAAATCAATATTCTCGATGCGTATAAAGAAAAACTATTCATATTTGATTGAACAAAAATGTCACCAATTTCTTTTATTAAATAAATTTACAAGTTTTTACTATTTTCCTGATAAAACTTCCAACACTTGCTAACTAATCCTCTTGTACAAAGTTCCTTACCTTCATAGTCTTTATCACGACGTTTCAACTCATATACAGTTAAGTTGGGATATATATATATATATATATATATATATATATATATATATATATATATATATATATATAATGTGTACTTTAGAGAGTGAGACAGACTCGGGAGTGAAGTTTTTGGTGGTAAGGTTTATTAATCCTTATATGTGAATAGTCCATACATGTTTCGGGATTTCTCCCATCATCAGTGGTGCATGTTGTGTGAGTGTGGATTAAAATGTACCATGTGGAACCAGAGTCCACTGCCAGGGGCTATGCATTGTGGGTAAGTTTTGTTGTCAGGGCTACAAGAGGCCTCATGCTGAATGTAAGAATGACCAGCAGGTATTGGGATTTTGGTAAAGCAGCAGCAGTTTGCCTTGGGGAGGGCAGAGTGTGTCAAGGTAGGGGGTAGTGTTGTAGAGGTGGATTTTCTGGTATGTTTGGAGTAGTGTAGGAGGGGTGGTGGGGTTATGGAGCTACATAGGTATCAACCTTAAAAGTTACTGAAAATGTTTTGGGTATGAGTTGAACAAGGGTTATAACAGGCTAAGGTGAAGTTTTTCCTATGGGTCTAGGTGACTTTGAAGCTTCCATTATTGAATGTTTCTAAGATGTGGGTGTGAGGATATTAATGGTAGGAGTTGTGTGTATTAGTGTTCTGTGTGGTGAGGGTTGTTCAGTTTAGTATTTTGATGGTGTGTAGTAGTGTTTTAGTAAGTTTTCTAAACTGCTTACTAGTGTTGGAATCAGGTTTTCTAACTCCCCTTCCATATTTAGTGGTAGGGGGCTTTCCTCATTTTTTGGTAGAGTGTGTGTGTGAGTTGATGTAGGGGTTACCTGCTGGTCAGGGTGTTTGCTTGGGTCTTCAGGATGCTTTCCAAGGGTCAATGTGATGGGTTGAGGGAGGATGCTACTCTTAGGGCTTTCCTTTTGCAGGGTATGAGGGGTAGTAGGTCTGAGGCCCTTATGGAGTCTGGTGTTCTTGTTTCTATTATCTGTATGCTGGTTTTTGTAGTTGTGTTTGTTCATATAGCTGTGTCTGTTCACAATATTGGTGTCAGTAATATTAGTATTTGTGTAGGTGTTTCTGTTATGTTTGTTCATATGTGTGTGTCTGTTATAGGTGTTAGTATTGTTAGTGCCAGTGTAGGTGTTTTTGTTTTGTTTGTTCGTATGCGTGTGTCTATTTCTATCATTGTTCGTGTGGGTATGGATGATGTTTTTGTCAGTATTGGTGATATATATATGGTATATATATATATATATATATATATATATATATATATATATATATCAATCATCAAATCAGGTTTGCAATAAAGCATAATATGATATGATATAAAGCAGTGTCTGATATGTGATTGATTTATTTGATAGAGTGCTTGATGCATTCAACTTTAAACTATAAGTGTTAAGTTGGTTTTGAGTAGAACTGGAAATATAGAAGAAAGCAGATTCGCTACACAAATATGTTTACGTTTCTTCCCTCTTTGGGCCTTCATTTGCCTAAAGATGGCAGATACATAAACGTGTTTGTGTAGCGAATCTACTTTCTTACCCCCTCTGTCTGTCTGTCTGTCTGTCTCTGTCTTCACACACACGCACACACACGCACACACACACATATATATTTAGCAACCGGTTTTTATTTCATATAGTAATAGCTCTCTTTACTTAATACTTAAAAATTGAGCAGTAAGATTAAATACCATCAACAAGGAAAATCTGTTTTAGTTTCTTTTTCTTACAAACACAAAAACATTATAAACTATATATATATATATATATATATATATATATATATATATATATATATATATATATATATATATATATACTTTGAAGAGAACTGAAAAGTCATTGTCCTAGGTAGGCTTTTTTACGTTGATATTGACTGGCTGTGTACTTTCAAGATGGACTCAATATATCAATTGGTTCAGTTCATTCCCAGCGATGCGTGCCACAAAGTGATTCCATTGATACAGGATCACCAGTGTTACACAGGTTACAGAGGAATGGGATTGTATGGAATCTGTATAACGCAGGTAATTCACCACCATTTTCTGGAAAAAGAAACTCCCTCCTTTTGTTACAGATTGTACATCTGAAAAAGACTACATCAAGAATTGACCAAAACATAGTGTTGACAATAAATGCAACACTATAATCGAGTTAAATAGTTCAAATAACCTTCAGGAAAAAGTCCCTCCCCCCAAATAATCCTTATCAAGAATTGACAAAAGGCCTGATCATTATGATAAACACTTTGATTTATTTCAAAAACACTAAAAACTGTCACCAAGTGTATAATCCAAGAGAAGTGACAAACTTTTTTTCCAGGCAAACGTAGCGACATTATAAAGATGGCCACCAGTATATTTGCCTTGAAAAATGGTTTGCCTCTTTTTCTTGGATCATACAACTGACGAGGCTTGAAGAATTCTGCTGACAGTATTTTTGGAAGAAGAGATTTGATCGTCTGAACAAAAGTTGGCTTGTTAATGACTCTTCTCAAGGTTATAGATAAAGTTATTGTCTATAGATTTGAGAAGGGACATTGACATTGAGTTTTTCGGACGATTGAGCTCCCCTTTGCTATTTGTGTTGCTTTGACCGATCCACTCTACGAACTTCTTCAGGTGTACTATTTGAATGTAATGGTTGTAAACAATTTTCTTTCCTCTCAAATGATAGCAACGCTTTTAACATATGATTTTGGTGTTTTCCTTTCCTTTCCTTGGGTCGGAATTTCCATACCCTTTTCCTGTTGAGTAGCGGAGGCCACATCGAGTTGAACTCTACACTTGTCCGATTACACATTCAGCAGATACGTCGATGAATGTTGTTTCTCTGATGTATAGACGAAATATTCGTTCTGGCGCTTTAGTTCTAACAATATGTGAGAATAACCCACTAATCACGATTCTATGGAGAGTCACATTTATACTTACAAAGCTTTATCAAGTTTGAAACAGATTCTCGAATCAGTCTCCAACAACCTGTGATCAAATTTGCAGTCCCTCCCATCTTTTTTGGGCTGCGACCTTGAAGAAAAATTATTTTTGACCTTGTAACACTCAGGGCTGAAACGTATCTTCAATGTTTCTTCATTTAGTTTTATCCAATAAAGTTTATAGAATTTTTTTATTATCAATAATTGAATACAACTATTGGACTTGAACAGATTGGAATACAGGGGTTTTCACACATTCATGGATACTTTATTATTCACAACTGGTCGCTTTATATTCCGAAATTATCATGTAAATATATTTACGCTATTCTTTAAAAACTTTTAACAGTTTAAGAAAGATACAGTTTTCATTTTCCTTTCTTGTAATTTACATTTTTTCAAACCATCTCATCACCCTCAGGAGCATCATTGATGTAGTGACTTTGAATTCTGGACAAACTGCATTACAGTAATATTAGTCTGCTCGTTAGGCTTTCTATCCATATCATGACGAGAAAGCTGCAAGCCCCATTAGCTATCTTAGAGATATTCACTTAACTTCTCTCAATCTGGCACAAAACACAAGGATGGGCACCAGTGGAAATCGAACTCACAACACAATTGTAATGACCTTATCGATTAACTTGCTAGTAATTATCCCACGGTAATAATCTTGTAGATTAAATTCTAATATGTCCAACTCAATTTTCTACTGACATTTTGTTAATGAAAGTAGATAAATAAATCATATATCCACAAAACTGGCAATAACTACCTTTATTTTCCCCTTATATTTAGCACCTCCTTTAACAGGAGCTTCATCAGAGTAAGCTCAATTTTCTCAACGTATTTTTTTTGTATTTCATGTATTAAATTTTGCCATTTCATTTAATATTCGTACGAGTTGCTTCCCTTCCATCATAAAATATCCTGAGATAGCAAGAGTTGCTCCCCTTGGTGGTTCACTCATCGGTTTATTACAGGGGTCAGGAACTTTTTAGCTAATATAACAAAAGAAAAGAAAACAACGACAAAAAAACAAAAAACAAAACAAAACAAAAAAAACAATATTGAGACTATTGGATCAGTATATTTTATTGTAAACAAAATAAATACAAGAAAGCATAAATCTAGCTCACTTTTCTTTCCTTTTAACTCAATGAGATTTATGGTTTTGGATCTCATCTGAAATTGCTTCAATGTCCGGGTCATAGGTAGTGGCTTTTATCTAAATTTAAATACTAGCTTATACTGGCAAAAAATGACGATGTTATTCATGTTATTTATTTACTAAGGAGCCTAAAGCTATTTCATTAGGTAATTTATCTTTTATAATTCAAACGTCACACTTTTTTCTTCTCTTGTAGTTTCAAACGACCTGCTTTCCTCATCGTATTATTCATTGTTATGCCGCAATAGATTATCTCATTTTCATTACAACCCTTCAATTGTTTCGATTAGCTATGTTAATCTATTTCACATGGACCAATCCATTATAACTTTTAGGTTATAAAGAGGATCGGACAAGACATACAGCCATACAACCAATATACAATTAAACATTCTAATTTACATACATGGCTTTTATAAAGACAAGATTGCAGGCCTCGATCAGATAACTTTGATTCGATTAAGTTAATTTGAGAAAAAAATTGTTCGCTTGTAAATTGATCTGAAAATCGATATAACACTGATACTTGACGAAGATGGTATCTGATTGATATTTGGAGGCTTGGATCAGAGTCTTCCCTGACGTTCGAAACCTGACTGCTGTCTTACCAGCCATTAAAAAAAATCAAATGAAAAGAAAAGTACTCCTGCCCTCCCCTGGGAAATGTGGAATCATCTTGAAAAAAAACTTTTATTTGTTTGTAAAATTATCGATTCGGTCGTCTACGTCGTTTCTGGCGTGAATTGCTCCCGCTCTGTCTGCACCGGGGGTTCTTGACCTTATCAAAGTTCAAGAACCCCCAGTGCACCATCAATGATGTCCCCATGTCCCCATGTCCCCTTCATCGAATCATCATTACCATCATCACCATCATCACCATCATCGTCCTTTTAGCGTTTGTCGTTGGACATAGACCCCCCGAGATTCGCCTCTCTCTATCATGGACGTTGCGGAGCCAACACTCTCCAAATTTGCCTAGTTCACCACACCATCTCTTATTTTGCTGGCCACAGTTTCGCATATGGTCTCTTGGGATCCATATTGTGAATCGTGATGTCCGCTGGCTGTCTGACAGTCTTGCAACATTACCAGCCCTATTGTCATTTGAGTTTTCCAGCGGATTCTGTGATATCTTTGGTTCTCTCATGTATACGTTGCATGGTTCTCAGTTCGAGTGTCAATCTTCTGGTTAGGTTCCGTATTTCAGCTCCATAGGTGACTTTAAGACTGAAGAGATTTTCTTGCTCTTGAAGGTTGAGCTTGCCCCACCGAATGCCTAGATTCAATAGCAACAGTATGTATGAATATTTCTTTACAACAACAACAACAACAACAACAATAACAATAATAATAATAATAATAATAATAATAATAATAATAATAATAATAATGGCATGATAGGCGAAAGAGAGAAGAGATGTTGGCTGAAGACTTGAGGAGACTTATTGTCACTCAGCCTTCAGCAATGACCACTGAGCAACCGGTGTGAAACTGTAAACTGCAGTATTTCTGTGGCCTATGAGTACTATGAGAGAAGGACTGGAGACTTGCTGTCACACAACCTCCAGCGGTTACCGCCAGGCAACTGGTGTGAGATTGCAAATAATAGTAATGATTATTTTTCAATTTTCTTCCTTTGCGTCTCATACCTCAAGAATTTGTTTTCCAAACCCTGGATGGTTACCCCAGAGGGTATAGATGGTCCAGGTTAAGAAACCCTGGTTTATAGGGACAATGGAACAGCACTGGAGTGTCCATCTGGGCGCATGCCTGAGCAAAGCGTATGAAGATTCTGGAATGCCCCGATGTCAGAACCCTACTGTCGGCTTGGTTGATATAATCCAACGGAAAGGAAAGCAGAAAACTACACGCTTGGTATCAGCTTGGCTGCAGGAGCTACCGGAAGGACGTCAAACCACTCCACTTCCTGGTTTGAATGAATGCTGTCATTCACCTACACTGGTTGCCTTCCCAAAGCTAGAGAATCCAGTACGCAATGATGTTTTACCCCTAGCTGGGAGATGCATTCGTACCTTTCCCAAGGGCATTAGTGGTAGGTAAACATGAACTGCCTCGACCAGAGTTCGAACTTTGGTCTGCGATTCCATCTTCCAATTCATAAAGCGTTGCTATATAGGGTGGGGGTGGGGCTAGTTGTATATCAGGACAAGTTGATACACTGTCATTAGTTTCAATAAATGACGACAGATGACGCTGTTCTTGTGGACAGGCGTCAAAATCAATCTAATTGTGAGAAGATGGAAGCCACGACGATTAACGTCCCGGAAAACTAAATAATAACAACTTTGGACACTTTGAGTGAATATTCTGGCCTCTATGAAAATTTTTATTCACTTCGTAGAAACTGCAGCTCAATTAAATTCGTTTGATTATCTGAAGCGATTGTTTTTATGTTTGAATTGTATATAGACTTTGTTCTCTGAGAATTCGATTGTGTAGCCTAAATCCCGTTGGGAAATAAAATGGTCGGTTATGGCAATTTGTTACACCTTGTAACAATTTGCTCCCAATAAAAATAAGATTGTCAAAAAGAACTAGGCGTAATCAAAACCCCTGAGACGTTGCGACAGTTTAAAAAGGATAAGAAGGACGCGACTTGGTAGCAACAAAAAACGCCACCTAGCTATACTTACTGAAACACCTGAGAATATTAAATCACAAGAATCCCTAGTACAAAAAAGAGCAAAACCTGCAAAAGGAACCTGGACATTAAACAGTTACCGAAGTCTGCTGGAAATGGAAGAAAGGGAAAGACCACAAAAGATTGTTATTGTCTTGCATGTGGTGAAAATTGGCCATACTCTGTCCCAGGGAAAAAAAGTTAGGACACAGGAGAAATGTACAGAGAAGGAAGACTCTACATGCCACCTCTGTGAAGAAGACAATTTTTTATTTTTTCTGTTCAATGTTTATGATAAACTTTGTAAACTTTTAAGAGAAGAAAAAGTTTCAAGTTGTTTTGTGCAGCTTCTGAATGGTTGGCAAAAATATCGAAATTTAAGTAGCCCTAAGTAAATGGTCTCTTGAGGAATTCCGTTGTTTTAAATAATTGGTAAGAACTTACCCCATGTAATATAACAACACGTATGAGGCAAGTTGTATAAAGTTACCTCGAACGATGATTTTTGTTATATTTCGAGAATGTATCATTTTTCTATTCGATGTTTATGAAAATAAACATAACGACCTTCTCACAGTAGAAATATATTTAAGTTATCTTTTGCTGTTTTTTTTTTTTTTTTTATAGATGGGGAGCAAAAATAGGAGAATCATGATAACAAACCTCGCTCTACCTTACGGACCCCCTATCCACTCCACAAGAGTAGAGCGTTGGTATACCAAAATGGCGTAAAACGGAGATGCAATTGCTGTATCGTTAATTCATATGAAATTTATATTGAGTGATCCCAGACCCCAGCATAACTTTCTTAGAGATTTTTGCAGACGATTGACAGTGCTGCAATAATTGAAGAAAAATATGACTTTTATTTTTAAAGAGCGCATAGCTTTAGGGAAAGTTTGCAGGATGTTTTGAGTGCTTACTAAGAACCGTATGATAGGAAAATGCGTAGGGCTAAGCAATTAAGCACATTGTCGTATTTTAAGCCTTTCACAACAGGCAAAGCAGACGACAAACCTCGATCTTCGACATCGTGGCAGGTAGACATAGAGGAAGGTTAATTTTTTCTGGGAAAGCTGAATAATTTTCTCCATATTAATTAATGGTAACTGCTGCTTCGTTTTATGCCGTTTCGGATAGGGGAGGGGGCTTTACTAATGTACGTCATTCGTAAAAGCGAAATAGTATAAAGTGAAACAGGGGATACCAGTGTACTTTTTTCAATTTTCTCTCCAGCGTTCGCAATCTCTGGCGTAATAGAGATAGAATATGACAGTAAAATAAACACCCCAAAAAGAAGAAGAAAAAAGAAACAAACCTGGATTGTTCTTGTTACAGAAGGGAAGCAAACTCAACTTTGTACATGAAAACAATACCCCCCCCCCGAAAAAAACCCAATAAAAACAACATCAGTATCGTAAGTCGTTATTATCACAGAATTCTCAATTACCTTTAATGGCGACTAACTCTCGACAATCCTTACCAAAATGCTTTCTTCTCTATCTTTTCATACAAAAAGCCCAATCCAAATGAATCACCATACTAGCCATTAAGAAGTAGGGGTGGGGGTGGGGGTGGAAATTCATCTTCCCAATTAACCAGTCTCAGGATCCTACCATCTTACATAAATCAGGTCTTCTCATCTGAAAGCAATTACCAGCTACTCAATATGTGTTCTGGCCTACATTCGAACCCTCTCACGAACTGGCACACATCAGCCGGGTCGTTATCATAGCAATGCCACTGTAGATAACATACTCATAAATTAAAAAAAAAATTTTACACGAGGTGTCGTGGGGAGATGGAAACGGGTGTTATTTCACTCGCCTGGTTTTTCTTTTCTTTTATTTAACTTGATAAATGTATTATAATCAACGCCCGCCCGGCTTGCTCAGCCCGTTGAAGCTTCACAAGAAACCTTTAACTGTTCACTTTGGGAACACATTCCCTACATACCCGTTGCAACCCTCTCGGGAAGCTGGATGAGGGATTGGACTGTCGTAGTTTGAATTATGAATTGTTCGTTTCTTAGACTGGTTGCCAACTAAGGCTGACGAGCTCAGTCTGCCCTGCTATTTACCCATATCCGGAGGGAAGAAGAAATGGATTCATGCCCCCAAAGAGCATTTGTGCGAAGTGAACGTAAACTGTTCTAACCGAAATTTGAAGTCGGTCCACCGATTCCATTGTCCATGTTGTCAACGGTTAGGTCACCCACACATCAACTTATTAATGGAATCAATAATTTAATCTTTATGATTAAAATTCGATCTCTTATAAATCTTTTTCACCAACTACAATACCAAACCATTTATCCAGCATGTTCAGGATCAGATTTTCAAGACCTCTGGACTGAAGTTTAATTTATGCTTGAAATATAAAATGAACGATGAAAGAGAAAGACCGAAATTTTACTTAACAGATACAAATTTATACCCCTCTAAAGTAGAGTCAGTTTGATCTTCATTGGTCTATTTAAGATTCTTGAAATATAAAATGTACGATTGTAAGCAAAGAAAAATGAAAAACGAAACTGTTTATAACGTATACAAATTATTCCACTTCAAAAACCAGGTTTGTTTAATCAACTTTAATCAACCAATCTTCATTTAAAGACAATTCAACCACGCCTCAAAAATTGAAACAAAGAGAGTTCGGGTTACAAACCACTAGGAAGACTCAAAATTAGCTAGTTTGAAAAATAGCCTGTTTTGTGGTAATTCTGGTTTTCTGGAAACCGAATAAATGGTCTGATACTGCATTTGCCCCTATAACATATTCAATTCGATAAGATGTCATGAGAGCAAATGTGAGAATAGAGTTTCTCCCGTATTGCACAGGGCAATGATTTTGTCTCCATTTATTGAATAATCCATGAAGGCCCAATCATAGTCTGTAATGATTGTAGGGGTTTGCGGGACATGAGTGCCATCCCGACGTTCAAAATGGACAGTCTTAAGGAGCTAAAGGGCTCAAACAGCCCTGCTTTTTTTTACCCATAGCTCAGATGGTAAGTGAATTCATGCATTTTCTAAAGGCATTAGAGCACTAATGCCCTTGAGGCAGGCACAAATCTATCTCTTCTCCTCCCAGTTATGGGAAAAATAGCAAGACATATTGGGCTTGGAAGGCAACTAGTCTAGGAGAATAACAACTCTGGCAGTTCCACCAGGCAGTTCGACGCTCCCCAGCAGCCCCTGCAGCCAAGCTGATGCTAGCCGTATTGCCCTCTGATTTCTTCTGGGCTACATCAGCGAAGCCGGGATGGGGTTGGTTCTGACGAGTGGGCATCCCAGAATCTCCATACGCTTCACACAGGCATGCACCCTGGAGGCAGAACCGAGGCCATTCAATCATAGAGCGAAGTTAACGCAAACTGTTCCTGTCGCAGTTTGAAGTGGACTTGCCGATTCCATCGTCATTGCTTTTAACTATTAGGCCACCCGTATCTCCAAAATAAGTGCATAAACAACAAAAAAGGGCGTGGGAAGTCATTCAACACTTCCATCGAAACTAAATTCCAACCCAATTCTATAGCCTACATTTCATGGTTACTTTATCCCGGCCTGACCCTCCCTTCAGGATTGCTTGTTTTCGGGTGGGGGTTGCAAGGTATTTAATGTAAGAAGATGTCGCCTCTTTTACGAGGCGTGGTATCTAGGTTAGCTCTTTTGGTCTATCAAGATACAATCTTTTTGTTTTTTACGAGTTTTGAAAATTACGAAATGCATCGCCAGTCATTTTAGAACTAGGAGACCCTCCCTAAAGCTTTAACAATCTACAGATACAGGGCGGTGCAAAAATCACTTCATCTTTATTTTATTTATTTCGGACCTTGGGAATTACCTTGAACTAATTACGGAATATTACATCCCACAAATTCCTTCTATTTCCAGCCTTTAAGGGTCGAACCCCCTGTAGGCAATGTTCCATGACAGCTCGTAATGCATCTGACTCCTACGCTCTATTTCTCGTCTAATATTATTCTTGATGTTCAGGGGTGTTTTGAGTCTTATTTACACAAGAAACCCTAATTTTATTTTTCAAGATAACCCTAAGTTTATTTGTCGAGTGAGGTCAAATCTGGTTATTTACAAGATAAATATATCTAAAGGGATAACCTCTTCACCCTTTTATCAAAAAGTTACTTGTTTTAAAACAGACAGTGACTTTTGCATCATCCTACATAATAAGCAACGTGTGTCATATTTCCGTCTATCACTCTTTGAAAATATTTAAAAAAAAAACGTTTACATTGAAAGGATGGGAGAATAGGAGAGAGTCTTAGAATAGAATTGAAACACAAAGACTGTGAAGAGAGTGATTTACATTAAAGGGAAACGGCTGAACTTGGTTATCGAGAAGAGAAGAAAGACAAGAAAATAAAATGAGTTGGAATTGAACAGTTGGAGTGTTTGTGAGCAGAGATGGTCGCTGCAGGCAACCACCATGACTTTTTTTATCAGTCACTTCAGTGCTTTAAATTTCCTTCCTTACGTATATTGCTAGCAAAAAACATTAGACCACCTTTCCGAAGATGGACAAGACGTAACTCATTTTAACGCGAACGAATCAGGGTAGCCAGATTTTAACTGAAGAGGAGATAATCGAAGCCTCATCACATAGCCTTACCCAACACGGACATTGGAATAGCGTCAAATGTGAAAATCAACCTAGTTTGGAAGCAGAGGTTCAATGTCCGTCTAGCTCGATTTCCAAATTTCACGCTATTCTAATGCCCGTGTTGGGTTAGTCTCGGGGACAAAGCTTGGATTCTGGCTAAATCTGGCTAAACCTGGCAACCCTGGTTTGAATTCGCCACTAAAGGTTCAACTTCTATTTTGCTACCAGATTCATCCCAACACATAAAAATCAATCATCATCATCATCATCATCATCATCAGCAGCAGCAGCAGCATTTTAGCGTCTATAGTTGGACATAGATCTTTCCGCAGATTTACCAGACCTCGTCTGATCTCTGGGGATCCAGAGTCGTGATGGCCAGCGGTTGTCAGAAATTCTTGCAACATGACTAGTCCATTGTCATGAATTTTCTAAAGTTTCCATGATGTCTTTTATTTTTATCCTTCTAACATACTGTGTTGTCCTGTGATCGCTCCATGTGACGTTGAACATGGTTCTCTCCTGTGCACGCTGCACGGTTGTCTTTAGGTTAGGTTCCATGTTTCAGTTCTGTAGGTGACTATCAAGAGGATGCATTGGTTGTATACAGACCCTTTTGGTCCGGCACTCACAGTCTACCGTGTAACTCTTTTCAGTGGAGTCATACGTCGACTCAATTCTGACGTCTAACGTCCGATCGCAAATACACCCACAAACGAGCTTAAACCCCATTATCAACGGGAATATCAGTTATCATAGTTCTATGACTCAACTGCAAATGATGGAAAATTTTATTTGTAACACATATAACAATAGCACGACACGAGAGACGAAAATATCTGCCATTTTATTGTCAGCCTGCTGAAGAGAACGGTGTTTACGTGGTGTTTATTTAACATTACCCAGACAGGGAGGACGGGAAGTGATTAGCTAAGAGAGCAAACGCTTTGCTGGATTGAGCTAATGACTTGTTGAAAGAAACGTAATGGATGACATTTATTCCCTTCTCTTCGGAAAGCGAGAAGCAGACAACAAACAAAACGAGAAAAACAAGAAACAAAAACAACCATAAACCTGGAAGATATGTCCCCATCATTCAATATATTCACAATGCATCATTTTCTAAACTGTACGCGTTATATCATGCAGTACGTCGAGTTATAATCATAGCATAGACAGATTTGACCCAACACAGGCATTGGAATAGCGTCAAATGAGGAAATCAACCGAGTTTGGAAGCAGGGGTTCAATACCCGGCGCATTGCTATAGAGCCAAAATTCTTTTATTTCATTTCATTATTTTTCGACCAATCAAATTAATCCTTGCCAATGAACAGGAAGCGAGTAGGGTATCACTTAAATCAGATCAAAAAAAGGTCAAACTAAATAGAAGATTTGTAAGTCATTACCGCAGTCTTTCTCAACTGGGATTCCGCAGAACCTTGGGGTTCCGTAATAGGTTGTTAAAGGTTCTACAAAAATTTTTGTACATGCGTTAAAAAAGCATTAATCAAGATTTCATCTTTAGAAAACTATGTTTTTCTTTGCACGAAACCATATGTTTCATAATTGTTGTGTGTTCTTGCATTCTTTGTGACATGTTTTCTTTTTAGTTCGTATATTTTCATAAGTTTATGGAAAATATTAATTTTATGAAAGCTAAGCTTATGAATATTTTTTCCAGGGAAACTAAACTCCATTTTTACACACATTTTTTAATCAAATGTCTTTTGGGTGAGAAGGGAATGAAAATAAATTCTTGAACAAAATGATGTGTTGTTAGGTGTACTTATAAAATTTTTATGCAGGAGTTCTTGTAATATGAAGTTATTTTAAGGGCCCCCGAGTCCGAAAAGTTGCTGGGTTGACTGCATCCACATTCTACTACCGCTACCCACAATAGAACGGTTGAATAACTGTTGCTGGATTTAGGTTGTCTTTGTGTTCTAACATTTATATCTATATAGCTAGCTATGAATCCGGACTTCATCCAACCTTGATTGTTCATAGCAGAAACTCGAAACATTCCAACCCCTTAATGAGTAATTGTTTTTTTGCTTTTTGTAAATTCAGCCCATCCCTAAATAAGTTTTTATCGGGGATTCAATTTACAATGAAAATTTATACCAAATCGGTCCCTTGTGCCCTGAGGCATACACACGTTTTGAAAAAAGAAAAAACTTTTTTCAAAATTTAAAAAGGCAAAAAACTTACTAACCATAGATCCCCCCTTTTCCATTTTTTAAAATTGATCACCCCGTCGAGGGACTAACTAGGCTTGTTTTCTTTTAAATCATAAGATTATGATTAAATCATACTGGTTGCATTTTCATCAAGGTAACTTAATTCTACCACCACCACCACAGTTCAATTTGCGATGTGACACGATATACAAGGGTGGCATTGATTCATAATTTCTCTTGGAATGCTAGTTCTTATTTCGCCTTATCAAAAGGTTCCTGTGAGTTAATTTATATCTATTAAACTAACGTTCCCTTACAACTTGCTGTTGGCTTATTCAGTGGATGTACCTTTATATTTAGTAACTCTCATGCAAAAGCTCACTTTGAGCAACCACTCAGTAATCTTAATACCCACTGTTAATTATTTATTTTCATATCGTAATTTCTGACAATTACATTTTTGAAAATATTTGTTTGTCGGTTCTCCCAACCTCTCTGTTCCTTTATACGCCCTCAGCAATCTGACATGTTCCCATATACCCTTAAAAATTAGGGATCAAAATTGGAATTATATTGATCCTAATAATCTAATTATTAGTGAAAGATTTGGGAAATATTCTTCACTTGCAGCTTCCTGATATCACCATTGATTAATTCTTTGTTAGTCTTGGATCGTGAGGTTGTTCAGTCCGTTTTTGGCAACATGTTCATTAATTCTAATTTTAGCAACTTCACAACGAACGAAATCAGGTGTTTTGGGATTAGATCAGTGATTTGTCCCATACAACGTTGAAAATAAAAACGTAAAAAACACAGAATTCTGTGTTCGGACCATTTCGAAGCATACGGACGCAGGTGTAATGCTATAGCCAATGACGCTTTGCATCATAAAGCGTGGCATCGCTCAATATAGTCAAGGTCAGGGGGTCCAGGATTCGTCCCTTACATCCCCAGCGACAAAAGTTGCGAGGACTGAATAAATTGTTTTGAGTCATTCATGCCCCACACGTTCGTATGTGAGACTCCCCACATTAAATCGACATTGTGTCAAATCCTTTTCTTGTAAATAGGAACGCTGAAAATGATGACCCACAAAGGTTGTTACACTGTACAACAATATATACCATAGACTCCTATGTGCCTCTTGAAGAATGCAACTATATACCAGGGAACCTAACTTCTTGGAATTATTTGACTGATTCTGCTAAAGATAAAGAAACAGACAATTTATCAAAAGTGTCATATTATGGAGTAAAAGAACTTGTGCAGGAATCCGTGAGAGCTCTGTCCAAAATTGTTGCTGATTTATGCGATGGCACGCCATCTTACCTAACTGCAGATTGGCGACATGGATCCTGAAACTCGTACAGGACTGGAATGGAATGTAAGAGACCTGGCAGTTTTTAATTTTCGTCTGAGTTTTGGAAGATATAAAACTCTTTCCTCTGTGAGGCTAGGATGACTATCGATAGTTTTCATTACTTAACAGCCATTTTAGACTGGAAGGACCCTTGAAATAATGTTCATATCTCAAGGACCCCCAGCATTGAAATACGATATGTACAGATAACAACACATCAGTTACTTCAAAAATGTGTATCATAATCTACAAGTAAGTATTAATAATCTACAGTGTACAAGAAGATAGTTTCTATATATTCGTTTATCTTAAAGAACATTCTAGGATACTTTTTTTTATTCTAGCCCCCTCTCACTCGAAGGACATTTAAAGTGAAAGAATAGAGTTGAAGTCAGTTTCGTTGAAAAATATTGGTAAGCTTACCTTTAATAGAATCAATATTTTCCATAGACTTTGTCTGGTCGCTGGTCTTTTTCGGAGGGTAAACATTTGGTGTTTCTCTATCAAATGTCATCATTACAGGGTCACTTATCTGTTGTATAGAATATAGCAAAAATCAGATACTTTTTTCACAGGTACATAAAATTTTGGCAGAAACACTGATAAAATCTTTTGGAACCCTACGGCTCAGCAGAACACCTAGCAACCTGTCAAATATTATTCAAATTCGTACGTCATTTAAACATCATTTTACATGGTAAATATTTCAAAATATTTCAAAAAATTGAAGAATATATCAAAACAAAACAAACAAACAAAAACAGTATGTTTTCAGAAAAAAAATTAATATAAGAAAAATCCTCGATGTGAAATATTCGAAACAATGCATCAATTGAAATCAATAACTTTATTTTTAATTTTTTTCTATAAAACGTTCACGGAGGGAAGACAGTAAATATCTTTTATCTTTTATTCAAATATTAATCTTGAAATAGTAAAATATTCAGAAGGAGAAAATAAATTTTATTCTCTGAAAATGTCCACAATTCTTACATGGATATCAATTTTAAAAGGAAAATTCGGAGATACTCATAAAATACTGTAAAATATATTCAACGGCTCCCCGATTATTTTTTGTGTTCGATTATCTCCCTTTGACCACAGAAGTAATAGAAACGCAAAGCAAAGATCAGACGAGTTACATCCCCTGTTGACATACTTCGAGAAGCTGACACAGCGTAAGAATGACTCCGAACAATCATATATATGTATGGTTATAAATTGCGTTATATTATATAAGAACTTATTCAAAGTTATTTCCTGACATTTTATATATATATATATATATATATATATATATATATATATATATATATATATATATATATATATATATATATATATATATATATATATATATATATATATATATATATGTCGTTACTTTTCAGTTTCACGCCATAGCGATGTCCATTGATCACATTGGGGTCAAACTGATTGATAACAACAAAACTATACGTATCTATCTTTCTGTTTATGTTCTATTCTATATAAGATAAAAAGAAACATCACAGACAACTGCACTGCATCAACGATATTTCAAAGGTTTAAGGCAGTGTTTATTATATGCAAGTTGATCTTAGTCTGGCATAAGGCCAGAAGTGCAGGGACAAGTGTTGGAGTCGAACTAACTACAGACACGTCGTCATATGAGAAAGCTTCATAACCATCACTTAAGGGTGTAAACAGGGGTAACACGCATCCGATCAAATATATCCTCATCTTATAGTGATCCCCACATACCATGGTTCATTGGCTGAATCTTTCCAAATTTTCTCACATTTTGTGGGATTCTCACAATACTGGACCCTTAGCCTGCCTCTTGATGATCTTCTGAAACTAAGAATGAGAACACAAAGGATAGACGGAGAATACCTAAGTAACCTCAGATTTGCTGATGACATCGTCCTCTTTGCTAAGAACCTTAACGATCTCGGAATAATGTTAGACGAACTAAATGAAGCAAACAAGAGAGTTGGCCTCCGCATATACTTCAGTAAAACAAATGTTATGTTCAACAAACGTGTTGGGACAGAGACATAACGACCAGAATCGAAAATGCAGAGCTGGAAGAAGTAGACCACTACATATACCTAGGACAGCGAATCTCCTTGAAGTCATCAAAAGAAGAAGAAATAAACCTTCCTTAATTCGCTGTCCACAAAGCTGGACTCATCCACTGGAGGTGGGTAACCATTTGGCAGAAAAAAAACACATCCTACCCACCCTTTCAAACTCTGCAATCCTCATGGTAAACACATTCAGTATTGTTCTATGAATAAAACCCAGAACATGTCGATCGTATTATATTCATGCTTTTTTCCACTGGCATCAACGAGTAGAAAAAATGAATCGGAACGCACATCGTATAGCAATGATCAGTATGTTGAACCTGTTAGCCATCATTACTGGGCTCGATCCTCATTGGATCTCTATATATTGTCGGTCTGATACAAAACTATATTAAATAAATCATATGTAATGAAAAATGAATCAGGATGCAAGTCGTGTAGCAATGGCCAGCAAGGTGATTTGAATGAACGCCGTTAGTGAGTTCGATCCACATCGGATCTTCCAGATAGTTTAATACCAACTCATCTTAGGTTAACATATCTACACACAAACTCCAGTGTCTGTGGATTTGTAACGCTGAAAACGTCACGTTCTGTTTTTAAGTTTTATAACTTTTTTTGCACACGTAACCTTAAAACATGTTTGAATAAAATAGTAAAAAACAACATTGTACTTAGAGCAGGTTTTAGACTTTTTGAAATCTCAGTACGTGTAGAGAATCAGTATACGTCGGAATTTTTGAGATGAGGTATTATTATTATTTCTATTGATATTCGGATCATCCTCATCTTGGTTGTTTTTCATACAACGTTTTGCCCGAACCGAACCCTTTATTTATCCGACTGGGGTATATTGACCGTACTCCCCTCTTAGTGTTAGTAGTATTGTTATATTGTCTCACACTAGGATCGAACCTAGAACCTTCAGATTAGTAATTTGTCTGATGCTGTAACCACTGCGCTATGTGTCCATGAGGAACGTTTTTGCTTGTTATCAAGTTAAAAAACCGATCCCTCCATGATTGATACATATTAGTATAAGATTCCGAGGACATAAAGTGAGATACCGGTTTTCCATTGATACCAAGTGATGAACCTGTTTCCATCATTAGAACGTCTATGTTTATTCCTTTAAAAAAGTGTGTAGACGAATGACAGCTTTGATATTTTGTATATATAACCCCCAAATGTCTACATAAAATGGCATGAAAAGAAAAAAAAAATGTATTGTTAGTAACTTTGAGAAAAGTCATTAACATAGCAAATTTATTTCGGACAATTCGACCAATAGGAGAGAAAAGTTTGTTAGAAAAAATTGTGTTTGCCTATTCGGAGCAGATTTTAGATTGTTTCTGGGTCTTTAATCCTTGAAATGATGGTCAATATAATGGGGGATCAGTTTTCTATTGTTATCAAGTAACAAAACTGATTCACTCGTGATTAACATTTCATCAATATCTCTACATATAAACTACAGTGTTTGTGGCATTGTAACGCTAAATTTCTCACGTTCTGTTTCAGTTTGTACACGAGGCAAACTTTTTATATTTTACACATTTCTCCATAATGTATAAGTTTATTCCCCAGATTAAAAAAATGCTGTTATATGACGCGCAACATTCAAGTTTAAGAATAACTTGTCATCAGATTAGGGGGCGAATGTCTCTTAGAATCACTGTCTCCTTTTTTTCCCTCCTTAAGAAACAAACACCTTTAAATCATTACCAGAGTGGGGCGAATACTACTCAAGAAGTATCGCCCCATCTTAATTATTGTTTTCCTTTGCTAACTCAAACGTCAAACATTCGCCCCTCGACGATTTGACACAATAAAAATATCACACTACGCCCACACAATGAGTAAAGCTGATACTTCGCAGTAAATGTGCAAATTGGATGTCATTTTGTCTCGTGAACAAACAGTTCCACGCAAAACGACAGTCCTGTTCAGAATCTATTCAGTCCCAAAAATTCAACGCATTCCGTGGTATGTCCATGAAGAAACCGAACTTTTAGAACAGCGCGCCAATGATACTTTTTAAAGTGCTCTGATATGTTATGTAGGAGTGACCTCGACCTTTTGTATAAAAAAAATGCCTCTATCCATTTTGATTAGTTTTTGAACTACATGTGCGAGAATGAACGTGTGTTTGGTGCACTTGGCCTTTCCCCCCTTAGACTAATTTTTCAATAAAAGCACGGAGAAAAAACAATTCCACAACATACAGGCATCTATGGTTTTTCATAAATCAAACGGATGCTTTTCTCATATTAAAAAAAAAATTCGATTTTTTTACCCACTTTTGGTGCCTTGATGCTTTAATCATTAAAACGACCAGAAAATATGAAGAGAAAGACTGAAAATGAATTCCGATCGTGGTATACATTTTTGTTCGCAATAGATTAATTCATACTAAAATATGTATTTGTATAATCTATTCATATGTAAATGATACCGTCAATTCTGACAGATATACAGATTTCTTCACAGACATAATACAATCCGGACTCACTATTATGACCGCCCAGGAATCCTCATTCTTGATTTCAGTTTTTGCTCTCAAAGCAAAACATCTAATGCTAAATTTGTTTTCTACGGAAACCTTTTAGCCAATAAAAGGTATACTCATGTTGCTGAACCCTCGCAAAACATGTATAACATACTAATTAATTAATTCATGAATGAATTGATTAACAAATAAAGTGTCCATATGGTTTTACTCCAGAGTCTATTGTTCACACACACACACACACACACACACACACACACACACACACATATATATATATATATATATATATATATATATATATATATATATATATATATATATATATATATATATATATATATATATATATATACAATCGACAACTATGGCTTGGCATTGATCGTGCTTGACAACGCTAGGATGGTATTGTTTTCATTTCAAGTTGCACACATTTTTGTCTCCTATTTTGCAGCAGTTTTTTTAAATTCAAAACTAAATGAATTAGTCATATGGAGTTCATTTTATCAGAGAAAGAGCGGAAACATATCTTACTAAATGGATTTTTACATCGTTTAGTTAAAAAAAACCCCTTTGCAATGGAAAATAGTCGCGGCATTTGTTTTGAAGTCATTCAGCAATAAAGATGTCAGTTAAAGACTATGGAAATGAAGCCGATAAACCTGAATTCCTACGAACTGGAAAAATAATTATAATTCATTTGATAATTTTTTTTCAACTTTTCATAGTTTTTTCTTATTTGTCCTTGCACTGAATTACGCTAACACTGAATTGCAATCATCATCATCATCATCATCATCACCACCACCACCACCACCACCACCATCACCACCACCACCACCACCACCACCACCATCATCATCATCATCATCATCTTTACACTCTTCTTGGAATTTGGAGAGTGTCTCATAGACTCCACATGTCTTGGTATTCAGCGATTTGAACTCGGCTCTATTTTGCAACTCACGTTTGAGTTGTATAGTCGACAGTGATGTTTGTTCTTCGTATTCCAACCATGAACCTTGATTATTATTTTCTTTTCATTCGTCCTAAACAATGGTTTTTCTGCAATGGAGAATTTTTCTGTCGTGTTATGCGCTCGATGTAGAAGTTGAGATATGCTGGATTGTTGGCGCCGAATTGTCTCCGGTGAAAGCTGCCCATTACTATTGGTGTGAAAATTGACTTCCACTCCGTAGTAACGGTTGGCTACGAACAAACAAACAAACAAAAGAAAAAAATGTTTGAATTCGTTCAAGTCCTATGATTACCAGACTGACCCAGGGCAACGACTTGTAGATGCAATGGCGTAGCGAGGGTTCTCAGTGTTTGGATACAAAGACATCATCATCATCATCATCATCTATCGTTGAACATAGATCTTTCCCAGGTTTCGCCAAACCCCTCTATCACGGGTGTCGCGAAGTCAATACTTTCTGAACTAACTTCGTCTCTCCATCTTGTATTCTGCCAGCCTCCGTTACGCATAGGTATCCGTGTTGTGGGTCGAGATGTCCATCGGTTGTCTGACATTCTTGCAACATGACCAGCCATTTGAGTTTTCTAATGAATTCTATGATGTCTCGGACTACTGTTTTTACCCTGATATATTGCACTGTCTTGTGATCTCTCCGTGTGAGGTTGAGCATGATTCTCTCATGTGCACGTTGCTTACTTCACAGTTTTTGGTTTAGTTTCTTGGTTAGGCTCCATGTTTCAGCTCCATAGGTGACTATCGGGTGGATGCATTGATTATGTACACTTGTTTTTATGACTAATGGGACTGTCTTATTCTTGAAGGTTAAGCTTGCCATCCTACAGTGATTCTTTGGTTTATTTCTTCTTCTTTGAGGATTGACTCGGGAACAAAAACAGTGCCCGGGGACAGTTATCGATACCCTAGGGGACGGCATGATTATCAATTAACTGGCATTATAATCCAGGGAAGGGTTTGCACCCCTTCACACCTGCGCCTGGGGACGACTGCTCCTTCTCTCATCCTCCTCGCTACGCATCAAGTAAGATGATGATGGTGACGTCCCATGTAAATCAAAAGATTGGGCGCAGCCCCATAAAAATCCATTAAACATTCTCTCCTCTTCCTGCCCTTCTTTCTTTGTACCTTTCTCATTGTCCTATACTTTCTGTCTTTGTCCCTTTCTTATTGTGCTATACTTTCTTTCTTTCTTTTTTTTCTTTCTTATTGTCCTGTACTTTCTTTCTCTCCTCATTTGACATTGGTCCTGTTATTAAAGAATTGTTTCATTGTAAAATTTCGTCAACAAAATTCTTCGAATTTTTCTTCAGACAACTGATAAGAGAAAGAATGTCGTAAACAAACTGGGAACCATATTGAATTGCATCGAAATTCAGTCAAACTGATTGTTTGAGGTAGATTTGCCAAGCCTCTGCAAGATAAATTGCCTGAATTGCAAAATAAAGATTGCGAGAATTCTATGAATTGAATTGCTTGGGTCCTGAGAAATAAATTGCCAGGGTTACAAAATACTATTAGATTGATGCAAACGTGATTGCAGCTTTCCACCATCAATATTGAAGCAGTTAAGAATATGAGTCATTAATCAAAATAAGAATCTACACATTTTTGCCAACTAGAAACAAAACCATTCGTCCAGGAAGTGGAGAATTGTGCGATCCTGGACGTGATGAATTTTTCGAAGGAGTTTTGATTGGCTAGTTGTTGAAGACCCCCCCCCCTTGCAGTAAGCGGTCGAAATGCTTGAAAAGTGGTTTTCGATCGGATATAGGGTTGGTAAAGTATGGTACAGTCTCGTGGCCTGGTTTGTTCAGTTTTAGCAGGGTCATTTGCACGACAAGCAAACTTTTTTGCTTTTTATTCAGGGTCACTTGCACGAAAAAAAAAAAATTATCCTACCGAAGGCAAAAGTTCATTATTCCCCATTGTTATCCCAGCGTCCCTTCCACCATTCATACCAGTCTGTGAAGTCATCTTTCGGGACTGCTATCGGGTGCGTTCTATTCAATCTCATCCATGGTCAGAAATCTCTTTTGGAAAAGTCAGAAATCGCAGTACAACCAATTCTGGACTGTAAGGGCGAATGAGGTGCTGTTAGAACTTGAGTGATGTGATGTGTTTCCCAAAACTCTGTACGAGAAATGAAAAATGACTCACTAGTACATTTCGAATACAACTGTCACATAATACTCACCCAAAGCCGTATCACTGTCGACAGAGTAACCCCACGGGAGACTTCTTAGTTAGGAATGCGCAGTGTCATCCTAGTTGATTGGTTGTCAAGGTATATCTAAGCCAATCAATTCTTGAGATATTAGAAATAGCTGTATATGTATACTTTTTTTCATACTGATGGATACCCAGAGCAGATGTGTTTCGTGATTTTTCGATCTTCAGGTGAGATAGGTTCTTTGAAAATTACTTGTTAGATCTTTTAAAAAAAATATCGAGCAATTTATCTGTAAAAACTACTCATTACTTACAGTATATATATATATATATATATATATATATATATATATATATATATATATATATATATATACATATACATATATCTATATATATATACATACATACACACACACACACACACATATATATATATATATATAGATTCCGATGATAGATTTTTTTATATGAATTGCACACTACAACTTGGTCTATTGTTTCCACGCAATAGCATAAGCCAAGTTGTAGAGTGCAACTCGTGTTATGAAATTATTCATTACTTTATATACAGAACAGTGTTGAGTTCAATCCTCATTGGGTGCTATTTCTATGTGACGTAGTGCTAAACTGAGGTGAACTTAGCAAATATCTGCTTCTATATACGTGCGTGTTTACGTGTGCATAGGTCTGATAAAGAGTCTATTTTTCTTTACATGCTTACACATGTGTGTATGCGCATATATATATATATATATATATATATATATATATATATATATATATATATATATATATATATCAGTGGCAGGTTTGATTCCAGCAGCAGCCCCATTTTCTTTAATTATTTATTCTATCTACGTAGTCTAAATGGAGTGATATATTAACCGTGGAATAACGGGAGAGCCTCTCAAATAAGTTTCTATGTAGTATAACGTAATTTTATAGTTCATACAATCGGATATATATATATATATATATATATATATATATATATATATATATATATATATATATATATATATATATATATATATATATATATATATATATACTCACATATTTTTTCCACACTTGGTGAAAAAGAATTTACATACCACTAAAAAGAAATAGTTTAAGATTTCCAACTATTTATTTTAGACAGGAATTACAGCGATGGACAAAAACGCAAGTTCGATCCCAAAGGAGAAAACGTAAGCCCACAATGGGGCCCACATTGGAATGACTGATATTCTGAGAGAATCTAAGAAATATAATATCTTTTGTGCAATTACTGAAAAGTGCACAAAAATGAAGGAAATGGAAGGAAAGAGGACGCCGCCTATAATAATCACGGATAATACTATTGTGATCAAAATCAGTCAGTTTGTTCGAAATGATCACAATAAGCGACTTATTTTGTATATCCTTAGTTCATGTTATCAGTCGGTTATTGTAATCTAAAATACCTTACTCAAAGTGATCGTAATAAGCGACTTCGTCTATGTAACCCAAGTCCATGCATTTCCAGCTCTCTTTTCATGAATAAAAAAAAAATAATAGTGAACCACTCGGAAAACCCGAACTATCCTCTGTGGCCTACCTTCTTGAGCTCCGCTAGAACTGTGTGGATGTTTTCATGATAGATGACGCAAATAATGGAAGGGAGCAGCGCCCTTCCTGGAATGAGGTTACAATAATATAAACAGAGCCACGATGAAAAGTCGGTAAGGTAAAGAAAACCATAAAAATAACTCAATCTGCAAGTGAAAATTCTAAGGCTATTTGGAAATCAGAATTCAGAAAAAAATATACAAAAAAAACCCCCAAAGAAATGAAAAAACAATTATAAAGTAAAATTTTAGCAGTTAAGGCCATATCAATGGCCAACAAAAAAGCGTTCGAAGAGTTCAGTAATAGCGCTGTGAACTAGTTGACACCTCCCTCAACAGGGGTCTACAAAAATTCTCGATAAGAACAGACAGAGATTTCGTCTGTTGTTACATTAACACAGGTTCACGATCACTTATCCGGAATTCTAAAAACCAAAAAGTTCTTAAACATTTCCCCCCATTGATGTCGTATGCACACCAAAGCTTACATTTGGCACCAAAAATGACCCGACGTGACCCACGCTCAACCAAGTTTATCTTGAAGGCCTTATGCCGTTTAGACTATGACCTTCGATTCAAAAAATGTATTCCTATACCAAATCCAGACATATGTTCTGTTCGTAAAGGGTAAATGAAAAAAAAACTTTGTTTACGACTGTTCCAATACAACTTGTATTAACGAAGTGTATGTGTATGTGTGTGCATGTATGTATGTATGTATGTATGTATGTATGTATAGTAGTTCTTTTTTTAGCCATCACACTACCTCACACAGGGTACTAATTCCAAAGGTTAACGGCTTAAATTCACAGTGCATTCAGTTCTCGTACGCTGTTCAAATTCCCCGAATTATATATATATATATATATATATATATATATATATATATATATATATATATATTTGAGCAGCTATTTTTCAATTATACGTTTTTAGTAAAAAGTTAGAGACAAAGAGGCTTTTGTAACTACTTTTTAAAAATACTCTTTATATTTCTATTTGTAGAGCAGAGTCTAGTATTTTGTAAACGCAGGCATCAACCGTGATTCTGAAATCTAGCGTTAGATCATAATCAATAATTCTGCCACTTTTAAAGAAAGATAGACAGAGAGGCAGGCAGACAGATAGATATATAGACAGAGAGAAAAGTAGAGAAATAAAGATATGTAGATAGGCCACCCTGTTTACAAATACTTAGACATTCGTATGCTTTCATCCACTTGTAAAAGACGTGACCGATATGGTTTTTGTTTTGAACAATATTTCATATTATTTTCTATTTTCATTTTAAACCTTAGACAGGCGTTTCCAAGAATAACAAGAGACACGAAGGAACGAAATAAAAACGAGGTTAACATTATTTTTGTACGCTTTTGTTTACACTCGTTCATAATTTATTTCCTTTTGTCTCTTTTTTTATTGAATTCAATCATTTTGTCTTTCTTCACTTTTTTTCTTTTCAGTGTTTTTCTTTGACTCTATTCCCTTTTCTCTCTTTTGATCTTCCATCTATGTATAAAGCGAATGTATGTATGTTTCAAGTTGTAGGCCATACTTGTGCAGCTAAGAGGCTGGGATTTGGTATAGGGATACATCTTTTCGAGGGGAAGGTCATGGGGATGATAGTGTACGTTAGTGTGTGAAATGTTTTCTTTTAAAATTTCATCGAATCTTCACTTATTTTATTAAAACAAATTTTATTAAAACAAATTAAGGGACAGCATTTGTTTTTTCAAACTTAATCAATATTCCGCTTATTTCATTTAAACAAATGGGTAGGATAATTCAATTAGGGATGATTTTCACGTTGGTCCTTTCTTGATTCATTCTCCCCTTTTTTTTCTCTCTTAAGGAGATGACACTTTATAATTAACTTAATTTATTTGGAGGTTGCGTTATTAATAGTGCAGATCTTCATACTGTAAGGTTCATTATTGCATACATTTGCATATTTCAAGGTTAGTGACTACAATATAATAATCAGATGTAACTGCATGTATTTGCATATTCAAAGAATATAGATGTATATTTATTTCGGCAAGGGAAAGTAATATATATCTATTTTTTATTAGGATAATAAAGTGTCTGAGTATGAAATTTCATTTTTATGGAATTGTCTATTGTTTCCGTGGGATAAGTGCTCAATGGCCCACAGACTTTCACTTGAAACACTGGATCGAACAGCAAAGGATATAGAGAAGCAATGGTATCATAATCATCATTTAGAAAAAGGCTGGACACGTCTGCTAGTTCATTGAAAAAAGTTGAAAAATATATTCTTTCTATTTTATATTCTTTTTCGTTCATAATTCGTTAATATTTTCTATTCTCTTTCTTTTTTTCCCTCTTTAAAGGAATTCATCCCGTCATTTCTTATTTCTTGGCATTTACTCTATTTGCTTCATACTTTAAGCAATTCTTTTAATTTCTTTCCTCTCTTTCTATGATTTTCCTTCCATTTTCTTTTCTAGATTCATTCTATCATTCTTCCTTCCCTTTCTCATTTTCTTTCTTTCTTCGATTTTTCTTTTCTCTTTCTTCTTTTGATCCATTCTAACATTCTTCTTCCTTTCTTTCTTTCTTTCTTTCTTCGACTTTTCTTTTTCTCTCTTTCGCGATTCACTCAACCGTACGTTTTCTTTTCATTTTATTTCTTTCTTTGATTTTTCTTTTCTTTCTCGTTCATTCTATCATTTTTCTTCT
>OY735233.1:12499532-12504560 GCA_963457665.1 Thysanoteuthis rhombus
AAACGAAAATAAAAAGGAGAGAGAAAAAGAAAGAAGGAAGTGAGCGATTAAAAGGGAAAGAAAGAAACAAAGAAACAAAGAAACAACGAGAATGTAAGTGGGTGCAGGAAGAAAGAAAGAAAGAAAAATATGTACTGAACAGAAAAAGAGAAAAAGGTCGAAAGGGAAGGCTGATATATGTAAGCGAATAGAAAGAGAATAGAAGAATGAAAGACGAAAAGATAGAACAAACAGAAGATATAAGCGCATTGAAAAAGAAAAGAATAAAGAAAGAAGGGGAGAAAGAGAGAAAAAGGAGAAGAAAGAAAGAAAGAAAGAAAGGGAGATGTAAGCGACCAGAAAAAGAAAAGAAGAGAGAAAGAAAGGGATACGAAAAGAGATAAAAAAAAGATGCTACCAGGCAGGGAAGAGAAAGACGGAAAAAAAGAAAGAACGATAGAAAGATGTTAACGGACAGAATTAGGAAAGAATAAAGAAAGAAAGGGAGACAGAGAGATAAACAAAAAGAAAGAAAAGAAGATGTACGCAGACAGAAAAAGAAAAAAAGAAAGAAAAAAGACGGAAAAAAAAGAGAGGGCGAAAGACAGATGTTAGCAGACAGAAAAAAAGAAGGAAGGAAGAAATAAGGGAAAAAAGACGAAAAGAAAGAAAGAAAGATGTAAGCGGACAAAAAAGAAAAGAAGAAAGAAAATTAAAACAAAAGAGCAACTACAAGAGAAAGAAAGAAACAATGAATGAACTTGATTGTTTGCATATGCTGACAGAAAGAGAGAAAATGTAAGATCTAAGATTTCAATCAAGACATTCTTGAGGAAAAAAAGTAAAGAACGAAGTAATCTCAATGTCTCGTTGGCCTCTTTTTGATCGTTACACGTATATCACATCAACATGAACCGTTCTAGGCAAAGACCAATTCTAATTCCTTCCATGCCAGCCGTGACTATGCTAATCTCTGCCACGCCTTGCTGGCGAACCTTTCTATCTCATCTCTCCATTTCTGTCTGGCCTTCTCCCTACAGTATTTGCAATCCCTTGGAGACCATTCAATCAAACTTTTGCGCCATCTTTTATTGTCGCTCTTTTGATATGTGTCCGGCCCATCTCCATTTTTATTGTTTAATCACTTGTATGATACCTCCTACTTTGGTCTAAAATCAGATCCATGCTGACCTATTTCTATCTCTCGGAGTATTTCCTAGCATTTCTCTTTCCATTGATCTTTGTGCGACCTTGGGTTTGTTTTCGATAATTTCCATGTTTTATACCCGTACGTCATAGCTGGTAATATGAATTCATTGTACACTTCATGTTTTGAGGCAATTGGAAAGGCGCTTTTCATTCTTTCTTTATTTTTAGAAAACACTTTAAAAACAATCGTTATACGTAGTTTTATTTCATTTTCATGACTTTTCTCTAAATTTTTCATCGATTCAAAGTAGTTGTATTCATGGGTGTCGCAGCCACTTTTCCAGTGGGGTGCAAAAATTATATATTTCTGGGTGTGTGTCCGAAAGGATATATTTGGGCTTTATACTAACAGTAACTCTGTTCATCATCATCATCATCATCATCATCATTCTTTTAACGTCCGTCGTTGGACATAGACCTTCCCCAGGATTTGCCACACTTCTCTATCATGGGTGACGCGGAGCCAGTACTTCCTGAACTTGTCTAGCTAGTCTCTCCATCTAACATTTTGCCTGCCTCGGTTGCGCATGTGGTTTCGGGGGATCCATATTGTGAGTCACGATGTCCATCGATTGTCTGCCATTCTTGCAACATGGCCAGCCCACCGCCATTTGAGATTTTTAATGGATTCTATGATGTTCCTAACTCTTGTCTTTTCTCGGATGTACTGTGCTGTCTTGTGGTCTCTCCATGTGAAGCCCAGCATTATTCTTTCATGTGCACGTTGCATGGTTCTGGGGGTACATAAAACAATTATACTGCACCATTATCGTTTAGTAACTACAAGTTCTAACATTCAAATCTTCTCACACTCGGCCTGATCCAACAGGGGGTACTCCCACCCCAGCGAAAACCTATGGTTGTATTCCTGAACCTCAGCCAGATCTCCTCCCTCAATTCTTTTGATTGCTCTCGGGACGTTAATGTTGAACATCATAACTTATGTCTTACTTCTGTTCATCTTTAAACCTGCCTTGAATCTTCCTCTATTCAGATTATTTAGTGTTTCTAGTAACTCATCCGATGTTTCTTCTATTAATGTAATGTCATCAGCGAACTGTAAATGGTTCAAATAACCTCCGTTTTCGTTTACTCCAATTCCTTCCCAGTTCATTTCTCGGAAGATGCTCTCAAGACTTGCTGTAAATACTTTAGGTGTAATCGTATTACCATATATCATTCCTTTTGCAATAATAAATCTTACTTGTGTCTTTGTGCAGTCGAATTTTCGTACCACTTTTAAACGTATTCTCAACAACTTTAACATAGTTTTCATTAATACCCTGCTCTTATATCGAGTTAAAAACTGACATGTGTTCTACTGAGTCAATTGTTTTTTCGTGACTTTTGTTATACGCATATAATATATTATACTTGTATTATATACAGACACATATCAGAATAGATGCATTGGTATATGTGTTACAACGTACGTCTTTTTAGGGCTAGAAGGAGGAAGCACATGGAATTGGAGCAAGTGGTATTTCATGTGTGATAGAGTGAACGCGTAAATATGTGTGTACGTGTACTATACGTACACGAGCATCTTCCTGTCGTATGAATACGTAAGTGTTTGCAAAGAAGTGCGTTGCTGCCTGCGTGAAAACGATCTCCACAAATTTTCTGACTTTTTCTATTTGCATACAAAACTATTTCAATTAAGAAAATGCTACCTTTTCACCATCTTGCTTTCTGTCTCCTTTCTCTTATAACTTTCCTTGTGTCATATCTGATCGTTTCAACAGTCCCCAACCTTCCTTCTATCATCCTCTCCTTTCCTTCATTCTTTTCTTTGTCCCTTTTCTTTCCCTTTTTTCTGTATCTCTCGGATGTCTTATTTTTCAGATTCTTTCTATCATTGTACTTTCAAGCCTCTGAGCTGCCATCGTTCGTTCCTTCCTCTCCCTTCCTTCCTTCTTCCCTTTCTTTCTTCCTTCCTTCTTCCCTTTCTCCCTTTCTTCCTTCTTCCATACCCCACTTCGTTCGTTTTTTTTTTAAATATATCTCTTCGACGTCTTTTTTTTTCGTCAGATTTCTTACCCTTGTACTCTCAAGCCTCTAATATGCTTCCCGCCATTCCTCTGCCCCTTTCTCCCTTCTTTCCTTCCTTCCTTTCTTCCTACCTTTCTTCCTTCAGGCATTCCTCCACTTTCCCTTTCATCCCTTTCTTTAAATTTTTTTTCTCATCTGCTTTTCTTCCTCTCTCCCTTCCTTCCTTCCTTCTTCCTTCTATTTCATTTCTCGCTGACATCGCACTTTAGAGAACTTGAGCATAACGCGAGATTTAGGCGCACGTGGCCCGATCTGTCCTTTCGAGTAAGTCGCCCATTCCCAAATTTTCTTGCCTTCAACGTGTTTTTTTTTCCTCCAATTTCTTTTTCTTATTCAGCATCCTCTGGGTTCTTAACCCAACCTCTCTTTATTCCACTCGCCTTGGCCACCCTCACAAACATCGACACTGCTGGCGGCAACACCCGATACCTTACCCTAACCCTATCCAAGCAGCCTGTCTCTCTCTCTCTCTCTCTCTCTCTTACGCCATCACAGGGGCCCGGTACCATTTACCATTAACCAGAAGTCTCCATATTTATCGTCCTTCCACCTCCGCATCGTCTGTCGCAGAGGGAAGATATGTAGATTATGATGGCGATGGGTGTAATGGTGATGTTCGTAAAATGACTGGCCAAGGAAGTGTTTGTTTAGGCGATGATGTGTTTAGGTGGTGGACAGAGGAAAAATTCAGACATTGCAACTCGACATGTAGATTTGGAATATATATATATATATATATATATATATATATATATATATATATATATATATATATATATATATATATATATCAGGGATGTGCTAAAGATCCTAGCGGAAAACCAGTTTTCTATTGAGTATTCAGTCTCTAATTTTCATAAAAAGGCAATGGGAACTTCTGCACACACACACACACACACATATACACACATACCCATTATGTGCATACACGTATATGTGTGTGTGTGTCTGTGTGCGTATATGTGTGTTTGCACCCACCCAGACAAACATTCGTGTGGACTTGATGAATGCATTACTTTGGATCTCAACTTTCATTCATCTGTTAACATGCATACATTCATCTTACATTTCTGCGCGTGCACACTCACAATACATTCTCTCTCTTTCTCTCTCTCTCTCTCTCTCACACACACACATATATATATATAAGAGAGAGAGAGAGAGGGAAGAAAGAGAGAGGGGAAAAAGAGAGAGGGACGAAAGTGAAATGACAGTTGATTAATGATGTTGATGTCTAGGAGGTAGAGTTGCAGCTGCGGGGAGGTCAGTTCAACTTGAAGAAATTAAAACATTTCTGGAGTTGGAAGGGGTCTATGCATTCAGTCATGTTTGTCTGTCTGTCTGTCTGTCTCTGCATACAACATCTCTAAAAGTTCTCAAAGAATTTCAATGATATTTTTTCATTAAGTGTGGACCATGGACAAAAGAATAATTGATTTAATTTGAGGGCAGATCCAGGATTATTTTCTCGATTGAAAGACGTTTTTTTCATATATTAGGACAATAACCCAAAATATAGAAAATCAAAACTTACATAACATTTCTTTCTTTTTTCCCCTTTCTGATGAACTTTTTCTATTTCCTTTTTTTTTTTCTTTTCAAGAATTGGCGGAAGGCGGAAGGTAAAGCACCCGTCTCTTAATAGATAACTCCCACTGGAGTTTAACCCGTTGGTGACAAAGTCCCGGTTTCCTTTGAATGTGTCAATTTAGTAATGCTTGCAAGTTTTCAACACATATGTATCTGAGACCAGAACTTTATTCTTGCTATATATTATAACCACTCCTT